>CM073134.1:29480869-30680869 GCA_037039145.1 Fundulus diaphanus
TATAACCATTATAACATTGTAGCGCTGACACCGCATCGACCGCTATCGCCTATGGGCGCTGTCGAGATTTGGGGTCGCCATTTTGGGGCGGCTGGCAGCTCTGCTCAGTGTAATGTTTAGGAGGAGCTGTGAACTGTTATGCGCTTTTATTCAAGCAAAACTCGCCGAATATTTGATGGATCTTCACAGGCAAAGGACCCCGTCGATTTCCTTGTTACGAAAAAGGACATTAACAGCTTTCGGCTTGACATCAACAAGGGAAATTAAAGATTGTGGGAGGTTTTGTGTACTTTGTTTTTGTTTAACATTTGTTAAGTCACATAAAATATTTATACTAGAAGGATTAAGGTTATGAATTTAACATATGTGCGTGTCCTCTCAGGTGAGCACATCCATAGATATGTGTAATATGAAGCAAATGTGTCCAAATTCATAGTTTGATGAGAGAATTAAACAGAAAAAACCTTGCTATATTAATTTATGTTTTGAGGGGGGGGGCATATTTCAGACAGCTAAAATATTTTTCTTTTGATAGTCCTAAAAATCATCTTTTTCTCTTTTTAAAACAGGGATTTTTTCTCACACTGTTTTACATTAGAATCCATGTTTTACCAGAATAGTAGGCTACACATCTTTTCAGGAAGCCATCTTCGTGTCCAGCAGAATGAGCTTCTATCTTTTCATATCAATCATACAAAATGATAAATAAACATCTGTTGGAAAACAGTGTTTGATGACTGACCAATATCTGTCAGGTTAAAGTCAACATGACTCAATGAAGACATTGATTCTCTGCAATTAAAATACAAGCAGTGAAAAAAAACACAAGACTAAGTTTCTTTTATTAGTAGTTTTTTTAGTAAAAGATTAAATAAAGCAACAACATGACAGTGTATCGTTCTACCGGTGAGAACTCCTGAGAAGACTGGAATCCGCTTCTGTTATACTTGTGCTGTTCTCAGGTCGACCACCCCAAGATGGCAGGCACAATTTATGCGCCGCGACGGTCATTGCAAGGTGTAATCTTTATATAAGTCTTTTTTGCAATCCCACTGACTGTTACAAAAATATATTAACCAAACATCAGAGTTTAATTAGATTCTTTTTTTCTGGATATTAAGTGACATACCACCTTTATTTTAACCTTTTTAGTTGGGCTTCTTGTTTGGCCCCTCCAGAAAAAAATAATGTTGGTTTCAACCCGTAGAAACATATCGGTACAAATGAAAGAGAACTTTTAAATCCAAAACTCCAAAGGGCTGAGTATTTTTGGCTTAATTTTCACTCGAGGTTAACTTGCGCTTAGAATGAAATGGACGTAGCCCCGTTAAAAACAAACAAAGTAGACTTCCCCTGATTTTTAAAAACTATCAGTAGCTAGCATCTAGAATTTAGCAGTACTGCATTGTATGTATATATGTCTGTTTTTTTTTTTTTAATTCCTCTACAGACACAGGACCTCAAACAATTATGGTGATGATTCCAGTTAATATTTGCTTCGAAATCCAGTTGGACAAATTGATATGTACCCTAAGTTCACATATAAGATAAATGATTTAAGTTAAGCAAAATGTAATGTTAGGTTGGAGTTTTCTAATGCATTTCCTCAGTTCAATTGTCTTATAAAGTCTTATGGTCTTAGTGAACTTGCAGAAACCATGGGGAATGAAAGCCGAGCGTGTAAAATTTTAAGTCTATTGCTAACGTGCACGTTTGGATGAACTAAATTGCTGCTAGAAGTAAATAAACTGCACACCCCCTCTTAAAAATCTAAATTCCAGTTTTAATACCACTGAACAATATATCCAATTGCTGTAGTCGCTGCCAGTATGGCTGTGTGTGGGGTTGTGATAACAAAGGACTGGACACTATTTGGCAACATACTGTATTTAAAGCGTCGTGCATTCCTGTACTGGATAAATGAAAAAAGAAAAAAAAATAGCCACAGAGTATATTGCTAAAAAATGTTGATACAATTATTAAATGAAAGGTCACCATGACAATCATAATTTTCCTGGTTTTAGTGTAGCCCTATGTTTTTAACTTTATTGCTTGGTAAAATAACCCATATTTTTTGAAAGTATTTATTTATTTATTTTTAAGAAAAAATTGTTATTGCTCAGTCTTCCCCTTCAAGCTGCCACCATGACCTCGGCACAGTCGGTGCACTTCCTGGTGGAGGTGTTCAGCGGAAAGGCGCAGGAACTCATCACCGAGATCACAGATGTCCATATGGTTTGGCTCGAAGAGATCCAACAAGAAGCAAATCGCATGTTCTCTAGGTATGCTTGTCTTCATGCGATCAACGTCCGCTAAATTAACCCTTGCCGGACAAATCTTCTTGATAACTCTCTAATGTTTCTCCCTATTTCAGGGATTTTGATGCTGTGCCGGAATTGATGCCAAAAACGCCGTCGCAGAAAAGGAACACACGCAGGAAGCGCGTATCTTTAGGGCGCCAAGAGGAAGGTCAAGCAAGGAGACGGTTCGTATACATTTCTAAAGAAGAGTTGCTTGAATTCTGTACGCTTGTCTCTTACAAAGCCCTTTTGTGTCTGTGCATAGATTGTCGAGAGGAAAGCGTAGCAATCTTCGTAAATCATGCGTTAAGTCCCTGAACTTGATTCCTGAAGAAGAACCAAACCCGGAAGCTTCAGCCTCGAAGGCCAGCAACACGACGCGACCAAAACGAGCCACTCGTAAAAACAGACAGACGAAGGCTGAAGACGAGGGCCTGTCATCTAGTGACGACGTTAAACAAAAGGAGAACAAGAAGCCATCGCTGGCTGAAGGAGTGGATGAAGTGGACCAAATTAAAACGGGGAATGATGCAGGGATCAAAACGGATGACACGGGCCGCACTTCACCCTCTCCTCCAAAGACACTTTCACCCAGGTTAGTCGTCAGCATCTCAGCAGAGGAGCGCTTGTCTGCCGAACTCGCCAAGAAGCCAGAGGCCACTGCAGGCAGTGCGGCTACAGATGTGGCAATGGATAAAGCGGTGCGAACGTCGAGGCGGAGCTCTGTACGGTGCTCACTCAAACTGCGGCACTCGTTGGCCGGTCTTCGGCACAGCATGACTCAGGAATCTGTTCGCCGCTCTTCGCGCCGCTCTATGCTTAAGAGGATGTCTATTCGCATGGGCAGCTCCACAAGCAGCAGCAGCAGCAATGTTGGTGGTGAGTTATTTAGCCTTCAAGATGCTTGCTTTTTTTTTTTTTTTTTTTTGCAAATTCTTCCTCGTTTCATTTAGCTCCTTTTTATTTGGCTCTTTGTGTAGGAGCTGAGTCTTCCCTGGATTCTACTGCTGTGGACGGTGGAGAAGTGTGAGTAAAACTACATTATTTGCATTTATTAGGGTGTTATTTTCTTATGGAATATTTAAATCTTTTTACACATTTACAGTTTGAGGAATAGTCTCTTTAGCGTTTAAAAAAAAGTACGTTTAGTATTTAATATTAGCTGTTAATTCTCAGACATTACAGCTGTTAAGTGTAAACTTAGACATGTTCCCAAATTGGCCCTGTGATAGACTGGCGACCTGTCCAGGGTGTACCCCGCCTCTCTCCCATTGCCAGCTGGAGATAGGCATCAGCACCCCTCGCGACCCCAAAAAGGATAGACGTGTTAGAAAAATGGATGGATGGATGTTCCCAAATTGATGACCTCACTTAAAAAAATCCAGATTATTTTTTATAGATGGGCTTTTTTCTTCATATAAATGTCAACAAAAGTTAACAAAAACAGCCCACCCCAAATCAACAAGGAGCACTACAGTGTCCACATAAAATAAAATAAAACAAAAACATACATACAGCCTACACGCACAAAATACTGACAGACATTCCCAGGCATGGTTCACAATAGTTGAAACCGTTGGACAGCCACATGAATGATATACTGAATGTAAAAAAGAGAAGGAAAAATAAACAAAAAATGTACATTCTCTGTAAGAAAGATTGCAGTGGGTTCCAGATCCTCCAGAATTTGTCAGATGAAGGTCGTGGGTCAATTTTTCAACTGAGATAAAAGCAGAAATTGGGGTTATCCACATATCAACTGTAAGGGTCTGTGGTGCAGACCATCTCAGTAGTATACATTTCTTGGCCAGAAATAAGAGGATTACAAGCAGATGTTTAGTATCTGCATTAAGTAGCGTGTCTGGAGTATGATTAAAAAGACAGAAGGAGGGAGTTAGTGATATAGATGGGCTTTTATCCCCCTATTTCATGGAGATTTTTTTTAACTTTAATATAATCAGTTGTTTTTGTTACTAGGGATACTAGCTATATAAGTGCTAATAAAAACACGTTATCAAACATTATTGTGTATGTTACATATTTGCGATGTTTATGAACTAAAAATAATGAGCTTCCAGTTTAAATTCCATTAAACTGTTAGCTATTAAGCTCTAAAGCATGGGCTCCCAAACTGGGGGACGCGTGACACCTCTCGTGAGTCAGGAGATGATTTGATTCAATTCAATTCAATTTTATTTATATAGCTCCAATTCATGAAACATGTCATCTCAAGGCACTTTACAAAGTTAAGTTCAATCATATTATACAGATTGGGTCAGATTATACAGATTGGTCAAAAATGTTCCTATATAAGGGAACCAGTTGATTGCTTCAAAGTCCCGACAAGCAGCATTCACTCCTGGAGAAGCGTAGAGCCACAGGGAGAGTCGTCTGCATTGTCCATGGCTTTGCTGCAATCCCTCATACTGAGCAAGCATGAAGCGACAGTGGAAAGAAAAAACACCCGTTAGCGGGAAGGAAAAACCTCTAGCAGAACCGGGCTCAGTATGAACGGTCATCTGCCTCGACCGACTGGGGGTTAAAGAAGACAGAGCAGAGACACAACAAGACAGACAAAAAGCACAGAAGCACACATTGATCCAGTAATCTGTTCTACATTAGATGGTAATAGTGGGTGATCTGTCTTCCCTGGATGATTTCACAGTCAACAGAACGTCAGACCAGGTGTACCTACTATGAAGAAAAAAGAGGGAGAACAAAAAGTTAAAAGCTGAAATGACAACAGTCATTTCAATGTAATACAATGCAAATCTGGAGAACAGTAGAAATCAGTAGAGTGAGAAAAATAGGCCGAGATGCAGACGAGTTTTAATTTAGCATTTCTTTCTTTGTGAAACCAATATTAACTCTAACGTCACAAGATCGATCCAATTAAAAGGTTGGAAAAAATAAAACTGGACGTCTATTTTGAAGCCGAAGATGTTTTGCTTCCCATTCAGGAAGCTTTCTCAATTCAAAATGTCTGGAGTGGTGTGGAGTTCCAAGCTTTATAGACCTGCTGGCGAGGCCTCGTTAGAGCTGGGAGTCGCACGTAGATTCCCCGGGAACTGATCACCCCTCACAGTAGAGTTGTTAGGCTCATCGTTTGCCTGGCTTTGAAAGTTGAAACCTGAGCCCTCCTCTGTTTAAAGTAGTTTTTTTCTTGCTTTACGTAAATGGCTTCCTTCACCCCTCTCAAACCATCTCTTTTCTGTCCAAAATGGGAACATTTTGGTTCTCAAAAGAGTGTCCGTTGTCTTTGAGGTGCAGGTGGACAGCAGAGTCTTGTCCTGAGGAGGTAGCTCTCCTTTGTTGAGCCATGCGTCTGTGGAGAGGTTGTTCAATATAAAGATCAGAACATTCCTCACTGCGCTGAAATGCATACAACACTCTACTCATCTTAGGTTTGGGAGCTTTGTCCTTGGATGGTACCAGCCTCTGTCTGAGGGTCCTAAACACAAGATCCCAGTAACATGTTCTGGGGTTTTGTGTTCAGAGAAGATTCTGAGTTTTTCAGAGACTCCAGCAACCAATGGGATGACAATGTTTTTGCGCTTGCTCTCCACGTTCTGTTCTGCACGGTGTCTTTTGGATTTCCTTGCTGATTTGACAAAAGCCCCACTTAGGGAATCCACATGTTTGGAGAGCGTCTTTGACGCGTTTCTGTTCTTTGTTCTTACCTCCTGTCCTAGTGGGGACATGTTCGGCTCGATGGTGTATGGTTCTGATGACATAAAGTTTGTGTTCCAGTGGGTGGTGTGAATCAAAAAGAAGATATTGGTGTGTGTGGGTAGGTTTCCTGTAGACTTCAGGGTTGCGGCTTCCATCTCCTTCCATGCTCACCAAGCAGTCCAGAAAGGGTTGCTTGTTGTTGTTGTTGTTGACATCCTCTCTGGTAAACTTGATGTTGTTGACCACTGAGTTGATGTGTCTGGTGAAAGCTTTTACCGTATTTTTCCAACTATAAGTCGCTCTGGTATATATGTCGCATCAGTCAAAAAATGCGTTAGTTTTGGGGGGGAAACATATGTCGAACCGGACTATAAGTAGCATTTATTTAGACATTTATTTCACACAATCCAAGACTAAGAACTGGACTTTAATCTGGCAAGCCAATTTATTAAATTACACAACTGCATCCACAACCAGCTGAATAATTCAATTCAATTTTCAATTCAATTTTATTTATATAGCGCCAAATCATGAAACATGTCATCTCAAGGCACTTTACAAAATCAAGTTCAATCATATTATACAGATTGGGTCAGATTATACAGATTGGTCAAAATGTCCTATATAAGGAAACCAGTTGATTGCATCAAAGTCTTGACAAGCAGCATTCACTCCTGGGGAACCGTAGAGCCACAGGGAACATACATGGAACATACCTGGGAGATAAATTAGCAACTCCAATCAGCAAGGTTTTATCCAGCGCATTTCAGCGTAGCGGGGCGTTACTGTAAGCTAACGCTAGCTGGTCAAGATGAAGTGCCATTTAAATTTGATTTATAAGCTGCACCTGACTAAGTCGCAGGATCAGCCAAACTATGAAAAAGTGTGACTTATAGTCCGAAAAATACGGCACCTCTTTTGCCTGTGTTTTGACTCATGTGTCATCCACAATTGAGATAGCTTCCTAGATGGGAAGCGAAACTTCGTCAGCTTCAGATTAGAAGTCCTTTTTTTTTTTTTTCATATGGATCATGACCTGGACGACTGAGAATCTTCACCAGCATATGAACTTTACAAGTTGTTCCACATTCCTCGTTTTAATGCTTGGGGGACAGGACAACAACAAGAGTTCTTATACAAATATGACTTTATTCTCGTAATTGTATTTTTGTAATGTTATGACTTTATTCTCAGAATTTCCCAGGAAAAAAACGGGGGGGGGGGGATTATTATTGTTATTTTGGAGGTCGCAGGTTGAAAGAAATGGGAATCCCTGCTCTAAAGTGTAGTAAATTCCTATCATACTTAGTTAATATTTACATTTTTCTGTTTCTTTTGCTTCTGTGTAAACATTTTTGGGTCCTGTCAAAGGCAAGTGGCACTTGTGTCACAGGTTGAGAGAACAATGGCTCTAATTTATTTATCTTCATAAATCTACCCTGTGATGCTGTCATTGAATTCATGAATCTGTATGCAGCGCCCCTAATTTTGGCTATTTTATTCACTTTCACAGCAAAACGGATGCATTAACTGCAGATGTCATGGATCATGTGCCTGGTGAAGCAAAGGAAGCTATAGATGATGATCCTGAACAGGCAAAGGAAACTGTAGCTATTGTACCTGAAGCTTCAGAGGTATCAAAAACTTAATTTTATTTATTTAGCGCATCTAATTTATTCCTTTGAGTTGTTTTCTTTGACAATTATGTTTTTCTCTCCCCCTTTTCATCAAACAAGCCTCAGGCCAATTTCAAGGTCCCCATGTCTACTGAGCGCGTTACCCGCTCTGTGGCAGCTAATTCTCCCAAACTGTCACCCCCTCCACTGTTTTTCTCTGAGATAAAAACTATCGTTCCTGTCAAAAAGTCTGGTATGTGTTCCTGTCATTGTTTTTTATTTTAAGGATTCTGTTTGAATTTGATTTTGCTCTACGATACAACATCTTTGACTGTTCTTAGTTGATGTTTAATTTTTTTTTGTCTTATAGTGGATGCTGATAAGAAACAGATGAAGGTAGTTCAAAGGTGGGTTCAGCTATAATGTGGTTCTTAAACACTTGAGCATGGTTACTATCCTAAAGAGCAGATATATGTGTACCCTGCTATAAATTGCGTCCGCATTTTTATTTAATTTTTTAAGAAAGTTTTCCTGTGTCTTTAAGAACAAGCCTCAGTACGAAACGGAAAGCCCCGGATACGGTGGAGGACAGCCCCTCGAAGCGGTTCTCTCCACCAAAGAAAAGCCAAAGTGTATGTCACAAATCTTTTTTTTGAATGTTTTTTAAAGGGGCCTAGTCATGTACTATGACTTTAAGAATTTCTACACTAATAGCTCCCTCAGGATTAATGCAAAGGTTTTCAGATTTAAATTATTATGTCATTTGTCGGCATCTTACCTTCTAGCTCAGCGGTACTGCCGGTAGATGGCACAAACATATTTGTCTGCTGATTGCGCCCGGTGAAAAGAAGTTCTTTTCAGGCTCAGTAAAGACTAGATAAACACTGTCAGGACAAATTCTTGGTGTAAATTGTTTTATTTGAAGATGAATATATGGTTTTGTGTAGTTTTTCTTAATGGTCATAATATGTGGCTTGGCTCCTTTAAGTAATAACAGTACAGTCTTAATTGGGGGTTTTATCAATGAGGTTATACATGGAACATTTTGCTTGTCTCTAATATATAGGCAGTCAAACCAAACATGAGATCTTTTCTTCACACCGTCAATAAAAATCAAATGCTGATGATGACTCCTACCTCCCTTGGCCGAACTGCTGTGGTGAAATCTTTCATCAAGCATGGCACTCCTCTGAGAGTTGACCCTAAAGTAAGTTGCACTCTTGCTGAAAATTCCGACTAACACTATTGCTACTGAAATGTTTCAGTACCATTGGAATTTCTGAAGGCATGTGATTGACCCCGTTGATATTTTTTGAGTATAGCAAGAACTGTTAAAGGGGATATGCATCTGCATAATGTCCTAAAATTGCTTTTTTTCTTAAAGGGGACATATTGTGCTTTTCAATTCTTTTCAAATGGAAATCATTCAGTTGTGGTCTGCTTTGGTCTGAATCCCTTGTTAATTTACCCCCACATTCCCCCTTCCCCCTGTTCTGAGGTGCATCAGAGAGCAACTTGTTTTGGTGCTGTCTCTTTAAATCTAAAGACTGCAAAATTGCTTTGAGAAATAAAAATGGTGGTTTGGGGAATTTTGTAGTCCATTAGCTAGTTTAGCAGTTCTGCAGCAAATGCTGTTTCATGATGTTATAAAAAAACATCAGAGAAAACTGAACGGCTGGAAAAAAGGCCCACAAAGAATATAAAAATATCTTCACAGCACCTGGACAGACTACATTCAGCTTTTCTGCACTCCTAGAGACTCCCAAGGACACATCAACTTGTATTTAGAGGGTAAAAACGGGTATTTTACATGATGGCTCCTTTAAAGCTTTACTTGTCCTAAATTACATGTGCATGTCCTGCTTTTTTAACTTTATTTGACCTATGTGCTCTGAGGTGATGTGCCATTGTGTCCATTCTGAAGAAATCATACTTTAAAAACATAAATTGTTCAGTGAGCATTATTACTGAAGCCTGAAGTGCGATTCTGTGGTTTCCTACTGTAGCGGCCCTAAACTAAATCACCAACTTTGAAATATTATTGGCTAATATTGTGCCATAATGTATCAGTTCCAAGATTTGGTTGAAATGTTTTTGTTTCTTCCTCAGATAAACACGGGTACTGTGGTAAGTGGAATGATAAAGCTCTATCTGTAGGAGTCTGGTGGTGTCTTAACAAATTTATGGTGTGATGGATTCACTGTCACTTGGCACAAAAAGTCCCTTTCCCACTGTTGCACCCTAAAAATGCTTCCAACATTTTTTTTATATCTACTAAAGATTAATGCCTGATTCATATAGCAAGATATTAAAATTGTCAGCTGATTTTCAAACCCTGAGACCCCACACATGGTGATAAGACATCATAGATATAACAGCTTTGCTCTTGCAGTCAACGACCAGCACAACACACTCATGAACATTCAGATGTCACATGGGAATTGTTGTTTTTTTTCCTCCATGTTTCCGTCTCCTCATTTTCTGATTGGCTACACGAAGGCCTGTGGCGATAACCAAATCAATTAATCGCACAATAAATTTAAATGACATGATTAATTAGAATAAGCGTGTTAATTTGCATAGGCATGCTCGCTTATTTGCCCTTGTGTTTCCGTCTCCTCTCTGAGACGGGATAAAAGGTTTCAATGCATCGGTGTCTGCGCACCCCTCCCTTCTCGGTTCCTAAGTGTTGGAGGGTAAAATCTTGCCTGAGTTTTCCACAGAAAATGGGGTCATCCTGGCAGTAGTGGTCTGGTGGCTCACGGGGGGTGCCTGTGGAACGGGGAATTGGAAGGTTACGTGATCCAGCAGCCCTTAACTGAGTGCTGTAGTTAGCGTCAAGCTAATAACAGCTAGCGCGTTATGTTAGTTGACCGGGAGGTTGTCATCCAGACGGGAAGTTTACTGACCGTTTTGTTTCTCAAACATGAGGCATTTAGAATAAACGAACGCTCAGCCTGGTGGTGGGCGCGTGAGAAAAATTTGTTATTGTGATAGCTACGCATCATATTCAATAGGCAGCGTGCTCGTTTATCTTCAGAATACCACACGCATGCCTCTCGGTACAAAGCAATCCAACATGATGAATATCCCCGATTTGACGTTAAAGTAAACCCAACGTCGTCTGTGCAGACTAGATCGCTGTTAACCCACAACACATGACAGGAATATCTCGTAAGATTAATTTAGGAGCAATCACAATAATCAGGGTGTTCCTTCAGATTTTTGGAACGGGAAGACCAGGGAAATTGGCATAATTATCCTCTTGTGTGAACCCGGCATCTAATTTATTCTTTGCACCTAAAGGCAGACAGTGATTCCATGTCACAGAAAATCATTGTTCTGGGTCCATGTGTGGAAAGGGCTGATGATGGATACGGTTTTGCCAGCAGGTCTGATGTCGTTGATCGTTAATATGTTTTTGCTTCTAATTGCTGTCTGGCTTTGAGTGGTGACTTCTAAAAAGTAATGGTTCACCATAACATAACATTAGATGTATTTTGTCAAGAGCATCAGTTCACTTGGGCTGTCTAGGCTTTCATTTGTATTGGTGTAACTTGTGAGTGCTTTTTTTATTTTATGTATTTTTTTTTTTAGTTAAATTTGAAGTCCCTCTGGTCAGATCAAAGATTTACCTAGGAGTACTTTTGCAGTGAACACCAATAGTTTTTCTTTTTTGCATTAAATTTATCTGCATTGATATGGATTTCTATTTGGTCTAACACAGATCTTAAAAATAAATAAACTAGAATTTGAGGTTTTTTTTGTTTTTTTTTCTAAAAAGGTCTGATGCCCCTTCTAGGCCAGTACGTGATGGCAGTTTCAACAGGAGCAACAGCATTTAAAAAGAACATCCTGGGTGTGGCTAAAGAATAGAAATACTCTCCTAAAACTGTTGTTGCTCTTGTTTAGACTTTATTCAGCTTGCATTTGTATTTCAGTTCAATGTATCTAGACCATGTGTGAGCCACAAACTTGGTGTGTGAAGCTACATAGTTTGTTCTTTGTAGCGCAGGGGGATATCTGGGTATATTTAATTAAATTATAATATTGGATAAAAGTGAAGAAAAAAAATTGCCAGTAATTTAAGATAATGAAATTGTGTTAAAACAGGGTTCTCTATAGAATCTCTATAAATCAACAAATGTAAAGCTTCCCAAAAAAGTGTCTATTTCAATGTAGTCAATACTTGATTTGGCCTCCTCTTGCATCAATCAATGTGCACTGTGGCATAGAGGTCGTCAGCCCATGGCACTGTGTAGGTGTTCAAGAAGCCCAGATTGCTTTTATAGCTGCCTTTAGGTCTGCCATGTTGGGTCTGGTGTCTCTCATCTTCCTCTTAATAGGAACACTATGGCCATTGAACCAGATTTTGGTACCTTTTGACAGTAAAATTGGCATCTCTGTACAGCTTTTGTGCAGAGGGAAGCATGTAGTAGAATTTCCTGGTAGACAGGTGCATTGGCTGGACTTCAGTAAGCAACAAACCACCACTGACTGTGGAAACTTCACACTGGACTTTGAGCAATGTGGATTCTGTGCCTCTCCACTCTTCCTTCAGACTCTGGGACCTTGATTTCCGAATGAAATACAGAATTTACTTTAATATGAAACAGGACTTTGGACCATTGAGTAACAATCGGTTCCTTTTCTCCTTAGCCTACGTAAGACACTTCAGATGTTATCTCTGGTTCGGGAGTGGCTTGACACGAGGAATGCAACATTTGTAGCTTATGGCTAGTGTTCGTCTGTGTGGTGGCTCTTGATGCACCGACTCCAGCCTCAGTCCACTCCTTGTGAAGCTCCCTCAAATTCTCAAATAGATTTAGCTTGAAAACCCTCGCAAGGGTGCAATTATTCCTGTTGCTGATGCTTTTACATGTCGCCAAAGTCTCCAACAGCTCAAAGAGAAGTTGCTAGATTTGTCACGAGAGACCTAAAAACTCATTAAATCTTGTGGCAAAGTTGCTGAGTCTGCAATAGTGTCTCTCTCTCACAGACTTGCTCCTCATTCTCTTAGTGATGCTGTTGCAGGCGCTGTTGGCAGCGCTGCAAGTAGTGATACCATCCAAATGGAGTATAGTACAGTTTTAAATGCCGCAGTACCCCGGTACCAAATTAGTGCCGGTATACAAAACAACCCTAGTTTGGAGTTGATTAGCCGATAAAGATGTGACCCCATGAGTTACTGAGTTATGCTGCGGTTGTGGCCGCAAGGTTGTCGGTGCATGTCGCGGAGGCAGCCCTTGAACGCACTGGTGGACATCAGCGGTGAGGGAAGCTGTCAAGCTGAAAAGGGAGTACTATCGGGCTTTATCGGCCTGTGGGACTTTGGAAGCAGGTGATATGTACCGGCAGTCAAAGCAGCAGGCGACTCGGCTGTTCGCTGAGGCAACAACTCGTGGGAAGAGTTCGGAGAGGCCATGGAGAAAGACTTCCGTACAGCTTCGAGACAATTCTGGTCCACTATCCGGCGTCTCAGGAGGGGGAAGCAGTGCAGTACCAACACTGTTTATAGTGGGGGTGGTGTGCTGCTGACCTCGACTCGGGACGTCCTGTGTCGGTGGGCGGAATACTTTGAAGACCTCCTTAATCCCACCAACACATCTTCCATTGAGGAAGCAGAGCCTGAGGACTCTGGGTCGGGTTCTCCCATCTCTGGTGCTGTGGTCACGGAGGTGGTTAAAAAGCTCCTTGGTGGCAAGGCCCCGGGGATGGATGAGATTCGCCCTGAGTACCTTAAGGCTCTGGATGTTGTGGGGGTGTGTTGGTTCCAACTACAGAGGAATCACACTCTTAAGCCTCCCTGGTAAGGTCTATTCCGGGGTTCTGGAAAGGAGGGTCCGTCGGATAGTTGAATCTCGGATTCGGGAAGAGCAGTGTGGTTTTCGTCCTGGCCGTGGAACACTGGATCAGCTCTACACCCTCAGCAGGATCCTGGAGGGTGCATGGGAGTTTGCCCAACCAGTCTACACGTGCTTTGTGGATCTGGAGAAGGCATTCGACCGTGTCCCTCGAGGGATCCTGTGGGGGATACTCCGAGAGTATGGAGTACCGGGTCCTTTGCCAAGGGCTGTTAGGTCTCTGTATGACCGGTGTCAGAGTCTGGTCCGCATTGCCGGCAGTAAGTCGGACTCGTTTCCGGTGAGAGTTGGACTCCGCCAAGGTTGCCCTTTGTCACCGATTCTGTTCATAACTTTTATGGACTGAATTTCTAGGCGCAGCCAAGGTGTTGGGGGAGGGGGGGGTCTTAGGATTGCGTCTACTATTAGCAGATGACGTGGTCCTATTGGCTTCATCAGGGTGTGATCTACAGCTCTCACTAGAGCGGTTCGCAGCCGAGTGCGAAGCGGCCGGGATGAGAATCAGTGCCTGGTGGCAAAGCTCTCGATTTACCGGTCGATGTACATTCCCACCTTCATCTATTGTCATGAGCTTTTGGGTCGTGACCGAAAGAACGAGATCCCGGATACAAGCGGCCGAAATGAGTTTTCTCCGTAGTGTGTGTCTGCGCTCTCCCTTAGAGATAGGGTGAGGAGCTCAGTCATCCAGGGAGGACTCACAGTAGAGCCACTGCTCCTCCATGTCGAGAGGAGCCAGTTGAGGTGGCTCAGGCATCTGGTTAGGATGTCTCCTGGACGCCTCCCTGGTTGAGGTGTTTCGGGCACGTCCCACCGGGAGGAGACCCCGGACACGCTGGAGGGACTATGTTTCTCGGCTGGCCTGGGAACTTCTTGGGATTCCCCCGGAGAGGAGCTGGCCCAAGTGGCTGGGAGAGAGGGACGTCTGGGCCTCCCTACTGAAGCTGCTACCCCCGCAAGCCGACCACGGATAAGCGGAAGAAAATGGATGGATGGGTAAAATGGACCTTCCATCCTGACAGTATTCAATACATTATGTATTCAGAAAAAGGAGGATAAGAAATTAGATCTCTGGTAGCTGCAGGCCTGTAAAAACTCTAACCAATCCCTGCTGTATGGTCCAAATGGCAGGGATTGGTCAGAGTTTTGTTCTTGCTCTGCAGCCCATCTATCCCTCAAGTTCTGGGGTATCGCCTTGTCTATTTGTTGTCCCATTATTCTCACTTGCTATGTAATGACAGTGTGCGTGCACGTTCCTTGTTAGTTTCCGTTTGCTGGCTGTGTGCAATGCACACTTCTAGTGTTTTATGTAGCCGGTTAGCTTCAGTGTTAGCCATTCATTGTAGCTCCGCTGCTCACACTGTGTACTTTGAACATGGCTGAGTGCAAGAAAGAAACTGCGTACAAGTAGAAAGAAATAAGGCCAGAGTGGATTTGGAAGACCTTTTTTAAAGGTTTTGATGATTATTTTCTTTCCCATATATGTTCTTACAATTGCCCAACATGTCTTTATTTACTGCAGTTGCCTCTGTTGGCTGGATCACCATATTTTTCAGACTATCAGTCAAAAAATGCGTCGCACCGGACTATAAAATGCATTTATTTAGAAATTTATTTCAGACAGTCCAAGACTTAAAAACTGGCATTTAATCCGGTAAGGCAATTTATTCAGTTACACAACTGCACCCACAGAGATTAAATTATATGAAACATACCCGAGAGGTTGAATAGGGTAAATTAGCATAACAAGCCACCAACTCCAACCCGGAAAGATCCCGTCGGTCGTTACGCTGAAAGTTGTCAACATTACGCTGAAATTAGACCGTGAGCGTAGCGGTGCTACGTACCAAGCTAACAGTATGACAGGGATATTTGAGAGCAACATAAACCTCACGTGCATCGTTGAAATTGTAAACCATCTGGGCAACGAACCTGTAAGCTAGCGTTAGCTGTTATTAGTTTCATGGACAGCCCCAGTCTCAGTTTGGGCTCTCCTTTCAAGCTGCACCTTGCAATGCTCCGCTGCGTGAACGTATATTGACAAAGTGAAACAACATACAAACGTGTTCAGTCTTTTATATAAGTTAATGTTTCAATAAATTTTTAAGTAGTACAGGAGAAGCATATAGTTTTCACTAGAGTGCCTTCTTGCAGCTAAACACGCTAATGTTTACTCCTTGATTCATGTTGGTTAAAAGGAATTACCATTTAAAATGGATATATAAGTCACACCTGACTGTAGTTCTTCAAACTATGAAGAAAGTGTGACTAATAGTCCGGAAATACGGTTATCAGTTCATGACAGTGATCTGGGCCGAGTCCTCTGGGCGTGTGACGTTCTCGTTCACCTGGCTACTTTCTTGAGTCTTCCCTGTAATGGATGCATTACCGATAGAACATGGGTTAACTTCAGTGTTTATAACTTTCTTACCTCAGAAGACATTATGCCTCTAAGCTAAAGACCTGTGCAGTTGCAGCAGCAGATGTTTCTCGTCTTCCCATGCACCATGTACAACACTGGTGTCATTTAAGCTTGTTGCCAGAGAGGGCAGACATCTACAGAAATCCTGGACCTTGTGCTATGCACCTCAGTTTTTGAAAGAAATTTTCCCCCCTCCCATCTTGTGAAATATCTCTAGGTGTGAGCAGAGCCTCGGAGAAGAACTGGATTACTTTTTGGGTGGGGTTCTACAGCAAATTTGTGTTGAATTTAATTTCCAGATGTTCTTCCCACCACAAAAATCAAGCGTTCAATTGGCTCTTAATGGGGAAACACAAAGAATTTGTATGGGAATATTTCCATCAATAATCCGACAGCCCTTTTATGATGAGTTTTATCCTATCAATATGTTGCGCTTTATTTTTTTTTTTTTTTACATAAATACTCTTTATTTTTTTTCTATCAAAAATTTCTACCTCTAAAACTAGAAATTTGGCTTGCAAAGGACGCTGCCATCTAACTATATGCAGTTGTAATGCTTAATGTAAGACAATAAATACATCTGGAACGGCACAGCTTTACAGCCCTTTGATGTGTTGATCTGGAACATCTCTGAAGGGGCTGAAAGTTTTTCCCTGTTCTACCTTCAAGATATGGGCTTCAAGAAATTCCTGCTACGATACCGTGATGGCGCACAGGATGGCTTCCTTTTTGTTTTTATCCTATTTTGTTACACCACTTTCAAATGTTTTCAGTTATTTCAAACATTTTCACATACGACATGCATTGTGCCATATTCACCATACCTCTGACTTCACTGAAATTGTGTGCATCCAAAAATATAACATAAGTCTTGTTTCTAATACACGGGTTTCTTTTTTTCTCTTTCCTCACGTCCATCTTAATGTTGCCTCACTTTATCATTTTCACTCTTTTAGGGTTACAGTTAGAAATAAACATACAGAACACAGTAAAGTTATAATTATTTGTTTTCAGACAAAAGAGCGTCACAAGCTTGAAGCACTAAGAAAAAAGCAAGAACAAGAGGAAGAAAGGATGAAGAAAATGGAGGAAGAGAAGAAGAAAAAACAGGAAGAACTGAGAAGGTTTACACTAATTTAAAACATATTTTAGCTTTTACATTCAAACCAAGTCAGGATTTAAATATCACTTGAAATATTTTCACAGGAAGAGGGAGGAGAGGATAAGAAGAGTGTTTGAGGCCAAAGTAAAGGAAGAGCAGCGGGAAGAAGAAAAGAAAAAAAAGATTGAGCAAAAGATGGCTCACATTGAGAAGAATGACAAAGTATGTAAAGCCTTGATGGCTCCTCGTGTTTTTTTTTTGTTTTTTTTTTAATGTACGTTTAAACAATTTAATTATTTTGTTCTACACAGCGCCAGGCAGAGGAGAAGGCTAAGAAGAGGGTGGTGGCAGGGAAGCGTCAAGAAGAGCTGGAGCAAAAGAAAAAGTTAGAAGAAGAAGCAGCCAGAAAGAAAAAGATTCAGCAGGTTCTTTTGGTCTTTTATTCTTGTATCTAGTTTTTGATGAAACTGTCTCCGGATAGAAATCTTTTACTGCAAATTTATTGTAAATTGTTTACATAGTTCTGCTTTCTTTACTTACCACTTTGAAATTTTATGCAGTTAATTAACAGTTACTGTTAATTCTTGGCTAAAAATGCACACCACTGCAAGTCATGTTTAAATAGAAGTGTTTCTTACAAAGATTAGTCCCTATGAAAACTTTCAGGAGGAAGAGAAACGAGAGCAGGAGCTGGCGGCTAAAAGGAAAGCCGAGGAGGAGGAGGAGCAAGCTCGCAAAGAACTGGAGCTCAAGAAGGAGCAGGAGCGGGAAAGGGAGCGAAAACTGGAGCGTGAGCGGCAAGCTGCTGCTGAAAGGTCTGTTAAAGATAGGAAGGATTATAGACTACAGTTATCTGTGCTGGTTAAAAATACCCAGTTGTGGTGGTACTTTAGAATAATTACTTTAGAATAAGTCCTCTTCTTATTTTTTGTAACAATTTTTTTTCATTCAAATTCCCTCCAGGAATACGGCTGGCATAAAAAATGCAACTTGCCACAATGCCGACTCAGTAGGTTCCCCAAGCTTGTTTCTCTGCAACCAGACAGTCCCATGTTGGGGTGATGGGAGACAATGACACCCAAAGTGTGTTGCTTATGCCAAGTCTACAGCATTACTTAACTTTTTTTTTTTTTTTATGTTGCAACAATCCTTGCATAGTTTCATGGCAGCCGTCATTGTACAGCCCGGACAGAAAAATGTTACTGGCAAATGTCTTTGTGGGCAGGATCCATTGTTACACCAGCAGTGAATGGCTTCTTGACTTTAGCAATATGGCTAGCCACCAGATATGACACCAGCTGTGCATTTGCTGTCCTGACCAAGACATGTTAAGAAGTTGTAGACAGATTTAATGGAGAGAATCCGACCGTTTTTCAAAATAAATAAATTAACACTGGTAGTATGAATGAGATTGTTGTTGCAGTTCAAGCTAGCTTGCTGCTGTTTGTTTCTTACATGAAATCATCAATCAATGCTAGGTTTGTCTTAAAATATGTTTAGTTAACTGTAAAGTTGGCCTTCTCAATACAGCTGAGGTGAAGTGCCCTTTTTGATTGTCAAATTTGTTCAAATTGAATACATGCCGCTCATTTATTTTATTTAAAACCCCCAAGCCTAACACCGTGTTATTATAATGTCCAGTATATAAAATTCCATTATTCTAGATGACATCCGTTGTTGAATTTCCCCGAGACGCCGCAGCGGTACCCAGTTATAATGAATCGATTTTGTTTGCAGAGAACGAGTGGAAAAAGAAAAGGCTCTTGCTCTACGGCGTGAACTGGAGAGGGCAGCCAAAGAGAGAGAAGTAAGAGAGCTGGAGCAGAGAAGGAAAGCTTTGGAAGAAAAAAGGAAACTGGTAAGAAACGAGTCTGTGTTATGACGCTTCTAGCCAATAGTAAAAATGACTATGGTGTAAAGACAAGACTATCAGTGTTCACTTTTTTGCACACTGGAATTGTTTGACACAGACGGATATGAAAACTGTTGTGTATGTTTGATTCACGGTATAGTGTAATTATTTCAGGAGGAGCAGCAGAGGCTGGCTGTGAAAGAGAAGGAAGAAGCAAGACAGAGAGAAGCTGCTGCCAAAATTGCTGCTAATGCACAGGTAAGCTGATGGGCAAAATTCAAACTTTTAAGTACTTTGTTTGAGTTTTAAGGTTCAAACAAGTTGAAGGTATGTGTTCTTTTCAGTCATTCCCCCTTCATTTAAATTGAATGATTGCTCTTTTGGGGAGTGGAGAGAATGACATCATCTAATCTGCATATCTGTTCATACATTTGTGACCCAGGCTGTAGGAGAGCTTTTGCCAAGACAAAAACGTTATTAAAAATAGTGATTAAATGTGTTTGGAACTATAAATAACCTTTATAAAATGATTTATGAATTTTAATACATTTCCTGAATCCACACTACATAAAACAAACTGTAGCAAAAAGACAGTTATCAGCAAATAAAGTGAACAAGGTGAATAAGTGATTTAAATATATTCTACATATATACAAATTAATATTGAATCGACAGCAAAAGTTGAACTACAACCATGAAATCGTTGTGATGTATGTGAATCGTTTGATAAGTTTTTTTTTTCTTTTGTGCATTTATACATTTTATTAGTTTGAGCTAAATGCTTTAAACATTTTTTTTTTCTCCCAACTTTATTAAAGCATTCTGCTGACCTCTGGAATAAAACTGTTGATATTGAGGTAAGCATCACTCTTATGTGATTCTCGTCCCATAAATCTTCTGCAGATGAAATGCAGTGGGTGTGTTTATAGTTCAGGCACTGATCTGTACGGTTATGGTTTCCTTTTGGGTTTTTTAGTTATTTAACCAGTTTTCATGAAAGTCCTTAAATAAGTTACTTTCCTGATCTTTGTCTTTTCTGTCCTCCCAGCAATCTGTAATGAAGACCCCTCTAGGAAAGGGAAGTCTAAATGTTACTGTGGATTTACAGGTATTTCTCTCTTGACCCCTTTTTTTTTGTTTGTTTGTTTTGTGTCACTAATATGTTTTATCTTAAAGCTTGATTGTGTTTTTTCTTTCTTTTATTTATTTTTTTTCTTCCTCCAGCCGGAAATGTCTCCTCAGTCATATGCCATCACCCCTAAAGGTGGGGATAAGAACGTGATTATTTCAAAGAACCAAGACAATTATGGGATGGATCAGAACAGCGATGATTCTACAGACGACGAGTCTGCCCCGAGAAAACCGATTCCCTCCTGGGCCGAAGGTGCGTATATCTAGATCGCAGGGTCTACTTTAAAGCCCACCTGGCAATCATTGGAGCACCCCCTGGGGTTCTGTTTTGATTTGTTCAACCTGATCAGGGGCCCGTTCTTCGTACGTTGCTTAAAACATCCAAGATCAAATGACACATCCAAGATAATTTCATCCGGCTAATCATGATCCGGCTAATTGGGTTCTTCGAACACACCTGTTGTTTATGATTAGTATCACTGGATTGAATTATCTGAGATAACTGCGCGTTCATGCGTTTGTTTAAAAGGGGAAATGTATCATAGTAGAAACATTGATCAGCAACGCTGCTATTGGCTGTTCAGCATGGCCAAAGAACGCCCACAGTTTTTCTCCCAAGCAGAACACGAGCTTTTAATGGAAGGTTATGCCGAATTTGAGTCATTAATTAAAATGACAGGGAACACCTCAGAGTCTGCTAAAGCCAGGAGAGAGGGCTGGCAAAAACTAGCAGACAAATTAATGCGTAAGTGCTGTCCATGGTAGATGTTTCTATCACTTTCTACAGTATGTATTTTTGCATTTAATAATTTCATATTTACTTTGTTCTTTTATGTCAGCCTCCACGGGACCCACTAGAACATGGGGACAAGTAAAAGTGAAGTACAAGAATATTCTACAAAATGGTAGCCTTTAATTATTATACTTTATTTTAAAAAGTCACTTGTTATGGCAACAGATCCAATATCGGTGTCATTCCTTAGACACTGGAAGTAAAGGACGCGTGCAAAACGTGAATTTTAACTAAAAATTATTTATCTATAAAAAAAGTTTTTCCTTTTCCAAGTCATACACAGCTTACACGGTCAAAAACTGTATTGCTCCGTGGCTAGATAATCCATCCATAGTTTTTTCTAATACAATATATGGCTCGACAGGAAGCAAGCCTTTCAAAGTAAAACTAAACTTCACAATAAAATGGCCTGAACAAATCTTCTTACTGAATATGATCAAAATAAAAAGCAAACCATCATACAAATAACTTAAATATTTTCTATTTATGGCTCTAACACCACTTTTTCCTCTTTTTAAAAGCCACTGTTAAATGATGTTTGTCTGTTTATAACAGCCACCAAGAAAAATCTCTACAATTACGCTGCGCTAAAGGATCCTGTCTATTGCGCAATACGCGATTAATTCGAAAAGCTCTGCAAATTATTCTTGCACCTTCCGCAACAGGTTGCTGTCGTAAAAATGGACGAGACATGGCTACGACAGACTTCCCATCTCCTCTGCTTCTAAAGCTGCGATCTAATCCTGTTTACATGAAATAAGCCTGCGAGCGAGCAGGTTTAAGATACACATGTTGCTATGACAGCAAGTCCAGGATGAGTTTCGAAGAACCAAACGATCCAAGATCATGCCAAATCGTCAACAATCAAATCCAGCTAACTGAGTTAGACACGTACGAAGAACGGGCCCCTGGTCTGCGGTTTCTGATCATTGTGGTAAATTGTCTCTAGTTTACTATATAGTCCATTACATGCTTGCTTTTGTTCTCTCTTCCAGGTGCCAATCTGAAACAGCTGATTATTAGGCAGTACTTCAAACCACCTGATTTGGACTCTTTCTTTGGACCTATTGAGCCACCCAGACTGGAGAGCATATTCTACAAAAGCAAACCTCGATACTTTAAACGCACCAGCTCTGCAGTGTGGCACTCGCCTCCAGGAGCCAAGTGAAATCTCTACACCGATGCAGTCATGGTGCTGTACACTGCTGTATAAAGTTTATATTTTTGACTTTCAAATAAAGTTTGTGCTTTTCATGTTTTTATTTGTTTTTTGTTTTTTTGTAATCAGAAAACGTGTAAAACTGAAGATTTTCTGCTAATTTGTGTTTCTTGCATGGGGGATAACATGTACAGTAGAGGTAATTTTGGGAGTTTATTCTGTAGGTTTGCATTTTTTTTGCTGACTTGTTTCTTAGCAATTATTTTATTCAACGCTTGTGGTAAAACGGTCGTTTCTATATTCCTAAAAAAAATTGTCCTCCCCTTTTTTTTTATTTGAATTAAATGAATAAATGCTTTGAGAAAACAGCCAATGTGCAGTTCACTGAAGCTTGTAAACCTGGGGTGTGGTTGTCTGAGAGAGACCTGCTGGTTTGGAAGCTGCACAGGTTTTGTTTGCTGGATTTAAACTAAAACTTATACTTTTAACCTTCCAAAACTGTAATGTTGGTTTTATTTCTATTAAAACTGTAGACTAGATATTTCATAGCTTGCTTTGTTAGCCTAGTTGTATATATTTATTATTTTTAAGGTGAACTTCATAACAATGAACATATTGCTTATGGGATTTTTTTTTCCTTGTAAATTTTAGTCTCAACGCTGACCTTTGTGAATAAATGAGCTTAAACTAGCCTGGCCTTATGTAATTGCCTCCTAAACCTAATGACTATGTACTGTAATCCTTTTGCCAGCGGGAATTCCCTCTACCATTTTGTAGCACGTTAATTCAGATAAGTAGCCAGATTTGAATATGAACGGCTTGTTTGAAGATCATGTCTATTGGATTTTAGCCCAAACCTTGACTAGGCAGCTAGAAAACTGGATCGTCATTCTGTGTAACATCAACCGAAGTGTGGCCCTCTGATTTTTTTTTTTTGCCGACCACAACTCTAGAATGGGGTCTGCCAAGACAGGTGATTGATGCAGATGGACACAATATTTCAGACCTGAAACAATGTTGGCCTCAATATAAATAATTTCGCAACTATGCAGGTTTCTGCATACATCTGAATTTCCTAATACATTATGTACACGGCAAGCACTCTGAAACATTGTTATTGTTGCTGAGCTTAACATGGATGGTGAGGGGATAATTTTTTTTTCTTGACTATTCCAGAATGAAATGGGATTAGCTTTGTTTTCCTATCCATCCATCCATCTATCCATGGATGGTCTGTCAGATGTTTGCAACGCCTATTAAACAGCTATTTTTTCATCACTATTCAAATTAGCTTATTCAACTATGTAACAGAGATGTCTGTTGCATAAATAATCATATTGCATTACATAAAAAAGTGCCTGAACTGATTGTTATTCTAGAAGATCATGCAAAGTCATTAGAATTGTTAAACGGAAACACCCTGTCTTGGGGATAGACCTGGGGTCCGTTCTTCGTACGTTTCTTAAAACATCCGAGATCAAATGAGACATCCAAGATGATTTCATCCGGCTAATCATGATCCGGCTAATTGGGTTCTTCGAACACACGTTGTTTATGATTAGTATGGCTGGATTGAGTTATCTGAGATAACTGCGCGTTCATGTGTTTGTTTAAAAGGGGAAATGTATCGATAGAAGAAACAATGTTCAGCAACGCTGCTATTGGCTGTTCAAGCAGAACAAGAGCTTTTAATGGAAGGTTATGCCGAATTTGAGTCATTAATTAAAATGACAGGGAACACCTCAAAGTCTGCTAAAGCCAGGAGAGAGGGATGGCAAAAAGTAGCAGACAACTTAAATGCATAAGTACTGTCCATGTTAGATGTTTCTATCACTTTCTCCAGTATGTATTTTTGCATTTTAATAATTTCATATTTACTTTGTTCTTTTATGTCAGAGCCTCCACGGGAGCCACTAGAACATGGGGAAAAAAGTGAAGTACAAGAATATTCTACAAAATGGTAGCCTTTAATTATTATACTATATTTTAAAAAGTCACTTTTTCCTCTTTTTAAAGGCCACTGTTAAATTGTGTGTTTGTCTGTTTATAACAGCCACCAAGAAAAAGGCTGAAAAAAAACAGGTTCTTTTTACTTTTGTTGCATGAGGCATGTTTCACCCTTTCTTTTTCTTTCACAAAATGACACAGGGTGCCATCCGTTCCCTATATAAACGGCATCTTCAACAAAAAAATTAGTATTTTGACCTGAAAAAACACAAATTAAGAGGAGAAATTGAACTCCACAACTTGGAAAAGAGAAAACTTGCACTAGAGATCGAGTTGCTTCAAAAGGACCTTCAGAGTAAGAAAAGCTTGTCCACGCTTTTGTCTCCTCCAGGCTGGACTACTGCAATGCGCTCCTCATCGGGATCCCTGGGAAAAGCCTTCAGAAGCTGCAATATATACAAAACAGCGCTGCTCGGATCCTGATGAGGGTGCGCAAACATGACCATATCACTCCCATCCTCAAATCACTTCACTGGCTTCCTGTCACACTCAGAATTGAGTACAAGGTCTCCCTCCTTACCCACCAGTGCATCCATGGTGATGCCCCAGCATATCTTAAGGAACTTCTCACCCCACAGACCTCAACACGCAACCTCCAATCTACCACAACATATCTGTTGAAACTACCAAAGACAAAGCTCCGTACAATGGGAGATCGGGCTTTCTATTCAGCTGCTCCCAGGCTGTGGAACGCTCTCCCTGGCCCTGGCCTGAGGACCCCACAGACTGTGGATGCTTTTAACGTGGCCTTAAAACCCACCTTTTTAGGAGAGCTTTTAATTGAACTCTTTCTTTTGCTTCGTTTTTATTTTTTAGCACTTAGCCGTTTTACTATGTAGCACTTTGGGATTTATTTTAAATATAAAGTGCATTACAAGTCCAAAGTATTATTATTATTATTATTATTCTAATACACCATTTGACAGTAGTATTGCTGACTTTACATAACTATTTCTTATTGCAAAAGATGACTTGCTGGCTTTTCTTTATAAACAATTGTTTAAATAAAACCAGAGGAACTAAGCATTATTTGTTTGTCTTTTATTAAACATTAAAAAATGGTGTTCCACAATTCTGTCCCGTCCTCTGCCACTAGGTGGTCCAAGTGCCCTGGCTGGACAGACTTCCCATCTCCTCCGCTTATAAAGCTGCGATCTAATCCTGTTTACATGAAATAAGCCTGCGACCGAGCAGGCTTAAGTTTGCGCACATGTTGCTATGACAGCAAGTCCAGGATGAGTTTCGAAGAACCAAACGATCCAAGATCATGCCAAATCGTCAACAATCAAATCCAGCTAACTGAGTTAGCCACGTACGAAGAACGGACCCCTGAGTAGCTGTTGGTGACTAAAACAAAGTTAATACCAAAAACAGATTTGATGCTAAAGACATGAACAAACACACACAATGGACAGGCAATGTGCAAAAGAAACCGGGCTCAAAACGATGAGGTTCAGGGGAAAATATTTGGGGAACATACTGGCAAAACAAAATCTGGTGTGACAAATGAACTGGGACCAGAACAGGAAGGGAAGCA
The DNA here is from genome assembly GCA_037039145.1 of Fundulus diaphanus. Classification (NCBI taxonomy): domain Eukaryota; kingdom Metazoa; phylum Chordata; class Actinopteri; order Cyprinodontiformes; family Fundulidae; genus Fundulus; species Fundulus diaphanus. Next base: position 29,506,322 of record CM073134.1, read on the forward strand.
GACTGAACACAGAAGAAAATGAAACAAAATAAAATGAGAAACAAGACAGCAACCCAACAAAAACTCAGACCATGACACACCCAGAATAAAACAGCAAAACCCAGAACAATGCTCATTAACTTTATTTTTCATGTAATCTTTTTTTTAGTCTATAACAATCACTGTCAAGAGTCACAATTGTGGCAAATGTAAATGGGACGACCATCAGTTTGGGCTTTGTGAGCATACACCTAAATTTACACTGCGAGCAAACCTCTCTCAGCCGGCCAGCTTTTTAAATACACAATGCAGTAGTCTTCTTTTTCAGAGTCAGCATCCTGCTCAGTGTGCTTTGTTCCCTTAGTTTTTTTTTATTGTCATGGTCCCAAGTTTGTTGGTTGGTGTTGTTGTTGTGGGTCTGCTTTCTCTTTACCTTCTTTGCAAGTTCCACAGCTTCCTTTTCAGGGGTGTCTGTTAGAATGCCCAACCTAAGCTTTCTCTGTTGTGATTTTTTTTTTTTTTTTTTTTTTTGTGGCCATACTTTTGGATGAGGATGGAGATTCTGCAACTTGGTTTAAGCCTTTAAAGTTCATTTCGATGTTAAATAACTAGACCAGGGGTGTCAAACTCATTTCTATATTGGGTCACTTTGGCATCAGGAATACATTAATAGGGCCGGTTGCACGTGATGATAGATGATAGATAGGCGATAGATGATACTTTTGATTTCATAATTTAATTTCATAGAAGTATAAAAAAATGCACAGTAACATAAAAGTAGCACCATTAGGCCCCGTTTATCTGCAAAAAAGTTGATATTAGGGAGAGTTACCATTTAAACTCCTCACTCTGCATGACTTTTTCTCTTTTTGGACATTTCTGGGTTATTTTAATGTGTTGTGGGAAAACTGACGTCTAGTGGCATGATGCCGTTACTACTACACACTTAAAAAAAACAATTTTCGCTACAGGAGGCACAGTTTTAGCTACCTTATACACTGTAAAAATATGCCTCTACTTTATAAAATGATATGGCTTTTTGTACTCTTGAAGACTAGATAAATTATCGCCTTGACGGGCCGGATTCGGCCCGCGGGCCTTGAGTTTGACACCTGAACTAGACAGTAAAATATTCTCCACTCCATTCATTAAGTTGACTTTTATTTATTTGTCAGTTCTTCATCATTGTGGTCAGGAGGGACAGTTGCAACTGTGTCTAGCCTTAACTACCATCTTTAAATGAAAGCTTAAACATTAGTTTTGGGCTGTCAGAAGCTGAGAAACTGCTGATTCAAACTATATAACTGATAAGTTCTTCATATAGACAGTATGGATGCGATCACACAAAAAGTAAGCTAATCATTAAAAAGATTACTTTTTCCCCCTTGATTTTCAGTTCCCCCTGAAGGAATGACGGGGTGTGGCTGTTGTCACCCAGAAAGAAGGAGAGGCTAACTGAGCATGTGCAGCAGGATTCTCATCAGTCTCGCGTTGCAACAAGCGCCGTGTCTCTGGTTTCAACTGTTGTGTTGCTGCTTTCAAGTCACCTCGGACGAGCGACACGTGGCCTTGTTCGTTGCTTTTATTTTTATTTATTTCTCCCACACGTGGGTTGGCGGCTATGTCGTTAGATCTTATGGATGATATTACATAATTTGTTTCCATCAAATAAAGAGCGACAGTATAAGACGCACGACGACTGCGCTGTGGCTGCTTCCCCACTGTCATTGAACGCAACATAAATGTCAACTCCGCCTCCTGACGTAAATACGCGTTGGGCGGCCGCCTTTGTGGACGGTGACATTTGTATAACATTCAGGTGGCGGTTTTCTCTGAAGGCCTTAACATTAAAAACATTGAACCGAATCACACGGTCTGTAGTTATCAGTGAAGGGAAGAGGAGAGCGGACAATATTCAAAGCAGGTAGGCAGGAAGCTCCGTTCCTCGGCTAGCTAGTAAAGCGTTAGCTCATGCTGAAGAGACGTACAGAGTATATTAACAGACGCAGCAGAGGGTATTTGGATCGATAAGAATGCGGTCTTCTCGTTAAAGTCAATTGCATCTAAATGTGCGATAAAATATGTGCGGCTTTTCAGATTTAATCATGTTACAAACCTGGGTGCATCATATTGGGATCTTATATGACAGGCCAACAAGTAGAGTAGGTGAAGGTTTCATTGTGCATTTGTGTTTAGCCCCCAGTACTCTGTTACCTCTTAATAAAATGCACCTTAAATAAACCGTTTTGGGTGCAATCTAATTAGCGCCAGTCCACCCGTGTGCAACTGATGAAGCGAAAACTGCAAAATCCTCAGAGGTCTGATGGAGAACAGTTAGAGAACAAAGTGCATCATGGGAACCAAGGAACATGGCAGACAGGTCAGAGAGAAAGGGGAGAACTTTAAAGCAGGGCCAGGTTATAAAACTATATCTCAAAGTTTTAATACGTTATGGAGAGCTGTTCAGTACATCGTCCCAAATTGGTACCTGTATGGCAGAGTGCTGTCCACTAGGGCTGCAAAATTAATCACAAATGTATAATCACCGCGGTATCATGGCTCGCAATATGCAAATGGAAAAGAATTGCCTGGAGTGAAATGAGTGCTGGCTAGTTATTTAAGCGCCCTGTGTTCAGGCTCTCAGTGCCCCAAATATGTCTGGACACATTTGTTGTTTAGTGCAACATAAAAACTTTGAGAAGGTAAAGAGGTGGTAAAGTCGACTAGAAACTACAGCTAAGTTGATGCGTTGCCAAAACGTCCCAAGTTGCACATAGACAACCTTTTTCTGTTTGAGATGGAAATGGCAGATGTTTTTTTTAGTAGCTGGATAGACTACTCATGATCATGATTTTTTTTTTTTGGCTGTATTTTTCGCAAGCTAAATCGTCATTGCAACGGATATTATCGCAACTAATATCATGCAGCTCTATTGTCCATCTTAACTCGTAGGTCAGGTTTGGAGAGCATTAAACGGAGAATACGCTAAGAGACCCTTGGTAACTCTTGGGGAGCTGCAGAGATCCACAGCTCAGGTGGGAGAATATGTTGACAGTAAGTTGTGTACTCCACAACTCTGGTGTTTGTGTAAGAATCATAAGAACTCCATAAAACATCAGTTTGGAAGTTGGCAGCAAAACAATGCGGAAGACACAGCAAGCATGGAAGGAAAGCCTTCAGATGCTGGAAATGACTTGAGACTAGGGTGGGGGTTCGTCTTCTAGCTGGACAATGATGGCAAACATGGATCCAGAGAGACATAATGAAAAGGTTTATGTCAAAGCATATGCATGCGTCCAAATGTTCTTTTCAAAGTTCAGACTTTAAATTTAAAGGAGAATCTGTGGGAAAGACTTGAAAATGGACGTTCTCGGGTTGCTCTCCGTTTAATCTGAGCTGGAGTTAGTTCGCAAAGAAGAGTGGATAAAAGTAATTCATCCCCTAAATGTGCAAAGCCGGTAGAAGTATAATACGAAAGACGCGCTACTGTGACGGCAGAGAGAAGTAGAACTACAAAGCAGACATGCCACACTTTTCAGATTTTACATGTAAAAATCACCACGGATGCCTTTTCTGTTGCTTTACTCTCATGCTCTAATTTGTGTCGGTCTATTATTGCATAAAAGCCCAATAGATAACTTGACGGTGGTGATAAAAAAAAAAAGGGACAATGTTCATGGGATCTAAATACTTTTGCACACAGTCAGCCTTTACCGCGACATAAACAAAATGGTCTGTCTGTCTGTGTGAGATTAGTCTGTGGCTGCGTCACCAGTACTGATAAGTGAACTCCTTTTTCTTCACGTTAGTCCCTTAAGTATTGGAGGCCATTTAAATTGTGGCAACTCAAAAGGAAGCTCGTGTCTTAGATTTGACCTGCAGACGCGCGGAAGGCCGTTCTCTTATTCATCGTTGGTCTCTTCGTAGAAATGAGTTCCCAAATCCGACAAAACTTCCATCAGGACTGCGAGGCTGCAATCAACAGGCAGATAAACTTGGAGCTGTATGCCTCCTATGTTTATCTCTCTTTGGTGAGAAACCCTTAAAAATCTACCTTTGTATTTGTTTTTTTTATCATTTAGTGGAAAACTTATTGTTTCTTTGTTACTCTTGTCCCCTCGTTTCCTTTCAGGCATACTATTTCGACAGGGATGACAAATCCTTGCCAAATTTTGCCAAGTTCTTCAGTGCACAGTCGAAAGAGGAGCGCGAGCATGCAGAGAAGCTGATGAGTCTGCAGAATCAGCGCGGAGGCCGAATCTTTCTGCAGGACGTCAAGGTATGCGAGGATACATTTACTAATGAATGAAAATACATTATTGTTGACAGTAGTTGGAGAGCTTTTAGAATGGAAGAAGCCAGTGGGGCCACTTCTAAGTGTTGAAACAGGTCTCCTTGTGTGTGTTTTAAAATATTATTATTTTATATATATATATATATATATATATATATATATATATATATATATATATATATATATATATATATATATATATATATATATATATATATATATAATTTATTATTATTTACTATTATTTACTATATATTATTATTATTTTTTTTTTTTTTTTTGGTCTTATCATGAATCATTTGTGCGTTAGAAACCTGATAGAGATGAGTGGGGGAGCGGCCTGGAGGCCCTGGAGTGTGCCTTGCAGCTAGAGAAAAGCGTAAATCAATCCCTGCTGGACCTGCAGAAAATGGCCGCCGAACACAACGATCCTCATGTGAGAAACAACCGAGAAGAACATCCTGTTCTGTATCTGTCCTTCTCATTCTGACACCGTTGCAATATAAATGCCTTCTGTCTGCCCAAACAGATGTGTGACTTCATAGAAACACACTTCCTGGATGAGCAGGTGAAATCGATCAAACAGCTGGCCGACTGGATCTCAAACCTGCGTCGCATGGGAGCCCCCCAGAACGGGATGGCCGAGTACCTCTTTGACAAACACACCATGGGAGAGGAAGGCAGTTAGACTCAGTCTTCCTTCTGCAGGCATCCTATGTGTTAATAGATCACTCAAAATTTCGCAGATGTAATTTCATTTAACATTACACCCATTTATGCGTCCTCCTCCTCTGGCAAGATTTAGATGAATAGGAATGTGGAGTTTAGGCTGTGCTGAAGTAACATATTGGTGATGTAAAAAAGGTCCCCTTCACACCATATTGAGATCACCCTATGGGCTCCAGAATTTGCAAAACCTATTGAATGTCTCTGGATCACAGCAAATGTGGGAAACCTCATTTTAGCGTGGAGGCAAGCTTTGCCATAGTGTTCCCTTAGTGGGTTTCCATACAAATATCGGAGGTTTTTGGACCTCCATCATCAGTTTCAGCCACACTTTAGACCAGAAACCATTATTCACACTGACAGCTTTTTGACAACACAAGAGGATGCAGTTTAGAGGTTCTCTATACAAAACCCAGTGGACCGTTGTGTGTGCCACTGTGTAATTATTTTCACCTGCCATATTCGGCGGTGCTTTCTGATGATCACTGGGCTATTCCCACTGAGGCTCTGAAGTCTCAATTTGTTTTTAAGAGGGTTGCTGTGTTTATTGTAATAACAATTCAGAAACCCTTTTATAAACTCCTCCTAACCCCCCCCCCCCCCCCCCCCCCCCCCCCGCCTTGCTCTATGTGCAACACCATGGCTACCCTTAGACAACAAAGCAAATCCAATCTGGATGTGAACTTCAGTGTGACGAGCTTAACTCATTCAGTGATCTCCCTGTCTATATGAGCTGTTTATTTGCTTCTTAACAGCAGGGGGCCTTACTCTATAAGGAGCAGTGTGTGTAACAAACCCTATGGGCAAAAGTTTTGTGCTCCATGCAGTTTTTTTTTTACTCTGGTCACCAAGCCATAAAGCGTTGGAGCATACCTCGTGGATAAGCTACCCCCGCTGTTACCAGGCCCTTTCTTGCAGCCTCTGTAAATAATATACTGCCACCAGGATCTCAGATTGTTTTTTTTCTTAATGCTAAGCTGCATGATGCACGATGGGGACCGTTCATATTCTGGCTGACTGTTTGGGTTGTGGCGTGATCTCAGCCTGGTGTGAAAGGGAACTCACTGAAAAATATGCTTCCTTTCCTGCTGTGAAATAGTTTTGCTTCTCTTGATGTAACCAATGGGGCAATGCTTTCTTTCTTTAGCATGAAGGCTTTAACCTGCACTTAGAAGCGAGAAGATTATGTAAATTAAAATCTTAGAAACAAAGCCATAAACAACAAACTCCTGATATTAAATCCGCTCAATATACATATCAGAAATACTAATGATTTGTGTCTATCCATTATTGAAAAACATTGGGTTAAGGATAATTCTGAGTAAGTTCCTTTCTTTGGTCATTTTCTCCACAACTTTCAAAGTTGAATTATTGTTGCTGTTCTTTTCTAACCATTTTAAGTATTATTTGTGAATATATGTTGTATGTCTGAAAATGGTGTTTTACAAAAATAAAGCAATAATATGCAAATCATTTATAGGGCTTATTTTTATTTAAATAAACAATGATAAAAGTTTCATAGCATATGTAATTTGACAGAACATAGATAGAAACAACATTAAGGATCTGGATGAACAGTTAAGCTTTTACAGCTTTTGACATTTCTTATTGACGCAGTGTCAGTTCAGTCATTAAAAGGCATTTTCACATAAGATGTAGGCCAATTCTGAGGTAACTCAGGAAGTAGGGTTTAACACGTGAGGGTTTAATAGGTGTAAGTCTGTTGACTCAAGCAGCCGTACAGTTTGAAAACAATGGGTTGCACATTTAGATTTCATATATGAGATGCGAGAAGGTGCTTTGATGTTCACTATGACTGATCGGTGGTCTTAAAAACATCTCTTGGCAACAACATACTTATTCAACATCTGTCAAATTGTCTTACAAAAAGCTAATACCGTTATTCCATGATGTGTCATCACTTTATGCACTGCTCAAACAAATTAAAGGAACACTTTAAAAACCGATCTCAATTGGAGAGGGAAAGAAATAATGCTGGACACCTGGATCGTCTGAGGTGCAATTTAGTGCCGTCACTCGGAGCTAACCCTGATGTCCCAGAGTTGCTCTATTGGGTTTAGGTCAGGGGAGCTCCAGGAGCTGCCTGCATACTCTTGCCACATGAGGCCAGGTATTATCATGCACCAGGAACCCGGGACCCACTGCACCAGTGAAGGGTCTAACAACGGGTGTAAGGATTTCATCCTGATACTGGCATTCAGGCTCTCATCCTTTATCCTGTACGGGCCGATGTGTTCCTCCATGAATATTACTCCTGCAACCAACACTGACCCACCACCAACCCGATCATGCAGAACAATGTTGCAGACAGCATAACATTCACTCCAGCTGGTACTCTGGGCTAATAACACTCCATGGTGCTAGGCAGTGAGCTCAGGTCACCTTCATGAAGTCTTTCTAATGGTTGGGTCAGAGACATTCACACCAGCGGCCTGCTAGCTGGCTTTGTAGGGCTCTGGCAGTACTCATCCTGCTCCTCCTTGCACAAAGGAGAACATACCGATCCTGCTGATAGGTTCAGGACCTCTGATAACCCTGTCCAGCTCTCCTGGAGTAACTACTGCCTCCTGGAGTCTCCTTCATGCTCTTGAGGGAGACACAGCAAATCTTCTGGCAATGGCATGTGTTGAAGTTGGACTGCCTGTGCAACCTCTGTAGGGTCCAGGTAAAGCCTCATGCTACCAGTAGTGACACTGACCCTGGTCAAATGCAAAACTACTGAAAAACAGTTATAAATTTCATCATCACCAAAACAGCCGACACTGATTCACAACATCCTCTTGTACAGAACTGACCAGATCAATGTTACAGAAGATTAACTAACTTGATATTATACTCTTAAAAAAAGTGATCCTTTGATTTTTTTTGAGCAGTGTATATTTCAGTCCAGATTCATTGATTGAGCACATTTCCAGAATTTAATATATAATGACGTCAAATTATTTATTTTTTTCCTCAGTCCTGCTCCCTTTCTCTTCCTTATTCATCCCACCGTCCACCAGAACTCCCAGCAGGTCCCCCTCAGCCAATGAGATTCCCGAATCATTGGCTGAGTTTTGCTGACTCACTTCTTGTGATGGCGCAGACGCAGAAGCTGTGTTCATGTTGGTGCTCGGCCCGCCATTGGTGCCCCCACTGCTCGTCCGCGGGTTTGATGTGAAGTTCCCATGGTTACTAAAACTGTGGCTTGTTCCATTGCAAAGACTTCCTGTTGTGCCAGCGCTGTTGGTGCTTGTTGCATTAATGCTGCCGGAGCTGCTGTTGGGATTACCAGGATTTGGTACCGCTGCGTGAGAGGGGGGAGTGAATGAGAACGCCCTTTCACCTCCGTCTCCTGTAGCCCGAGCACTTGGGGGTCCTGGCTGGCTGTCAGCAGTTGGGAGTGTTTCTAAAGTGAGGCGAGGGGGATGAGGGCGCCGGGACAGGAGGCCGTGTCCTGGTCGGAGTTTGGATATTGGACAGAGTTCCGGTGCTGGGTCGGGGAAGGAGAATGCTGGTCCACTGTGCGAATCCCCCTCCCCACTCATCCAGGGCAGTGCAGATAATGGTGGCGGTGGGAGATGACTGGGCGTATCAGGAGCCAGTAACTGGGAGCCCACCGCTGGAGGGGCCATTGAGCTGCAGCTGCGATCCCACTCGTTTTGGGTCCGCCGGGCATGCCGAGGGCGAGGCGCTGTAGGGGGCACACAGTGAATAGGTGTTTGGGGGCAGCTGTAAAATCCTGGTCTGTCATACATGGGCACAGTGGAGAAGGCGTAGTCTGGATCCCGCTCCTGGTTCAAAGGGTGGCGTCCTTGATTAGGGGTCGATGGCGCTTCTGGGTGCAAGTAAAGAGGGAACCGGCTCAGTGGCGCTCCAGGACGGCGGCGCAGCAGAGGGACCCGGGACGAGCGAGGAAAGTTTGGGGACTGGACGCCCAAAAGACGACCCAACCCTCCAAGCAGTGGGGTGGTGTAGTTGGCTTCTTCATTTTCTTTGATCTGCTCCAGGTTTGACTGAAACTCCATCTCATCCTTGGGAACACTGGCGAGCATCAAGTTCATGATTACCCAGATGTAAAGCCTTCATTGACTGTTTTCCAGGAAATAAACACAAACGCTTACCTGATATCCAGCGCTGAGCCCATGAAGGAGGGTTTACGATGTTCAGCACTGGCCGGAGTGTAGGGAGGCTGGGGCTCCGAGTCATTCCAGTACATGTCCCTCTCAACCAGTGGCAGGTTGTCGTACATCTCATCCACGGACAACAGAGAGACCTGAGATGCAATGAAAACCACCAGAATTCAAAAAAAGACAGTTGCTATATGTTAGATTTAAAATACAGCAGGGAAACCATTTGGATTAAGTCAGAACCTGCAGGTTTCGGTCAACAAGCCAGTTTGTTTCAAAGTCATCATCGTCTTCACCAAAAGGATTAATGAGTTGTTCAGCCACCTGAGAACATCAACACAAAACAACGCTTCAATAAAAGCTAAAAGTAAGAAAGGGAGAAGCGATAGTAATATTTTAGCTGTGTCTCACCTTCAGCCAGCCAACATAGAAAAAAAACTGCAGAAGAGTAAAAACTGGCAGGTAGAAATCCACATCATGACCCGGATATCCCTGAGCCGGATCCAAGAACTGTCGGCCAATCAGACAAGCCAGAAAGAAGCTGTAGACTGCAATTGTTGCCACCTAATTCAAAGACATCAGTCATGTGTTTAACTGAGTTTTTACATGCACTATATCTGTCATTGACACCCCATTATAGAAAACCACTCCCACCTACCTGGGTGTAGACGAGAGGGAGGCTAATCCAGTCGTAACCGTACAACTTCATGCACTTTGCCCTCAGACTGTTAAGCTCCTGAATGGAGAAAAACAAAGAAAAGGTCCGGCAAAAATAAACGATGCCAGAGGAATGCCTCTCTGGCCTGCAAATTGATGTAACATGGAGACTTACGGTGAGAATGGCGGTAAGGGCCACGTCATTGTTGATGCGCCCCTCAGTCCGTGCTCTCAGAGCCAAGTTGACGAACCATGTGCAAGGCACCCAGAACTTGTTATGGGGGGACGGTAGATCTTCCAGGTGTCTCAGTTCCTCTGAGGTCATCAAACCTGAGAGAAAGAAGCACATGTTTGTTGTCTCTATGTCCTTAGTTTCTTTCAAGACGTTTGGATGCACAACATGCTGGGAGTCTCAGCCCAGTAACGAATTTCTTAGGGTTTCGTTATCATGCCCTACCTGCTTGCATCAAATGCTCAGTGGTTGGAAACCTCTTGTAGACGGCAGTACTAACAGAACGGTAGATCAGAACTCCTGAGAGGTTGACGTAGCGCATCAGGGTTCTTCGAGTCAGCCTGGCGGTCTCATCGGTCCCACGGACATGGCCTCCTACTAGTGCTGCCAAACGGTCCGGCCAGGGTAAGTTCTCAAATTGGCCCCACCAACGGGAGACAACCAGAGTCACATAGAAGCCTGGGTTCAAAAGAAATGACTTGAAAGTTGATTTTGATCACCGTTTCAAGAATCTGAGTGTGAGTTAAAACTAGCAAACCAACTCACCCAGCACAAACGACACAGGGATGAGTTCTGCATAGCGGTCGCAGTATATCGACAGCTTCTCAAACAGCCTCTTCTGCTCGCTGCTTAACAGAAACCTGGTGAAGGGGAACAAATCTAAGGTAAGTTCATTCATAAGCAATGAGGGATTTGATGTCCTCCAAGTTACAAACTCAATTTAATCTCTCCCTTTTCTAAACCCTTGCAGGGTCTTGGTGGTGTCATACACAGTACCTCCAGCAGAGAGTATGCCAGTCCATCACAGGGTAACACAGAGACAGACAGGACACACCAGTATGCATGCACACATAACTGCCTAGGAAAATTTGGAGAGACCAATCACATAAACATGGACAGTTTTGGACTGTGGGAGAAAGCCCCCTGCTGACAGAATCCACCAATGCAAAATGGGAACATGCTAAGTCCACATAGAAAGGCAGTGGCTAGGATTTGAACCCATTACCATTTTGATCTCTTTCCAAATCTAATTCAAGTTTCCCATCAGAGGTTCTCAATTTGTGTGCGGAAACTCTCATAAAAGGCTTACTGCTTCTGTCGCGCATAATTTACCTTTGAAATACCAATGAATTTACGCAAGTCTGTGAAACATAAATGGTCACCAACAAGCTCTCTATATATTTATGTATGTTTTACTAAATCACATAGTCCCCCTAGTTTGCGTCAGAAGAGTTTAAAAAAAAAATAGCCAAACTCTCTCTTTACAGCCAAAGTTTCAGCAAAAATGGTGTGTTGTCTCATCATCCATAAATAATAAAACCATTACCTGCCCTTGAATGTTCAGGACAACCTTTTAACCAGCTTATGATAAAACTGACCATTGGGACTCAGGAAGGATATTCATTCAATTTAGGTTCAGGTATCAAGACCAAATCTGACCTTAGATTTGAAAGAAATGTTCACCAGCAAGCCCCTGAAAATATCCCTGACTGACCTTTCTGCTGGAGTGTTTTACTAGAAGTGTTGCCTGAGTGCCTGTGAAAATGTGTCAAAGTACAATCCTGCAAAAGAGCAATTGCCTAGATAAAGATTTGTTCTCGTTGCATTTTTGTCACTTGTACATTTCTGATGATCAAACTAATGTTGATATCAGACAAAGTCAACGTGAATAAAAGCAAAAAAAAAGAAAAAAAAAATTTCTTAAGGGAAAAAAGCTGTCCAAACCATCCTGGTCCTATATGAAAAAATAATTGCTCCCTAAACCTTCTGCCTGATCAGTCTTCTACATTGTTATAACAGAGTTTTGTCAATCTTCTGTGGCAGACTGTTTAAATTTAGACGCGTTGCTTAGTTTGTGACCACGGACGGTTTAAGGTCTTGCCAAAGCATCTCATTCTGAATCTGGGTTGAGACAACATCTCAACCCAGACTGTGACTTGGCCACTCCAAAACCTTTGTTTAGTTTGAGCAGCTCATTATTGTATGGTGTCCTTTTTCTAAAATGATGTGTTTACAGCAGATGTAATGGCTCTTTGTATTTCAGAGTTCAAGAGGTAAGAGTTAAATTTCTGTCTTGCCAGTCCACAGGACATTTTTCCAAAATCTCTTGTCGATCATCTGCATTTTTTTTCTTTCCATATTGGGCCTGCTTGGTCTGAACAGCTTTTCCCCTCTAATAAAATTAAATCAGTATTTCAAAACTGCCTTTTGCTGTTACTCAGGTTATCTTTGTTTGGTACAGACATTTTTATAATAATCTTAAACAATTACGTGACAATAAAAAGCAAAGGGGTCAAATAGTTTTTCATTTAATTTCTTTTCTTAGACGGAATATCTGAGATTGCTGAATAAAGTTAATTTTAAAGGAGGCATATCATGTTTTTTTAGTTCTTCCTTTTCACATTGAAATCATTCAGTTGTGGTCTATATATAAAGTAGAATTGCAATGCTTTGGTCTGAATTCCTCTTTAATTTACCCCCACGTTCCCCCTTTTTAACCCCGTTTTGAGATGCAGCTAAGAGCAACTGGTTCTGGTATTAGATATCTATGCAGCACCTGAAGAGAACGTGTCAAATTCTCAGCACCCCTAGAGACTCTAAGTACACAACAAAATGTATTTAAGGGCTAAAAGTTTTTTACTTTTGCATGATATGTTGCCTTTAAATTGTTATTGATTTGCTACACATAAAGAGAGATTTTGTTTTTATTCGAAGGCCCGATTACATGTTGGCAACCTTGGTTGTCAAACAGCTTCAACTTGGAGATGGTATTTTATATTCAACAACAGATAGTTTTCTTGGTTGTCTTGTCTAGTTTAATTTTTCTTATGGCTGACAATTGCTGCATATTTCCAGAAGTCCACGTCTGATTGGGTGATCAGCAGCCCATTATTACAACAAAGAATTAGGCTGCAAGCCTTTTCTTCAGCTTTCAGAAAGCAGCCTAGAAAAACTTTGATAGAAGTCAAACCTCTAATGAGCTTAAATAATATTTTGAAAATGGATTTCTTATTCAGAAAACCTTCCATTTCCTGTGTAGAAGTAGATTATAGAATTAGTGCTTGTGTTTGTTTTTTGTTGCTTCAAAGGAATTAAACGGTGTGCTTAATAGTCAGTACAATCCTTGATAACATGTATTATTTTTATGATCATTCATTCTGAGAAACATAAAGCATCTCATTTGCTTCTTTAAATGTATGATGCATGATGTAATGAATTCATCCTTCAGAGGAAATGTTGATACATTATGTGATAAATTGATTGATAATAATAGTGCTGATTACTTACATACAGTATTCTATTTTAAAGTAGCAAATCTACACTACTTATCTTTTAAAACAGCTAAGCCTGTTTCTAACATGAATAAAAACCAGCTACTGCTTTTAATGTGACAGGAAAACTCCGGTTTTTCTTAGATTCTTAAAATCATTTTATATGCAACTCCTCGGTTAAATTGCAGTAAAGCAGTTTTCTTGTCCTTCCCCTTACATATTTGATAACCAAGCATCAAACATCGTTATTAGAGCTTTTAGTTGCTTGGTTTGAATGATCAGCATCCTCTGCCTGCGTTTACCTGTAAACCACGCTGAAGAAGCAGTAGAGCACAGAGAAGATGATGAGCTCTCTGTACAGGAGTTTGTAGATGCTGCCTTTCCATCGCAGGAGCAGGTGGAAAAATGTCCCCAAACCTGCATCAGCAACTCTTCGAGAGTATGTCACTGTCATTGCTGTTGCTGCTGCCTCTGGACCAATCCGTAGACAGTCTGCGGTTGAACATGAAAGGCACCAGTGTAGCTGCTTTGGTTCTTTGGGCTTCGCCTGAGTTCAGCTTCAGTGTTCGGCTTGGACCTCATAAGGCCAACCTGGAACCATACCTACAAAAATGAACAGAGGGTTTAGTTTTATAATATATGGCAGTTTTATTATTCTAGAAGCATACCTGCATAATGAGCTGACATGCAGCACATTGCATTCATTCAAAATCTATTTTACTTTGTACGGCTCTCATTAAATAGTGATTTTATGTCATGCTTTTCATATTCAATTTATAAAACGCACCACAAAGGCAATATTTAAAGTCAACCTTTCAAAATGTTACTATTTAACTCTCGGAAACCAATTGGCGCACTCACCGGTAAAAACCAAAACACCTAGCCATCCTACTCGCTGTTGCTCGAGATGTGGGACGGCGGAGCCCAGGGCCAATGCTGGAAATGGGAAAGAAGGAAAGGAAAAAGTAAGCAAGGCTCTCCCACACCTCCGGTCACTTGATGTGTTAATCTGTCTCAGCAACAAAGCTGCATTGTGAGGCCAGATTCAGTTAATCTGAGCAAATCTGTGCACCGCAGAGCTGCCACCAATGGACGTGAATGGGGAGTGCTCAGATTTGACTTTGAAGACCAAATCTAATAAACGTTACACACACACACTTAATTTACTATATTAAAAAGTATTGTCTGAACATATCATCTCTGAATGTCAGGAAACCTGATGTGTTTGATTGAAGCGGCTGCGGGTCTTCAGGTGAAAGCTGTGTTCGACCCCCTCAGCTGGAAGAAATGCGTACAGCTGACTTGTTACTGGTCAGGAGAGGTTAGTGATTAACCCTTCCTGCCGAGACTCAGAGCAGGGCGAAGTGCGGAGAGTTTAGCAAACTAAACTCGTAGGATTAACAAAGCAGAAAAGTGCTGTTTTGCAGATTTTTGTGCTTTGGCAACAGGGAGTCCATCTTGGTGAGTGTTCACGTTGTATTTCTTAGTCCTAAAGTCACTTTGAATGTGCACAATTAGAATATTCTGTGTTTGGTGCTTGACTCATGCCTGCTTATCTTAAAAAGATGTATTTCTTCAGACTAACTTGTAACGAAAAAAAAGCCTTCATCCTTGTGATGTGGATTTTAAGGTGTTGTTTCTGACTGTTTCTTCTATCCTGTTCTAAAAAAAAAACCCCACATGCATCATGTTTAACCGACTCAATTTTAACAATTTGCCAAATTCAATCTTCACAAGGGACAAGCGGCTTCTTGGACTGCTTGATCGAGAGAGAAACACATGGACGCTTTTGAAGGAATTCACAGCGTCCATATTTCGTCATCTCCTCCTTCTTCAGCCTCATCCACCCCAGGATATGAGGTCCTCAAGGCAGGGCGGTCTGGGATAGCAGTCTACTCCTCTCCAGTGTTCTTTGGGACATCTAATGTAAATGCAGTTAAACACAAGTCCTGCAAGGTCACTAAGGAGGAACGCTGTGCTGTTGGACAGTAAGTGCTACTCTCCAAGCAAGCAATGGCAAGCAATAGCAAAAAGTGATATATATATATATATATATATATATATATATATATATATATATATATATATATATATATATATATATATATATATATATATATGTGTGTGTGTGTGTACATATACGCATTGTAACATTGCATAATATCTTACA
Organism: Fundulus diaphanus; assembly: GCA_037039145.1. Taxonomy (NCBI): domain Eukaryota; kingdom Metazoa; phylum Chordata; class Actinopteri; order Cyprinodontiformes; family Fundulidae; genus Fundulus; species Fundulus diaphanus. The sequence goes on from CM073134.1 coordinate 29,521,782, forward strand.
TCATGTTTTTGTATATAATTTAAGTATATGGCTTTCTACCCAGGGCGGCACACCACATGGTTGGCAAAGTAATAATAATAATACTGCCTTCATTGGCATACCCAGTCAGTGGGAATATACTTTCTTTGCACATTCTGAACACCGTAGGAAAGTATCGCTGTACGCCATAACAGAAGGTGGGAGGGACACACTGCTTGGAAACCTATTGTTCTTGTTCCATGACAGAGTGAGGCTGCGCCGCGCCAAGACGAGTTACGTGAAGAGCGCTTGGCCTTGCTGAGCAAGCTTGCCTGCTCCTTACTTCACACCCAAGTGACGTCATGTAGGTGTCTCAAATCAGAAAGAAACTGGCACATGCCCAGAAAACCCCGAAGGAGGAGAGAAGCAAGCAGTGCCTCAGCATTCCCGGCTTTTTTTAACGTTACATAAAAAAAAAAAATCTGTGGAAATCAAAGTTTCACGAGTAAAAACAAAGTGATTTTAAAAAGGGGACGGAACGTGACTGCCTATATATCTATTGTTTATTTTGTTAATGTTTTTGATAAGTTGCACAAACAATTTCTGCTGGGTGCAGTTGTCTTTTGGTGCGTGTTGACCCCCAAGAAGGAGGCCATGCCGGGAGTGCTGCAGCTTGTTGCCGTAGTTTATTGGAGCTGCAGCCTGTAGCAATGTGATTTATGGTTTTGGAACGGATGTCGTGACACTTCTGTACTGCTATGGTTTTCACCTTGGCGTGAAAGCTTAGCAGTAAATACTAAAAACCTTGGACGTGAGACGCGGTTTTAAACATTGTGCCCAGAGCGCTCAGTGACAGCGTTTTGCGCCAGCTGGGAAGAGCCCGTGCGGAAACTGGGAGTGGTGGAGGTGCTGTCACGTGACCCGCGGAGAGAGGAGGGCAGCAGGAGAAAGAGGAGAAAGTAGTTTTTCTGTCCCGGGATAAAATGATATAGAGAAAACAGAGCTATACTCCTGGAAGGTGTTATAAACATAGCAGCCGTATCACTTCTCTTTCCCTTTTCTCGGTTGGTGTCCTGCTGCTGCTGCTGCTGTTCTTCTTCTTCTACTTCTTTTTCTTGTCGACGTCAGCGTCCGCATTCCTCCGCTGTGATTTAAAACGGCTGGGATCAGTTTCAGTGAAACTAGCCAACCGTAGCTCGCTCTGTCCCGCCGTTTACCCGGTCAAACGACGACAGAAGAGTGGACGGACGAAAGAGGAGGAGGAGGCGAAGCGGACACGCGTGGGGGGACACCAGGGGGGACATTCGTCTGCGGTCCTGGACTCTTGACAGGGTAAGGCTGGACGTGGAGGAGTGAAGACTTGGGGCTGACAGCTAACTAGCCCAGTCCGCTCAAACCTGCTGCTGATGCGCATTTTAACTTAAACCTTTGGATTTAAGTGAAGGAACAAACAAAACATCCTTCTTTTGGCTGTTAATGTAGAATTGGGGGACCCCCAAGCTGTGGCTCGGGGTCCCTCTGGGGTCCGAGGCTGGAGGGCTGTTGTCATTGGGAGCAGAGGGTAGATATTACAGCTAGAAAGAGCTGACATGTCAATCCAAGATCTAAGAGCGTTTAAGAAACTGTCAAACGATGAAAAACGTGTGTTCAGGTAAAACATTAACACGGTTACAGTGTTATAAAAGCTGAAGTTGCTCCTGGTCGGTTTGACACCTCCCATCACTTATTGAGATCTAGATTTTGGCCCTTCCTGCTTCCGTTTCGTACCCAGTGAATTTAAACCGTGATGTGTCAATGTATTATTATTTTTTTTAGCTGCATAGATGACAATTTTCACAATTTATTCATAAAATCCCCACGTCTCACATGTAATTTAGTTGTTTAGGCGGGGACTTCGCCCATAAGCGGCCTTGGTGTCAACGCAGCAGAGTTTCTTCAGTCCCTAGGACAGAAAAGTTGGAGTTTTTAAATCTGAAAACCTCATTTCACTCTCCCAATGTGGCTCTGATCCCCGTTTGGACCAGTTATTTGTCATAAAACATGATGGATTACCAGCTCAAAGCAAAGTATCACTAAAGCAAACTCCTGCTGGTATCTGCGTTGAAGTCATAAAATCTAAATTTAAGGTCAAAATTAGTACCATGCTTTGAGTAGATGACTAATTTCCGTAACTTGACGTCAAATGCAAGTTCTGTTAATTCCACACTCTCAACCCCAGTATATAGGTGCACTAGTCAGAGCTGGAGTGGATGAAAAGCGAGGCACACCTTGGAGACATGACAGGACTTAATCTTCCACAAAATCCCCTTAATCTCCTCCCATTTAGCCTCATGTCCCCGCTGTTTTTCTCTCTCTCAGTGAATCAGCATGGATGGCAAGGTAGGAAACAACATGGCAGCTGGAGATTTAAAGCAGACCGTGTGCGAGCTGCATGTGCTCGTGTCTGAAATCACTGGACTTTCTAGTATTTAGTACTATTCAGTAGTACCGCCTTACTTTCTCTTTGGTAGGTTTAAAAATTGCAGCCAAAACTCCAAACGTGCTCATAGAGAAGGGGCAAAATGACTAGAAGGGTACGGCGTCAAAGCAGACTATTTCCATTGCACACAATCAAAACGAGCGTTTAAATTTAACTAACGTATCGTGTCTGGCTTAAAAACGGGAAGTTGCAAAAGTCAAGGAGGCTGAATTTTTTTCAAATCAGTTGATGTTTTCACTTTCTAGGTAATTGAAAGTCCGAACTAAGAGGATGTTTGGTTGTTAAAAAAAAAAAAAAGTTGCCCTATAGCAACATACCTAGTAATAGACTCTTTTACTGCTGCTTGTTATTTACGTAGCAAAAAGACAGATACCAACTACTATAGCAAGGTAAAATATATATAAATAGAAGCTGTGTTTTTTACTAACATTATCGATGGGCTTTCTATGGTATGCAGGTTTAAATATACTATGGGTTCGGGTTTGGAAACGCAGTAGAAAAGTAGTTTGACTGAAAAAAATAGTTCACAACTCTTAGCAGCACGTACAGCTCCCTCCACAATTATCGGCACCCCTGGGAAAGATTCACAAATGCCCTAAAATAAATAACTTTTATTGGAGGCTCGGCCCCCTTTTGTTCGCTTACTTCCCAGACCGTCTTCATCACTGTGCCGACCGATAACATAAACCAGGCTCCTCATCCAGCCTCGTCGCAGTTCTAGCTGGTTAGAACCGGTTGATTAATGCTGCAGCTGTTGAACGGACGTGTTTTGGCCTGAAGCGATTTTCCTCGCAGCCGTCTACTGATCATCACCCATCTGCCCCCAAAACCGACACGCAAACTGTGCAATTTCAAGCTCGTCTCGCTTTTGGCGGCTCGGTCTGATTAATATCTGGATCAGGGCGATGGGAGATAGCGGACTGCACGAACTGTTGCTGGTGCAGAACCGCGGCAGAAAAGGGCACATGGGTCCAACAATGAAAGGAAAGCGAGGCGTGGGTGTTAGCTGCTCTTGTTATGAGCGCTGGACTCGGAGAAGAGTCAGAGGAGGAGAAGGAAAATGGAAACGGGCATAGCTTGGGGGGGGAAAAAAAAAAAAAGAACAGGTCAACAATCAGCCGTGCTGCCAGAATTTATTGTGTGGCGTTCGTGGTCAGGAGGACATTTCTGATCCAAAATAACAGCATGTCGTCGATTCACAGCCAAAATCCCTTCCCAGCCCAAGGACCTTGTTGAAGCTGGTGGACAATTGTGAACCCGGCTTTTCATGAATGCCATGTTCTCTTGTCTTTCCGTTTTTTATTTACTTTTTCTTAAAGAATGGCCTTATCCCATCATTGTCATTTCCCCGAGGGGAAAACAGGAAGTCATGGGATACTAATTAAAACGCACTGGAATAAACTGAAAGTATACATTTATTAAAACCCCCGTGGGGGGGGGTGGGGGGGTGGGTGTGGAGCATAAATGCTCAAATGTACTCAATGTTCAGTGTAAGAATGTGCAGTAAAAAAACGATTTTATTTTAGGGCTTTTTACGCATCTTTATCAGACATTGCAATAAATGTGGCCAGCATTGTTTATTACCTGTGGACGTAAGTAGTATATTAACAGCGTTCCTCTTTTTAAGCAGGTAGGTTGGCTACAATTTATTGGACCCTCTTGACGTAAAACTTTCAAAAGAAAAGGAGTAGTTTGCTGCCCCCCCCCTCCCCCCGAGTAATTAAGAGGGGAAAAAAATTAATAATTGTGGAGGCTTTGCATTAAAACCACCTATGATAAACTAAGATCATTTCTATGAAGTTGAGTTCTCGCTCTTATAGTGCACAAGGGAATATGTTTTCTATTCTACTTTTGAAGTTGCTGTTTTTCTAAGGCTCCTGTGTATCTTTTTTTGTGTTTTTCGCAGGTTGGTAGATCTGGATCCAGAGCCAGTGGCCATAGTGGAGGGAGGAGGCCGGGATGGGCCCGCCTCAGGCAGACCCCACGGCGATCTCTGCCGGCTCCGCAGCTCCTCACTGGAGATCAAAGAAAAAGAAATCAGAGAAAAGGGGTCAGAGATCCTCCGGGAGCAGCTGGACGCAGCAAAGAGGGTGTTGTAGCCTACTTTATGTTTGCACGTTATGGTGGGGGGGGGGTTATACTGACTGTGGTTGGAAATGGAAAAAAAAAACACTGACACTGCAGATGTTCTCCCTGGTAAAATGTGTGTTTCCGCCGTTTGCTTCATCGCATTTCAGGAACTGAAACTAAAAGACAAGGAGTGCGAACGTCTGTCGCAAGTCAGGAATCAGCTGGAGCAGGAGCTGGAGGAGCTGACCGCCAGCCTGTTTGAGGTCAGCATTGTTCAACGCTTTGTGCTGAGCGCACCGCAACTCTGGCAGCTGCTGACTGAGAGTCGGCCTGTAAAACTTCTGCACTTAGCACAAACTTGGACCTGTAGTGTTCCTCGGGGCGTAGGTTTCTGAAACAGGTTTCAACGTGTTTTTTTTTTAAAAAAAAAGGCAAAACAGCAATGTGAAGTTTGAAAATGCGTGGTCTTAGTTTAATCATGTGGAGGCTTGATTGCTGACAGGAAGCCCATAAGATGGTGCGTGACGCCAACGTGAAACAAGCAGGAGCAGAGAAACAACTGAGGGAGGCTCAAGGAAAGGTGTGCCAACTTATTGTTTTGTCCAGTAAACTCGTCTATGAACTCGCAGCTGATGAACACTGGCGTCTGGATTCGTGTTTCCCAGATCGACGTTCTGCAAGCAGAGGTGACCGCGCTCAAGACTCTGGTGCTGACGTCCACGCCTTCCTCGCCCAACCGCCAGCTGCATCCTCAGCTGCAGGCCACGGGCGGCAGGGGATCCTACAAACGCGGCGGAGGCCACATCCGCACCAGCAGCGTCGGCGGAGCCTTTCAGACCTCATCTGGGAAAGCCGAGCCTTCCACTGTTTCCATTGAGCCTGTGGCTAAAGAGGAGCGGGAGGTGGGTCGAAGCGGCGATGCTCTCTCCGCTCTGCTCTTCTGGACTTGTTCATTCCCCTTTTCTCTGTACCGTCCTCGCTTTTTTTCAGTCGACTCCGTTGCATTGAGCCCGATTCTCTTTATCTTTTTCCTCCTGCAGCCGCTAACCCCTCGCTGACCCGTACTTCCTGTCTGTCCCTGGTGTCTCTTCCTCTCTCAGCCCGCTGTTCCTGCTCTCCTCTCTCTGATTGTCTGTCTGCTACCAGGCCAGGCAGTCAATGTAAACGTTGACCCTCGCTGGCAGCGTCAGGGAGAGGGCCCAGGTCCTGATAGCCAACAGGTAACCTGGTCATAAGACATTTTGCTCTCTATGCTGTAGTGTGTCATCTGTTAGCTTAGAGCAGGGGTCAGCAACCTTTACAACCCGCAGAGCCATTTATGCCCTCGGTCCAGCTAAACAAATTTTGTTTAGAGCCACAAAAGTTACACATCTCTTTGAAACAAGAGCTTGTTTTTATAGTATACTATAGGAAATTTGTTTACATTTTTTTTAAATTAAAGATCAACGGTTTTTATTATTTAACCAACAGTATTTTTATGTTTAGGCTTCATACATTTTCTTCAATTAGACATTTGATAGCAAATGGCATCAAAATGATGAAAAAGCAAGTCGTTTGCAACCTACTTACAAAAAGATGCTTCATTTATCTATAGTAAAATATTCTATACACCCTTAGTTCTTTCTTTCTGGAAATGTTAAGCATATATTGCAGAACTAAATGCATCCTAAAGCTAGCAATTTTAAGTTACCTTTACATTTAGAAACATTGACCAATCCCCCCCGCCCCCCATTTTTGGTCTACATTTTTAAGAGCCAAAGCTGAAGGTGTAAAGATCCACATGCGGCTCTGGAGCCACAGGTTGCAGACCCCTGGCTTAGAGTATTATTATTCCAGTTATAGGTTTTTAAATCACTAAAAAGCATTGCTTAAATTGTAATGAAAACACCTGTACCATCCATCGACCGCATCCGCTCATTGGCTCGGATCAGGTCATGGGGGGCAACAGGTTGAAGAGGGAAACCTAGACATCCCTCTCCCAGTGACATCCTCCGGCTCATTCTGGGGGATCCCTAGGCGATCCTAGGCCAGACGGCATATATAGTCCCTGCAGTGAGTTCTGGGTCTCCTCCCAGAGGGATGCTCCCAGCGGCCGTCCTGATCAGATGCCCAAAACACCTCAACTGACTCCTTTCAGCGCACAGAAGCAGCGGCTCTACTTTGAGCTTCCCTCGGACCACAGAGCTCCTCACTCTCTCTATAAGGCCGAGTCCGGTCACCCTCAGGAGGAAGATCATTTCATCCGCTTGTATCCAGGAGCTTTGCTTTTTTTCAGCTTTCTGTACCACAGCAAAGCAGATGAACATGCTGCCAACATGCGCTCGAGGCAGAGACTGACCCCCAAATTAATAATGATCCCTAAATACGGGACGACATGGGTGATGCTGTTGTCTCACAGCAAGAATAATGCGCCCCCTTCTGACAGCTGATCGCTGTCCAGGGTTCAGCTGCGTCAGCAGCTCTTTGTTTTCTGGGTGAAAGCTCAATTTACAGATGCCACAGATCTGTGGCATCAGCGATTCAAATGCGATTCAAACACTAGACAGAAATATTTAATTGAATATTTGAATCCCAATTATTATTGCAAACAAACTGAGGCTGAATCCTCTTCAGCAGAGATGGAGGTCACATCTCCCTAGTGAAGAATCTCATGATGGAGAGGAGAGATGCTCCTGGACTGATGGGGTCAAAATGCTGCTGCAGGAAAGAATTGCAGTTTTTGGAGCTTCTCTAATAAACAACGTTGCTTGTATTTTGTTTAGGATTGCTAGTTTTTGTAACGGTGTCAATAAAAGCAAATCCGAATTAAAGTTGTTTTTATATGGCAGGAATTATCCTGTGTCTGTCTATTGCAAAATATACTCTTAAGATAAATATTTCAGCTAGATTTTAAGAAATAATTTTCCTTTAAAAATGGTAGAAGCCCTACAAAATTCATTTTCTTATGACTAAATCGATATCAGTCCTCTAAATGTATTGTTTGACCAAGATCTTATAGCATTTAGCCATCTAAAACTGCACTAAAACGTACATTTTTAGCTTTTATCTTTAGTTTTATGACGCTGCCTTTGCACACATGTTACTTCACTGCGTCCCAGAGTCTTGTGTAATTTGATTGTAAAGCATTTTCTGACGGAGCCTAAGTTAGGAGTGTGAGTCAGAGATGTGTTTAAAAGCACTCACTAATAAACTCACAGCGGCTTGCAAAAGTATTCACCTCGTTTATATTTTGTAACAATAGTTCACATTACAAACACACAGTTTAATGAATTTTGTTGGGATGTCGTGTGACAAAATCTTTTACAAATCAAAATCTGAAAAGTGGGCTTTGCATTTGTATCCAGCCCACTTTACTGTAACTTCAGAAGTCGCCTGATTAGTCAAAAGCAACTAGTTCGCCTACATGTTAGTTAGTCTCAGGATAAATGCAGCTGTTTTGTGAAGGCTTTGGAGGTTTGCCTCCTTTTCCTTCTGCTTTACAGTTTTGATGCTCCTCTGTGTTTAGCTGTCACATAAAATCCTAATGAAGTACTTTGAGGTTCGGGTTGCAGTGTGAAGACGTTCGAGTACTGATTCTGGACTCTGTAGGAGTATTAGTCGGTGCCAGCCACTTTGACAGCCCCAGAACCACAAACTAGAGGAGACGTGACCTTTAATCCACAAGAAGAAACAATCTTAATCAAATGTTTTTGACACAGTGTGAACAAAAAAAAAAAAAGACACAAAGAACATTCAGTACTTTTTAGTATCAAACAAGCACAAACAGTCCCTATTCTGAGAGCTCATGCTACCAAAGACTAATGGGATGGAAAGTCAGGAGAAAAAGTCATGGCTGAGAATTAACATCTTACTACTGGTGAATCTCACACTGGCAGTCATTGTTTATCAACATGACTGTATAACTTTTTATTTAAATTTTCTCAGAATTGAACAATCTAAACCGACAGAACGACAAAACTATATAAAAAAAAACAACAAACAAACCAAACCATCCAGTCAAAATAGACTGTCAGCTAAAGCATTGATAGCAGAGGATAAAAATGTGCACGGCAGTCCAAAGTGCGTAATCAAGCACGAGTGACTGTAAATTCTTCTTATTGACGCAGACCAAACCTTTTTACAGTTGAATGGCTGCAACTCATAAAACTTCAGTCAATTAACAAAAGGAATCTGTCCACGGCGTTTTCTTTTTTTAATAGTGGTTTTCATTAAATCTATAAATGGTTATATAAAGATTACATTAACCACCCTTCAGTATTTAGATAAATGTCTGTTAGGATGTTGCAGCTGGAGCGCAGGCGTTTGGCAGCCATCTAAAGCCTTCTGGCGTAATTCTGGCTGAATGTTTGACCGCTTTTCTGGTCAGAATTGGTAGAGATCGCTGAAATGAATTTGTTGGTTTCTGGATGCAGAACAGGATTGAAGTAAGGGCTTTAGGTGGACCAATCCAGAATCTTACCGTAACCTGTTCTGTCCGCCCCAAAGCCAGTTCTGATGTGTGTTTGGATTGTGGTCCTGTTGAAACGCCTAAAGAGGGCCGAACGTAGCATCTTCAAGAAGAAGAAGCTGCCCACACGTTCTTCTGAAAAAGCTTTCTGGTTCGGCAAGACAAACACTGGAGCTATTTGGCCACAGTGATGGGGAAATATGTTTGTATGAGTCAAGGTAAAAGGTTTCAATCCCTGACATTGTGTCTGCTGTCAAGCATGGCGGTGGTACCGTTATGCAGAGGGCCTGTTTCCCTGCTGGCGGTCCGGGTGCCTCACATAAACTGGAGGAAATAAAGAAGGTGAGCTACCTACAAAATCTCCATCACCTTCTAAGGAAATAAAAAGCCAGATGGGTTGTTCTTAAACGTTCTGTTTCGTCTTCCTTAGGGCGACCGGTTGAGTCAGATGGATAAAATCTATGGCTACTTTATGAGGTTAATAATTCCCAAAAGGGCATCAAAACTAGTTTTGGGAGGGATAAAGTAGGTTGACATTTCCCCTCTGGGGTGACCTCCTGATGTGATCCTCGTCAGTCTAAATATAACGGCAACGCTTTCCTCCGCTGAACCGTTTTAACCTCTCAGATGGATTCACAAAAAGTATCTATATTTTTAATAAACCTTTTTCTGAGGATTTGCTTCATTTCATACTAACCTGCTAATTAAATGTGGTTGATGTAGACCGCGATGACCCGCAGAGAGACGGTTTACTGACTGTGTTGGTGTTTTTTTTTGTTTGTTTTCTCTACAGATGGACTCGGTGCTGTTCGCAGAGTTTCTGTCGTGGAACCAACATCCGAGTCTGGACCGATCCTCCGCCTTCCTGAGTCGCGTTTACCGAGAAGACATCGGACCCTGCCTCTCCTTCACGAGATCAGAGGTCCGAGCCTCGCCGCCTCCTTTCCAGCAGCTGCACCTTCCTCCTCTTGTGTCTGCATGAAGGGTCGCGTTAAAGCTGACGCTGCCGTTTCCCCACAGCTGTCCCAGCTGGTCCACAGAGCGGTGGAGAACAACTCCCTGACTATCGAGCCTGTGGCCGTGTCAGCTTTGCCGATGGTTAAAGCATCTGCTTTAGAGTGCGGCGGTCCTAAGTGAGTACGCATGTCTGCCAGCCGTTGCCGCTCTGTCCTCTGTTTCACCACCTGGTGGCCAAATCCGGTCGCCATTTTGGGTCTGGGCTCATTAGCTGATGATTTCTGATCCTAGCTGTAGTTTATTTATTTTTTCCTCCACTGTCTCGCTGTTATCTAAGAGCGGTTGAATCGACGGGCACATTTCCAGTCACTGTCTGATCTGTAATCTTTCTCTTTTCCGGTGGATTTAGGGCTTCGGTAGAGACGTAAGTCCCCTCAGGAATCTGTCACCCCTTGTAATCTGCTCTGACTTGTGTTTCTGTCTTCCCAGCCAGATGTTAAAAGAAAACCCAAATCTGTAAACTTTGCATGTCTTTGCCTAAACGCACGCTACAGCTCTTTCTTTTGCTCTCTGTGACTAACTCACCGTTATGGTTTACCTCCGTTCCTCCCCTCTAATTCTCTCTAAAAAGATTCAGCCGTGTGCAGCGGTAGGACAGCGCCATGCCAAACTGTTTATGCCGCTTGAACCTTTTATCATAATTGTAAAATTCATTGTATTGCATTTGGATTTTATGTGACACAGCAACACAAAGTAGTTCATGACTGAAGGTAAGAAATTATACAAAAATCTGAAAAGTGTGGGATGGATTAGTATTCAGTCCCCTTTACTGTGATACACTTTAATAAAATCCAGTGCAGTCATGAACATAATCCTATAAATCCAGGTGTTCTGTGAACGGACGTTCGTCTAAAATGACAGGCGAGCGTTGGATTAAGGAAGCAGCCAAGACGAGGAGCTCTGGAGGAGCTGCAGAGTTACCGTCAGGGTGAATCTGTTAACTTCAGTCGTGTTCTCCATAAACTTTGCCTTTTATGGAATAGGGATGAGAAGAGAGGCACTGTTGAAAGAAGTCCCATTTAAAGTTTGCCACAAGCCATCTAGGGGACAGCAAACATGCTGCGGGGAGGCTTTTCTTCAGGAGGGCCAGCGATGTTGGTCAGAGTGGATGGGAAGGTGGACGGAGAATCCAAAAAACGGTTAAAAAAAACAACAACTGGACTTCAGTTCTTGTCGTTGAAAACATTTTAGTCTTCATCCAAAGGGCTTTCTCACTTCAAGGCTTGTGAGGGGGAAATTCCTGTTTGGGCCGTTCTGCATATCTATGCTCACAAGCTGATTGGATGCCCCTAACATTAGTGGCTCACTGTTTTGGTCCAGTTGTTTTGTTTCCATCCAGGACATTCGCCATGTCCTGGATGGATAGTGGGAGCTAAATACAGGGCAAGACTGCAGTGACCTGCTGAGTGAGTTAGAAGCTGTAAAAGTCTTGAAACTGAGACGTAAGTTCACCTTTTAGCAGGACAACTAATCCAGAGCTAGAATTAAATACTTTGGATCAAAGCGCATTTTGTGTGTGTATATTTAGTCAAAGTCCAGTCCTAATTCCGGTTGAAAATCAGCGGCAAGACTCGAAAATTGACGCTTACAGAGACGCCCATCCATTGTGAGCGAGCTTGAGCTATTCTGCAAAGAGGAATGGGCTAAAATTAGATAAAGTATGATCTAGATATGCAGCGATGCTCGAAGCAATTGTCCAAAAGGCTGGCAACTTTAAATGAAGTAAAGGTTGGTTTTACAAAATATTGTCCTGGGGGCTGAATACAATTGCATTCCAGAAATTGTGAAAACTGCGTCTTTGTGCCTCCATCTCCACAAATATGCACCACTTTGTCTTGGTCTGTCACGTAAAATTCCCAACAAAATCCATGGATTTGTGGCTGCAACGCAACAAACTGTGAAACAAGTTGATAGTTTGTGTTTAAATACTGACTCATTGGAGCAGAGATATTTTAACCGCTGATTGTCTGCTTGTAGAAAATGCGCTTTAAGCGGCTTGTCGAGAGTCTGCCGACATCGCATCAAACTGGGCGACAAGGGGAGCTACTATTACATCTCTCCATCGAGCCGAGCTCGGGTACGCGCTGCTGTTCATGTGGAAACTGCATTAGAGATGCATCTGTCGCTGCTGTGAAGAGCTACGGCGTGTTAATTTGTCATGTTGTCCCTCCTAGATCACGGCTGTGTGTAATTTTTTCACTTATATCCGGTACATCCAGCAGGGCCTGGTGAGACAAAAGGGTAAATCAACATAAGCATCTGCTTTGTAGCTCGGTTTGGCCAACAGGGACCTCGTTTGATGCCAGATTTCTCTGTCTTCATGCAGAGGAGCAGATGTTCTGGGAGGTGATGCGACTTCGCAGAGAGATGACCGTCGCCAAGTTGGGTTTCTACCTCACGGACCAGGGTTAACGAACTTGCCCGTCAGCCAGGCAGCAGCGTCACGGGAGTCCTGATTAGTCACACAACTCTGGGAGTTACACAAACCTGATTTCTGGTTCTACACATTATTAGTGCTGTAGCTGAGCTCAGCCAACCAAGGGAAGCAGGAAATGTGCCACTTTTGGGAATTTGATGCCAATGGAGATTGGATAGCGACCTGAAAATAGTAACGGGGTTATTGCTGTGGTGTTCCCCAGTTAATTACTCTTACCATTAGGATTTATGGAGGACATCTAGTTTTACTTTAAATCTTCTAAAGAAATGTTCCACAGACCTTCTTATTGCAGCTCAGTCGACTTATTGTTGCTCAGTGACCCAGCAGACGGCCCCCCAACAGAATAAAACCCCTCTGTGGAGTTTAGTGGTCTCCTACTTGAAATATGCAACATTTCTGATGCCTCCTACCTGCATCCAGGTGACATCCTGAAGATCCCAGCACTTCTTTTCTGTGTCAGGACAACCTCACTTGAGACGCTCCTGCACCTCCCGCTCTGCCTTGTAATAACATCATAAACGAGCTTCGTTTGATGCCTTTATGTAATCAGATGTAATCGCACCTTCAGTCTCCACAGTCAATGGTGTACAGCAGACAGATAAGAGCTTTATTACAGTTAATTACAATGCTTCAAATGTACACTTGCACGTTTCAATGAACAGTACCATAAACAAGCCATAAATGACATAGCCATATGAGACAATGAAGGTTTACCTCAGAATGTAAATTTCTTAAAAAAGCCCATTTTTGTTTTAAAATGCAAGTTTTTTTTTTTTTTTTTAATGGTGAAAATGAAGGATTTAGTGTTAAGTGCAGTATTTGCTTCTTAGCCAAATTATTGGTTTGAGGTATTTTAAAAATCAGTGTAGTGATGACTAACTGTGGAAACACTCCAATAAACAAGAGGCACTGTTGCTTAAATGTGACGTGTGTGTGTTGTACACTGGTCTTAGAGACGGAGTTGTTTACTTCTCTCTAGTGCAACACAAAGGTTGGGTCACTGTTTTCTTCACAGGTTAATGTCGTTTCTGAGAACTGTCTGACAGAGCCGGCCTGAGGTAGAAGCAAAGTCCTGAAATATCTGGAATTCTACATCTTTATTTTCTGTGTTCTGTTCTTTCGTCTTTGAATCCATCATGCATCCCTTCCCTGTATCTTTCCTTATGTTCCTTGTTTTCTATTACTTCTTTACTTATGTCCTACCTCTTTCTTTTCTGTCATTCCACCCTCCCTTTTTATGCTTCCCCCTTCCCCCTTTCCTCTTCTATCCTTATGTCCTACCATCCTTCCTCACGTCTGTCTATCCTCAGGTCTTTTTGTTCTACCTCCGTTGCTAACTTATTTCCTATCTCTACTTTCTTTAATCCTTCCTTTCTTGTATTCCTCCCTTATTGTTTTGTTTATTTCTTATAGAAACTGGAGCTGTAGAAACATTTGCCATACATTTATTGGGAACTTTTAGTATTTTATGTTTGGAGGTGAGTGAAACGGACTGGGTTCAACCTGAACCTGTAGGTACCACACATATTAAACCTTCAAATTTGTTTTTGCCGTTTTATTTATTTTACTAAGAACACTTTCTAAAAGAAGTTGATGGTAACTATAAACACAAAGGGAAGTGTTCCCACTGGTTGTACCCGCGTTGGAGCACATTTCATGCCGAGCGTTCATAAAATAATCACCAGTTTACCTCTTTTAAGCCCAGCCAAATAATCGTGATCTCTCCTTCCTTACTCCACCTATAAGGAGGGTTCAAACACTACTGTACACAAAACACTGCCAGATAAAATAAATATGTTGAGAAACAGCATTACCTCCACACTTTGGTTACAGCTGTCTCTCTCCCAGGGGCTATTGACTTGATAAATAATGCAAAGTGACAGATATGGTGAATTAAAAACATATTTGTAGTTTGGCCATTAGTCAACAATAAGTTGTTTTAATTGGATAGCAATGCAGATGATCAAGCATTATAAATATAAAAGATATAAAAACACCCTGACCCACAGTTGCCCAACAAGGTCTGTAAGCAGGAAGCAGGCTCAGTCACACTAAGACTGGAAATCTGTTTTTGGGGCAAACATTCCTGTAAGATTTTCAGTTTCCGGATTAAAACGGCTTCTGTAGGTTTCTGTTTTCATGACCTGCTTGCACAAACTGCCGGAGACGCGTACGGATAGTTTGGCCCAGGGTTTTATGAATGGACGCTGTCGTAACGTGGGGACTAAATGTGACGTCGCTGGGGCTGAGGCAAATAAACACTGATTGTTTAGCCACTTTGTGACACAGTTATAAATAAGTGAGAAACTTTTCCATCACAAGAACTGATTAGAAGAGGTCAGCTGTTCCCCTGGGTACATTCAGCGGAGATCAACTCCTCAGACTTTGGAAAATATCTGGAAGACACAAATTTAGACATTAACATTAAGTCAACAGTTTTCAAAAATATTAAGGTATACATTAAAAAGGTTTTGCATGTTGTTCACTTAGCCAATGTTAGTGGAACGGCATCATGTAGCAAAAGTAACATGCTCAGATTTTGTTAGTTTGAAACCACAGACTTGAGTGTTTTTTATTGGGACCAAAGTAGCACACACTTGTGAAGTGGGAAAAAAAATGATACATGTTTAGGGTTGTTTACCTGCTGGAAGGTGAACCTCTCCTTAGCTCTCACATCAACAGGTTTTCTTCCAGTATTGCTCTGCATTTAGCTCCATACATTGTCTATTTAACTTTAACAGGGTTCCCTGGTGGAGAAAAAAAGCCCCACAGGATGATGCTGCCACCACCACGTTTCACCACGGGGATAGTGTGGTCAAGGTGACGCACAGATGTAGCTATGCTGATTAGAAATTGCACACAGGAACTTTATTTCCCAACAAGGTGACTGCATTTCCCGTAGACATAACAGAGTAAAAGAATAGAATACAAGCACGTGCCCCATTTTTCAGATCTTTAATAGTAAGTTATTTTGAAAACCAAGCATCCTTTTTGATCCATTTCACATGTAGGCAGAGTCTAGCATTGATCCAGCATCTACGGTAGATCCTCAATTAAACCGAAAAACACAAACGTTTGTTGAAGTCAAATTGAAAATCATTCAAGAGGTATGAAAACCTTTTCCAGATATTGTATTTAACTCATGTGTGAGCTCTTTTTCAACTATTGCTAACTCACCTTCGATAACAGAAGAGGACCAACAGCAGGCCGGCTGCACCAGCGATCACCACTGTCACTGCAGCCCCAATGGAGACGGCGGACAGCGAGGAGGGCTCTGGATCACAGCAGTTCGGCATTAGAAGTGACAGACGTCCCTAATATGTGCAGTATTTACACGTTTCCATCGTTGTTCTGGACCGACCTGAGCAAAGGAAGGAACCTGCTGTGTTGAAGCATTCCAGATGTTGTGGACAAGAAGAGATCAGTTCCTCACACTCATTGATATCTGCAAAAAAATGGTTTTAACCATGACACAAGAGGTGAAAAAATCCATACTTTAAAAATGTAGCTTTTTATGCAATACTTTTTGCACATAAATATAGATCTTATTGCATTGGTACGATGATAAATTGTACAAAGATAACACACGAATGTGAAATACTAATCAAAATACGTTTTCCAGTACATCAAAGTCTAAATGAAGGTATACATGTAGTGCAGTTTTTATTTTTGACATTTAAAGTACAAAATAAATCAAGAAACCTAAAGTAGCTCACGCACTCACCCATGAATTATACCTACCCTCTGAAAGTATCACAACACATTTTCAAAACTCCAAATGTATCATTTTTGATTCAAATATTTCTAAGACACTCTGCCTTCAACATAGTCAGTATTTACAACATACAAATGAATATATTTTACACACCCTATATAAACATGCAGAGAACATGAGGAAAATGTATTTGTTGGTCTATCAATTACGATACAAAGAAAATCTGAAAGCCTGACGTTTTATTATTTATTTTTAATTTCAAAGCAACCAAAACTGATTTTTTTCTTTTTTAAATGTGAATTTTCCTTGCAGTTAGCTGTATCAGGCTTTATGGAACTTGCAACCTGTAGTACTGAAACCCTCCATCAGTGGGCGTAAGACAAGTAAAAAACTGGATTCAGCAAGGTATTAAGGAAAATACTAACTTCGTTAACGATACATTTGAAGTTACAGGATTATATGAGCAATAAGCAATGGATGAGGCATTTTCAAATATTTATTCTACCGTGACATGTTGGAGGCGGGGAGCTCCACTTCTGGCTCTCAGCCTCACAGCTGATGGAAGGAGAGCCCAGCAGCTTGAATCCAGCCTGACACTGATAAAGGATCATGGAGTCGCAGAGCAGGGAGTAGCCAGAGTGAATCCTGGGTATCGGGCCACAGATGGGATCTGGAGGAGAAAGAGTTATAAAAGAAAGAACTGCAGAGTTTGACGTCTCCTCTTTTCCACGTCTTCACCTGCGTGCGGCTCTTCCCAGGGGCTGAGGTCGAGATGTGGGATGAGTGGATGGGAGCAGGCCAGCATGTCTTCAGGGCCCTCGGTGCGTGAAAATGGGTCCACGGGGACACGGGTGATGTGGCTGTTGTCACAAATGATGCGGGACAGGGAGACGTTGTGCAGGTGTCTCCTCTGGGTTCTGGTGAAAACTCCATTCCTCTTCCACCAGAACCTGGAAGAACAAAAACACATGAAAATGTCCGCCTCTGGTATACCTATTCTAATCTCCGTTTCTCCCTACCTGTCCCCGTCTCTCAGGGCTCTGAACTGTCTTGCCAGGAGGCAGGACAGTAGGGGTCCCACTCGTCCTCCGGCCAGAGCTGGCTCCGATATGGCCCCCACCCACACATCGATGTTGTGCGGGGTCCCGTACAAGACCTCGAATTTGTGAGCCAACGTGAAGTTCCCCAAAATTTCGGCCAGGTCTGAAGTAGTGTTGGGGACAGAGAGATTACAGAACCGTCGCCATGAGCCGTACCCTGACAGGTGAGAAGACAGAGGTAAAGGAGATTTTGGTTTTTTTGGAACATTAAACTGATTTTCTAAATTTTTTTAAAAGGATATTGAGCAAAGTTGGAATATATTTCAAAACAACATGACTTGGGAACACTTAATATGTCTTAGTATATCTTATGTTTAGACTTTTTGTAAAAACAAAAAGCATTTAGAACATGGTGGTTTTCTCAGTCCAGACCTTAGACTATCCCTGGTCCAAGTTCTGAAGTTTAATGATTGTCAGAAGTTTAAATACACTCACCGTGGGCCTGAATGCTATATTAATTTGGGGGAAGTAATGATGTATTTGAAAAGATTGTGAAAAGCAAGAACTGTCTGCTAAAATTTTATCTTATTGTTTCACTCCAAATTGGGTCAAAATTATAGATTCGGACTTAGATACATCCTGCACCACAATATTTGGTGAAATGTCTCGTAGATAATTGGACTTCAACCGCATGCTTTCAGGCATAATTCTGGCTGTTTTTTTTTCTAAAAGAAAAAAAACAAAAAACACAATACTTTTTTTAACTGGTAGGGCTAATTTTAAAAGTGCTTAAAAAGTGCGGTGGTACTGGTGTGTCCGACCAAATGGATCAAATAGATGATTGAAAGTTTCCATAAGATTTGGGATCCCAAAAACTAATAGTTATGTCTGTGGCATAAATTCAGCCAATTTAATTTAGCTCTTAAATTTCAGATTGCAGAGACATCAAAAAACCGGCCAGCATTATCTCAGAAACTCGATGGGTGTAACAAGTGTGTAGTTTCTCTGCAACTTGCAAAGGAACATTGTATAAAATATTGGTTGGGGTTTTAAGTTTGAATGTGTAATTTTTACCCTGTGTGATTTGGAGCAGATCCACATATTCTACTATACTAATGATAAAGTGTCTGATTTTGCACTTTATAAATGAAAATTGATAAAAACAATGCAGTAAAACTCGATTAGACTCACCCATAAACCTAAAATAAGGTTTAGTGTACCAGAAACGTATATAGCACTTGCATACAGTGCCTTGCAAATGTTTTCACACCCCTTAAACGTTTTTCATGTTTTGTCATGTTACAGCCACAAACTTCAATGTACTGTTTAGATTTTGGATAACAGACTAACACAAAGTAGAGCACAGCTATAAAGACAAAGGAAAACAATTTGTTTATGTTTGATTGTTTTCTGCTTAAAAAGAAAATGTAAATAGGATGGCACTTGTATATATTTAGCTCCTGAGTCATCACCGTATAAAACCCTACACTTTAAAATACAGCTGCAAGTCTCCTAGCCTATGTCTCTAGCAGCTTTTATACATCTAGAGCATATCTTTATGCTCCTTCAGATTGGTTTTCCTCCACACATAACATTTTGGATGCTGGCCAAACTTTGGCTGGCTTAATTTTGGTCTCGTCAAAGTTAAAGAAACAAGGCTCTGCGTCTGAGGAAAGAACGCTGGTTACCAGGGAGGCCGTGGTCCCGGCCCCTCTGCAGGTTCAAGGCCCCGAGGTCCAGAGGCATCCCTCCCTGTGCCTGAAACAGCCTTTCTGTGAGCTCCTCCACCATCATCTGACCTGGAGTCTGCAGCTTGGCGGGAGACAGCAACATGCCACGCAGCACAGGATCAATTCCCCCTAAAAATAAAACATCAGGAGAGAATAAAATACAAACACTACAACTTAACCAATGTGGCTTTAGATTTTTATTTACCTTCCTGGACAACCCTCCATGAAGCAAACAGCGAGTGATGCAGAGGCAGAGGGGGATACCTGGAGTTAAAAGAGTATTCTGGACCCAGCCGGGTCACTACCGGCTGGATGGTGACGTGGGCAAAACGAAACGCAGCCGTAGCGAACGTGTTGGCGATGCTTGGGTCCAGGTCTGGATCGTACCTCTGGTAGGGAGGCAGCAGCTGGGACATGGCTGTCTCACCGAGCACTCGTGGCAGGTAGTGCTCCCAGGTTAGGATCTGGGCAACAAAACAACGAAATCAGGAAGTGGATTGGAGTTACTTGGATGTAAATGAACGTCTCACTCAGGGTTCTGCAACCGGAACGGCTACAGGCTCTTTGGGCCTCCCACAACGCTTCTTAATAACTTTAGCAAAACATTATAAATATGGATGTAATTACAGCTGCTGGTTTTAGCCGTTCAGTCTCTTCATGAAATAATTACACTGAATTCCAATAACAGAATGACACTAAACGTATCATAATCCTTTTTTAAAGAAAATTTTCTTGTCATTACATTGAAACCTCTCCATCCATCGTCTATACATGGAGGGTCATGGGGGGGG
This sequence comes from Fundulus diaphanus, assembly GCA_037039145.1. Classification (NCBI taxonomy): domain Eukaryota; kingdom Metazoa; phylum Chordata; class Actinopteri; order Cyprinodontiformes; family Fundulidae; genus Fundulus; species Fundulus diaphanus. The sequence goes on from CM073134.1 coordinate 29,541,466, forward strand.
CTGGTGCCTACCCCCAGTGGCATTAGGCAAGAGGCGGCGTACACCGTGGACATGTTGCCAGTACGTCACAGAACGACACACAACCAGGCACGCAGACCAATTAGTGACCAATAAACCAAACAATCAAGGTTTGGGACTGTGGGAGGAACCTGGAGTACCTGGCGAGAACCCACCCTTGCACAGGGATGCACACTCCACTCAGAAACTGACCTGGTCACCCTGATTGATAACGTGTAGCACTCTACGTTCGGCACATTCTCGTGTGTTTGTGAACGCACTCTGCAAAAAGGGAACTAACAGTGGTTAAAAATCTTGAAATTAGTGTATTTATCCTCGATTTGAGCAGGCAAGTTTAATTAAATAAGTGCCAATGGAATTATATTTTTGCACTTAAAACAGGAACAACTCATCTCCATCATCTTAATTCAAGTGTACTATATCTAACAATCTTATTTTAGAGGTCCAAATACTCAGTCCATTGGCAGAAAATCTTATTTATCTTCTCAAATCAAGTACAAATTACTCATTTCAATAAAAGTGTACTTACTTTTAGTTGCCTTTTTGCAATATCACGAGAATTGAGCTTGCAGGCAAGGTTATGCAGAAACACCAGGCCTGGGTTTGAACTGTGCTGCACGAACTGTGGGAACTATGCGCCTCTTTTTTTGCATAATTTTCTACAAATGTCAGTATCCCATAGAATAAAATGTGTCCATCCTCTTTGAAATAGAAAAAAATGGTGGTTCTTTAAAATTGATATCAAGTTTCTATTAGTAGATATTTATATAAAAAAATATATAAGTTGTCTTTTTTCACTGCAAAAACCGAACTAAAAATAAGTAACATTTTCTTACAATGAGTGTATCCGTCCTTGATTTGAGCAGATAAATAAGATGATCTGCCAATGGAATAAGAGTTTTGCACTTAAAATAGTAACAACTCATCTCTATCATCTTATTTCAAGTGCAGGATGTCTATCTTATTTTAGGGGTCAAAATACTCATTCCATTGGCAGATAATATTATTTACCTGCTCTAATCTAGGACAGAAACACAAATTTTAAGAACATTTTACTTATTTTTAGATCCGATGTTGCAGTGTTCAAAAGCTCATGTGTCACCTGCGGCTCTACACCAGTTGGATGTAGCTGGACCTGCTGTACACACCTGGTGAACGGCTCCTATGATCTTTCTCGCTTCCTGGTAGAGGGTTTCTGGACTCCAGTGAGGGTTGAGCCGGTGCAGCTCTTTGACCAGCCGGTTGTGCTCCCTCAGAAAAAGTGTGTGCAGCACAATCAGTCCCAGATGCTCGTTGACTCTTGAATCCCCTGTAAAGCATAAACAAACAAACGTTACCTGCATGCAAGTCTGCAAAGACACGGCTGATTGCCACCATTCATCCGCTCACCGGCGTGAAAGCAGGAAGTGGTGTTCTCCCTGAGGCCGGATCTGCTCGACGCCCTGGAGGTGGTGGAGTTACGGGGGCCGCAGGGGTCCGGGTGAGCCTGCACGCGTGGCAGGAACGGCATGTAGGGCAGCTCCTCATCCCAGTACTGGGAGTTGAGGGCCATGGAGCCCAGAGGAGACGAGCGGTTCCTGAGAGCCGAGGCCAGAGTGGGGGAGCTACCGTACACCATGCTGGCGTCCACGAAGGAGGTGATGGCGTTGAGCTGCTCCCGGTGGCGACGGGGCAGGACTCGGTTATCGCAGCTGGGAGCCGAGCGGAAGAAAGGCATACAGCTCTGGACGCCGTTGCGAGGATCGGACAGCGGGATCTGCGGGGGAGATGATGACGTTTAACGCCGGAGCTGCTGGAGAACCAGTTCAGCGAGGGACAACTCTACTTTCTGTGTATTGATTCACTTTTAACCCAGAGAAATATGACATTTACAATGTAGGATGCTATGTTAGAAGGTTAGTGAATAAATGTTCATTTATTCTTTATCTGTTCATAGAAGAGTATGGTTGGCACAAATAAAATCTTGTTTTAACCTTTGAAATGTGAAATACGGCAACTTGCCAAAGTTTTCATACCCTGTGATTCATTTTTTTCCCTTTTAATCACAGCAACAAACTTTAATGTAATTAATTGAGATTTTGTGTGACAGAACAACGAACCCTAACGAGTAACGATATAGATTAACACAGACTGATGATGTTTTAAAGCCTTTATTTCTGGTAATTCAGATTTTTTTTGCACCTCCGGCTAATAAAAACACAGCATTAACGATGAGAATGTTGCATCAGATCAATTCAAAATCCACATTTTCCATGCATAAATAAGGGCTTAATGAAAAACATGTTTAATACCGGCTTAAAAGTAATTATTTTTTCAAAAGGTCTTGTAATCTGACAAACAGGCCTCTTATAAATCTAATTTATTGAATATGACTGTAGATTGCTCGTTATTTGTTGCAATCTAACTCATGTTCTTTCACACCATTCTTGTTCGGTGTTCAAAGTTTGTCTCTTTCCATTTTTGGATGATGGATTTAGCAGCACCTCCCTGACCCTGTCTGCTCCCTTCCTTGGTCTTCATGTTCTCAGATGTTCTCTGACAAACCTCTGAGGCCAGAAGCAGGACAGCTGCATTTACACTGAGAGTGGACTCTGTTTACTAGCTAGGTGACTTCTGATGGCCGTTGGTCCCACTGGGTTTTGTTTCGGAGTGTGAGAGCAAAGGGGGCTGAATGCAAATGCACGCCACACATTTCAGATTTCTATCTGAAAGCTACTTGATAACCACACATCGCTTTCCTTGCACTTCACACTCATGTTCTACTTTGCGTTGGTTTAACGCCTAAAATCCCATTAAAATAAAACTAAAATTTGTTTGTACAGTTACAAAGTTTAAGGGACGAGAATACGTTTTTGTTTAAAGCGTCTGTTTTACAGCAAGAGTCCAATGATTTATAGAGAACTTTGTAACTTAAAAAGAGGAGCTGCAGATTTCCTTTCCCTTACCTAGTTCTGTTAGGAGATAATATATACTCAGGGATTGCTTGTACCCGTGTAAACTTTAAGGCTTTACATAATATGAGGCATTAAATGTGCCATATTCCAAACGGTGAAACAAATGGGAAGACTGAGTGAATTGTACCTGAATAGGGAAGCAGGGCGAGTCCCGGCTGCAGCTGCGGGTGCAGTCCGCGCTCGTCTTAAAGGTGGCTGTGCTGGGGCTCTGAGGGGTCAACACCATGTCGTGGTCTATCCACTGACCCCAGTCCACCAGCAGGTGGGACAGCGTGGAGTCCACGGAGATCTTGTCATTGTGAGTGAACAGAACTTCCTGGGACACGAGCCTCACCTGGACGATAAAGAAGACGAGGGTTGGTGGAGTCGGAGGTGGACAGCAGGTGGGAGCGTGGGCTGCAGCGGGACCCTTACAGGTGGCAGGCTGACGTTGTGGTAGGTGTGCTCAGGCTCCCAGCCTTTGGGCATCCCCCACACGTCCTCGTATTCTGGAGGCAGCCAGCGGGAATATGGGATGTTTGCCGCGCCCCATTTTGGATGTTGCCTGAATGGGAAACACGACACACATCATTTAGTGGGACTTTAGGTAGCAGACCGAGTGTAAAAGCATAAAAAAAAAACGTAGAGCATGGCACAGCTGCAAACCTATCGCGACATCTCCATCTACTGAAACTGCCCAGCGGGACAAGCAGAGCATTGATTCAGAGAAGCAACCAAGAGGTGCATGGTGACTCTGAAGTAGCTGCAGAGATCCGCAGCTCAGGTGGGAGAATCCACCGTCACTCAAAAATGTTTGATCTACGCAGTGGTGGCAGCACCACGCTATGGGGATAGGGACAGGAACGCTGGTCAGGTGGATGGAGCTATTTATAGAGCAATACAGCAAGAAAAGCTGTAATCTCAGTATTTAAATGTGCATAGCTGGTAGAGGCAAACTCAAAAAGACCTGCAACTGTGATTGCGGTTCAATAAAAGACATTCAACTTTGCAGCTTCATCATGAAAAGACATGAAACAAATTACATGCATGGGGGGGAAGGGTATTTGTTAAAATTAAAAATAAAATATAGTTCCTAAAATATCTATTTCGGACAGATTCAAGTGTATAAAAACACTTGAATCTAATTCATTTCATTGTTAAAATGAGAGCAGAAACAGACAGAAACATTTGGCTAAGCTTGGAACAAGCTTTGCAGCTACACTTGGAATAAAAACCTTGCCAGGGATTCGAATCAAAAATAATTTTAACCTCAAAATAAAAAAAATGCAATTATAATTCATAAAACAAACATTTACAGTTCTGAAGAAACCAAATTCTACCCTTCTATCACTTTGGTGCTCCTTAAAGAGGCAGATCTGTCTGAAAAAGTATCAATCAGGTGGGCAAAGTGAAAATCCATGCTACATGTTTTACTGCAAAAACAATTTGAAAACCATATAGATTTTGTCTTCCTCTTCACAATTATGCACTATTATTATTATGAAAATTTATAACATATAATCACCCCCCCTAAAAAATACATTGAAGAATGTAGTTGTAACTTGACAAAATGTGAAAAAGTTCGAGGGATGTGAAGGACTTTGTGAGGTATTGTATGGACGGCAGCAGCCCTTCCCTCTCACCTGTTGTTGCACTCGCCTGTGATGGACCTGTAGCGCTCAGACATGCAGTCGGTCTGACAGCTGGGTGTGTGCAGCTCAGTGGAGCAGCCCGTCATCTGCAGCAGATCCTCCACGTCTCTTTCGCTCAGAAGCTCTAAGGACATAAAACGTGCATGTATCATTAGATCTTTAGATTAGATGTTTCTCTTTTCCCTGAAACTACGGGGCCTCTGCTTAGATTTCAGCGTCAATCTGCAGCTGGTGCTTTGACTTGAAACGTGTCTGTTACCATACGGATTGGGCTGCATCATGGTGTTGGTGTAGACCATCTCTCTGATCAGCTCCACCGTGTTGTCCAGCAGTTCTGCAGCGCGAATGTGAGTCCTGGTTCCGGCTTCAATCTGTTTAAACTGGGCCAGCAGGTCACTGGGTCTGATGGCACCTTCAGAGACGGACTTCTTCACCCTGAAAAAATGGTAACGGGTTTCCAGTGAGACATTCTCAGACTTGTTTGAACCCACCATTAGTTGGTCTTACCTCTCAGACGTGCGGGCATAAGCAGCATCGGTCAGCTCAGTCGCTCGCTGGAGAGCCCGGTGGACATACGCTGAACCCAAATAGGCAGGTTCTGAAAACAAAGGCGCAGTCAGCACAGCTCTTTCCAGAAACAATCAACCAAAGCTCCTACCTGAGGTGTTGCTATACACTCCGCTCACTGCCGCGCGCTCCGGAAAGGTGACCAGGACAAGAGCAAATCCAACAAGAGACGCGGACATCTGCAATTGCATCAAATTGTTCAATTAAATACATTTAAAACATTGAGAATAGTTTTAAAAACTCACCATGAGTGTTCCGTGTGCCACCCGGTCTCCACAGTGGTTGGAAAATGAGTCGTACCCGCAGCTTTTAACAGCAGTCTTCCCTCTGACTCCTGTTTAGAGGCAGCAGGTGTTATAGTGTCGGGGATGCCCTGTATTCACAGGCAGCCGAGCCAACAGGTATGCGCAGAATCCCCTTATCGCTGCTGCTGGTGACAGCGAAGGCAACATCAAACACAGGACTGCCCGCCTCCACCCCACAGCCTTTCAAATCTGTCTTCTCGCCCCTGATGAAAACCTTCTGTCAAACCAACATTTCCAATAAATTTGTGATCTGTACGTTTCCCCTCATAAGAACAGAGGCTGGCTCTGAGGACAGCCAGAGGTCTTAAAATGATCCGGTCTAATTACATTTTGAGAAAAACAGCGTTTCACTGAAAAAAAAAGGCGTCTTGAAAAAGCCTTCACGAACCTTTTTTTTCCCCAAATTATCTTCTCACCCACACACTTCAATGTGCTCTAATAGGAATACAAAGTTAAAGATAATTAACAATAGAAAAAAATGTCATTGTTCCTTTTTTTAACAAGGAAAGATCTTAAGAGATGTGTTTAGCCCCAGACAATAACTTGTAGCCATCTTTGCCGTATATTCATTGCAAAACAGGTCAGACTAGCTTCAGCTCAGTCAGATTGGATGAAGTGCCTTTATGATTTTTTTTTAGGTCTTGCCAATGATGAATTTGACAGGGCACACGTTAGTATACTTTATACAGCTTTGTGTTAATGGTGGTTGTCCTGCTGGAAGACGAACCTCCTCCTCAGTCTCAGGTCTTTTGCTCCTGAAAGTACCGCCCTACATTTAACGCCATCGATCCTCTCATCTACTTGGACCAGCGTTCCTGTTCCTGCTGAAGAAAACATCCCCACAGATTGATGCCTTCACTACTATCCTTCACAGTGGCCTTGGTGTGTTCATGTTGATGTGGTAATGTTACATTTATATTACTTTGTGTGGAATGTTGTAAATATATATATAAAATGTGTGTATATCTGGAGCATGTAACAAAAGTAATTTCCCTCTGGGATTATTAAAGTATGTCTGATTCTGATTCTCTTTTTGTTTTTTTACCCAAAACAAAACAGAGATAGTCCCTTTTTTAAATTATAATTTTTTTTATATACTTGTCTTGCCTGGCCGTGTAGCACTAAGAATTGCTGTCTTAATGCCAAAGAGAGCCCAACAGATTTACTTTCACAAGCAGAGCATTACTGCTTCCACTATAATGCTCTGCTTCATATACAAGCAAAACATTTTTTTGGGATTATTTCAAGTTCAATAAACCCAGAACCGGAAAATCAAAAAAGAAAGAAAGAAAGAGATGAGACAAAATGTTAAAAAAGAGAAAAGGTGACAAAAATAGAGCAGCGGAAAAAAAAATACAAAATTTTTGCAGTCTACTTCTATACCTGCAGAAAGATATAAAAAGAACAGTAAAACCAACCAAAAAGGCATCATGGCTACAAACAACCAACGCCTTTGATAACATCACTGAAAAATACACAGTATTATTTAACATGTTTTTAATGGCAGCCAAAGCAAATGTCAGGGTTAAATTGTATAGAAGGGCATCTATAAACGCCTTGATCCAAGCACCTGTGGCTGTTTCACAGTGTGCTTGTATATGTGAGGTTTGTCCATAAGAGAAATGCTCAATGGTGGTTGTGAGGAGCCAAAGATGCCGAGGCAAACTTGGGGGAGACCAGAACCCTAGATGCCTGAAAAGCCCCCCGAGAGCACAGGAGACCAAGAAGGACCAATACAGGGATAGCTGCCTCCCCCATCCCAGAGGAGAGCCCCAGGAAACCCCCCAGCAGCCACAGCGCGAAGCCCCCAGGGGCTGCAGCAACGAGCCTGCAGGGTCCGCTGGAGTAGATCCATTTGTCAACCAGAAAAAAATAAATAAACTCAGGTATAAATCTCTCCTTTCCTTTCATCTGCAACTTTATTTAGGGGTATCAGAGTAAAAAGATGCACATGACACTTTTCAGATTATTATTTGTAAAAATGTTTGAAAACCATGCATCCATTTTCTTCCTCTTCACAACTATGGTCAACTCTGTGCTCCTATCTCCTATCTCTGTGGTGGTTTTAAAATATTCCGATATAATGAATTAATGGGTTTTGTTGTCACAAAATTCTAAAAAGTTTAAGAAGTATGAACACATTTCATGTGCATTTGTGCATTCATGTTTGTGTCGTGCCAGCAGTTTTAATCTGATCATCCCTGTGCCAGAGACACGGAAAGGCGGATGAGCGGGAAGACGAGGGAGGCAGGGATTCTGGGAAATAGCGAGAAGCTGAATGTGACATTAAAAAAAAAAAAGGTGGGGAAATCCATAAAGATATCAGTTAATTACTCAGAGTTGTCACTCAGCAACTTTGCCCAGTTTGAGGCTTTAAAAGTCAAACTTGACACGCCGAAAACCTCACCTTGCCAAAACTGGCCTCTTTGATGCTGCAGGTGTGGGATAGCATCAAATGGGTCACTGACCTCATTTCATTACTCTGTTATTAATTTGATCTCATTTGACCCACATTACCCATGCTCTAAGGTTTGAAGAAACATTCTGCTCCCGAATTAATAATAAAATACAGTAGGAGATAGATTTGATCTGCTGCTCACTTTAGCAATTTTACTTTTTTTGTTGCAAAAAAACAAAACAGAATTTAAGTATTATATATAACTATAGTTCAATTAAAACTAGAAACTGTCCATCCCTTTGCAAGTAAGCACATTTACCAGGTCACAATCTTTAACAGGAAGATGTCACCTTATTTTGTTCCAACTTTAAAGAAACTTTTTAAATCTATTGGTCTGACAATTTAAGGATTTTTAACAGTAGGACTATTTTATATCTTCCTTTCCTCTCAAAACTTATGGAAATAATTGTTTTTTTGTGCAGCTGCAGTCCTTAAATCCACACAATATCTTTTTAGCACCAAAACTAAGCTTTATTTGTATTTGATAATCTTCAATTAGCTATTAATTCAAGAGCCTCTTCTGTTCTTTTGCTTTTAACCTATCAGCCGCATTAAAGGCTGTTAATCACTCCCATCCTAGTCTCCTGGTTGGAGCATTGTAGCATCACAGGAACTGCATTAGACTTGTTCTGAGCCATCTGACAACAGGTTTCTCCATAAGCCTTGGAGAATCTATTTCTTTCCCCTCATTTGAGGAGTTCCTCAGGGTGCCATTCTGGGGTCAATTATATTTTCTGGTTATAAAATGCTTTTAGGTTTAACTTACAAAAACATATAAACATTCAGTTTGTTTGTTCTTGACGATGTTCAGTTACCTTCAGTCAAAGCTGAGCTGTTTTATTTCTTTAAAGTTATCGCTTCGATGTCTCAGTGAGGTTGAGGCTTGGATGGGTTAAAAACTTTCTCAACTTCAATGAGAACCAAAGTAATTTTGGACCCGGTGGTTTTTTCAGTGCATCAAATTCAGACCTGGGAAGCCTGGAGCCCGTTGTTAATTCACATGTTGAAGATTTGGAGGCAATATTTTATTAAACTGAGGTTTTTGGCTGAAGTGAAAACATTTTTACCGTGTAAAGACTTCAAACGGGGGTGAACCATGCTTTTAGCACTTCCCAACTCATTTAAAAACACATCTGTACTCGCTGGCTGTACTACAAGAGTTAAAAAAAAAAAAAATGTATTCATTTTATGATCTTTAGTTTCCGCTGTATAGATTGACCTCCTATACCTTGCTGTTTTTCTACTTTATGTACAGCACTTGGCCAGTGTTGCAGTTGTTTTTAAATGTGCCAACATTAATAAGCTTGAAACATTAATTCAAATATTTATTTCCCATAGATAAGCGATGGTTTACAGATTGGTTTCTAGCTGTGTGGATTCTCCAAACAAGTCTAATTACATGCAAATAGTTGCTGTATATGTAATTTTACGCTTACATTTAAATTAGGGTTTAGGAGTAAACCTTTTTTTGTGAGTTAAATACATGTAAGCAGAATACTGTCACTGGGTTTGATTGAGCCTGCAAATTCCCAAAAAAAAAAGTTTTCACAATTTTATTCACCTGATAAAACCTGCTTTTAACACCATCGTTTAATTGCTTCAAGTATAATATATATATATATTTTTTTCTCTTTCAAAGCAGGTAGAGATGATATCTTTGACTTTTGATAACAGATAAGATACAGGATGATTTATTACTTGTGCAAGCATGCAATAGGATCAGTCTGAAATAGACTACAAACAGTAATGCATACGAATACTGACAATCAACGAGTCAATGGCATGAAGGAGTTAAAAAGACAACACTTCTCGCTTAAGCGCCGGTACCTTCTTTTTTTTGCTTTGACGGTAATCACAGTGTATACATAAGATTCGAGCTTGAACAGCAGTTAGAGTGAAGTTTCACATGAGGTGTCAAGTTAGTAATTGATGCATCGGTACGGATTTAGGCGTGCTGAGACCAGAGGAACCGGTCGCAACGCTCGAGCATGGTCTGAATCATGGCCCTGAAAAACAAGAGAAGACGTCCATTACTCCAAAGGAAAATTCAAACCCGTCATTGTAAACACTTCTAAGATGTTTTAGCTTTAAATCTAGAGGAATATACAGTAGCTCAGCACGAAAGTTGCATGGCATATCAGCATCAACCAAACTAGTAAAAACTGGTGGATCAACATAGGATTTTCCCACGTTTGTTCATTAGACTGTTTCTTTATATCTAGTAGACAAACGGTTTCATATTGAGCAAATTCCTGCATAAACCACCAACAGTGTGGTTTGGGTCATTTGTATTATCGGCTCCGTGTTTTTATCTTGTTTCACAAACAGCCAGACCCACCTCTGTCTCTTCTCTGCCACTCTCAGCAGGTCACACACCAGTTTGGAGTGGGCTGAGAGGACCACCTGCACGCCACATTCGTCCAGCAGTGCCAGGGCTCGGTCAGGTCCGACCGTCCGGGCCAGCATGAGGGTCAGGCTCTCCGGGCTGATCCTTCCTTCGCAGTCTGTGGAGCCATTGGACCAGCAGCTCCCGTTCACATCTGTGGCCAGCGGCGAGTCTGTCGAACCGCAGTACTGCTGACAGAGCTGGATCAGGAGCTTCCACTCGTCCAGGTTTTGAGGCTCAACACCTGAAACATGTTAAACGACCACAGGTCATCGCTACATGAAAACAATTAGACGTCTATGCCCCACAGGAAGCTGTCACCCAAGCACTAAACACCATATCAGCTGGTGTAGTATTGCTGCTCTATAAAAAAAAATAAAAAAAATAAATCACAGAACATGAGCATTTGCCTGACTTACATGTACGGTGTATTTTTAAAAAATACACTGATGAATAATGATACATAATGGGGCATAACATTGATATTATACTTAGGTGGGCAATAAAAAAGACACACCTGTCACCTGGTTTAATCAGCTTTTCCATCAACAACAGAAACATCCAGGAAGTTAAATGGGAAAAGGTCGATGTGGAGTTGAAAAGACTCCTTCGACTGGAGAACTGGCTACTCTGCTCGGAAGCGCCGCCTTAATGAGAAACGGAGATTCTCCAACACGCAGCCCTGTTCGGAGATCTCTGCATGCCTGCGGCGAGGAAATGTGCCGCCTGTGTCCGTGGGGCAAAGCCGACGGTGGCAATGTTCAGAAGGACTACGCACATCAAGTCGGCAGTATTCACGCTGAATACGGAAAGAGCGCCGGTGTGAAGATGAAGCGAGGTGCGCTCATAGCCTCACAAGGAGTCCGCCTGTCCTGCCGCGCCCCCTGTGATGCTGACTGCTACGGGTAACCTCTCCCAGAAGATGCCTTAGACATCAAATAAAGGAGGCGTGGGTGCCTTTGAATGGCCATTTAAAATCACAGATCGATAACTTTACTCCTGTAAAATGCATATTTAAAAAGAAAACGGCACAAAAAGCTAAAGTTGGTCGAGCCACGCACAACAACGCTATGTTTTAATGGTTCTTTTTACAAAGGCAGCATGATGTTAGAAACAGAGAGATGAAATAGTTATTGGTATTTCATTATCCCAAGGACCAAAATAGAAGGCAACACGTCTCTTATTTCTTGAAAGTGTTTCACCTCATCTACAAGGCTTTTCAGTTCTAAACATGGGGGAAAGAATGAGGCTTAATAAAATATAGTCAGACTACATTTACAGACCCCTTAGAGTCACAAATGGATAAGTTAAGGTCCCACGACTCTGGCTCTACCCCTTCTGAGTTTAATGTTTGAGCTGTTGTCACTTGAAGATTCTCACATGCCACCTAGCGATGGTAACATGCAAGATGTTTTGGTCACGTGCCTCAATGTGTGAATGGCTGTAAAACCACCTGGAGAGGAAAGTCGAAGCTGCACTGTGGGTGCTGGAAAGATGAAAGCTCCTCCGCGCTTTAGTGTTGGGTTTTTAACGTTTAAGTTAGACTTATTTGGATTGTCATTTGACAATGACCCAACAGAGTATACTCTGGAATTTAAAGGCCCGTTTTACCACAAACCCAAAGAGATTTATTTCATTGGATCATCTTTAGAGCCGTTGTGAACAGTTTTACCTTCAGGATCCTCCAGGAGGCTGATGTCATTGAGCTGACAGATGGTGGAAAAGGCTTCACTGCGACACTGCAGCTCTTTGCAAAGGTAGAGGTAGCCCATCCAGTACCTGCGTAGACATGCGTAGACATTTTAAAGGCCGCGTGTTAACAATATCGTGAACGCTAAACTTTTCCCCTTCGGTGAACATCAGAAATACCCATGACTGCGGCACATCTCGCTCATCTTCTCTTTAGAGGAAAGGTCCGCAGGAAGACGAACCAGCAAGGACAAAAGTCGTCCGTAGCCCCAAGTGAAGCAGTGTGAATGCCACCTGTAGCAGGAAACACACTTTTACACTTGAGTTTCGTTTTCTTCAATTCAACCTTCTCTTTAGTATAAAAAAACAGTTTAAATAAATCTAAAATTACAAATAAGAGGATGTTTTGTGATTCACCTAGAATTTTGTGGTCAATTTCCAATCTCTTTAAGCATGACCTGCTGATATACGTCTGAAACAAATCCAATTTGTTAAAAAAATAAAATAATTCAAAAACATTTCTCTTGCCTTTCTGCTGTGAGAGATCAACTATAAACAGAGCTAAGATTGCAGCAATTATGTGGGGAAGATAAGGTTTTATAAAAAAAACTAAAAAATATTACTAAGTGTCTTTAGTGTCTTCTATCAGGGATTAGTGCAGCTATAACATTACTACAACCACCTGTCTCTGTGTTATCTGGAGAATGGATATCCTTACCTTAAAGCTAGGGCTGGACGATATAGAAAAAAGCATATCGATAAAATATAAATCATATTGATCGATATCGATAATTATCAACAAATTTCAAACATATTTTATGTGCAGCCCTGGCCATTTTATGCTGTTGCTTAGCAACCTGTTTTTAGATACAGAACACACAAACACTGAATTCAAACTCAACCCTTTATTCAACCAACTTTTTTCCAAAACTGCAAGTTATTAAAAAATGAACAAGAATGAAGGGGCGGATCATTCCTGGGTCTGCATTTGTGACTGGTTGGGAGGATGTAGAGACTAGTATTAACCTACATGAAAGGCTAGAATGCAACAAGGAAAACTGTTCTGCTACTTTTTATTGACTTTTTTTGTCAATTATCGATATACGTCTATCGATATATATTGTTATTGAATTATCGTCCAGCCCTACTTAAAGCTAACATTTTCAAAGGCTGATTTTTTTTTTTTTAAATGAAGCGCATCCTTGTCTCAGTATGAAAACAGTCAAAAAAAATCCCTTAAATGTTTCTGAGTCTGAATGATTTCTTTTATGTCACAAATCAAATTCCAACATCTTTTCACATTCCTGTGCTTCCTCTTGCTTTATTGTACACATATAGCTAAAACTGAAAACGGCTCATTTTAGTAGTTCTTTACTCAGTCATAGAGACGCCACCAAAAAGTTTTGGTTTCATCAGGGCTGATGAAATCCACAGCAAAGTTTGGACACCAACCAATTTCTCTCTGCATGTCTAAATATTTTTTGTCAATGATTCGACACATCAAAGCTTAATACCTGGGCCTTCCATCAGAGGTCAGGGCATCAGTACGCTGAGGGGCATCGTGTGTCAGAGCCAGCTCCAGCCAATCCTGTCTCAGAGATTCAGGATCCAGAAGCGATTGCAGAAATGCCAACCTAACAGAAACAATTGGCTATAAATCCTCCCGACAGAATATCTATAATCGTTTGCCAGAAACACGAGCGTAAAGACACACCTCTGCTCCTCAGCTCTTGACTGCACAAGATTATCCAGGTACGCCAGGAAGTGGCTTCGCTGAGCCACCGTCACCACGTCAGCAGGTGTTATTATGGGATAGAACTGGGAAAAGGAGCGTACCGCTGCCTCACCATGCTTCTCATACAACCTGTAATACAACGGAAAACTTTATTTATAAAGCTGCAGCACTACGCTTCATTTTATTGAACTGAAGGAATCAGAAACGTACTAAAACAGTTCGTCAACATCCTGAACAGAACTTGTTTTAAAAAGTCAACATCAGCGGTCATGGTAAATACATCGGATGTGCTGACACTTCGGAAACAAATGGCGGTACCTGTGGAAGTGAGCAAGGAGATGAGGCGCACGCCAAGGCTGCAGCTCTCTGAGGCTTCGCAGAGATTTCAGCAAATCACCTCTCTGAATAATTTCTACCACCTTGCTGGACTGAGTGAGCGCTAGGCGGAACAAAAACAAGTCGTGTAACTTTGGAGTTGTTGTTTGAACAATCGGTTAAACTGCAGTGTTTATTTTTAATATCCAGTCCCTTTTAAAAGAGACAGATTCTGACCTAGCATGGCCTCGACGAACGAGTTCATCATCTCGGGCTGCTGCTGGTAACAAAGCAGACACATTCTCCTCACTCGCTCCTGGTCCAGCAGAAAGAAGTAGCGGCGCAGGAAGGTTGAGCATCCCGGCTCTTCCTGCTGGTTCCTGAAGCAGCTCAGCTCCGTGTGCAGAGTGGCCAGCTCGGTGAGATTAGCCTCCAGATCGGGTGGTAAAGGTATAGGAGACGCCACTCGGACTGGCTCGGGGTGATTCTCTGGTGAAGAGACGTTTTCAGCCGTCTCTGACGTCTGCCGTTTCTCACACAGGACTTCTTTTTCTCCGAGCTCTGCCTCTTTTTCCTCCACCGCAACGCTTTCTGTTGATTCGGTTTGATGCTCTGTGTGAGAGCTTAGATAATCCTTCTCCCATTTCTCTTCTGCCGATCCATCCAGGTTTGGATCGGTCACAGAAGCTGACAGGAGATCGGCGGGGCCCAGTACTCGCTCCAACACTGACAGCCACTCCAACAGAGCTTCTCTAAGGCAGACTGGATCCAGGACCACCAAAGGATCCTGTACCTGTGAGCTGATGAACAAAAAAAAATAAATTAGCTAAAGAACAGGTACTACTGGTAATAACAATAAAATACTAAAATCTTAGATCCTAAATGTGTAGTACTTACACTGCCTGCTCTGTTGCTGAACGAAGTTCGTCCATATCAGCCTCTGCGTTAGATATTTCGTTATAAACTCTGTGAAGACAAATATCTGAATAGTTATTCATTGGTCAGGATTGTGTGCACAAGCAAGGAATCTGATGTTGGTTTCACACGCTCAAAGACATCAAGTATAAAATATATAAACATGAGAGGAAATCAAAAGAAAAAAAAAAAATGAACATATTAGGTAGCCACTTTTTAAATAAATGCAGGTTGATGGTGTAAATAAGCTGGTTGTGTTCCACAGCAGTGCAGCTGACTACTGAGGCTGTGAGGAGTTAATTGTGCTCATCAGAGACAGCCTAAGGGAAGAAACCGTCTCTGACGGCTGGGTTTTACAAACAGCGCTTGGTGGCGTCAACCTGAAGGTGAAAGCCTGAACTGTTTGTGTGCAAAACGAGTGGGAAAAAAGTGCTTTCACAAAAAAGTGAAGCAGAAAAAAAAAAAAATCAGAGTAGATTCACTTCTCTTTGTGAAATCTGTAAACACAGCACACCTGTGTGATTTTTTTTAACAAAAATCTAAATTGTGATACATTTCAACCATAATTGCGATTTAATTTGGACTTTTCTCTAAATTAACCACAAGCAACAAAAATGGCCTGTAGATAAAGTTGTTTTTAAACTATTTAAAACAAGAACTGTAACTGTTTTCATTAATCAGAATATTCTTATTCAACAAAATAGCTTTGCGAGTTGGACATCAATCCTTGTTGAACATAGCGTGCAACCAACAAACAATCAATCAATGTATTAAAGTTTCACCGGGACTTAATGCTACGGTGAGATTCCTGAATGTTTCTGGTAAAAAAGTATGATTATATAAACTCTAAAACAAGTAATAAAATTAGATTATCTCATTGCTGAAAGCCTCTTACCTTTCCTGTGGAGGCAAACCCACTTTAAACATATTACCAACACCTAAAGGATGTGTCATCCATTCATTCATTCATTGTTACTTAGCCAATAATTGCAGACCTCTGCGATTTGGAAATTGCATTTTTTTTAAAATTGCAATTATATTGCAAATGCGATTAATTGTTCAGCCCTAATAGCATGCCTTGGAAAAGTTTTCATGTCCCAATGAAATTTTACATTGTGTCACAATACAACCACAAGCTGCAGTACATATCAATATTTAAAGTGATAAACCAATGAAATGTATTAAATAAATCTAATATAGAAGGTAATTGAGAAGAGTTTCTATAATTTCTTAAATAAAAACCTGAAAGGCGGAAAGTGCGCATGTATTCAGACCCCTTTCCTCAAAGAGCCCTAAATAGCATCCAGTTAGACCTTTCGCATTCACAGTTCATTCAATTACTAATTAGACCCCACCTGCATGTTAAACCATCCACATATAAACACCATGCAGCTGTTTTGTGAAGCTTTCAGACGTTTGTTAGAGATCACCATCTTCAGACCAAGGCTGAAGCTGGAGTTTAAAGAAGAGTTTTGTTATATATAAAAAATATCCAACATTTTCAACATCTCCCAGAGCAAAATGGAAATCGTTTACAACTGTAAACTGTCAACTTAAATGAACAGGCATGGCAAGGACAGCATTAAATAGAAAGGCAGCCAAGGGAAGAAGGTGCTCTGGTGAGACCGTTTAAATTTATGGACTAAATGCAAAATGTGGCAGAAAACTAACACTGCACATCACACATCATCCCAACCGTGAAACATCCAGGTGGGGGTATCATCCTGCTGTGGGAATGGCTTTCTTTAGCTGCCATAGGGAAGCTGGTCAGAGTTGATGGGAAGAAAGATTGACCCAGGTCTAGGCTTGAGTATGGGGCAGAGGTTTAAACTTCCAGGAGGACAGATCCCCAAAAATATGGCCAGGGTCATAGTGGAAAGGTGTAGATAAAATGATTTGTGTCAAAATGGCCTAGTCAAAGTCTAGACATAAATATAGTTGTGTAAATGCAGCAAAGATGATTCTACATAGTTTTGACTGAGGGTTAAATACGTATGCTGGCCACACTTTTCAGATATACATTTGTAATAAGCTGTAAAAACCGTACATCATTTTCCTTGTACTTAATTATGTACTATTCTATGTTGGTCTGTCCTGTAGAATCCCAATGAAATTAGACTGAAGCTTTCGGTTGCAACGTTAAAAAAATGTTTGTGAAAAGCTCATCAAAACATTCGAAAGACACTGTAGTAGGTGGCTTTCTTTTGAAGTTTCTTAATGAGGTGACATTTCAAAGACTCACTCGTTCTCCATTTCCTCAGAGTACGACGCTGCGGCCGCTAACGTGTCGGGCTGGGCGCTCTCTTTAAATTCAGGTCGATGTCGGAGCTCAGAGTTCATCTGGAGGGTGTTGATCTTCTCCGTCGTCTTCTTGACAAAACTAGAAACACTGATATAGAAAAAAAAAAAAAAGTAAAAGAAACTCACATCGTTAAATAGTTAAAACGATGAAAATGGCAGACAGACAAGAAGCAGAACAGCGAGCCAACGGTTTCATGTGAAGAATGAATGTAGGATGCTGAGGTTGAAAGGTGACACAAATGTACATCTACGCAGACAAATAAAAAAGATTTTTTTCAGTGGAATGAGGAAGTGTGCCACTTGAATCACAGCTGCCCTTCAGTTTTGATTCTTGTTATAATAGGATTTTTTTTTTTAAAGGATTATAGTTCTCTATATTTGAGCATTATGTGCACACGGCACCTGGTTTGTCTGGTCAGTCTTTTGGTTTTCATTCACCTGTCTTTGACGGCCTGCAAAGCAATGCGGGGGGGTTTGGGGCGGAATGAGAGTGGAAGGTGGAACTGCAGGCTGTGGTCGGGTCGGTCGGCCTCCGTGCGCTCACCGCTCTGTGGATCTGAGTAAAGACGGGGGCAGGAGTGGGAGGAAAAACACAGATGGATGGAGTGCTGGAGGGGAATGATGAGAGGCAGTGGACATGGTGCAAGCGGAGGGAGACTGCAGACAGATCGTGAATCAAATACCGTACGAAACAAGAAACACAAAACCAAAATGGTGACAAATGTGAGATGCAGCAGAAATGACAAAGTTTTTTGATTATTTAGCTTTGTTTATAGTAAATCCAGGAGGCGCAGCAGCAAAGCATCAGATTCACAAACAAGTAAATATCCATACAAAGAGAATAAGAGTCAAGGTATTATCAAAATTTTTTACATTGTCACAATTTGCTCAAGGACCAATTTCTGATTGATTTAGCAAAAGCTTCTGGTTTCATTTTGTCCTATGGGTGTTAAACTGAAAATAACTTCACTCTTATTCAACAGCATGATCAGAGGCAGAAAAGAGGTTTCCTCCTGCTTCACACATTCACACAAATCCGTATTTTTATAAATAGGTGACAAAAAAAGAGAGAAGTAACGAGTAAAAAACAGAAAAAAAAAAAGACAAATTGTAATAGGGTCACATTTTTTGTATTAAAAACATGGACAGATCTTTATTACACAACATTGTTTTACCCAAGACGTGTTAAAAGCTTTCCGATATAAATGCAGTAGGGAACTGTTCCCATCACTCTGTAAAATTAATACGAACTAAATTCAGTGGAGGGATTAAATACAATGAAGTTGAGTTTTTTTTTATTTAAATCTGTGCAGAAGCATACTCAATAATCAAACTAAGATAAAAAAATGTCTAACAATGAACTGATCTGACCCCAAAACGTCAAACACTAAGCAGAAGCATTAGAACCCTCTCAAGCAGACGAGTTTAAAGTGCAGGTTTACATCTAGTCGAAGGACGCTTCCTGACAACACTGATCCTGACCACATGTAAGGGCACAGAGCCGGCTCCTTACCATGATCCACCTGATCTTCCTCCTGGACAAAGCTGAACTCTTTGAGGCGCTCCTCCTCCGACACGGACTGATTCATGAGGGAGCTCGTCTCCTCGTCAGACTGGCTTCCTCTGCGGCTGATCACGCGGTAGATCCCACAGTCCAGGACGTTAAAACTCTCCTAGATAATGATGGATTAGATTTCACGTCGATATTTGCTAAATACAAAAAGACGTGTGCTTCTGTCATACACAGGTCTGTGATCTCATAGAAAAGTGACTCAGACTTCTGTGATCTTACGTGTGAAGAGATGCTGCTTCTGCGGCTGCTGGACGCAGAGTCCAGCGGCTCCAGCTTCAGGATTACTTCCTCCAGCTGGTTAATCAGCTCCGTCTGGGTGCTGGGGCTGAGTTGAGACTTCAGGCTTTCCAGGCGGTCGATGGGAATGGACTTCCTGGCCTGAAGTGAACACAGATTCTATAAATCCCACTTTGAACAGCATCTGGTTAGTAAAAACTCTTACTAAAATAACTGGATGCTGACTCTCAGGTGGATTGCTTTAAATGCAGTCTGTCTGACCTGAACTGACAGTTTATTTGGTTATTGAACTGATTAAAAAAAAAACATCATTGTTGTGGCTGAAATGATGGACTCTGGTTTGAACATTTTAGGTTTCAAACAAATACCCTTAGATTACATTTTTTTTGTGATTTGGCATTGAAAAATAAACTGAATTAAACAGAATCAGCTCTTATTTGCTGCCTTATAGCTTACCCAAAAGCTAAGTCTTGTATTTGGTTGCACAAGATTGCAAGGATATAAATGTCTGAGAACAGGACAACCTGGACAGTAACGCCATGTTCCACTCCAAACAGAGGTGAAGTCATGCACCAGACGTCTCACCCTGCTCGTCGTGATTGCGTGCTGGAACATACAGCAGACGGTAGCAGCCAGAGTCCAGGACTCTCTACGCAGCAGACGTTCCACGCAGCGCTCCGCAGACAGCAAGGAGAGGTGGGACAGACGGCCGCTGCCGTGGAGGCAGAACAGCTCGCTGCGGTGGACCGCAACGTCAGCCAAGTCTACAAGACAAGCTCAGGTCAGCACCTTCATTTAGAACAAACTACACTGAAACAAAGGTTTTGCATGAAGTTCTCGTGACTCTCATGCAATCGGATCATTATTAATTCTGTTCCCTAATGATTGTGTGATAAACATGAACTTTCTAGACGTTGATATTTTTGATTTTCTTGTTAGATAAAATTTATTCTCGAAATGACCCCCATGTAATTGCATCCCTGCAGACAAAGTTTGTAGCGAAATAATCGTCTGCCACCCGAGTTTCTCTCGACAGCCGCTACAGGGATTTAGGTTGGAACGCAAACCTTTGA
Source organism: Fundulus diaphanus (assembly GCA_037039145.1). Lineage (NCBI taxonomy): Eukaryota > Metazoa > Chordata > Actinopteri > Cyprinodontiformes > Fundulidae > Fundulus > Fundulus diaphanus. The sequence goes on from CM073134.1 coordinate 29,561,623, forward strand.
CTTCGGTCCACAGCAGGACTTGTCCATTCTGAGGTGTGAAGACATAAATGGCTGAATCAGTCCAAGTAAGCAGGTTTTGGTCTCTGCAAAGATGCACGAAGAGCCGAGTTAGTCCTCTGACAGGTTTGCGTGACGCACAGCAACTCAGACCAGAACCTAAACCCTAAAAGGCTTTTGGAGCTTACCCAAAATAAAGTAGTTTAGGGAAGCCAAGAGACTGCGGAGCCCTCTGTGTTGGATTGTAGTTTGGCTCATTTCTGCAAAAGGATGCACAGAAAACACATTATAAGTCTTATCTTTCTTGGAATAGAGTAAGGGAGAACTAAATGTACCTGTAAGTGATTAAAGGGAGAGGGGGGCAGGCGAGCAGCTGTTTGAACTGATGGGTACTCAGAACCTCGCCGTTAAAATTGGCCTCCCACATTCGAGAGCCCGGCCGGGCGCAGTACAGCAGCGGGGGCTGCCCCACTAATAACCCCCTGCTTTGGGAGAAGAAGCAGGCTCCGTATTCCCCGTCACGCTCCTTATTTCCCACACGCCAGAATTTCTCCCTGCAGGCGAGAAACATACAAAAAAAAAATACCTGAAGTTAATAAACTACTTTATGTTGCGCAAGAAGAAAATAAACAAATGCTGCTTTTAAAGTCGACAAAAACTTTAATACTTTACATGAGAGAAAAGATCCCTGCTGTTTCCAATTAATTTAAAGTCAAATGTCAAAACACCAGACTGAATATTCTCAATAAAACAAAACATATCTAAATTGCCTCCAATCCAACTTTATTACTAAAGCACTTAAAGACAGTGATCAAAGTGGTCTACAGCGTGAAAATGCACACTTTGAAATGTTTTAATTTGCATTTCCTCTACTTTTCAGTTGTTGGGAATATTTCATTAATGTCTGACAGACGGAGACGGAGACTCAAAGCTACTCACTTCTCTGTGTCACAAAGGTAGCAGCGACTAAGAGAAGACACTAGGAGGCGCCCATCGTGATATCCAAGCTGAACCACTCTGGAGTCAACAGTAGTAATAGTCTGGACAGGAAAGATAACAAATGCTGACCCCTAGGAAAAGAAAAAAAAAATTAAATAATAGGATTAGGCATACTTTTGAAGACAATAAATGACACAGGAATGGCTGAATCACAGAAAGTAGGATCGACAAAACGATCACAAACAATTGAAGAAGCATAGAGAGATTATAAATACAGCTACCAGACAATTAAAGCACATTTGTAATAGTAATAAATGACACCTTTACGTTTTGTTTCCCTTGGAGGTGTAAAACATCAGCTTTTGCCGGTACCTTGCCAAGTTTAGACGATCCGGCCCGCAGGCAGGACACTTTGCCCGCAGAGTCCCCAACAAAAACCCGAAGCGCGCTCGTATCCCAGCAGAGGCAGGTGACGCTGTGCCCTCTGTGCTCCGACGACACACTGACGCGCTCTGGACGGCCACGCCGCTCCAGCTGCAGCTCCCACACAACCACCAGACCCTGACTGGACGCCCGCCATTAAGAATGCAGAGAAGACAGGCAAAATGAGAAGGAAAATTCCCGTCAAACAGATTTTACCCTTAAAAAAAATGAGGAAAAAGGAAAATACCCTGACCTTGTTGCAACTGCAATAAAATCTTCATCGTGAGGGCAACATGCCACTTGAGTGATAGATCCCTCCTGAGACAGAAGAGGTCATACCAGGTGAAACACGGACACAACTTCCTTATTCGGTGGGTTAGAAAGTATTCACCTCACTTGAGCGTTTACCACAAACTTTAATGCGTTTTAGGGCTTTATTTGATAGACCAACACAAAGATGTGCAGCCGGAGGAGAATGAAGCTCGGTTTTCATCATTTTTGAAGTGTGACGTAAATGTGTGTGCATTTGGCTGTCCAACCACATGGACGCGCTGTGGTCAGATGGTCTATTAATGGTGTAAAAACATTAGGACAATTCCCTTAATATGCAGTTGTATTGGTTGTCAGAACACAGACCTGTTAAAAAAGGGACAAAACATCTACCTTGTGAGTCAGAATGAGTCTCTGTTTCCAGCCCTCCTTCTGAATCAGGTGCAGGCCTCCTGCTGACGTTCCCAGGGCCAGCCACTTCCTCGACACTGCCAGACAGGTACACTGAAACCCAGCACGGTCACATTCAAAAGTGTGCTCCAAATAAAACATACTCACAGTATGGATGCACAATACCCTTTAGAAAACAAAAGCCTTTAAGCAGGTGTTAAACATACTTTTCATTAAGCCTATAATTCTGTGTTATAAAGTTTTCTATTGGTCTGACGTAATATTTTGATCTTAAATGTTGTGTTTCCATAAGCTGGAAGGAAAAGATCACCATAACTAACTAACAGAAATAAAGGCTTGAAAACACCATTCTGAGCATAATTACTCTTTACAATGTGTAGCAGTGAATTAAGTGACTGAAATAAAATTAACTTGTCGACAATATTCCAATTTATCAAATATAACATAAGGATATTGTACATCATCAAAAACAACCCGTGGAGCCTCTGTATGTCCTTTAACTGGGACAATTTATTAGATGTGATTGGAGTTGACGATCTGAGTCTACCTTGAGCCTGCCCGAGTCAAAACGTAGAGCGGAGAGCAGCGGGTCCAGGCAGTCAAACTCTGCCAGGACGTGACTGTGGTTCTCAGGCACGAGCGGGATCAGAGGCATCCTCACAGCTGATCCGACTACAACCGAGCCCAAATCTGAGTGAGAAGAGAGCGACGACAACAACGTGTTAGGGCAGAGTGTGTGTTTGCTGACATGGAGACATGTGACGCTGTGGGACGTCACATGACTTTCACTAGCAGACCCACCCCACCAAATTGATCAGCCGTGACTTTATTTAGCCTGCTGTCGAACAAGAAACGGCTTGTGGAAAGAAAAAAAACAAAAAACACTCAGTCGGTTTTGGAACCAGATTTTTCTTCACAGTTCAGTAGTTTCTTCTCATTGCCACCACAAAGAAGAAACTGAGACCATTTTGACAGCCAACAGCTACATCACGACATAGTCTGGCCTGGATTGACTTCTTATTATTTTGCGTGAATTCATGAGGAAGGAGAAGTGAAACTAAACCTGTGGCCGCCTACGTTGACTTTAGGGAAACAGTTGACGGTGGGCTAAGGGGAACTGCTTCAAAACATTACACTAAATGACTGCTTCCTAATTTACATAAGTAAAAAAATAATAAGGAAAAGGCTGGAAAATCAACTCCTACCACTGTCCTGTATTTGCAAGTGCTCTACTGTTATATGATTGTATTTCTTTGTGTGGAGGTACACCAAATTGTTACGTCCTAGAAATCCTTTTAGTAAAACTGCTACAAAGGCCAGGATGGGAATGGGACGGCTACACAGACACTTATGAAAGATTGTAAAAATGTTTTGGCACTTTAACTTGAGCGCTGAGCTTTATCTTTATAGATGAGTTATCATAAAATTTTGAAGGTAAACACAATTGCTTGCAATTGCATTGCAAGTCAACACCAGGCTCACACATTTTAATTATTTTGTAGTGACTTTGAAATACATTTGAGGTTCATCACAGGAAATAAGTATAATTAAGGCAGTTTAATTTAATAATTAAGGCAGTTTAATAATTAATAATTTAAACAAATCATTCTAGGCAGTGTTATACTAGCACTTGCTAAACAATAATGTTTATTAAGGCAATGAAGAAGTTTTAGCTGACTTAGTTGTGACTAAATCCAGGTATGACAGATATCAAAAACATTTAGGATGCAATAAAAAAAAAAAGAAAAAAAATAATTTTTAGCTCTCAAAACAAAAACACGCAACGCTCTTTCCGTACTTTGAAAAAAAAAAAAAAAAACATTAGTTCCTTAACCCTTTATCGGGCAAGTGACTGTTTTTGGTAATTTCCACACATGTTGGTTATCGTGCCCATCCCCCGTCTCAGTGAGTTCAAGAATCATGGAATCTTTATCCAGCCAATCAGCAAAGATCACCCTACATTATAAGTTACTTTGTTGCGCAGTTGGACTAATAAGTAGAGACCGCGGTCACGTCAAATTTCTCTTTGTCTCCAAAGTCAGAAAAATTCACTTTTGCAGCTCGGTTCACTGGACATTTTCAAAGGAAACTTCAAAAATAACCATGGTAAGTTGATGAAACTCATACATTTTATTGTTGAATAGTTGTGTTTAGTGTTGACATACAAGTTGTTTGCTGAGGACTTATTGAAATGATTGAAAATACAGCATGAAAAATGCAGGCACCATATTTGATCATATGCCCTTTTCACTAAAAACTAGATTTTACTTGGTATGTCCGTTTTTGGACATATGCCCAATGCATCTAACAAACCATACTCAGTGCATTTTCTTTACAAATTAAGCAATACAACTTAGCATATTATGTTTAAGGTTGCAAAAGTTTTTTATAACACTATACAGTGATTCTGGGAAATTTCAACACTGTGTTTTTAGTTTATGAATAGTAATTATGAATGATTTTTGTAAGTTTATGATGTTATGACAGTTGTTTTATTGCATATGTTTAATTTTTAGCTTCCATCAACCTTTTATGGCAAGAGGAGGGAGACTGCGGTTGTGCCAGTCCACCCTGACATTAGTGATGATGATGATGACGAGGATGAAGATGATGATGTGTCAGACCCTGACTTAGTCCCACCCACCCTCAACCTGGACATTCCAGGCCCAAGCAACATGGGCCCCACCACCAAAAGGAAATGCTTGCAGCCTGCAGTGGAGGTGATCCAGGACAGTGGCAGTGACAGTTAAAGTGAGGACAATGATGATGATGATAATGAGCAGCCAGCACCACAAGCCAAGAGGCCCAGCAAACCCAGTAAGTCAGCAGCCAGGCCAACAACCTGGCACAAAGTTGACCTGAACAACACAGCCCTGCCTGAATACCAGCACTCCACCCCTGACTTCATTGATGTCCCTTTTCAGTACTTTACAAGGTACTTTGACGACCAAATCATCAGGCATATCACGTACCAAACCAACTTATATGCTGCTCAGAAGGACATCAACACCACTTTCACGACCAATGAGAATGAAATACTTACTTTTGTCGCCATCCTCATCTATATGGGTATTGTGGAGCTCCCGTCTGTTGATGACTACTGGGCCATAGAGACCAGGGTCCCTCAAGTTGCCCAACTAATGTCCTCAAAAAGGTTCAGGCTGCTGAAAAGGGTTATCCACTTTAATGACAACTCCATGATCTGCTCTTCCATGCCCCTATACATGGCGAACGCCAGACCTGCAAGCACTGCAGCAGGAAAGGCAATATTATCCGGACAAATGTGGTCTGCAGGGTCTGCAAGGTGCACCTCTGCATGAACAGAGAGCCTAACTGCTTTGTTGAGTACCATGGAAAAGTGGCCTAATTTCCCATGTTTGGATGGACAGACAGAGGCAGCTACAGAGACAAACACAGACACTTGTATTCCTCAGAGGGTTTGTTGAGCAATTATGTTATTAGCACGTTTTTCTGTTAGCACTTTTATGTTCTGAAAGTGATGTAAAAATGTTCAAATACATTATATGTGTTTTTCCTGTATTTTATCTATGTATATGTATTGTAATTTGTTTTCCCATTTAGAGGCAATAAACCAAATTTGATCACTTCATTGGCCTTGATTTTTTTACCACTTAAGGGCAAGTTACCAAATATGGTAACTTCATTGACCTCGATTTTCGACATAAAAATTTTTTTTTTTTTTTAAATGTAACAAATGTAATGAAGTCTAATTATGTTGTCCAATAACACTGTAAGTTTGAATTTTTGAATTTTAAAGTATTTCATTGAGTGCCCTATAAAGGGTTAATCCCATACAGCTGTGTCGCTATGGAAGTTTAGACTATCGGAAGCCTGGCTTGTTTTGGACCTAAAAGTAACCCAAAGCCCTAAATCAGAGTCGCTGACAAACTCTCCGCAGTCTCGGCGTAGCTTCACCCCTGAAGTCAGGTGCCGTTCTCGGCAGCGGAGCCTCTACCGGGGAGCTGGACGAGGGGCGGCTCCCCCGGTAGAGGCTCGCATCACGAGACCCTCCGCTGCTAACGACGCCACCAAAACCACGCAAAAGCGCAGCATTTGTACCGTCCAGATATGTTTTTATTTCATGCCATTTCACCTCCACGGCGCCAGCTCGCTCCAGCCTCGTTTTAAACTGAGGTACCAGCGGGTTAGCGAACTGCTAGCATAAACACAGCCGCCGGGACGACCTGGCCGGGGGCTTTGCCCGCTGAACTCACCGGACGGACGGGACGACGCTCCAGCCTGGACTGGTCTCTGGTCACATCCCTGGGTTTGTGGCGTTTTAAGGAGAAAGTCAGCGGTCAGCCGGGAGACCCCGTGACAGCTCCGCTCACCGCCGCCCAGCTGACGCGAGGGGGTCACTTCCTGTCCTGAAGGCGGCGCTGCAGCCTCCTTACGGCCGCTCCGCGTTGCTTTGAACTAGTGCTTTATGTGCTCTAGTGGCTCACTAGTCAGAAGCAAAACAGAACCGAACTCCTAAAATAAAATAAAAAAACTTGAAATCAACTAAACAGTTTTGGATTATGTGGGTCAGTGGTCATTATAAACAAAGATTTTCTCATCTCTAACTGTGTACCATCACAGTTAGAGATGTTTTAAAACAGGTATACCTGTTTTTACTTTGTTCTCTTATGTAATAAGGACAAAAAAGAAGTATACAACAAAAAACATAAAAAATAGAGAGAAAATACATTGTCATTATCCGTCATCGTGTTCAGCAGAGAAACTCAAATCTATTTACCATGTTAATCTATTTATACATGAATAAGACGCATTTTACATAAGTCCAGTTCAAATCAGAATTAATCATCGCGCTGAGAGAAAATGTTGCAGATGTTACTTAAAAGATAATAAAGGTTTTTATTAGCATTTTAACTAAGAATGTCAAAAAATGCATATCCTTTTTAGTAACCACTTGAAAAATATTTATTGACAGTACAGCTATAAACACCCAGTTTACAATCGCTGAACAACGTATAGTATGTTTCCACTTGTATTTTGATGATTTATCTTTAAGAGCTAAGTATTTATTTAAGGTTAGGTTTAAGTCTTGTTTCCATGAACCTAATCATCAGTTCAACCCAAAGATTTGCTGTTGGATTCAAATTAAGCAAATCCAAACGTGACCTTCAGACAGAATAAATGTGTGAAAAATATGACTGTAAACCTTTATCTGTCAGAGGTATGAATAATTTTGGCACGTAGGTCCTCAGATTACAAGTGGGGGAACAAAAGGGTGGGGGTTCTCATCAACTTTGATCTCAAAATCCAATATAGTGATCTGTCATGAAAGATACTGACAGCTTCAGTAAAACAAACTAAACAAAAACGTTTTTCTGTGCTGCTGACATTTTGTATCAAATCACTTATATATACACAATCCTAAACAGCCTCCTATAATATACATGTTGGTGCTGTGTTTAGTTATAAGCTAAAAGCAATTAGCCTTGTCACTTAGCATATCCGTTAGGAAATCACACAGGTTTTCCAACTTGGAACAGGAAACAGAAGATTGTTTCGATGTCATTCCCAGATCAAACTTTTAACTTCCTATGAGCCACAGCAGGTTCAGCACCTGCTGTGGCTCACCGTCATCCACTTCAGTTTGTTCTGGGAATTCGCTTCACTGAGAGCAAAGTGGAACCGTAGTCCAATTCCTTGTTTGTATGCACAAACATGTGAATTAAAGCTATTTGAATTCCCAAAAGGTTTCTTCACTTTTTGCGTAGTTTCTGATGAGGCAAAAACAATTGCACTTGAACAGCTAATTCTTTTATTTTGGCTACAGGAGCCCATGAGTTTGTTAGTGCTCTTTGATATGGGGAATATGGCTTTCTGCCCAGGGTAGAGAAACACCACATGGACCAAATGAGGCAAAAACAAACAAAGGGTTTCTCTGTGGCTTCTTTGCAAATCCAAACATTAAGGGCACCCTTTCAGTCCAAACAGCAAAATATTGCAATTTCTAGCTATCCAGATGTCAGATACTTATCATTAGTCCTCCATGTTCCCAATATGTTACATCATCAGATTTATTTTTATTTTTGCTGAATGGGAGTCATTGGTCAAGTGCAGTGTGTCAGGAGGGCCTTGCCCTCAGTGCCATTCGTGTAGAAATCAGCTCCATACCACAGTTAATTCATATTAAGGTTCATATTAAGCTTAAATAAGTCCGACTGACATTTCTCCGAGAACCACTAAAGCAAACTAAAGCATCACACTTACTGTTCCAAGACAAACTCCTCTGTCAGACAATTAAATCACTACTAACCACATTCATAATACAAAAATCAGAATCTGCAGAAGAAACAGAACAATCACTCCATCTGGAGTAGAAACAGGCATGAACAAATACCTCACTTTAATTGTGTTTGTCTTCAGTGCAGACAGCCAGTGCAGACGTTAGAAACCAGTGACAATTTCAGTTGAGTCATACACACTAATGCACTCAAGTGTGAAATGCCTTAACAGTATTGCTTTGTTTACGCACCCTCTTGCTTCAGATTTTCTTTAATACTTTCACAACAGCCCACTTTTATGGGGATTGCCTGTGTGTCACAGTATTTTGTCCCTCTCTGCTCTGAGCACAACAGCCATCCTCCGCATCGCTCGTCTCGGTGTGTTGTCCTGGGAGCCGTCTGTCGGACCTTCAGCTGAAGTTTGGTCGTTTTACACCACTTTCTAAGTCCTGCTGCAAACCCGTTACAAGCAGAGATCTCTCAACAATTAAGGAAACACAAAGAAAACAATGAAACTAAGAGTTATTTGTGACTGAGACGCAGTTATACTCTGTTGAATACTTTGGGCTGCAGCAGCATCCTTCTATATCCTCATTAAACCCTCGTGAACCATGTTCCGTCGGGTCTTCTCACGGCACAGAGGATCGTCCCACGTCTTTTTTTCCCAAGCCTCTCTCATCATCTTCTTGACAAAGAAAAATCCCATGTCAGGTATTCCTCATCATCCTGCGGGTTTGCCAGATATGAAACTTGCTATAGGCAGTCTGAAACATGTCCTCCAGATGTCCCGTAAGCTGTTGGATCATCAGAGATTTAGTTTAGGCATCGTCACGTAAAAAGCCTAAGCGTCAACCATGATACGTCTGGGACTTACATTTGCACTCAAGTACTGACGCTGGATTTTCTCCTGGAAAGGACGAAGCTTGGTAATTTGAAATCTCTCCAAGTTTGCCTTCATTTTTGTTACCTGTATGGTATAAAAGTATACATAGAAAGTGCAAAAATAATGTAAGTTCACACACGACAGCTTGTTTACATGCATTTTTTTCCTTAAGGTGCGTTCACATTGAATGCGAATGTGTCAGGCCGAGCGACAGATTTACACGATATCCCTATGTACAGGTGAAACACAGGAGCCATGCGGCGCGAAGCAGGGCAACCGGCGCCATTCTCACGACGCAAAAGTTACGATTTTGGCGATTAAAGTGAAGCCGGAGCGACGCGACACCTGCGAGGGATGCGAAGTGACGGTTGCTGGAGTCGAAAAAAATCTGAACTTGGGTCTTGTCGCCTTGTGACAACCAATCGGGAACTGGATGTGGCGGTGACGTGGGGTGAGGGACTGCGGCGGAGACGAAGCAGTTTTCATTCAACATGGAAGACAAGCCGATAGTGGCGGTTTGCGATCGGCCCGAGTTGTATGACTCAACCGGTTATTACTACCACGACGAGACCAGAACGGAGCAAGCCTGCAGAAAAGTGAGTGAGGAGGCTGGAGTGGCAGGTAAGTGAAAGCGTCACTAGATAGAGCCATTGTACTGCTGTATTTCTGGCTCGTCACCTGCTGTGCAATATCTGTCGCCTGCCATGTGATCGGCCGGAGATATGTCAGGTGAGCGACAGCACGCAACAGTGGAAACTTTGTGGCCAAATTTGTGTTTGGTGTGAGCGCACCATTAGACAGAAGAAATCATGGGCACGCAACATAAAAAACCCTAAGCATCACTCACCTTTTCCTCCAAAAATGGTGTGCTTACAGGAAAACAGGACCAAAAGTGTCTTAATAACTCCCCTGCAGCAATATAAAGGTGCTTCAGCTCTCCTTGAATATCGGTGGGTACCATTTCTGGAAAAAGAAATACTATTAATAAAAACAGCAGAGAAACTTCATCTGATCACCTTACAAAAAACCCCAAAAAACCTTAAATCACATCTTTATTGTACACTTACGGTTTATGGACTGCTGTCCAACAGTTTGCATAAGGACACCTCCTGGAGAAAGCGCCGCAATGGCAGAAGTTGCTGTTGTGCTGGACAACACCTAAAATTGTATGTATACATAATAAAATTGTTTTACAAATGGTTTTGGTTGCAGTTCTGCAATTTTAAAAGTGCTTTGAAACCTCTTCTAAGTACTTCTTGATTCTGAGATCGACCAACTCGGAAATACATGCATTAGTGACCATATTTTCAAAAAATGTGGCATTAAGATCGTGATTGCGCCGTTAAAGGTTTTTTTAAGGACTAAAAATTGTCCCTTGGCGACCGCTAGGCTGAAAATCCACAATTAGGGTCATGTGGTACGATGACGTAGTTCGTTGATATAGCTCAGGCTACGCTACAGAGAGTACAATGGAGTACACAACGACAAGCTCAAATGCGGAATCACAAAGTGAGGGTTTTAACATGAAAGACAGCGCAAGCGTCTGTTACGACTCGGGTAAGTCTGAGAAAAACATTTTAGGAGAATAAACGAAATGGGTTGCTGGTGTATAATTGGAATCGGGGCTTATAATCGCGGTTCTGGCTAACAGCTCGGATGTAAACACGGAAACAACCCGTCGAAGCCCGATTGCCTGGCATCGTTTATGATGGCTGAAATCCGCCAAAATTGTACATTCAGCACAAACCACAGTGTCCCAGCATTATGTGTTCCCGGAATTTTACTTAATAATCTGGATCTAACCCCACCACGGCTTTAAACGCCTCAGGGTTCTGCGGGGCAGCAGGGCCGTGCTGAGAGGTAGTGTGGATAACATGTCGCTTCACAGCAGGCTGCTGTGATGACAGCCAGATTTCTCCGCTCCCACTGCATGATGAGGAGACAAGGAGACATCAGCAGAGAGCTCGGTGGGCTCTGATTGAGCGCAGGCCGCTCAAATGGAGCAGATCCACCTGATGTAACACCACCAGAGACTTCAGCGTGGGTAAAACGTCTTTTACCAGCTGGCTGCCGCTGCGCCGGGTTTCCTCTGCTCCCACGGTGTGAGGAGTGAGGAAGAGGAGCTGCAGCGTCAGTGAGCTTCTCTGGGCTCAGGCCGCTCACGGATTGTCGCGGCTGGAGTGGGAGAAACACTCGTGGGAGAAACACTCCGCTCAGGACTCGTGAGGCAACGCTGCGTCTGAAACGAAAAGTTTAGAGGCTACCGGCTACTTGGCGATTCCATTCAGCGAGGATTTTCTCATCTCCGGGACCAACCATAAGCCACAAAATTAAACATTTTATCCATGTTTAATCCGTCTATTTGTGTTTGAGAAAGCGAGTCTGCAACCAGGAAGTAACTTGTTGCAATGTCAACAGATCAACGCTTGTCAACGAATGACGTCATCGGTCACGTGACACCCGGCGCAACATTTTTTATGAGCCTTGCGCTAAAAAGCCTTAAAAATCCACTTTGTCATCGAATTTTTACTTTTTTTTTTACTCGGGTTATAATAATATATGAACTTTCTAATATATAGCAACTTGTATGATCTCAGAATCAAGAAGTACTTAAAATGTGCAGGCAATTTTAAACGTACTTTAAGGGACATATTTTGATCACATACAAAATAATTCTTTATTCATCTCAAATGCAAACATTTCTATACTGAGCTGTGACTACATTTCACTTTTTATGGGGTTTAAGTTATTATTGAATTCATCTCAGGCATAATGTGGAAATTTTATTTCCATAATGTGAGCCATTTTATAATTTAGCCTTTTTGCATTTTCATAGAGTGACTGAGGCGCATGAAACATCAGTTGATTTTCCTATATATTGTATAATTAGACCTGTTGACATCACCTGCTGTTGTGTAATTTAGGTGATATATTAAAAGCCCTTTAAAGATGCGTGGACAGTGATTTTCCCCTTGGAAACAAAAACAATGCATGACAAATATCCAGAAATACGTAGCATAAATCTAACCCGTGTGAGGCTGGGTTTGTAGTTTGCCATCTCTTGCCGGATGTAGCTGACAGAGTTGATGATGTCTTGGCTGGTTGTATATTGTTGGGACTGAAGTGGGACAGGACCATGAGCATACCTTAGATGGAAAGAAAAAGAGATAATATTCATTCCCAATACTTTGACAAACTAGAAGGAATGAAAACAGTCTACATAAAAAATGCTTTTGAAATACAAAAGATTGCAGATATTCACAGTTGGTCACTGAAGTAACTGTTTTGTATCAGGGAGTCCAGGACATTTCCTCTTTCCAAATGCCAAACTTGAACAGACTTAAAGGTCTAAAGTTTTCACATCAAAACCTTTACCTTGTAGGATGTTATCATGTTCCCAAATCATTTCAGTTCAGCAGTGTGGTAAAGGGCCGCATTTCAATGATTTTAGCATCTGAGCTAATTTAGGTCAGCTTTATTTTAAAATACTAACACTACACTATTCCACATTTTATACAGATCCTTTGTGATCTTTCATAGCTTAATTTTGTTCATAAACCTTCAAAACAAAAAGGAGTATTAAAGTTGCGCTTGGCAGACCAGATTAAGAAGCAAAGTCCAGTTTAAAACCCTGATCTAGGAGGGTCTAGAGTCCAAAAGGGCAGAGGGAAGGAGACAGTCCAACCTGCTTAAAATGGACCCAAAACAAAACTCAGAACAAACAGACTTTACCTGTCAGACTTCTTCAGGTTTAACGCCACTGTTTTAGGTACGATTTCCCTTTGTAGATCCTCGTATTCTATGGCTTCTTGTAGTTTAACCTTGGGAAACAGCAGAGTCAACACCAACCCTTTCACTGCGGGCCAAAAACTATTCAACCGTCCCACAGAGGCGCCGTACCTTCTTCGGAGGAGGTTGAAAGAAATCAGAATCTCTGGAGTTGCCGTCTGTGCTGCTGGTCTCACTAGCTTGGTCGGTGGGCATATCTCTTTAAAAGCAGAATGCAGTTAGCAGACAGAAGACGACACCAGAGCAAAGTGTTTTGAATTGCTGGAAACGTTGCCGTTTACCCCCTGCGTGAGCCTGCTGCCAGCACCATGGCACTGTGATGGTTAAAACGCTTTATAATAGCAGAGTTACTACTCTCCTTCACCGACTTGTTCGCACTTGAGGTTGAAGGTAGAGTTTTGCTTATTCCATAACCCTGTAATCACAACAAAGAGTTGCGTTTTTAAGGTGAATATGAACAACAGATATTAGAAGCATCTTTCTTGCCACTGCAGCTGACGTTTCCCACCTCGTCCAACGTTTTATCCTCCAGTGACAGAAGGTCGACCAACGGATTCTTTACTCCTTGGGTCACCATTGATTTTAACCCTGCAAGGCAGAAAACGGGGGTAACAGTGTTATTAGATATGGTTTACTTTGCACAGGCAAATGTATGCCGGCACAATAGACGTGAATGGTCCGAAACGGCTACCTTTCTCGTCCTGCTTGGCACATTCTGAGAAGATATCCTGTGAACCTGTGTTGATGCGGTCTCTGTGGAAATAGTGAGACTGGAAAAAGCGGGTCCAGAACTCCTTCTCCGTCAGGTTATGAGGCACATTTTCACTATACTTCTGCTTCACTGCAAGACGCATTAAGAAACATGCAGTTACTTCATGCTGTTTTATCCATTGACTAGTTAGAAGATAGAAATTTTTTTTTCTTATATACAGGTATATAAAATATATAAAAGGTCTGAAAAGTGTGACATGCATTTGTTTTAAGGGCTGATTATTCTGTTTCGCCAAAGTAAAATCTACTGCCTTGTAAACAGAGTCCAACTGTGACCTATGCTCAGTAAAAAGTAGAGCCTGTCTATGAGAAGATGCTGCACATGACCCTGAAAACATCATTCCAACTATGAAATACGATGGTGGCGGCAACATGAAGAGGGGAGGCCTTTTGTCAGGATGGAGCGGGAAAACGAGGCGCGTTTATGGGAAGGTGGGCAGAATAAATACACGGCAAAACTGGTAGGAAACTTGCTGAGTGCATTAAACTTGCTGGCGTCTAGGGTGGAGGTTCACCTTCCAGCAGGACAACAACTCTCTCCTTAAACATAAAGCCAGAGCTGCAGAGTCGTTTACATCAAAGCATATTTGTGTGGTAGAATAACTCAGTTGAATCCAACCGAGAATCTGGGCTAAAACCTGAAAATTGCAGTTCACAGCCACTTCACCCATTCTGACTGAGTCTAAGCTATTTTGCGAAAATGTGTGGGAAATTTTGGGTCTCTTGGTGTTTGAAGCTGGTATTGCAGCTCTGACTGCAATGAAAGCTGCTTCTCCAAATTATTGAATTACAGAAGGCTGATTATGAATGACTGTTATACTTTTAAGATGTTTGGTTTTTTTCCCCAAATCAATTTTCAATTTTATTTTATCTATACAGCACCAATTCACGCATGTCATCTCAAGGCAAATCATACAGATTGGTCAAAAAGTTTCCTATCTAAGGAAACCCAGCAGATTGCATCACGTCTTGACAAGCAGCATTCACTCCTCCTGAAAGAGCGTAGAGCCACATTGGACAGTAGTTTTGCCAGAAATCTTTTCCCCCCACATTGCTACTATCCATTGCTTTGTTTTGGTCAATCTTAAAATAAACGGAAGTTTTTGGCTGCAAAGTAACCAAATGAGAAAAATTCAAGGGATGCGAAAGTTTCTGCAAGGCGCCGTTTTTGTTTACCTGCAGGATAAGTTCTAAAAATGGACTCGATAATATCCGCTGTCAGGTTATATCTCAAGCCATTACAGCCATCAGTTTGAGGTCTGATGTCCGCCTGTAAAAACACAAACACGAAGCTTATTCAAGTGCAGCAGCCTCTTCACACTAAAATGGTCATCGGTAAGCAAACAGTAGCGAGGCAATTAAGATGTACTCACTAGAAACGCTCCAGATATTCCAACTTCCTGTTTGTTGTTGTAAGGTGCAGGATCCCCATGATTCATGCCTCCTAACCGGTTGGCCCAAAATTCTTCGGCACTGATCACTTGGCTCACCACGAGGTCTTTGTACAGCTGGAAAAGCACAGGGTCTTCTTGAAGCATCCTGCAGGAGCAACAGCAAACATTAGAGGTAAGCAGCGGGTTCTCACGTTTACACACAGCGCTGCCTTCACTACACGAAGCTCCTCCTTCTGCTCCATAAAGCTGCAGAACTTACATTTATAATACAAAGTACCGTATGCCATCCTGTAAGGCTAACGTTTTTTTAAAAGTATCAGAAAATAACTATGAAAAGGGTCGAATCCCACAGACTACCACTCAGGATCCCTGAGCAAGAACCTTAGTATGCTCCTGAATAGGAATGGGCTAAATGCAGAGGACAAATTTCATTGGTATGTATGTTGCAAAGACAAATATTAATATTTTTTATTAATAAAACAACATTGGATGAACATAAACTGGACATATTTACACCATGTCATTATTTGCTTAACAGAACCCGAACCTAAAGTCAGAAATCATCCGTGAAAAGGTTTTTCCACGCCCACCTTTTGAGGTGTTCTCTGCGACTCTGATCTTCATCGACCAAGTCTTGCCGAAAAACAGCTCACGATTTGTCTTCTGTGAATCTAAACACGATTCCTCCAGATATTCACTTTAAACCAGCTCACAGTGTCTAGCTAACTAATGTAGTCTTTCGTGTGAATCTGATGTGCACGCAATAACACCTGATCAGGAGATTTTAAGCAAAATATGAAAACAAATTTAAAAAGTTTGCCCTGACATTTAGCTCTGGCTTAAAAACTTTTATGTGGTGTCCACACCTATCGGGCCGGTATTTTTGAAAGAGAACGGACAGCTTTTGATGTCCAAGAAGAAATCTTGTTAATTATTGCTGAACACTCGTTGTGCTTTTTGCCAAATATTTTAGTTGTCAGTCTGTGTCCATGTTTAAAAACTTAAAAAGAAACACTGTTCGATTTCAACTAACATTCAAACTCACTTGCACGGCAATCAAGAGATCTGATCTAACAAGAAGGATCAGAGTCGACACAGAGGAGCGACGTGCGAATTAAAGTAGGATCTAACTGTTAGATCCTACTTTAATTCGCACGTCACAAGGTTTGTTAGATTCTAACAAACCTTTTAGCTGACATACGACGACCCTTCTTCCTGAGGATCTCTGGGGAGCGTTACTGTTATCAAACAACAAAGCGACTCTACAATATTTATGAAAACTAAATTCCAAATATTTACTTGGAAACAACAGAAGATATCAAAGTGCAATCGCCATCGCAATACCAATATGTGAAGCACCGCGAATGCAACGGAGAGTTTGGATACAATATGTTCCGTGTTAAAATGATCCATTATGCAGCAATATTTTGCATTTAACTTGGCCCTCTCACTGTCTTTAGTGCCCAAACCTGACAGAAATTTAGTGATCAACTTGCTTAAGTTCGCTGAAAGCGATGGGGACTTGGTGCTGACATGAAAAAAAGAGTAAAGTGAGGAAGAACCCCAACATGTCATTGCGATCTTAAACAGCATCGCAACAACGCGTATCCCTAATACAGCGCAGTTCAGATTTTACTATAAGTGACTCCACAAACGCTTTTGCACGAGGTCTTAATAGATAAATGTCTGTTCTCCTTGAATCGCTGAGAGTTTAATATTAAAATAAATCTGAATTCAGGCGTTTTTATGTTTCAGAGCAGGAACTTGGGAACCCAAGCCCAAGTCCAGACAGCGAGCCTTGCCTGTTCTTCTCCTCCAGCTCCTTGTTGGCCTTCTTCTTGAACTTTGGCAGCAGCTGCTGCAGCAGCTCCTTGGCGGCGTCGCGGTCTTTGAGTGCCGTGCTCTCGTTGGCGAAGTGGAATGTGGAGCTCTCTCCGGTGTGGAGGACCAGCTGGAGCTGGATCTTGGCTTTGCCATCGGGACTGATCTTCTGACCTGCACACAAGGACAGCAGAGTGGGTCTCGAGAGCAACTCGCCTCCAACACGCCAGCGGCTTTCGCTCTGCTTGTGATTAGGGACTCACAGCGGATGTCTGAATACGGGTGGCTGACAGTGAAGCGGTCTTTGCCTTCTGGACCCCAGGCTATTCTCTCAGCCATCAGGTAGAGTGTGCCGTCCTGCTTCCTCTGGCGGACCTTCTTCACCACCAGCAGGACCTCCTCTGACAGGGATGCCATGGCCCAAGCAGGTGACTGGTAAAAACAGAAAGCCGACGGGTCAATGTTAGGGCTCACAGAAACAAATGTAGAGACTTTAGGAAAAAAAAAAGAAACATGAACCAATAAAGACCCGCAAAGAGACTACAAACATGACGGAAGCATGGGGACTTCGTTAAACCAGTTAGCTGTGTGATGTCAGCAAAGCATAAAGAAATAAACCAGCCCAACCAATCGTAAAATGTTGAATAGACACATTATTTCTCTTACGGCCAATATATCCTCCGCTACATGCACAGTTTCATCTCCTTAGAGTAGCTAACCAGGACTGACGTTAGCTAACAAGGGAGGAAAAAAAAGCCTGAGGCTGAAGTCGGCAGCAAACTTACTTCCCCTCCAATTAAATGAACGCAGCAAAGATCACGTCCTTCCGGCCGAACACATTATGTCGAAAGGATGTATTTCAGGCTAACAGGACCGCAGACTGAACTGTTTCAGGAGGAATTTAAACTACTCGGTCTGACTTCAGCGCCGGGCGACATAACTGCCTGACGGTTGTGTGACAGTAAAAGGATTCCGACTCAGATAAGAGACTCTCGGCAAACCGTTCCGCACAGGACGGCGTCCCCCGGCAGAAAGGAAAGATTCCAGCGTCACAGCGCCACGCTGCGGCCGAACCACGGAACAACATCCATCAGATGGCTTTAGATTTAGCCTTTGAAAACGTTTGTAATTTTTACAAAAGCGTGCGCGTTTGTTTCGTATTGTTCTTTCTGATTTTTATTTTTATTTTTAGTAAAGTAAACGTTCAGAACCAGAATCTAGGAATGAAATCAAACCTACGTCGAATGAATGAATAAATTAATAATTCTATTTCAGACATTCCATCCAAGTGGCCAAAACACCAAAATTAACACATACGAACATATTTCTCATTATATGCATCTCTATATCCAATACATACACAAAAACACAACCTTGTTTAGGGAATACGTCTGAAAAAGCCCATGAGAGAGTAATACCCCTTATCCATCCTGAAGTCCTTAACATGAAACAAAAACACACAAAACATGCCAACTGGGATTAAACCATATCGTATCCCCCTCCCCGATTCATCCCTGTACCTTTTAACAATTACCATTTTGAGCTTTGCTTACTTATCTTAATGTGTACACCCCTGGGAGAGTTTTAGTGGTTTTAGCCAGTTAGTGAGTCAGTGCCTTTTCCATCACTTGCTGTTCTACTGCCGGAGAGGACACGTTGCTTCCACAACCTCCATTGCGCTTGCACTTTTGGTACATGCACTTTGTAAATAGGCATTACAAAAATAATAATAATTAAAAATTGTGGACCACACCATTTCTTGCCTCTGCATCTCTCCTTCCGCACTTACGTACTCCAACCGCTAAAGGCCAGCCCACATGACATGGTTAAAGCTCAAACTGGAAAATCAGTTAGATTTAAAAGTTGTTATAGATATTCAGTAACCAATGCAAACTACTATTATCTAGTCATGTCAAGTTTATATGTATAGCATCAGAGGTGAGTAGTAACGAGTTAAATTTACTCAGTTACATTTACTTGAGTGACCTTTTAAACAAAAAATACTTCTGGGAGTAGTTTTACTGCACCATACTTCTTGCTTTTACTTGAGTAAATATCATGAAGAAGTAATGCTACTCTTACTTGATTAGAACGTCTGGCTACTTTAGCCACTGTGAGTAACTTTACTGAATAAAGAACAAGCTTCTTTCAAACAAAAATGCAACAGAGAGACACATCTACAGGTTATATTAAGGTGAAACTTATTTTGTTACATCTACAGTGTCCGCGTACCTCATCAAGCCATTTACAGGTCAAGTAACTACAGTAAACAGTAAATATTGTTTTTGGAAATACTGTCCTTAACTTACTGTATATACATTAAGTGCTTGGTTTCATTAGTTTTATGTTGAAAAACATTGTTTATAAAAGTGTTTCTTCTGCCTAAATTTGTTACTTTATAATTGTTATTGTTTGTCATTTTTCACATTAGTGATAAAAATACCAGAATTTGTATATCATTTAATATTTTTGTCTGACATATTACATAATTTTTAAATATCAAATCAGTTGGTATGAATATTTACACAGTACTGCAGTATTCTTTTTACCAAATACTTTTTTACTCTTACTTGAGTAATTTCTCGGTTGGGTACTTTTTACTTTGATTTGAGTAAAAATATGTTGAAGTAGTGCTACTCTTACTTGAGTAAAATGTCTAGCTGTTCTACCCACCTCTGTATAGCATATTTTAGTAACAAGACATTTCAAAGCGCTGAACATGAACAGAACATAAGAAAAGGCAGTATGTTCAGTAAAAGAGGTGGTATGTTACTGTAATTTGTTAAGATCAGAAATGCAGATAAACTGTTTTTACTGCAGTAATTCATGATAAAGTTTCTAGTGGAATTCAGGCATGTTGGGTTTTAAGAAACCCACATCTTTCCCGTTAGCGATAAATTAAAATTGTTAGTATCAATCCCAATAATGCTTTTAGTTTTTGGGTTTTTGCAAACGTTATTAAGTACAGTTAATTAGCTCAGAGTTTTCATGACTATAAAAATAATTTCCAACATTGAACTTTTCAGCTTTTTGGGCCAGAGTCCTCAAAAAATAAACTTCTTAATCAATCACTGAATCTGGATGGCATTAACTTGGCCTCTGGTAATAAAGTAAAAAATCTTGGTGTTATTTTTGACCAAGACATGTCATTTAAATCCCATATTAAACAGGTTTCCAGAGTTTCCTTTTTTCACCTCCGGAATATCGCCAAAATTAGAAACATTCTGTCCAGGGGTGATGCTGAAAAACTAGTGCATGCATTTGTTACTTCAAGGCTGGACTATTGTAATTCTTTGTTATCAGGAAGTCCACAAAATACAGTTCGAAGTCTTCAGCTGATCCAAAATGCTGCGGCAAGAGTTCTGATGAAAATCAACAAGAGGGATCATATTTCTCCAATTTTAGCTTCCCTTCATTGGCTTCCTGTTAAATCAAGAATAGAATTTAAAATTCTTCTTCTAACGTATAAAGCCCTTAATAATCAAGCTCCATCATATATCAGAGCTCTGATTACTCCGTATGTTCCTAACAGAGCACTTCGCTCTCAGACTGCAGGTCTGCTGGTGGTTCCTAGAGTCTCTAAAAGTAGAATGGGAGGCAGATCCTTTAGCTATCAGGCTCCTCTCCTGTGGAACCAACTCCCAGTTTTGGTCCGTGAGGCAGACACCCTATCTATTTTTAAGACTAATCTTAAAACATTCCTTTTTGACAAAGCTTATAGTTAGAGTGGCTCATGTTACCCTGAGCTACCTCTATAGTTATGCTGCTATAGGCTTAGGCTACTGGAGGACATCAGGGTCTAATTTTCTCACTCTACTGATTTCTACTGTTCTTCATTCTACGGTTCTCCAGTTTTGTATTGTATTACATTGAAATGACTGTCGTCATTTCAGCTTTTAACTTTTTGCTCTCTCTCTTTTTCTTCATAGTAGGTACACCTGGTCTGGCGTTCTGTTAACTTTGACATCATCCAGAGAAGACGGCTCACCCGTTACTACCATCTAATGTAGAACAGATTACTGGATCAATGTGTGCTTCTGTGCTTTTTTGTCTCTCTTGTTGTGTCTCTGCTCTGTCTTCTGTAACCCCAGTCGGTCGAGGCAGATGACCGTTCATACTGAGCCCGGTTCTGCCGGAGGTTTTTTTTTCCCGTTAATGGGTGGTTTTTCTTCCCACTGTCGCTTCATGCTTGCTCAGTATGAGGGATTGCAGCAAAACCATGTACAATGCAGACGACTCTCCCTGTGGCTCTACGGTTCCCCAGGAGTGAATGTTGCTTGTCAAGACTTTGATGCAATCAACTGGTTTCCTTATATAGGACATTTTGACCAATCTGTATAATCTGACCCAATCTGTATAATATGATTGAACTTGATTTTGTAAAGTGCCTTGAGATGACATGTTTCATGATTTGGCGCTATATAAATAAAATTGAATTGAAAAATTGAATTGAATTGAATTAAACTTTTACTTCTTTGTAAATGCAGATTTTTTATGACAATGCAAACTAAAAAAGTGAAGTCCTGTAGTATTACTGCTTTACAAAGTCTAGTAAAGTGGTACCTGCATACCTTTACTGAAGTGGTCCTTGATTAAAAACATGTTTCAGACCCACTGATCTAGAGCAATCACAACAGGCTGAAAGTTTGGAAACAAGGCCATTAGAGGCCAAACATTCAGAAGGAACCTCAAGTTCCTGTTCACAATGTTTTTGTGTCGCACAATGTTGCATAAACTGATTTTTAACTTGTCCCCATTTTACCTTTAGGTATACAATACTGTCCAGCCCACTGCTGTTACCAGACCATTGCTGAATAAATATTATCATAAGAATGTAAGGACTTAGTTTTAGGGTAGAAAAGTTTTAAACTTCAGTGCAAACGTAGAAAGCGAATTATTATGCACCATATATATGCTGTGCTGTCATTAAACCCAGAGGAATTCACAGTAAAAAAATCATTCTATTCAAGAAAAGCAAGCTACGTTTACAGTTGCAGTAATAAATATTCTGATGAGTAACTCTCTATGTCATAATTCAATGAAACATTGATAATTTCTTCCATTTAAATTTAATCTTACTTCCAAACCTTTGGCCTGTCGTGTAAATCACCAAAAGGGCTCACACAAAATTAGTCATGATGCTCTGTCGAGCTACAAAAACAGCCTGTTTGGTATCACAAATTACAGAACAGTGATATTTTACCTTACTCCAAGTTTTGTTCACATAGTTAAATACTGAAGACTGCATATATGAACGCCAGTGTTCCAGGTGGTTTGCCTTTGCAGATAAATTCCATCATTTTCAGTAAATGTATTCGTCTCATTATTTTATTTTTTGCTAAAGATAACTATTAGGTACACTGAATCATCTTGATCAGTTTTGGCTCCACGCAGTTTTCTAAAAGTCCATCATAGAGAGTTACCATGTTTTTTTTCTCAAATAAATCTTGATGAAAACCAGCCTGAATTATGAACTTTTTGCTATCAATATTTTCAGTGAAAAGTACCAAACACTCATTGATTCTTTAACATTGCTGTGAAGGAATTTTGGCGCACAAGTTGTTCTGGAACCTGACTGTGTAACCTGGCAATCTCATGACCTCAAAACTGATGGCACATAAAGTTTAATGTGCACCAGTTGACTTCACCTTGCTCTACAGCTCTCTGCATTTGCTATTTTTTCAAATGTCTATATCTTTAATATGGCCTCTGGTCCAAAACCTGTAAAAAAAGCCAAATTGGCATATATCTAATTCTCAGACAAATCAATGTGCAATTTTCTGTTTGCCATGGTTTGTTCACAGATGCATTTTCTTAAACTAGTGCATAATTTTCAAAATTACTCGTGAGCATTTAAAGAAAGGAATCACTGGATAGTTTTTGTCTCTTTATTTGAAGATCCCACTTTAATTTTTCCTCCATGTATGACTGGGTGATGGCTGAAATCTGGTGTTTATTTACAAATGGAATCTTAACTAAGAATGATAAACTGAACAATAATAATAACTCACTGAAAACAAATAATTGAAAAGCTATTTTTGCAGTAAAATTCACATAAGCCGTATCTAACAATGAGTTATATAGTAAAAAACACAATACACAGATTATTGCTGAATAAGAATTTTATTGAATCAAAAGAAGGAAGTTGGAAACAGCGGACGCAGCAATTTACTGCTGCTCAAAATCAAACATGCATTGAAAGTTAAAGAGAACTATTGCATTTTTCAAAACCCCTTTGGATCAGTTTAATCCACAGGGCTGCATTCCCCCCCCCCCCCCCAAAGCATTAGCGTGCAAGCCCATATAGAGGCTGTAACAAATAATTATTCAGTTTCCCCTGAAGACCTTAAAGTTTCTGTTTTAGATTTAGATTTGCGTCCCTTTAGTGTTTGGCCCACTCTTTACATTCAGCAGCTTGACAGCTACACGTTTTAATTGAAACGTATGCATGTTTAATTTTGCTGCCATCTTGACACTTCATCTCCACTTCTTTCTCACTGGTGGCAATCTCTCGACAGCAGGTACACGAATGCATGAGACTGTTGGCCTCTGCTGAGTACCTGCAAATAAAGACAGTGGTGGCTTTAGATCTATGTCAACATATTAAAAAATATATACATTTCTTTGGGAGATTTTCAGCACAGGTTCTGCTGCTTACTCCTCAGGTAAACGTTTGACAAATCTTACATTGATGAAGATGTTTCACAGGATCCCTTACAGGACGTGAGCTCCACTGGCTCAACTGACTCGCAACCCTTTGTGTACAGTTTGGTGGTGTTCCTGTGCAGCTGACAGGTGTAACGAGGTGTACCTGTGAACCACAAATAGTTAGAAGCACACAACTACAGTGGTATTGTGACGCACTGCCTAAAACATCTTGTGCTTTGCAGCTTGTTAGAGTTATTAGGTCAGTGCAAAAAAAAAAAAAGCTAAGTTGAACATCTTTGTCTTTTGTCTAAAAATGTAGTCTTAGCTGTTTAAGTTTATCTTCAGTTTCACAAAACTCGAAGCATCTTTATCTTTTTGACCTCTATTGATACATTCTGTCAATGGATAAAGGATATCTAAGAAATTTAATGCCTAAAAGCAGTTTATAATAAAAAAGATACTCTACAAGGCTGACATTTCTGGATGCTAACGTCGACTGCAACATCACGGAGTGTTTTGCAAGTTTATTTCATAGGCCTGTACTTACAGGTTTTGCAGCATCCGTTCATGTCACTCGTTTCTGTTCCCTGTAACACATAAAACCTCATTAGTGACCATGATCACAGACTGCACACTTCTATGTTGGAAATGTGCAGTAACTATTGTTTGATAAAGTACAATACTGATCCACATCATAGGCCTGAATGTTTATATTTATACAATTTGCTAACATTACTTATTTGTACATTAAAATCCTACATTATTTTAAACATTAACTGATCAAAATTATCATGAAGCAAAAGCTAGATTTATTAAATAACTGTGAGCTGAATTATTATCTTAAACAAAAACAATGATTTAAACTGTCTTGAAAGCCCTCAGTTATACTCACTGGAACGCAGTTTGATGGATCAAACACAGGGCATGAAGTTTGGTTTCTGAGAACCATGAACTCATCCTTCACCTTCCGGCAATCATATGTGGTACAGTTGTCGTTTGGTGGTGAAAACGACTGTGAAGGCTGTAAAAGGTGTAGAAGATTTCAGTTAGTAAAGTTATGATCTTATTTAGAACACAGGTGATTTCTAGCAATTTGGCATTTTTCCTTTGTGTATGTTTGCATTGTGCTTTATTCACCTTAAGAATTACTGGAGAATTCAAGCCCGGAACATCAAATATACAGCTTGTCTGTATACACGACCCACAGCATTGTCCAGGCTGATCTACATGCACGTAACCCTAGCAAAAATAGAAATTAATAAGGGTTCTAGCTTGGAAATAACATTGTCTATTTATGATCAACAACTTCTTCGAGCTCTTTCACATAATATTAAAAATAAATCTATCAAAAATCCTAAAGTGTACATAAATGAGGATTATTTCAGAATAACAAACAAAGAACGCCCATCCTGCTGGAAAACTAACATGCATCAAACTGACCAAGATAACAACTTAGTGTTCTTTAATTTAGTGATTTTTCTTTAGCAACTGTTTCAGGAATCATCCTCTAAATTTAAGCGTGCGATTTGAAATGGTTAATAACTGCTGAGTCATTAAAAACTGGTAACCATCAACATCTAAACCAAACTGGTGCATTGTCATACATAGAGCATCAACATTTAAATACTTAGAAAATAAACAATTTAAGGTACATATTTATTCTTGTGACATTTACTGTAGTTTAAAATATGCCCATCCAATATTCAACTTATCTGGCATTAACTTCAGCTAATCACCTCTTTACACGAGCTGGAACACTGTATTTGGTTACACTCCACGGTGTTCAGCTTAGTATTGGGATCCTGTTCATTGGTACAGTGGCAGTGTTCACATGGGCTTTTGGAGAAGTTTGTACCCGGCTGTAAAAAACACAATTTAAAGTGAGAGGCAGAACCTCAGAAATTCTTGCACAGTATATTAAAACTCTGTGAAAACCAGCTCTTACCCTATACTCCGTGTTATTGTAGACGCATACAGGTTTTGGTTCTAAGTGAGAGAACAAAATGGGATTTGCACTTATTGTATTTAACATATTGTTTATACATATTCACAAATTTGTATTAAATGCACAAGCTTTCACTTTTTGAAGTGCAAGCTAGAGCTAGCACCTACAATAGAGAATAAATATAGTTAGTTGGTTAGTACCTTTAAAAAAAATTGGATCATGTTTTATATCAAAGCAAGCTAGGTACCAAAATTATTTATTGTTACCCACATATAACTTGTTTTGTAAAAATCTGAGTTATTTTCCTCCCACTCTCTGGTAGCTTCAACATATACATTAGTCACTTTAACTCCTTATTTCTGGGTTTGAAATCTAACTCATTGATGCTGTAAATAAATGCAGCATAACATGATTATGCTGTATTTTATTTTATTTACAACAGAACACATGCTGTAAATAAAATATATATGGGAAGCTTACCACAGTCGTATCTGGGGCAGCAGCTTTTATTGGAGACTTGGACCGTTATGTCAAAGCCAGGTCCACAAACCTTTTGTGATGGGCAGCGGTTCTTATCACACTCTGTTGGTTAAAAAATGGAACATGTCATTGGATGACTTGTTACTAAATCAATAATTTTGACATGTTGATATAATGTATCAATTTTTTTTATGAAATACACTTAAAATGCGACGTTTTTATGGAATCAGTGCTTAATAGTTCTTTCTTTTACAATACTAAATTCACAATGCAACCCATGCTGGAAGAAGACATATAAAGACATATGAAGGCATAAGCCAACATTAACATCTTTCAAAAATAAAAATTAACTTATAAATTTACTGTTCAGAGCAGTCTAAAGTATGTGGTTCTATCCTACAGGAATTACTTTATACATAAACATTTTTACAAACCTAATTAAGGCAGCATGATTTTAGGAAAAGGTGCAATTGTAATGTCATTTTGAAACATTGTGATGAGGATACTAGTTGTGATTAACTCATATTTCCTAATTTAGCATCTCAGTCACTTATCAAATATAGTTCAATATCAGCTGCAGGCATCAACAGCGGGGAAAGACAATAAAATTGAAAACACATTAAAGATATATCCCAGCCATGCAGGATTGACAGTTGATCTACGCAGTTCAAGCTAAGTGTTGAAATGCAATAATCTATCAAATACTAAATCTAGACAGTCCTTTGCAACTGCAGTTCTGCATAAATCATATTACGATGATGACTGGTATTCAATAACCTTCACAGCCCTGATATTATTATTACATTTTTTTAGGGTGTCCGTTTTGTTGGGGATTTAGACTCTTTTTTTTAGATTCAATTCAGTATATTCATATTGTGCCAATTAACAACAGGTTATCTCAAGGACGTCACAAAGTCAATTATATTGAACCATCCCAACAGATTGGGTAAAAAGTTTTCTATCTAAGGAAAGATGTTGCATCAAGTCAACGACTTACAAAAATTACTCCATGTTGTGCATGTTGTGGCTATGGACAGTCGCCTGCACTGTGTCGTTAACTTTGCTGCAATCTCTCTTACCACGCATGCATGTAGCGACAGTGGAGAGGAAATCTACCACTTAACCCTCAGCAGAACCTGTCTCAGTGTGAGCAGACATCTGCTTCTGCCAACTGGGGGTTTCAGAAGACAGTGCACGCACGCACGCACACACACAAAACAAAAACAAACTTAGACTCAGAAGTCCTTTCTATGTGAGAGAAAAGTAGAAGGGTAATGGCAGCACTGATTCCTTTAGTGACTTCATCTAACAAACAGAGCTAAGTAGATGAACTCTGAGCCAGCTTTCAAGACTAGAAGACGAAAGAGTAAAACGTTAAATATAATGTATGCAGTTGCACAATAATCACTTACCACACTTCAGTTCCTGGCAGCAGTTAACTGTCCGGTTTACCAACACCTGGCCGCTCTCTGTGCATTTTATTTGTTCTTGTGTGGGGCACACCAGAGGCTCACACAAAACACTCAGAGTGTTCTTGTCACAACTGCACTGCTTGCAATCACTTTTCCATGTGTCTCCAATCTGTTTGTGTTACGAAGAAAATAAATAACATAAACTCAACACACAACCTGATGATAAGAAAACTGCATTGTTTGGTAATATTTACCTGTTTAGGTTCACCATCAGGTCCAGTGCAACCTTAAACAAAAACAAAAACCAAAAACGTTTCATTGAATATTCGGCGACAAAAATAAATTTGTCATTGTTCTGATAAAGAGCAGGAAATATTCTCACAGGATGAGACACAGACATCAGAGCCTGGACCAAACAAAATCTTCCCCTCAGGGCAGAAACATCCCTCTGTTAATCCACTGCAAACAGCTTCTTCTGCTTTACACTGTTGTTTGAGCTTATTATTGTATCTGAATATAAAACAAGTGATAATTAACAAACTTAGACATATAACAATTGAAGAACATGTCATTATAATGCAACACGGCACAAGCAACATTGGCAAACACATTCCATATAAACAATAAATAATGACTCCAGAGATTCCTGAACTTAAGTACTGCCACTAATTAACTTAACATCATTGTTCTTTATGTAAAACACCAGGGATAACAGCAAGCATAGAGAATATGGCTGTTTAGATGTTTCATGGACAACTTCCAGAAAACTGGACTGTTTTACTGTATAACTATATTAACTACAGACTGTGTCCAGGACATCAACCATGCTTGCTCAGTTTTTTAATTCTTAGATTCCTTGCTAATGTAACAATTGTTTTTCATTGCAAAAGTAAAGTTGCCTTAAAAATTAATTAGTACAACTTCTCTCTCTCTCTCTCTCTCTCTCTCTCTCTCTCTAGATAGATAGATAGATAGATAGATAGATATTCCGTTCCTTTTGGGAAATATGTGGGGTTGTACACAAGAAGGAAGTCTTTTCCGTGAGGCATTGCAGTACAGTCAGGCTCTATTGAGAAGCGGCATCAATGGCCACCATCTGTCTTAATGCTAGTTCCACGGTATTGCCATCAGATGGCGCCACATTTGTTTATGTCCACTCATTGTGCCCGTTGCTGGAATTCTATTTAGGCACAAAATAGACTATCGAAATACTATCAGGACGGATGATTGGTGTCATGATCAACTGTTTTTTGGTGTTTTTAAAATAGGTATATGACATGCCAATGCACCTTTAAGTCTGTCGAGCAGTTGTAATACTGACCAAGTATCTACAAGACATCCTCTGAGCCCATTGACCTTTGCCCCTTTTGTTGACTGATCATTGGACCCTCTAAAAACTAAACCCCACCACACCTGCTGCCACCTTATAAACCCTCTGGGGCCATTCTGTTCTTGGAAGCTTCCTGCAAAGTAAATAATCACTGTACCAATATGCTCTCCATATGTACAAACATGACATCTGAATAAGACTGCTACTTTTCCGAGCTTAAGCTTCATTCTCAGTGACTATACTTGACCATATCTAACCCATTTGTGCTCTTTTATCACGTAATGCTTCATATAGGTGTTGGTAAAAACAACATACTGCAGAGCTGTTGAATATTTCTTATCAGCGTATAAGTTTGAGAAGGGATTGAAGCAAAAACTTATTTTAGAGTCAGACAGAAAAACAGACAGACATACAGACAGATAGAATGATTGACGATCATCCTAATATGCAGATATTTGTTTTATTGTAACTTGACAATCTTTAATAATAAATTACTAAAGCAGTTTCCTTACCCTGTATTGCAAGTCTCTACAGTAGTTGGCCCACAAGGCTTGTAGACTTTATGGTCTGGACATTTGTAATCTGCAACAATAGAAAATGGTTATACATTGAATTAAACATGCATAGAAAAGCTCATAAGAAAAAAAACAAAAACAGATCCCTTACCACACTGTCCTTTGGTCAGGTTCCTCCATTCTATGCAAACAGATTCACTAGCACACATCATTGCATATGTCTCCAGACTGGAGCAACCAATGCTGGAATTTGGCATGTTGCAAACATCAAATTTACAAGCTTCATAAAATGACTGATATGGTATTTTGTTGTGGCATTCCTTGAACATCCTGATTTGAAAAATGTAAAAAACAACAGGTTAATCTGGGTTTACAGCAGAATGATTTCACATGCTCATCTGATTTTGTGAATTCTTACTCATCCTTTATTATTTCACAGAGGGTGGCTTTGCATGGTGGTCTTGTTGGTCCTGTTGAAGGTGGGGGTGTAGAAGGCGGCCTATCACAATATGGCTTATTCGTATCATTTACGCGCCACGTGTATGCCATGTCAGAGCACAATGGATGGATCTGACCATTTGGTAACCTGCAGTCATTAGTCCTATTATTGTCACAGACACCTTGTAAAAAAAACAGGAATAGGAAATATATCATAAACCCACAAATTTAAAATGGTTCCTAACATCACTGTCAATGTTCACTGACAAAAATAAAATCTTACTATTATCAAGACTCTTCTCTTACAAAGCTTAGGTTAAGTGTTTTCATTTTTCATTCTGACAGATTTGTTAGTTTTTCAGCTGCATAATATGTTATGATGTATGAATAATGCCATATGTGATGGACAAACCGCTGAAATGGTTTATCATGGCTTGAATTTTTTTAAATGCAATAACTGGCATTTCAACAGGATGGGAAAGACTAGTCTGCTGTATCTTTGGGTAATCTTGTCTATTAATACATTATGAATATTACTAAGTAGACCTTTTTTAGTTTGTAATTTCTATGGGTTATGAAAATGAGCTTACCACATTGCCCCGCTGTGTTGTTGTGAAAAAGTGAAAATGGCAAGTCAATGATGAATGTAAGACCTGTGAATGTAATAATGCCTTCAATCTTTGGGATTTTCATAACCATCTGAATTGCTGAAGCTGTAATGATGAAGTCTTTATTTGAGTAGGTTGGAGTCACTTTAGTGCCATTAATGAAAACCTAAAATTGTATGAAAGGTTAAAGAACAAAACAAACAAAAATTACATTTAAGTCATACAATCATGTTATTTCAAGAGAGTTTGGTGTAGCCATACGAACCAGGTTCTGAGTTTTCGGCTTTCTCGTTTGTGAGAGTGTGACTTTATCATTTTTGTATTGTACAATCAAAGCTTTGGGGCACGTCACAGTTCCAGAGGAATCACAATTTTCATTGTCGATGTAAACTGTTAAATTGTATCTGGGATTTATCTCTTTGACCAAGACGTACGTGCAGTTCTTCTGGAAACTATAATATTGACCATCGAATGTATTGTAATGCGGATCTCCCCAGCCAGAACAAATACCTGAAAACATTGTATCAATATTATGACATGTGTTTAATCACAGAATAATTATCTTGAAATTGGCCATTTGTAGCTGTGTGAAGTCCTGTCATCAAACTCACATTTGCACTCATAGTGAAAACAACAGCCTCCTTCATCATAAATCTTAACAGGTTCATACTTGTTATCACAAACTGGTATGGGTGCTGTTTTACATGGCACATACTCATTGATCACTTTGCCATCTTTACAGGTGCTTTTGGTGCATTTGTCTGAACTCCAGGTTTCACCATCCTGTAAAACAAAGTAATATTTAAGTTATGTACAACCATTGTAGTTGTTTGGTCATTTAGTAGTACTTCTATTACTTTGACGGAGAGGGCTTGTGTGGTAAGTGAGATGTCTCAGAGTGGTGGACATTTCAAAAGACTGTCTGGTAGTCTGGCTTACACAGTGGTCAAAGTTGGATATGGTACACAGTTTTGGATTGAATAGTACTCTCTGTGATAGTCAAAGCTTTACATCTCAACCTAACCCTTCTTAAAAGTTCTCAAAAACAATATTCTTGATCTGTTTGTTCTTTTCCCAATTAATATGATGTTTTTTGTTTACTAATGTTTAATATGAATATTTTTTCAAGGATATGTATGATGTGATGCATTCTTTCAGAACACAGGGATGAGAGAATATTTGTTTATGTCTGAGAGCTATCTGATCAAAGACTATTTAAAAAAATGATTGATGCAACACCGTTGATCATATCTGGGCCAGAAGACGGGGCAGAATGGGCCTCTCTCTTAATTTAGTTTTTTAGTTTTTCATCGAAACAGTAAAATCAATGAAAAAAAAATTGCCCAGGCTCCTTAGCAGGATTTTGCTAAAAACTAATTTCTATTAAGTATATGTTTTGAAACATTGACAGACATCCAGGTGACATTACACAGTGTTGAACAGGAAAGTTTGGGTTCAGTCTACTGAGCAAATGTAGAATAATTTGCCTCATCTCAGCCTTAAAAAAAGTATGACTGAAGCTTTTTAAATACATTCTTAGAGTGTGGCCATGTTATAAATCTTTAATGCCATCAAAAGGTGACCAGACTGTTCACAAAGATCTTACTATCAGGTCAGAATGTGGCGTTTTATTGTCTTTTGGTTGTGATTTTACAGACCTTAGGGGTATTTAGGTGCTCTACATTTTAAACCAACACGGGTAATGTTTTCTTTAAATCAAAATTGAAGTAACCACAGTGTACGAGGTTGGTTACCTTTCTCGGCGGTGTGAGAAATGAACAGTCAGTCCTTTTAGGTGTTGTTGAACCAATAGTTGTTGTAGCACCAGGTCTTGTTGTGGAAGCTGGAGCACTTGGTGGAGTTGTAGTGTGACATGGTCTGACGTGCTTCTCTACACCGCATGCCAAATTGCAGTATGCAGTGAAACACCAGCCTTCTCCATCAGTTTTGTTGTAAATGAAGCTACCTATATTATAGTTAAACCAAAATTTTAGGATACTATTATTAAAAAATGTCAGAGGGGAAAAATAAATTAATGTTTCCTAATAAATGTATTCTCAACCGTATATTTAATGAGAAACTCTAAATTGTTGTTAAATGAACCTTTAATAATTAAGAACAAGTATCACAACCAAATTAGCCTGAAAACACTTCATTTGTTGTCTACAAATGTAAAAGTAATCCAGGTTAAAATAACAAATGCTGTGTATTTTCATGAATACAAATGTTAATGTGTGTAACTACAGATGGAAATACAAGCATCTGTTTATTAAAATCTATTTATAAATCCTGAAATTTTTACATAAATAGATATAAAATACAATTGAAATGGCTTATTGCAAAGTACAAAGCTTACCCGGTGAGAAAGTAAGATTCATGTATTTGCAGGAGCATACAGTGGTTCTGCCAGGTGTTGAAAATTCTCCAGTTGTACTTTCAACACCATGTCTCTCTGTTGTTTGTATCATAGTTGAAGAAACAGTTGTCCTCCATGGTGGTGTGGGTTTTCCAGTAATTGTGGTGGACTCCTCTAGAATTGTTGTTGTGGTTTCTTCTTTTTTAGTGCCTGTTGTTTGAGTAGTGACTTCAATATGAGGTGTAGTTATGTTTTCTGTCACTGTTGTGGCTGTGGACAGTTTCGTCCCTGTTATTGGGGTAGGCGTTTCTATGTAAGGTTGTGTGGTAAATGTTTCTGTAATTATATTTGTGGTTTCGGGGAGTTCAGTGCCTATTGTTGGGGTATATGTTCTGATATGAGATGTAGTGGATTTTTCTGTAATTGTTATGGTGGTTGTGGGTTTTTCAGTCTCCATTGTTGGGGTAGTTGTCTCTATGTAAGGTTTTGTGGTGGTAAACACAGTAACGGTTTGAGGTGTCTTAGTGCCTGTGGATGGGGTTGTGGTTTCTGGTTGTGGTGTTTTGTAATTGTCTGTAACAGTTGTAGTGGTTGTTGGTTTTTTGGTCTGTGTTATTGAGGTAGATGTTTCTATATAATGTGTTGTGGTAACCTCTCCTGTAATTATTGGTGCAGTTTTGGGGGTCTCTGTGCCTGTGATTGGGGGTGCAGTTACAATATGAAGTGTAGTGGATTTCTCAGTAACAATTGCTTTAGTTGAGGTTTTCTCAGTCTCTTTTGTTGTTGTCTCTGTGTAAGGTTTTGTGGTGACTTTTTCAGTAAACACAGTCATGGTTTGAGGTGTTCTAGTGCCTGTGGATGGGGTTGTGGTCTCTGGTTGTGGTGTTTTGGATTTGTCTGTAACAGTTGTAGTGGTTGTTGGTTTTTCGGTCTGTGTTACTGAGGTAGATGTTTCGATGTAAGGTTTTGAGGTGGTTTTTTCTGTAATTATTGGTGTGGTCTCTGGTTGTTTAGTTTGTGTTATGGGTGTTGTTGTTTCTCTTTGAGGTGATGTGGCTGTTATTGTTGTGGTAGTTTCACATTTGTAAATGCAACATCTGACTCGAATTTCATAGTCGTAACAGTGACCCACGGGCGTTTTTTGATCCTTATTATTGCAGACTAGCCCCACTGCAGGACTACATGTTACCTGTTGATCTAAATCCTTTAAAGGCATATCTGGGTAGTCTTTAGATCGACATTGAATTTCTAGAGGTTTTTTACAAAGACCCAAATCTACATCAGAAATATTTGCAATTGTTTCGTAATCTCCTTCATCTAGACTGGGCCCAGGGTAATCATTGTTAGTCCATTTAGACCAGTTGCAAATGTAGCAGCTGTCTGGTGTGGTTGTTTCTGATGCAGTAGTAGAAATTGTGGTGGGAATTGGTGTGGTTGTGGGATTTACAATGCTTGTGGTTTGGGTTGTAGTTCCTATGTGGGATGTAGTGGATTTTTCTGTAATTGTTATGGTGGTTGTGGGTTTTTCAGTCTCCATTGTTGGGGTAGTGGTCTCTATGTAAGGTTTTGAGGTGGTAAACACAGTCATGGTTTGAGGTGTCTTAGTGCCTGTGGATGGGGTTGTGGTTTCTGGTTGTGGTGTTTTGTAATTGTCTGTAACAGTTGTAGTGGTTGTTGGTTTTTTGGTCTGTGTTATTGAGGTTGATGTTTCTATATAATGTGTTGTGGTAACCTCTCCTGTAATTATTGGTGCAGTTTTGGGGGTCTCTGTGCCTGTGATTGGGGGTGCAGTTACAATATGAAGTGTAGTGGATTTCTCAGTAACAATTGCTTTAGTTGAGGTTTTCTCAGTCTCTTTTGTTGTTGTCTCTGTGTAAGGTTTTGTGGTGACTTTTTCAGTAAACACAGTCATGGTTTGAGGTGTTCTAGTGCCTGTGGATGGGGTTGTGGTCTCTGGTTGTGGTGTTTTGGATTTGTCTGTAACAGTTGTAGTGGTTGTTGGTTTTTCGGTCTGTGTTACTGAGGTAGATGTTTCGATGTAAGGTTTTGAGGTGGTTTTTTCTGTAATTATTGGTGTGGTCTCTGGTTGTTTAGTTTGTGTTATGGGTGTTGTTGTTTCTCTTTGAGGTGATGTGGCTGTTATTGTTGTGGTAGTTTCACATTTGTAAATGCAACATCTGACTCGAATTTCATAGTCGTAACAGTGACCCACGGGCGTTTTTTGATCCTTATTATTGCAGACTAGCCCCACTGCAGGACTACATGTTACCTGTTGATCTAAATCCTTTAAAGGCATATCTGGGTAGTCTTTAGATCGACATTGAATTTCTAGAGGTTTTTTACAAAGACCCAAATCTACATCAGAAATATTTGCAATTGTTTCGTAATCTCCTTCATCTAGACTGGGCCCAGGGTAATCATTGTTAGTCCATTTAGACCAGTTGCAAATGTAGCAGCTGTCTGGTGTGGTTGTTTCTGATGCAGTAGTAGAAATTGTGGTGGGAATTGGTGTGGTTGTGGGATTTACAATGCTTGTGGTTTGGGTTGTAGTTCCTATGTGGGATGTAGTGGATTTTTCTGTAATTGTTATGGTGGTTGTGGGTTTTTCAGTCTCCATTGTTGGGGTAGTGGTCTCTATGTAAGGTTTTGAGGTGGTAAACACAGTCATGGTTTGAGGTGTCTTAGTGCCTGTGGATGGGGTTGTGGTTTCTGGTTGTGGTGTTTTGTAATTGTCTGTAACAGTTGTAGTGGTTGTTGGTTTTTTGGTCTGTGTTATTGAGGTTGATGTTTCTATATAATGTGTTGTGGTAACCTCTCCTGTAATTATTGGTGCAGTTTTGGGGGTCTCTGTGCCTGTGATTGGGGGTGCAGTTACAATATGAAGTGTAGTGGATTTCTCAGTAACACTTGCTTTAGTTGAGGTTTTCTCAGTCTCTTTTGTTGTTGTCTCTGTGTAAGGTTTTGTGGTGACTTTTTCAGTAAACACAGTCATGGTTTGAGGTGTTCTAGTGCCTGTGGATGGGGTTGTGGTCTCTGGTTGTGGTGTTTTGGATTTGTCTGTAACAGTTGTAGTGGTTGTTGGTTTTTCGGTCTGTGTTACTGAGGTAGATGTTTCGATGTAAGGTTTTGAGGTGGTTTTTTCTGTAATTATTGGTGTGGTCTCTGGTTGTTTAGTTTGTGTTATGGGTGTTGTTGTTTCTCTTTGAGGTGATGTGGCTGTTATTGTTGTGGTAGTTTCACATTTGTAAATGCAACATCTGACTCGAATTTCATAGTCGTAACAGTGACCCACGGGCGTTTTTTGATCCTTATTATTGCAGACTAGCCCCACTGCAGGACTACATGTTACCTGTTGATCTAAATCCTTTAAAGGCATATCTGGGTAGTCTTTAGATCGACATTGAATTTCTAGAGGTTTTTTACAAAGACCCAAATCTACATCAGAAATATTTGCAATTGTTTCGTAATCTCCTTCATCTAGACTGGGCCCAGGGTAATCATTGTTAGTCCATTTAGACCAGTTGCAAATGTAGCAGCTGTCTGGTGTGGTTGTTTCTGATGCAGTAGTAGAAATTGTGGTGGGAATTGGTGTGGTTGTGGGATTTACAATGCTTGTGGTTTGGGTTGTAGTTCCTATGTGGGATGTAGTGGATTTTTCTGTAATTGTTATGGTGGTTGTGGGTTTTTCAGTCTCCATTGTTGGGGTAGTGGTCTCTATGTAAGGTTTTGAGGTGGTAAACACAGTCATGGTTTGAGGTGTCTTAGTGCCTGTGGATGGGGTTGTGGTTTCTGGTTGTGGTGTTTTGTAATTGTCTGTAACAGTTGTAGTGGTTGTTGGTTTTTTGGTCTGTGTTATTGAGGTTGATGTTTCTATATAATGTGTTGTGGTAACCTCTCCTGTAATTATTGGTGCAGTTTTGGGGGTCTCTGTGCCTGTGATTGGGGGTGCAGTTACAATATGAAGTGTAGTGGATTTCTCAGTAACAATTGCTTTAGTTGAGGTTTTCTCAGTCTCTTTTGTTGTTGTCTCTGTGTAAGGTTTTGTGGTGACTTTTTCAGTAAACACAGTCATGGTTTGAGGTGTTCTAGTGCCTGTGGATGGGGTTGTGGTCTCTGGTTGTGGTGTTTTGGATTTGTCTGTAACAGTTGTAGTGGTTGTTGGTTTTTCGGTCTGTGTTACTGAGGTAGATGTTTCGATGTAAGGTTTTGAGGTGGTTTTTTCTGTAATTATTGGTGTGGTCTCTGGTTGTTTAGTTTGTGTTATGGGTGTTGTTGTTTCTCTTTGAGGTGATGTGGCTGTTATTGTTGTGGTAGTTTCACATTTGTAAATGCAACATCTGACTCGAATTTCATAGTCGTAACAGTGACCCACGGGCGTTTTTTGATCCTTATTATTGCAGACTAGCCCCACTGCAGGACTACATGTTACCTGTTGATCTAAATCCTTTAAAGGCATATCTGGGTAGTCTTTAGATCGACATTGAATTTCTAGAGGTTTTTTACAAAGACCCAAATCTACATCAGAAATATTTGCAATTGTTTCGTAATCTCCTTCATCTAGACTGGGCCCAGGGTAATCATTGTTAGTCCATTTAGACCAGTTGCAAATGTAGCAGCTGTCTGGTGTGGTTGTTTCTGATGCAGTAGTAGAAATTGTGGTGGGAATTGGTGTGGTTGTGGGATTTACAATGCTTGTGGTTTGGGTTGTAGTTCCTATGTGGGATGTAGTGGATTTTTCTGTAATTGTTATGGTGGTTGTGGGTTTTTCAGTCTCCATTGTTGGGGTAGTGGTCTCTATGTAAGGTTTTGAGGTGGTAAACACAGTCATGGTTTGAGGTGTCTTAGTGCCTGTGGATGGGGTTGTGGTTTCTGGTTGTGGTGTTTTGTAATTGTCTGTAACAGTTGTAGTGGTTGTTGGTTTTTTGGTCTGTGTTATTGAGGTTGATGTTTCTATATAATGTGTTGTGGTAACCTCTCCTGTAATTATTGGTGCAGTTTTGGGGGTCTCTGTGCCTGTGATTGGGGGTGCAGTTACAATATGAAGTGTAGTGGATTTCTCAGTAACACTTGCTTTAGTTGAGGTTTTCTCAGTCTCTTTTGTTGTTGTCTCTGTGTAAGGTTTTGTGGTGACTTTTTCAGTAAACACAGTCATGGTTTGAGGTGTTCTAGTGCCTGTGGATGGGGTTGTGGTCTCTGGTTGTGGTGTTTTGGATTTGTCTGTAACAGTTGTAGTGGTTGTTGGTTTTTCGGTCTGTGTTACTGAGGTAGATGTTTCGATGTAAGGTTTTGAGGTGGTTTTTTCTGTAATTATTGGTGTGGTCTCTGGTTGTTTAGTTTGTGTTATGGGTGTTGTTGTTTCTCTTTGAGGTGATGTGGCTGTTATTGTTGTGGTAGTTTCACATTTGTAAATGCAACATCTGACTCGAATTTCATAGTCGTAACAGTGACCCACGGGCGTTTTTTGATCCTTATTATTGCAGACTAGCCCCACTGCAGGACTACATGTTACCTGTTGATCTAAATCCTTTAAAGGCATATCTGGGTAGTCTTTAGATCGACATTGAATTTCTAGAGGTTTTTTACAAAGACCCAAATCTACATCAGAAATATTTGCAATTGTTTCGTAATCTCCTTCATCTAGACTGGGCCCAGGGTAATCATTGTTAGTCCATTTAGACCAGTTGCAAATGTAGCAGCTGTCTGGTGTGGTTGTTTCTGATGCAGTAGTAGAAATTGTGGTGGGAATTGGTGTGGTTGTGGGATTTACAATGCTTGTGGTTTGGGTTGTAGTTCCTATGTGGGATGTAGTGGATTTTTCTGTAATTGTTATGGTGGTTGTGGGTTTTTCAGTCTCCATTGTTGGGGTAGTGGTCTCTATGTAAGGTTTTGAGGTGGTAAACACAGTCATGGTTTGAGGTGTCTTAGTGCCTGTGGATGGGGTTGTGGTTTCTGGTTGTGGTGTTTTGTAATTGTCTGTAACAGTTGTAGTGGTTGTTGGTTTTTTGGTCTGTGTTATTGAGGTTGATGTTTCTATATAATGTGTTGTGGTAACCTCTCCTGTAATTATTGGTGCAGTTTTGGGGGTCTCTGTGCCTGTGATTGGGGGTGCAGTTACAATATGAAGTGTAGTGGATTTCTCAGTAACAATTGCTTTAGTTGAGGTTTTCTCAGTCTCTTTTGTTGTTGTCTCTGTGTAAGGTTTTGTGGTGACTTTTTCAGTAAACACAGTCATGGTTTGAGGTGTTCTAGTGCCTGTGGATGGGGTTGTGGTCTCTGGTTGTGGTGTTTTGGATTTGTCTGTAACAGTTGTAGTGGTTGTTGGTTTTTCGGTCTGTGTTACTGAGGTAGATGTTTCGATGTAAGGTTTTGAGGTGGTTTTTTCTGTAATTATTGGTGTGGTCTCTGGTTGTTTAGTTTGTGTTATGGGTGTTGTTGTTTCTCTTTGAGGTGATGTGGCTGTTATTGTTGTGGTAGTTTCACATTTGTAAATGCAACATCTGACTCGAATTTCATAGTCGTAACAGTGACCCACGGGCGTTTTTTGATCCTTATTATTGCAGACTAGCCCCACTGCAGGACTACATGTTA
This sequence comes from Fundulus diaphanus, assembly GCA_037039145.1. Classification (NCBI taxonomy): domain Eukaryota; kingdom Metazoa; phylum Chordata; class Actinopteri; order Cyprinodontiformes; family Fundulidae; genus Fundulus; species Fundulus diaphanus. The sequence goes on from CM073134.1 coordinate 29,600,898, forward strand.
CCTGTTGATCTAAATCCTTTAAAGGCATATCTGGGTAGTCTTTAGATCGACATTGAATTTCTAGAGGTTTTTTACAAAGACCCAAATCTACATCAGAAATATTTGCAATTGTTTCGTAATCTCCTTCATCTAGACTGGGCCCAGGGTAATCATTGTTAGTCCATTTAGACCAGTTGCAAATGTAGCAGCTGTCTGGTGTGGTTGTTTCTGATGCAGTAGTAGAAATTGTGGTGGGAATTGGTGTGGTTGTGGGATTTACAATGCTTGTGGTTTGGGTTGTAGTTCCTATGTGGGATGTAGTGGATTTTTCTGTAATTGTTATGGTGGTTGTGGGTTTTTCAGTCTCCATTGTTGGGGTAGTGGTCTCTATGTAAGGTTTTGAGGTGGTAAACACAGTCATGGTTTGAGGTGTCTTAGTGCCTGTGGATGGGGTTGTGGTTTCTGGTTGTGGTGTTTTGTAATTGTCTGTAACAGTTGTAGTGGTTGTTGGTTTTTTGGTCTGTGTTATTGAGGTTGATGTTTCTATATAATGTGTTGTGGTAACCTCTCCTGTAATTATTGGTGCAGTTTTGGGGGTCTCTGTGCCTGTGATTGGGGGTGCAGTTACAATATGAAGTGTAGTGGATTTCTCAGTAACAATTGCTTTAGTTGAGGTTTTCTCAGTCTCTTTTGTTGTTGTCTCTGTGTAAGGTTTTGTGGTGACTTTTTCAGTAAACACAGTCATGGTTTGAGGTGTTCTAGTGCCTGTGGATGGGGTTGTGGTCTCTGGTTGTGGTGTTTTGGATTTGTCTGTAACAGTTGTAGTGGTTGTTGGTTTTTCGGTCTGTGTTACTGAGGTAGATGTTTCGATGTAAGGTTTTGAGGTGGTTTTTTCTGTAATTATTGGTGTGGTCTCTGGTTGTTTAGTTTGTGTTATGGGTGTTGTTGTTTCTCTTTGAGGTGATGTGGCTGTTATTGTTGTGGTAGTTTCACATTTGTAAATGCAACATCTGACTCGAATTTCATAGTCGTAACAGTGACCCACGGGCGTTTTTTGATCCTTATTATTGCAGACTAGCCCCACTGCAGGACTACATGTTACCTGTTGATCTAAATCCTTTAAAGGCATATCTGGGTAGTCTTTAGATCGACATTGAATTTCTAGAGGTTTTTTACAAAGACCCAAATCTACATCAGAAATATTTGCAATTGTTTCGTAATCTCCTTCATCTAGACTGGGCCCAGGGTAATCATTGTTAGTCCATTTAGACCAGTTGCAAATGTAGCAGCTGTCTGGTGTGGTTGTTTCTGATGCAGTAGTAGAAATTGTGGTGGGAATTGGTGTGGTTGTGGGATTTACAATGCTTGTGGTTTGGGTTGTAGTTCCTATGTGGGATGTAGTGGATTTTTCTGTAATTGTTATGGTGGTTGTGGGTTTTTCAGTCTCCATTGTTGGGGTAGTGGTCTCTATGTAAGGTTTTGAGGTGGTAAACACAGTCATGGTTTGAGGTGTCTTAGTGCCTGTGGATGGGGTTGTGGTTTCTGGTTGTGGTGTTTTGTAATTGTCTGTAACAGTTGTAGTGGTTGTTGGTTTTTTGGTCTGTGTTATTGAGGTTGATGTTTCTATATAATGTGTTGTGGTAACCTCTCCTGTAATTATTGGTGCAGTTTTGGGGGTCTCTGTGCCTGTGATTGGGGGTGCAGTTACAATATGAAGTGTAGTGGATTTCTCAGTAACAATTGCTTTAGTTGAGGTTTTCTCAGTCTCTTTTGTTGTTGTCTCTGTGTAAGGTTTTGTGGTGACTTTTTCAGTAAACACAGTCATGGTTTGAGGTGTTCTAGTGCCTGTGGATGGGGTTGGGGTCTCTGGTTGTGGTGTTTTGGATTTGTCTGTAACAGTTGTAGTGGTTGTTGGTTTTTCGGTCTGTGTTACTGAGGTAGATGTTTCGATGTAAGGTTTTGAGGTGGTTTTTTCTGTAATTATTGGTGTGGTCTCTGGTTGTTTAGTTTGTGTTATGGGTGTTGTTGTTTCTCTTTGAGGTGATGTGGCTGTTATTGTTGTGGTAGTTTCACATTTGTAAATGCAACATCTGACTCGAATTTCATAGTCGTAACAGTGACCCACGGGCGTTTTTTGATCCTTATTATTGCAGACTAGCCCCACTGCAGGACTACATGTTACCTGTTGATCTAAATCCTTCAAAGGCATATCTGGGTAGTCTTTAGATCGACATTGAATTTCTAGAGGTTTTTTACAAAGACCCAAATCTACATCAGAAATATTTGCAATTGTTTCATAATCTCCTTCATCTAGACTGGGCCCAGGGTAATCATTGTTAGTCCATTTAGACCAGTTGCAAATGTAGCAGCTGCCTGGTGTGGTTGTTTCTGATGCAGTAGTAGAAATTGTGGTGGGAATTGGTGTGGTTGTGGGATTTACAATGCTTGTGGTTTGGGTTGTGATGGGAGTTGTTGTGGATGTTTCTGGTCTGGTAGACCTATTCTCAGTGTGAGGTGTTTTGGGTACTAATGTAGTAGTGAGGTTTTCAGTTAGTGTAGTGGTTGATGAAGATGGATATGATGAGATTATAGGCAATGGTGTAGTCCTAGACTTTGTTGAAACTCTTGGAGTTGAGAAAGTCAAAATTGTAGTAACAGCCTGAGTTGTGACATTAGGAATAGGTTTACTTGTTGAAATGGATTGTTTAGTTCTTTCTGTGAAGGAACAATAGATGTAAGATAAACCAAACACAAATACCAGTTTTATGTAAAAAATTCAAATGGTCTACAATGAAATATGCTCAAACCTTTCACTATGTCTTATCTCACCTGTTGTGGTAAAAATAAAGACTGTTGTTGGTTCAGTCGTAGTTGAGTGGCAACCCTCAATTATTTTTCTTATAATGGTTCCATTCTCTCCACAAACACCATACATGCAGGTTCCATCGCCATCGTGTGTGCCATAAACCTTTTCTCCATATTTGTAGGTGTTATTCATGTAGACACAGATGCAAGCTGCAAAAGTATGACAGGGTTTAAATAATATATTTTCCAGATACCCATAATAATCTGATTTAGTATTGTTGCATTGGCAGTAACAAAAATCTGGCTGCTAGTTTGTGATATTTTTGTACACTTATTCATCTTACTCACCATTGACATCATATACACACTTTGACATCGTTGAAGTACAATAGCTGTGAGGAAAGGAAATGATGACAGTTTATTTTGAATTAATTTAGAAACAAATATAACTAGTGTTAATTTGATATTGTCTTATTGACATAAAACCTAAAGGAACAATAAGACACCTAATGGTTACAATCGTAACAACACACACACAATGCCTTTCAGACCCGCCATTTACGCAACGGTCCGTTTTTGCACTGAACTTTTACTAACACAGGACAGGTATATAATATTATATTCTGTTGTATTTCTGGTCCGTTTCTTTTACTTGCTTCCATGTTAAAAAGCTGCTGCTCTTTTTCAAAATAAAATACCAGATGCTGCACTCTGTTTTGGGAACTGTTATATGATTGGCTCAGGAACCAGGAAGAAAAACACAGGCTACACTCTGAACCGAAGTAGTTCTGGACAATACCTCTAGGTTTGAAAGGGGAAAAACGTGACTAAGACATTGTTGATGGTGAGGACTGATTGTTTATAGGGAATGTTACTTCCACCCCCGGTGACAAATTAGAATGAGTTAGGTTAATTTTACAGTAAATATTTTACTAATAGCTCCTTTAAGAAAAGATACCGGAACTGTTATAACTAAATATCTTACCACTTGTGACACATTTCTCTAGAAGGCATTGAATCTCCGTCTTTATAAAGAGTTCCATCTTTATCAAAGCAGCCACACTCCTTTCCGGACACACATTTCATAGCAACTTCATCGAAGTAGGGTTGTTCGAGTGGGCATGTGGGATAGCAGCCTTAAAAAGTAAAGAATCAAAAAAGGGAGAAAACAGAATTTTTTGCCATATCTTTTGTCTCCTGTGCATTATATGTCAAACCATAAGCTGCATTCAGACTGCATGGCTAGGCGATCTGTTGAATGTGTCAACATGGGAGGGTAATGTAGACGATGAAACAAAAGTTTTGTTTGTTTTCGCAGCAATAAATACACTTCCACAGGCAATAAGAGTAAGGCAACACATAGCATTACCATAATTGGGTACAGAAAGGTCTATACAGTACTGTGATGTGCGATGGACTCGTATTGTGCAAATGAAAAAAGTTCAAAAAGTGAACTGTGAAGGGAGGTTAGTGTCTGTGTTATCCTTGCACAAGTATGATTTAAAAGGGTTTCTAATGAGGATGACTTTGAGCAGTAAAAGCAATTAAAAAAATGTTACAACCTTAAATAAACAGTATTATTATGTTATTAACATTTACCTGAAGGGTATTTAAAAATCTTACATCATGTTTCATTAATCAAACAAGAATAAAAATGTAAAATGCATGAACGTTTTTTCTCTCACTTATCAGTCTTACCTTCCAGTGCAGGAAGCTTATTGTAGCATTTTCCTGAAGGATTCCTACATGTCTTCATGCATGATTTTCCACATGGAGCATAGTGCCACTCACACTCTCCATCAGGGTTGTAATAATCACAAAACAAAGCTGATAAAATAGAACAGAAGCAAGCTGAATATTGTGTGTGTGTGTGTGTGTGTATTTGTAATAAACTGTACACATAATAAATAATTCAGCAGTCATGTCTAAGTAGCATTACTCACTAACCTAAGTTATTAATATTAACTGTCGATAACCTTCAGCAGTAACTTGAGATGCACATTGACCAACAGAAAACCTTAAAAAAATATTTTTTACGCTCTTTTACCAGACCGTTGAAATTTATTATCCTAATGTAAGTAGAACTACACTAATATAAATAGAATTTATTATACTAAAAAAAAGGGGCATATATAAAACATCTACTTACCATGGCATCACATTGTTAAGCTCTAGTATGACAAAGCTAGCAACAATAAAGAATCATTATATATTATATATTAGCTAGTACCAAAACACGGCCTCCAAAAAACGTCTCTTGTTTGGTGTTTGAGATATAAACAATGCATTAAAGAATGCATTGCATGTACGTTTATGTGAGAACAAGTCACAGAGTACTTCTTATTGACCACTCAACGTTTGGTTGTAGACAAACTTCTTATCCGTTTCAACTGCATACACTAAAGGGCAGACAAAATCCCAGGGAAAGCTTGACAATAACTCAGTGCATACATATTTTAAACAACAAATAATTGAACAGGTCGCCAGTCTGTGGCCCTGCGACAGACTGGCGACCTGTTCAGGGTGAACCCCGCCTCTCGCCCAGTGAACGCTGGAGATAGGCACCAGCACCCCCGCCACCCCATGAGGGATTAAGCGGTTCGGAAAATGGATGGATGGATGGAATAATTTTATGCTAGGAATGCCAAACAATTTATTTTTGCTAAATGTATCTGTTTTTGTGATATCTGTTATCTGTTTTGTGCTTGATACACTCTCGCAAAGGAGATAAAAAAAATCCAATTATCAAAGTGTCTGCCACAGTCTTTTTTTGAAGAGGTAATTAGTTTCACGGAGAAGGCTCTGCTCTCACAAAACTCTGAGTCAAAGAAAGGCAACAGTGGAAATTCAAGTGAAATCAAGTGCCACTTCTGCTACTGCTGGATCTCACATAGAGGAACATGGTAGCAATGCACACAATATCACTCAGAACCAGTGGGTGAATCTATCAAACAGAGAGCTGGCCTAAACAGAAATGAATGTTTTTTTTCCCGAAGGTCTCAACTTTCCCACAACACCTATGCAACTTCCGATAACAGAGAACTTATCGTTGCCACTGAATCAGCCATAAAAGAATAACAACATGGCAGAGGCAGAAGCGGAAGAATTTAGGATTAAGGTCACAGCAGCACTCTGTAGTGCAAACATCATGCCACAGGAAAGTATGACTGTTACATCCCTCAGCAGAGACTGCAACATCACAATTTTGGCAGTAGATAAAGGCAGATTCACAGTGGTACTCAACACAACTGATCACTAGTCAAAAATAATACATCTACTGATTCCAAAAAAGTTAAAAAACAAAACAGCTGGACTTTTTTCCGAAGTTTGAAGATGTTTCGCTACCTATCCAGAAAGCATTCTCAATTCAAAGTGTCTGGAGTAGTGGAGTAGTAGTAGTGGAGTACCATAAAGCTTGGAACTCCACACTACTCCAGACATTTTGAATTGAGAAAGCTTTCTGAATAAAAATCGAAACGTCTTAAAACTTCGGAAAAAAGTCCAGTTGTTTTGTTTTTTAACTTTTTTGGAGTGACCATGACCTGGATGACTGAGAATCTTCACCAGCATACATCTACTGACTGACTGCAACACCTACGAGATGCTGAAAGGGAACCCAACCAATAACCACAAAACAAAAAATAACTGACTCTCTGCAAAAACTGGAAAGAGAGGAAGTGATCAATTGCTCTCTGTACTATAAACTGGATGCAGTAGAGGCCATTCAATGGATACATAGACTTCCAAAAATACACAAAGAAGGGGTGCCACACAGACCATTTGTCAGTAGCATTAACTCTGTAACATACAACATAGCAAAACATCTTGCAATGATTTTGGCTTTGCTAGTTGGAAACACTCCACACCACATACAAAACTCCAGACTTAATTTCCAAAGTTTGACACTGGAACCAGGGAAAACCATTGTTTGTTTTGATGTCCCCTCTCTTTCTACTTGCATTCTGACATCAGAGTCAGTGAACACTATCAGGACTCAGATGGAACATGATGATTGACTAAAAGATAGAACCAATTTAACACATTTGTGACTGGTTGGACCTCTGTTTCACAACCACATATTTACATATTTTGTAAACAGAGATACCTTTTTCAGACAGAAACATGGATGTGCCATGGGCTACCCAGTGTCACCCATTGGGGCCAATTTGTACACGGAGGAGGTAGAGAGCTGAGTACTCAGTGCTTAAGAACTACATGTTGCCTTTTCTGGACTGTGTGGTACACACTGAGGAAGTGTTATTGGAGTCTTATCCTACAGTCCATTTGACCGGCTGCCTCTCGGACATAGGGGGCCAGGAGACATGATGTCTGTGTATGAAATCCACTGTTTGCTGATTGCAAGGTCAATGCTTCTGTGTTACTATGCAGAATACTGATTGTCTAGGATAGACCGGCTTTGTGCGGTACTTAGAAGGGAGACTAGAATGAAGATTATCAGAGACAGGGCAGACGCAGACTGCAGCGGGACCGTGGGGTGCGATTACTTTCAATCTATGTGACCTCTGCTCTGTTTCTCAATAAAAGTGCTGGAACTTCATCACCGCCGTCTCCTTATTCAGTAACGATGGGAAGTTAGTTATTATTGTTTAGAATTCCATCCACAGGAAGATAGGAGTCTCAGAATGGAGGTTTGCCAGAAGCCCCTTACACACCAATCAATATCTGCATTTTGATTCACATCACCTAATGGAGCACAAACTCTCTGTTATCATAACTCTGAGTAATCAAGTTGACAACATTCCTTCTGCCCCCGAGGAAAACAAAAATAACACAAGCACATCAGGAAATCACTTCAAGCTTGTGGTTACCCAAACTGGGTGTTTGTCAAATGGGCCAACAGAGCTGGCAGAAAACAGCTACAACCACACTGCGTCGAACACAGAGGAGAAATCAGAGAGAAAACATTGTCATTCCACATGTGTCAGGACTTTCTGAGAAACTTATGAGAATTCTCTCACACACTTTTGACGACTATGATGTTCAGAATCTGGAGAGGAACAGCAGATGTTTCAAAGAGGGGTGAAAGAAGCCATCTTGGTCAAAAGAGAAAAGCCAACATTGAACAGAGGGGGAGGATTGTGCTTCCAGTTCCCATAATCTAATTACTGATATTTTGAATGAGAGTTTTGTCTAGGCAAAACTATATTGCACACATCAGTAATTGATATCCAGTTTAGTGATTAAATGTTAATGGTATTGTCATCGAGCTGTCTCATAAGCTTCAGGCATTGTTGAGTCAGTGCCTTGAGCCAGCGGCTTAAACTGATAAGGCTCTGGCCCACTGGGCTCCCCAAAGCTTCCTTCAACCTCCGGTGACGAGGGGGATGAAAATCCTCCACCTCAAAAGACTGAACGGGGGTGTAAATACCAGAGTAACTCTGTTCACTCTCCATGATTCAATATGGCAAATAAAGTTAGCTGCTGCTTTACCCTGATCCTGAACACAGCCCCCTCCCTTCCCTTTCTCGCGTATCCCCACCCACTTGATGACATTTTTCAATGTCACATGGATCTGAATTACACTTTAAAGAAGTATTTGCACCCTACCACAACTATTCACAACGTCCCTTTCAAATGTCAATTTTTTTTTAACCCAACAGTACAAAAAGTTGACTTCAGTTCACTGCTGGCATGCTCTCTTTGCTTGTAATTGTATATAGCTTTTCCCTAAGGCTAGTCTAGTATTATGCCTGCCTCACTCATGACTGTAATTTCAGTTTCTGGGTATTCTGGTGTTGTACTATTGAAGTTTATGTTATACATGCTTATTGTTTTTATTGTCAGCAAACTGCATCCTGTATGTGTACTAAGTTTTGAATTTTTCACCGTTACTCATTACTGAAAAACAAAACACAACAGAAAAACAAAAAAAGGCAAAAAGAAAATCCAGAAGCAAACAAACAATCAAAAAACAACAACCTCCAAACAGCAAGTCAGCCCTTTGTGTAGTAAAACATGTAAATTGGAAGAGGATAAGATAATGGCTTTAATGCCTTCTCAGAAACCCAGTCTAAACTTACGGCAGATGGTGGGCGTTCTCCATTTCACACAGGCTCCAGCCTCATTGCATGCGGCTGCATATGCTCCTACAGCTGAGCAGAAACATTCACAATCTCCTCCAGTGTTGCAGGCACATGTGTCTGTCACACAAGCATCATAGTATTGGCTGGGCTCCACCTTTTTTGAAAGAAGTGATTGTAAATGCAGTTAAAAAAGGGAAAAATATTCCACTATAGTTGGTGATGTAGGAAAATGCATTCAGTAACACTCATATTGAGGTTGCTTGCCCTTGGTTTTTCTTACCTTGTCATGGCAGGCAGAAAACACTTCACTTTTGATAATATTGCAGTGTTTTTCTGACCATGCACGTCTGTGCGAGTACAGAGAGCAGGGGTTCTGCGTTGTGTTCACATCTGGGCAGGTTGATGATAACTTCCAGCTGTTTCCAAACACTGCTGGATTAATTACAATTTCACTGCTTCCGGTGGTGAAGTCATTCTTGATAGCCCCGTCATAATTTCCACACAGGCCACAGACTTTGCCCTGCCACAAAATAAAATCATACTCATTTCTACACTGAAAGCAGATAAATATTTGTCCAAAAACTTTAAGATGTCTTCACTCACCTTGAATGTGGAGCTGAGTTTGATCATGAGTGTTGTTTTCCTATTCCAGATCAGGACAAGGCCATTGTTTGCTTCAATGACAATATATATACCCATAGTGTGAACTTTAAAGGGTACGTCCATCCCTTTGCCTTGACTGATAACTTTGACATTTTCATCTGACAGAAGAATTTCATTGCTCTAAAAAAAAAAAAAAAAATTAAGCACATAAACCAATTAAAACATTCACACAGATCCAAACTGACGCATAAACTAAATTTAAGGCCTAATTTAAGGCCCCACTGCTGGGCTGGAATGCTCATGGGTTCCTGAAATCATGCAGGATGATTTTGCACCTGTAGCAGCCTCTGGGTGCAGGATGCAGAACGGGGCTTAGTGGGATGTTGATGAGATTAACCATTCAAGGTTTTGCCAGAATGCAAATGTCTGGAAAACATCCATCCAACTGTAGGCACTAAATATAGAAATTTCAAAATCCAAAGGACATTCTTTTTCATTTAAACGATTAAATATATATGAAAGTTGTATCCCCCGTACTATAAGGTAAATAAATAACCATCTGTTCGTGGTGCAAAAACTTTTGACAGATATTCTAGCTAGACACATACTAAAGAAAAAAGAAAAAAAGAACACATTATGCTGCCTCAGCAGTTTATCAATGTGCTGGTAAAGATTCTAAGTCATCCAGGTCATGTAAGTCCAGTTTTTTTGTTTTTTACTTTTTTGGAAAGTTTATTAATGGTTTTCTCACTATTATTTAAGAATAAAGAAAACATTTTAAGAACAGAGTCCTACTTAATCAATAACAATATAAATAGCATGTAAAATGTATTCCAGGTGTCAAATCATTCAGGAGTTTGACACAGGTTATTTAAAAAATGGTCAGACGGAAAAAAAAAACATTTGTGGAAATACCTTAAAGAGGATAAACCATAAAATCTATCAGTCATTGGTATCACCAAAGTTTTTTCCTGCATATAAGCACTGATGATGAGACGAATAACTTTTTTTTTGTGTGAATGCAGTATTTCTCCATATTTACATACCCCCAAGTAAAGCGTGATGCTGGTGGAGCAAATGCTTTCACTTCCAATGCAAGGGATGTTTTCAATCCGGACCCTGAAGGTACCATTCACATTGTCTCCACAGTAGTCCTGAAACAACTCAAAATCAGTTTAACAAAACAAAAACTCAGACACAATGATTAAAAATCACAACAAACTATACCTGAGAGAAGATGTAGCCACAATCCCCCTTGAACGCAAATCTCTTTTTATCAAAAGTGATGTAATGCCCCTCTCCATATATGGTACACGTTCCACCACAGTCATTGTCAGTGCATTCCCATTTCCTGTTTTTACATGTGCTAGAATTTGAATCAAAGTTTGAAGTTAGTAGTCCACTTATGCTGTCAAATGTGTTAAAATAATCTGCTATTCGTTCAATATGCACATTTAACCTCACCATTTATTACAGTCCACAGTGATTTTTGCTCCTGGATCATAATAAATTCCATTATGTGGGCAGGGACAGTCTTCCTCCCTCACACAGCCTCCTTTCCCATTTGACAACAGGCCATTGGGACAGACACACCCTGGGACACACTGTGAGCTCACCTGCACAGAATAATTTATTTTATTACTAAACATACAAGTGCACTTGTATTTGATAATACTAATCAGCCAGCATGATATTCTTACACATTCAGTGTCCACTGTCTGGCAGCTCTTCTGGCACTCAGATCCCTTTTCACCTGACTTTGCGTTGGAGCAGTTGAAGAAAACCTTTGGACTGGTGCATGCTAATGGCAGTGACAAAGTGTTAAAAGGAACAGCAATATAAAGCATTCTGCTGTTTATACAGAACTTTACTGAGTACTTTCTACCTACTCTGATTTCTTTGCTCTCCTTCACAACTTAATTTTCCAGAGTGACAGGAGCTGCATTGCAAGACAGGCAAGAAATGCATCAAACAACGTTAAGTGTGTTATCATAAAATCTTTCAGTAAGTAGTAATTCCAAATTACAACAAAACATTTTTCATTCTAAAAGCAGTTGCATTCTTAATTTGAGTCCTCTCTAAAAGTTTAAAATATGATGGTAGTTCTAAAATATCTAATATAACACCAGCGGAAAATGAAGATTTCAAAATTATAATGCTGCCACACACTTTGTTAAAAAGGTGATTATCAGAATTTATAATGTGTTGCGTCAGTCCAAAAATCATAAACACCTTCTATATAAAAGAAAATTCTATGTACAGGAAAGGTTTTATATATATATATATATATATATATATATATATATATATATATATATATATATATATATATATATATATATATATAATATGTTTGTGTATTTGTGTGTGTGTGTGTGTGTAGGAAACAGAGCCAAAAGGCGAAGCTCTCGATTTACCGGTCGATCTACGTTCCTACCCTCATCTAGGGTCACGAGCTTTGGGTCATGACCAAAAGAACGAGATCCTGGATACAAGCGGCCCAAATGAGTTTTCTCCGTAGTGTGTCTGGGCTCTCCCTTAGAGATAGGGTGAGGAGCTCAGTCATCCGGGAAGGACTCAGAGTAGAGCCGCTGCTCCTCCACGTCAGTTGAGCCAGGAGCCAGTTGAGGTGGCTCGGGCATCTGGTTAGGATGCCTCCTGGACGCCTCCCTGGTGAGGGACACGCTGGAGGGACTATGTCTCTCGGCTGGCCTGGGGACGCCTTGGGATTCCCCCGGAGGAGCTGGCCCAAGTGGCCGGGGAGATGGACGTCTGGGCCTCCCTACTGAAGCTGCTACCCCCGCGACCCGACCCCGGATAAGCGGAAGACAATGGATGGATGGATGGATGGATAAAGGAAAATGGGTGTGCAAAGTGGGCATAAACATATCTGACAGTGACTGGGAGAAAATACGTTGCTTTCAATGGTCCTCCACCAACTGTTTGGAATGGAGAGAGCACTTTTCGAAAAATATCACTACTGGGCCCTCTGGCGGTGCTGGCAGTGTATGGCAGCCTCACTTCTGTCAGTCTGCTCCAGGGCAGCTGTGGCTTCTAACATAGCTCATCACGGTCAGGTTGTGAATGGGTGAATGACTGATTGTAATGTAAAGTGCTTTGGGGTCGTCGGACTAGTTAAAGCGCTATACATGTTTACAAGTACAAGCCATTCAGGTAAATGTAGGGAGGTAATCCCAGTATGCTGGAGGGAATGTGGTTCAAAAGAAGCAAATCGGTATCACGTTTTCTGGGATTGCCCCAAGTTACACATTTACTGGGTCGATATCAAAAAGGTATTGAACAAAGTGTTTAGTACTCAAATAACATGTTGAAAATGTAACATAGTGTTGGAAAACAGTATCCATGTACTTCCAGTGTATGAATCGATCAGCTGAAGAAAGTATGAGCTATAGCGGCCCCTGATATGAGGGTGTGTATATCAAGCCTGACATCCTGTAATGTCTAGTATTTATGTTTGAAAATCTTGTTTTGAAGTAAGCCTTATAAAGAAAGTAGTTCTTGAGATCTGCAAAGTCAGTTTTTACATCTGGGGATATTGGTTTGGCCTGCTGAGTTGACAAAGTCAGCGATTAAAGACTTCTTGTTGGGTTGGCTGACGACAGAGTTAAATTGGCGTTAAAAATAACTGCAGGTATCACTGTAATGATTCCTGTTGGCTCTAAACTAATTCACATATTTTACTAAGCCTGGACTGCATTTTATCCTCTCTAATTTCAAACAGGTTACTCTTGAAAGCAAGACTACATGTCTCAAAGAGACTGACCTTTAGAAATGAAGGTAAAAAAACAAAACAAAAAATCCTAGAATGCTCAATGTTGGCCTTTTCAAAACAGTTGGAGCTTTATCAAAACCTTTGCTCTATTTGTGAAAGCTCAAAATATAGAATGTAATATTTTTTGGCATTTAGAGCAACTAAAAATTAGGCAAGAAACTTGGACTTGAATATTCCACACTGATTATATATTGTTTGAATACAGTATACAATTTAGAAAACCTTCATTTTCTAACAACAACAAAAATCTTACTTTCAAAAATATTTCAAAAACATTATCTCATTAACCCGATGTCATGCTTCATCTAGTTGCGTCAGCTAGATATATTGTTATGCACATAGTGAAGGTCCTTACCAAACTTGTCCTTGGATGTTGGCCTTGTCCCCAGGCTGTATAATTGTTTTTCCTACTTGACAGGAACACTCTGAAGCTGGTACACATTCTCCTTTTTCATTTAGGAAAGTTCCTTTAGCGCAGCCACAGCCATCAACGGGGGTAAACGTAGCCTCGCATGTAAAGTCCGACTGACTCAGGGAGCTACAAGTTCGACCACAGCTTGTCATGTCGTATTTGTACACAAACGTGCGAGGGCAGTCTGCGGTGTATTTGCCTGTTAAATAATAAAGGACATGTAAGTTACTGCTTTATTTGAATAAACTGTGCATTCCTGCTAATTTTGTTTTAGCTAAAACATACTGCAGATATCTTTTCTCCATCCTTTTAGGATTACATCTTCAGCAGCACATGCATGGACATATGAAGACAAGGAGGCACACAGGCAGTCTTCGCTGTTTTCACAGGCACAAGTGTCATAAATGCAAGACTGTAAAGACAAATGGTGCTAGATTAGACGAACAAGGGGCTGGTTATACAAAGCAAAATGAAAAATATGTTTTCATATACAGAGATTGATGTGCAAGACAAGATCTACATGCTTACTGTTTTGTACTCTTCTGGGTCTATTTTAGAATGGCAAGCTGCAAAAATGCTGTTTGTGCTTGTCAGCTGGGAGCACCAGGTTTTTGCATATTTTTCTACAAAAAGAAAACAAAATATGTTTATTGATGGTTCACTGTGGATATTATATATAGGTACTATATACGGTGACTTACCCTTTTCAATGCTTAAAGAGCAGGGATCCGCAAGGTCAGTTTTAACATCTGGGCATATTAACCTGGGTTTGGCCCTCCACGTGTTAGCCAATGCCACTGCTGTTCTTTCAAGTAGTCCACTTGTAGTTGTAAAGTCATCCCCAGAGTTATCATTGAAATCTCCACAAAGACCTATTTAAAAATAACACTTAAACTTGGTGCCCACTTAAACACTCTTCACAAATTTGACACTCCTAAAGAAGAAAAAAACATACCCATGACGTTTCCTTTCAAGGAGACACCGGCTCTGATGTAGAGCTGCATAATTGGTACGAGCTGAATCTCAAGATCAAGCCCAAAGCTTGTGTGGATTATAATAAAGAACGTGGATGGGCGAAAGATTTTAATGTCATCTGCAAAGGGAAATAAAAGTTACAACATCTAAAAGATTTGACCAAAGCAGGTTTACGTTGTATCTTTACTGAAGACTCTACACAAAGAAAAAATAATTACTTACCCAGGAAAAGGGGAAGTTTAAATTCTTGTTGGTTGTATACGACTACACCATTATCTTTAACTTCAATTGTCTTTAGGAAAATACAAGATGATATAAATATAAATCTATGTATATATATGGGTTATATCCCAGAGACATTCACCATTTGAATTCACATTCACCAAAATACTTTACCGTTTGATTTTGATACAGCAGAGTGACGGCAGACAAACAAGTTGATTTATCGGATTTTTCACATTTGTCAAAATCACCAAGCACAGTAAAAGTACTGTAATTCTCCTATAAACCAGAAGGAGAAAGAATACACTCAAATTTCAATAAATTGTCTTATTTATGATTCATGTAATTCTATTTAAAAATGAAAAACAAACATTTTTTTTAATCTCATTTTTGTGCTTTTCATTCATATCTTTTACCTTGGACAAAACATAGGAACATTTTCCGTGGAAAGTATATGCGTTATCATCAAAGGTGGAGAAGTGAGAGCCTCCTCGGATGGAGCAGATAGCAGGGCAGTTTACTTCTGTACAGCTCCACTCCCCCTTGGAACAAGTGCTGTAAAAAGGCAGTCAGTTTAATTCTGTTGTCAGTTCGCTGGATTTGCCATCTCAGAAACAGATAATGGAGCATTTCTATTTTTATTTTTTTATTTTTTTACCAATTTCTACACGCCATCTTGACTGATTCCCCAGGGTTGTATGTCTGGGCTTTGTGGAAACATGGGCACTGCTCGACAGGAACACATCCATTTTGTGAGATATCATTGAAGATAGTTCCTTGGAGGAGAGGGGTTAGCAGTTATTAATTAATTATTGTTATTCGATATTAATCTTTAGGGCTGGGGTTAGGGGGTTCCAAACGTATGTGACTTGAAGTTTGCCAGCTACTGTTTGCCAAAAGGGAAAGTGCTACATACGAGAATATGTAAGAGCTATAATCAAGATCATATTGTAAACACCCAAAGTACTTTGGTGTGTACTTAACAAAGTAAATATAGCAGTTAATGTGGGAAATGCTAAGAGTGCACATATACAAAGGTTTAACCTGACAATCCAACTCTGGTACATAGAGGCCTTTATAAGAGCAAACTCTTAGGTTTCATGAGTGTAAGTCACACTATAAAATATGAAACATTAAATTACAAATACCATCTGAGAAACTAACCACGAGGACAGAAGCATCCATCGATGCAGTGCTCATCACACAGCTGTTTTCTATGCCGGTATCTGCAGGTGTCAGTGCAGGGACTACCACACTCCTTATACTCCATGTTGAAAGGGCATGTTTTTTCTACTCAGAACATGAAAAAAATATTTATTAAAATACATTAAAGGATTTTAATTTAGCCGTAGCAGTAGTATAGACAGTTTGTCTCTCACCACAGAGTTGTGTTGTCTTCCACTGCTGCGGGTGTCCACCTGCATGGGCACACTGCCGGGAGTACTCGGACACAGTGGAACACAAGCATGCGCTGTCGTTGCCTTTGCAGGCGCACAAATCTCTCACACAGGCTTTAATGAAGGACTCAGTGTCGATCAGGCTGCCACAGCTGCGGAACGCAGGTCCATTCAGCAGGTTCTTGCAGAGGTCGGTCTGTAGGTCCAAATTTGTCATATTTGTGAATTGCATTCACATATAGCTCTAAGACAATTTTACAAAGTCTAATTTGGAAGAAGTACCTCATCTGAGCAATTCCCTGCAGTGTGAGAAGAGACTGCATTACAAGTTTCAGTGGGACCTTCAACTTTCCATTTCCCTGCGTATTCATCAGAACTTATGGAAGTCCCTGTGTCCAGAAGAAAAAGACGATTTATCAAATTTTATACCTGTGCGTCCATTTGCTTGAAGCTTAAGTGTTCAGTATTTACCTGACTGGATGAATTCATCATAAAGCTTGATTTCATTAAAGTCACCACACAGGCCACAGGTCTGATTCTTGAATTTGGCATCCAGCTCCACCTTTAATGCATGAAAAATGGAGATTTAAATGACATTCAGATCTTCAGATGGAACCATGCACCAGTCTGTTTAAACATGGTTTCACTTCTGTTCTGTATTCTGCTGACATTGCCTTTCCTCTGGTGCTCAGCTAAGTAGGATAAAAACCAAATATTATATAATAGTTATAATAGTTTAATGATCTTTTTAAAAACGGGATTTCTGATGGGCCAATGAGAAGCCGACAGAAGATTTTTGTTACTTTCTAACACATAATACATCATTAATCAATAGAAGGTAAATCACTGGGGCAACAGTGGCTCTCTGGGAAGGATTTTCCTCTTGCAGTTAAAAGGTTGAGGGTTTGATTCCAACACTTGACCCCAAGCTGCTTATCATATTGTATCGGTTCATGAATGTGTGTGTGTGTTAGAGTTAGTGGATGAATGCAGCTATAGGTTAATATGTTGGTCAGGATGAGCGTAGGATTTATTGATTCCTATGCTCAAATTGGCAACAAAATAATAAAATGCCACCAAATTAGCTGATTTGTCCAAATAAAAATCCAAAAGCAAGGTCAGAGTCAACACTCTTGGTTTTATTTATTACAATGCAATAACATTTTTAAAAAGTCTGACTAGACTTAACTAACTTTTGCAGTATGCACTATGTAGTAATAAACTAAGCCCTTTCTAAAAGTCCAATGATTAAGAATGTTTCTTTTTGAAGATGCTGTTAAAAAGTACAGCATGGACCTTTGATTGTTCTTCTGGCCCAAAAAAGATTGATAGTTTATTATTTTATGACTTTATGATTTTTTGATTTTAACATTACTGGTCCTCTTCCTATTTTATTGGTGGAATCATTTAACTTTATGGTAGTTAACATTTAATTAACAACAAAATTAAAAATGAATCCAGTTTTTTTGCCATGATAAGGATTACCTTTTGTCTATCAATAAATCACTATGATCTTTGGATTATCTCAAGGCAATTACATGTCATTTAAACGTCAGTATACCAGGCCATGAACCATCACTGCTACCTTTGACTCAAGACAGATTCATCTGGAAAAGGAGGTGCTAAAAAAATCTGAACACTTTATTGATTTTTCTGATCTCTCTAATGTTTTACCAATTAACATTTTACAATCAAAGGATTTTAAATGTACTGTAATAAAATAAAAATGATCATATGTAATTGTACCTGAACATGGCTGTATAATTCAGTTGTACTGAAATTATCTGGACTGATTCTGTTTAACTGGGTACAAATTCAGCCAGTCTCGTACTGTGCCTTGAGATACAATTTCTTGTAAGCGCTACATAAATAAGGTATACTGAATTTAAAAACAGAATTAGGTTTAATTTAGCCTAGTTTTACTCAATGTTTAACAACACAAAAAAAACGTACCCAGAGGGAGTCCTTCTGATTCCACATGAGAACCAGACCCAATTTAGCCTCAACTTTAATGTAGGACATGGTTTCCTCAATTGATATGCCACTTTGACTGAATGGTATGGAGACACTAGACAAAAAGAATAAACAGTCACAGTTGGATGATATACACAAACCACAAGAAAGCCCTTTAGACTGACTATTAATTCAAAATAAAAATAAAGCAAATGGACTCACTTTGTATTCATGACCTTAATCGGAGCATTGCCTAACTCAACCATGATCCCATCGAGTTTCATCAGTATTTTCTTGATGCTGATTATGCCGTCCACCTCCTGTCGCTGAAGCTGGATGTTGAAACTCTCATAGCTGCTCTTACACTGGGATGTTAGGATGTAGTTGCAGGTGGATGGAAGTTGAAAGAAATCCCCATCCAACGTCTTGTAATGAAAGTTTCCCCATGTGCTGCAGAACTGGTTGATGTGCGAGTCTTTCGTTGCTGTTTATGTAGGACAGAATTTTCATCATAGAAAATATTAAAGAGCACAAATAATTTTTATCTTTGAAAAGCATCACACTTTATTTAAATAATCACCTGTTACCACTACCACTTTTGGAGCCATTTCTTGAAAAAAGAAGAAGAAAATTTATGTTACAGCTGTACAAAAAAAAAAAAAAAAAACTAACACAAGGATGAAGTTTTAAGTGATCACAGGCATGTTTACAGCTCTCATCATGACCAGTTATTATACATACCAGAGGAGGCTACAGATAGGCCAAGGCTCAAGATAAGCCATGGAATTGCCCATTCCAGAAGGATCCTGATTGCTCTCATGGTCCCTCAGTTGTCCCTGTCCTGTGATGGATAGTTGAGCCAACTAGTACACCTCAGATGTATCGTTTTATATTCCTCTGGTGTTTGCACTTTAGGAGGGGTTGACAAGATTCTGAGTGTCAACCCCTCCACGAATATCACACCCATGAAAAGGTGTTTGAGTTACTGACACCACTTCATCTTCATTTGTCTATGTAATGAATCATTTTAAGTTTTAAGCTTTTGTAACCCTGTAAAACTCACACAATATCAGCCAGAAAAAATCAGTTTAGTTGTTGCTCTAACAATAACATTTCACTTCAAGTACACTCTTTTAATTATGAACCAACGTTTTTTTAGTTGTAGGTTGTGCCTTCATACCAAATAAAAACTTCAGCAAATCTGTTGTTATAAGATGAATCCATTAATTATTGTACGATACTGTTGTGCAATCTAGCCATGAGGAAAAATCAGACTGTAAGTTTAGCGCCACTGAAATGTGAGACTTTCACAGGCCCCCAAGGGACTGGCCATCACAGGAGTGTGTGCCAACACTGCTATGTACCAAGCCACTGAACTATGAAAGCATCCACATTAGAGAGATCGGCAAACATGGTTGCAGTCCAGAATTGCAGTTATATACAGCCGGCTGTTACCTAACCAGCCGACTGCTATGGAAACAGGCTGCGTGTAACCAGTTTCTCAGCTTTTACAAGAGAAAATCTGATCAGAAGTCGCCCCTTCAAACTGTACAGGCCCTCAAGAAAATGAACACAGCCACACTGGGTGTTTTTTTCTGGTTATAACAAACTTTAGTTCCATAAGGGTTTTATACACCAATGGGATTTTAATGTTTGTGTTGACTGGTCTGCTCATTATGACCAAATAGAGCTTAAAGGTCTTTTTAAATTGTCCACTAGAATGACGCTATTAGCCTCACGGATCAGCTACTTCTAATACCCTAGTTAAACATAACTACGGTTTGTTTTAAACATAATGCTTATCCTTGTTTGCTCCACCATCGTTCGATAGATCTGCAAGTGTTAGTACAACATTAATAGGGAAGATTAATGTCGCTTTAATGGTGTTCTGTGTAACTTAGGTGAACTCATCAAACTAATGTAAAGACGACCAGGACGCTACATCGTCTAGCTTTCCAAGTTTACTGATTCCAGTCTAATTATTTCCTAGAGAAATCATCACATTAATAAAAATCTAGTTTCCTAAAGGTTTATTGGTTTCTACTGAGCAAATTATTCTTTAAAATTTTATTTTCTCAAATAATATTTTGTTTAACTCAGGAGTTTCATTGTGAATGCATTGAAAGACAAACCAAATGTTGTTCTGAATTACTTAAAATAATCTGATCCCATTCCACTTTCTTGAAGATGAACTTTAGTTCTCTAACTTAGATCTGCAGTGAACCAGGGTTCACTGAATCATTCTGATAATGGTTTTCAACTATTTTATTTGTCCTTTTGTTTCTTTTGTGTGTACGTTCTTTTTATCTTAATTTTGCTAAGTAGTTTAGCTTGAAATATAGTGTTATTTCAGATCAAAAGCACTCTATAGTGATGTTCTCAGGATGTTCATTTTATTTCTGTTAAATTCTTGAACTTGAAGAGAAGTTGTCACTCATTTATTCTTTATGCGTACAGAGTTTGCTGTTAAAAGAATGCCAGTGCTCGAATCATTCCTTTCAACTATTATCCTGAAGTCAGCTATTTGGGCTGATATTCACCAGACAATACTTTATAGACTGAGGGTTATTTATTAAAGATTAAATAACTTAAAAACAAAGCATAATGGCACAACAGCACACTGTTCAAACATTTGCTAAAGTCTTAGCATGCTGACTTTGCCCTTGAATGTCTAGGTTTTCTCAGTATTATGTGGCGACAGTTGAACAAACATCCACCAGCCTTCAATGTTTAGGTCACATAAAATAGTAAAAACAAGAGAAGCCTAAAACTATAGCGACCTGATACCTTTTACTAATTATGAAGAACTTCTTTCAGGGGTGTAAAAGCTTATTCTGTCTACATCAATCATTTAAACCTTTAGAGTATAATAATCAATTGTTTTTGTATTAATACCTATTATGTATAATATAAACCAACCAGTTGATTATTACACACTTAATACTATAAGTATTAATAATGAAATAGTTTGTGCTACCAGCAGCTGTAGAAACATTATTTTTAGGGATACCAGTACTGTCAAAATGTGTGACCACTATGTTGGGTGGTTGGCCCAGTTCAAGATTAGAATAGAAAGCACCTTGTGATGTCTTTCTGTGAGTCATAGTGACAGTGTTTTTCCTTAAACAAATAAATAATAATACCTCTACCCATTTACAGTTCCTTGTTGCAAATGAGAGCCACGGTTTAGGGGACTTTTATGTATCTGAACAACATAGATGAGGTCATCCCAGGCGGTAGGTGTAGGACGGCTCGGGAATTACTGTGAAGTACTCGTCCTGTCAGTCAACCCCCCTCTGAAAACCTGCCATTGCAAAGACCGCCAGCGGAGTTAGAACTTATAACAGCACTGTTAATGTCCCTTTGATGATCTACATGTGTTTTAATGCACATTGAGGCACAGACTGATGCACAACTACATCTACATGTGACAAAAACAGAGGAATATTGACCGTTTATATCTGAATAAGCTTATTTCCATCATTTTTAGGTGTGTTATATTATTGCAAGAGGCTAAATGCGATTTTATTTCTTTCTACAGGTTTAAACCATAAAACCTCAAACTCACGATAAAACATTGGGTTGGATGCTCCTTGAATGGAATGGAGATATATTTCAGTGGATTTGGGTGAGTTGTTGTACTTTGTGTGTTTTTTTATTGTCAGTTGATCAAGTTTGCACTGCTGCCTCACATTTTTACAGCACGTCACAAATTTGCATGGATTGTAGCACACTTTCACCCAACGCTCCTTTTTGTACACCAAATTGGGCATTAAACATTGCGGCACAAGTTTTTTGTATGTATGCATGCTACGTACATAAGGCCCATGGTCTTAATAGAAACCACCAAAAGATGTGATTGGGGGTTAAAAGATACGAGATAAATAACTCTTTTTGTCAATTATGGTATTATTTTTGCAGAAATATTGTCTTTAATGCGATGGTCTCTGTGGATGACTAGATTACCAATAGTGTATAAATGGGTAGCAGTCCCTTCAGAATTCACTGATTAACCAGTAGAAATCACAAATAAATTTTATGACAGGAGTCGCTGATCAGTTGGGGCCTCTTCAAAGAGATTAAAAGGCCATTTCATGTAGTAATAACGCTGAGTTTGTTGTTCAATAAACTATTGTAATGCTTACCAATCATAAAATATGAATATTACAACATCATTGTTTTAGTTGTCACTGAACTTTTTGTACATTCCAATGAAATTTGTCTCTGCATTTAACCCATCCCTTAGGGCGCAGCAGGCTGCCACTATACGACGGGCTAAAGCTCTTTCTCAGGAACCCAGTGAGTGGGTTTCAAAGCGGGAAACTAGAGGCCTTCCTGGGACATAGGCATCCTGCTCTAACCACTAGGCCACCACTCCCCCATACATGCACATATTTTCAATATAAAACAGCAAGTAGAGATTGTTTGATGAAAAGGACAAACAAAAATGATCAAAGACAGGAGACTTGAACTCAATGCATCCTTTTATTCAATCAACTGATAAATGAACTCCACCAAGCATGTCAAACTTTAATAGAGATTTAGTGATTATTTAAATGATCATGGGAGATACCTCTGCATCTCCCAGCTGTGAGTAAAGGTGATTATGTCACTGCAGTGTGAAGCGTCGCTTTCTACGAATGTGTTGTCCAGCAGGTGCGGTGCACTCTGTGTGGCCGCAGCTGCACTCCTCCACGTGAGTGTAAGTGAACGGAACCTGGCTGCCGTCGGCACACACCAGGTCAACCGTGTGATTGCTGGAGCGTGTCTCCTTACAACATGAGCAGGAATGTTCCATAACAGATGCTACTTCAGAGTACCTGAAAGGAGCAGATATTAGCACATTTGGTAGCTCGCAGCACTTTAATAAACAGTTTGGTGACTTTTCAGAAGAAGATGAACCACAAGCATTATTCTTACTTGGTGAAAGTGTTGCATGAGCCTTCACAATAGGGCATATCCACAACAGCTTGACAGTTGTTGTGGTTAATTTTGGTTTTCTGGCCCATCAACTTGCAGGCCTTCTCTTTCTCCACACCTTTTGAAATTTGAGACGAAAGAAAAATTTCAGTTTCTCTGCCTTTTTCAGCAGCTTTGTCTCTACAGGAAAAACCCCCCACCATACTCACAGGTTTTGCAGCAGCCATTTGCAGCTGTCTGAATTGTGTCCTGTACAGAAAACACCACAACAACAAAATAGGCTTGAGCTTATCTTGACATATGGTCCAGTCAAGGTTCATGTATTAAACCTGGCACTTACACTTTTGCAGCTGCTCTCTTGGAATGGTGGGCAAATGATTTCTGAGCTGATGACAGTAAAAGTGTCACCACTCTTGACACAGGTTTTGCTCTCACATTTATTTTCAGCTGACGTCCAGGTTTCATTATCCTGAAAATCACCACACACAAGATAATACAATGAGATGTTTGTGAATTTCAGAAAATAACACATAAATTAACAGATAACAGAGATAATTCAGTTTACCTTCAAGGTTTTCTCAATACCATTAACCACCATCACACAGTGTTTTTGCACACATGTCCCACAGCATTCATCTGAGTTGGTTTTTACATATTCAAATCCCTTAGAGGAAAAACAAAAAGCAAATTCAATCCATCCATATGGTCACATTATTATGCATTTCTTGGCAATACATTAGAACAAAGTGGTGCATGTTTCTGATGTAAAATGCAGGATTTATTTTCTAAGTTAGACTATTTGACTTTTATTATTATGCATCCCTTCGCAATGTGAATTATATCCAGTTGATTACACCAAAAGTTTTTTTTATGTAAATTGAACACTAGATTTGACAGCAGATGTAACCATTTAGAAGCAAACACTAGGTTTTCAGCTACTGCAGTTTTTTAATCTTTTAAGATTTAATCTTTTAAGATTAAAAACTGCAGATTGTAACCACGGTTGTAAATGTCTTTGCTGAACTACTCAGTTAGTGGAGCATGTGCCTTTCAGTGATTTTGAATTATTATCACATACAGCTATTTCAATGTTTACTTCATGGAAACCCGTAATGCTGTGACTGTTTTAATGCTGACATTCTACCAACCATACAGCTCTGGATACGATGATCCTCATTATGTCTGATTGTAGGTAAACCAGCTGCTTTACACTTCATACCGCTCCTTGAGAAAAGCATTCTTCATGCAGCTATGTTGTCCAATATTTCTACAATTCACAGGACAGAGTTTCTTGCAACGTAGGTCCATATTCAGAAGAGTTCAACCTCTCTGCATCACTTTTACATGTATATTGTGCTGCAGAACTCTTTCTAGACATTCTGATACTATCCTGTCTTCCAGTGAATGACAATACTTGCTTCTGGCCCTAAATTGATTAAAGAGGGTCCAAAGAGTAAATTAAAGAGCCATTACACTCATCCCACTGAGCGGCATTCAAATGATGCGATGAAATGTTCAGATGTTTGCCCTCTCAGTCATCAGGAAATCTCATGAAATATTTTGTAGCTTTATATTTTAATTGTGTGGGCTTAACATTAATAATTACCTATAAAGCTTGCTCTCGAAATGCTGCTCCACTTTAATTATACCTATACTATATGTTATCCAGTGCAGTTTAATAATAAATCAGTATCGGCTGTTTTGGTGTTAATGCAATTAACCGCAGGTGCATTAAAGGGGCAATAATAAGAGGCCCCCCCAAAATAGGACTGGTTCTACAGATGGAGGCGACAGACATTTTATTCTCTCCTCCTTTTTTTGTGCCTGCTTCAATATAAACACTAAATGTTAGATATTATTATAAATTTTGAATTCTGAATCCATCTTACTTTGTTTTTGAGTTTGCATGTCTTAGAGCAACCCATGTTTCCCTGTTTACTGGTGCGGAGCTTATCTATAAGCATTTACATGTAAATATGCTAGATTCCAGCTAAATCTGATTCCAGTCTGTGGTACCTAGAACAAGAGTTTTAATGTCATCACATAGTCCCACCTGAGCTGGGGATCAGTGTTGCTCCACCAGAGTTACCATGCTACAATACACGTTACATTGTGTTTTTGTTTGTGGGTTTCGATGTTTTAAATATGCCAAACACATTGTCCACCTCACCTCTCTGCATTTTTCTTCACATTGCTGAGTACGACACTGTATTTCCATGAACTCCCCAGATGAAGAGTTTGTGGAGCAGAAGCAGTTTTCACATTTCTTGCCAGGAACTGAAGAACCAGGCTGACAGACACATAAACATTCATTGTTACACCATAAATAGGAAAATATACAATATATTAAAAGGGACATATTTATGTCCTCAATAAATGTATTCCTTACCTGGTATTCAACATAATTTTTGACACAGACTCTTTTAGGTTCTGGGAAAAAAGTTAACAATTGTATAAATAAAACCAAAATAAATATTTTAACACTGAATCTTTAATCATTTGGCCTTATGTAGGTTCAAACCGATTTTGTGAGCTCACCACATTTAACTTCAGGACAGCATTTTCCCTCAGGGATACTGATGCTTGCCTTAAAACCAGCTTTACACTGCGTTGTGATGACCGGACAACTCTGGCTTTGGCATTCTGTTTGACAAAGAAAAACTCAGTCATTACAAATTTTAAGAGCAACCGGCAGCAAATAGTATTGGGCATTATTGCTGCACGTCTTACGGCAAACATGGACGCTGCAGCAGGGATCTGATGGATCAGTTTGATTGACAAGAACATATCCTTTATCGGTGCATGTTAGTACATCTTGTATTGGGCACGTCTTAGGCTTGCAGATCACAGTTTTGGTGGACTCATCACACACACATTTTTGACATTTGTATTCAAATGTCTCATTGAGCTAGAGGAATGACAACACAGTGTTGACTTAAAGGTCCCAGGTAACAAATACTTAGGCTTCACAAGTAAAACAGGCTTAGCTCACCTCACGGGGAGTCCCATCAGGATCAAGACATCCTGTTAAAATATAGTGCAAACATAATCATCAGATAGTCTTCATCCTCCCTATATGCTAATACTGTTGCTAAATAGCTCAGCGAATAGAGTGTCTTTTACTTGTGAGCTGGATCAACACACTTTGCACTGTTTTCAATTACTTAAGGACTACAGACCTAAAAAAGTTATGACATACATAAATACATTTCTCCAAGTATCTCACAGGTTTTCTGGGAATATATGAGAGTAAGCGACTGAAATCAAATGCTTCATTGAAGACGAGATCAAAGACAAGCTAACAATGGTGTTTAGATTTCATTTTAAATTATTAGTCTGACTAGGCATTTTCAAATCACATCATATCTCTCTCTCTCTCTCTCTCTCTCTCTCTCTCTCTCTCTCTCTCTCTCTCTCTCTCTCTCTCTCTCTCTCTCTCTCTCTCTCTCTCTCTCTCTCTCTCTCTCTCTCTCTCTCTATATATATATATATATATATAGGGAGAGAGAGAGACAGACAGACAGTTATGTATCATGTGAAACACATGAATTACATTTTAATGGACATGTTTATGATTTGATGTAGCCTATATTATCTAGTATTAGTTGCTATATGATAACTTTTAAAGTTTTTCAAGGAGGAGCAACATCCCCAAAGTACTTTCTTGTACAGAAAATTAAAAAATATGTTGCAAGCAACCATTATACAGACATCTTTAGCCAGTGAGGGGAAAGCTAAATTACAGGTTAATTAGGCCTACTCTTTGCACACTTTTTGTATGTGTTGAATTTATATTATAGCTAAGAAATGTCCGGGTTCATTCAAAAGCAAACCGGGCTGAGGTAGACCTTGAAATCATGTAAGTAAAACTTGTTTTTTTTTAACAGAAACATAGCTATTGGTTATTATATTAACCAATGTTTCCATTTGGCTCAAAGACAGTTAGAGAAGCAAACAAATGGAACCAAAGGTTCAATCTTGGATCATAAGAATGAAACAAACCCAGAGAATTGCGGTTAAATACTTACCACAACTTTTAACGCAGATTTTTGATTCTTTGCTGAACAGTTTCATTCCTTCAGGACAAAAGCAGCCCTCAGTAGTGAAGTTCATGGTTGGATCGTTCGGGCTGTAACATTTAAACATCAGAAACATAATTGTTACTCCTTATAGCAGTTTAAGTGTTCCTTCAGTGGTTAGTGTTTAGTATCAATATTGCTATAGATAGCTTTATTATTAGTTTAGATATTTATTGATCTTGGACTTACACAAAGTGAAGTGTCTCCAAAGCGAGACAATACAATCACACATTTTAAAAACTCTCTGCTAAAGAGCTATTCACTTGATTCAGGTGTACTAAAGAAGAGACAAATCTAAAAGTTAAAGGACACCAGCCCTGGAAAACAAGATTTAGAAGCATGTGCTTTGTGGCAAAAGAGGGATCGATTTAAAAAAGGCAAAACTTTAGGCATAGTAGTAACACTGTAGTATTTGTACGATAGACGATAGGGAAGATTTTGTATTTCAGTTATAAAACACAGTTAAGCTCAAAGTGATTTATACCCTTGCCAGTTTAGTGTTAAATCACTGGAATTTCTAAATATAAATGTAATTTGTTCAAACATTCAGTTTTTACTTTTGACATTTGCATTTAATATAATAAATTTAACCCACCCTTCTGCTAAAACACTCTAAACCACTATAATTTTCAGTATGATGGGGGCATTTTATTACAACACTGCATGGTGATAAAATAAGGAAAAATAAGGGTAATGATAGTTGTATTTTGAGAAAACCACCAGATTGAAATGAAGATAGTTCAGAGGGGCTTCTTTTAATAAATGTATTTCTGATTACTTGTCATTATGGAAGGACAACCAACTTCAAATATGACTTGGTGGGTTCTTCATCGTAGAGTTTTGTGCTCTGTGACCAAAATCCAATACAAGAATGGCCAATTTTATATTCACAGGCATTCTAGACAAACTGCCAGGTATGGTTGGCAATAATACTGCCACTCTCTGAATTTGCAACTGAAAAGAAATAAGTTCATAGACAACTGTTGTCAGCTTTACTGCAGGTGAACCCGATTTTCAGCCAGACACAGACTTACATTTTAAAAGGGTTTATTGAAGGGGTAATTAATGGCAGATGAAGCAGGCAAAAGAATCCTGGTAGAAAGTGCTGGTTTACCGAGAGGAGCAGAGAACCAGAAGATGTAGGCGGTGACAGAACCAGCAGGCCGTGTGGACCGGAGAACCACCAGAACAGGTAAAGCCGGGCGTACACTGTACGAGTTTTTCAGTCGTGGTACTTATATACATCTCAAACTGTGCGACGGAACCGCGGGGTTTAAAAAGTTCACCGCTCACGATCTGTGCGGCGCGGCGCTTGGACGCGACCGGACTGCTCACACTGTACGTCGTGCCCCCTCTGGGACCGCTCGCTGTGATGGCAGAGGCAGGCGAGCGACGGTGGGTGAACAGGGACCCAGAGCAGGGGTTCGAGCCCAGCTCTGGCGAGGCCCGCAGGAGGCACCGGGCGTCGGGGGAACGGAGGGGAGAGAGGAGCGACGAGACGCACCGGCGGCCGCTCGGCACGGCAGGTCGCCCGGCCCGCACCCCCCCGCGAGCGGAGGAGTGCCGAAACAGGCGGCGGACCGCGGAGGAGTGCCGAAACAGGCGGCCAGCGCGTTGCCGCCCTCCCCAACGCCCCCGCGAGCGGGCCGGGCGGAGGTTGCTTCAGGGACGCCCGCTCCCCTCCCTCCGCTGGCGGGGACGGAGAGGAGGGGAGGGCGCCCCCTCGTAGCTCTGCTTGAACAGCAGGATGCGCTCACGAAAACCTCACGACAGCCGACTGAATTTCAAACATGTTTGATTTTCACCGACCGTCCGATTCCTGATCGGGAGGTAGTCGTGAGAAGCCATTCCCCCCTCCTCCCCCCCTCTACGATCAAGCTGAAATTCGGCCCGATTCAAAAAATGCCCGCACGACTGAAGAATCGGCCCGAATAGGGCAAAAACTCGTACAGTGTACGCCCGGCTTAAGCAAAGCAGCTGAGACTCACAGAGGAACAGGTGACATAGCAGCATGGAGACTCAGGCAATCTTGACTAGGAGAGTTCAGCTGGCAGGGCATACAGGATCTGGTAGAGCAGGAAACAGGCTGAACTGCAGCATGCATATACAGGCGAATGTAGCAGGAGGGTCCAGCTGGCAGAGCACACGTGAGCAGGTGAAGCAAAGGCACACAACACGGTGAGAGCAATGAAGGGACTGAATGGCGAGGCACAGGAAGAAGTGAGTGAAATGTTCTGGCAGAGATGAGTAGGCAGAGGCAGGTATAAGTAGGCTGGTGACCAGGTGAGCTGAGTGACTAATTAGTGGGAACAGGTGGAGATAATGTAAAGTGGGGTGGTGGCTGGAGGGAGACTGAGCTGGAAGGATAACTGCTGGTGGCTGACTAGTGAATATATAAACAGAAAAAGTGTAAAGTTAAAATATTAAGAACCATAACTATGACAATTGTATGTGCCTTTGCTTCATAATGTTAGGGAAAGTCTCGAAAGGTTGTAATTATGCAGCATGATGCTTCAGAAGACTGCTTTATTTTTGATATTGCACACAGCATTTTGAAGGCTGTAGAAGTGACCACCTCTGCCAAAAGCTTATTTTGAGGTATGCCCAGGAGAATTTTGGAACTACAAGGGAAAGAGTGCACAAGAAATTGCACAAGGGGCAAGTTCTAACATAGAAAAGGCAGGGTCCCAAGGGGTGCAAGCTGTGCTGGCTCAGGCAATGGACCATGTGCTTGTTCACAACACACTAGGTATTTGTGTTTAGCAGAATATTGTAAGCTTGAGGTTGTGACACACTATTCATGCCAGAAACAAAAGTGTTTGTGTTTCATGATTCAATGGGTATTTTTAATTGTTTTGTTTTGTCAAAATGTTTATTCTGACTGAAAATAACATCAATTATAACAAGGGTTTAATTGCGATAGCATCTTTGATTTAAATGTAAGTATTTTTTTTTTTTTTTTTAAACTGATATTCCTTTCTGGCTGCATGGGAGCAGAGTTGTTTGCATTTTTTGCCTAGAAGGAAGAAGGTCTTGTGTTTAAATTCTGACTTAAAGTCTTTCTGCACAGAGTTTGCATATTTTGCAAACTCTGTGCACTCTAGCATCCACCCATACTCTACAGGCAGGCTAAGTTAATTTTCCTCACAAAATCTCATAGGTGTGACCATGTGTTTAAAGTTATTTTAGTGTGTTTGTATTGCCCTGTGATGGACCTGCATTCTCTCCAGATTGTTCCTGAAAGAAAAAGGGGTAACTAACACCAAAACAACATTCAAATATGTTGTTTTTTTTAAACCAGCAGCACCTGAAAATGTATCAGACTAATTTAAAAGGAATGTTCTGATATATGTAGTGGAGATTTTTTTTTACTGGTCCTTTATTCTTCGTTTTATCCTTAAAACTACAAGCAATTGCCACTATTCCTTGTTAAAGTACTGTGATAAATCAACTTTTTGAATAAAAAACAATAAAACAATATTTTGTTTTAGAACTTACTTGTCCTCACAGGTTGGTTGATCTGCAGGTCCACAAGGTCTATAAATTTTGTCTGATGGGCAGTTGCTGGCTGTTGGTAGAGAAATTTTTATTTAATATCAAACTCTACACCACAATTTCAAATTGAGATTTGTAAAAATAAAAAGTCTCTTGTTGATACCAATATTACTGTACTAGGAAGGAGCAAAATTACCGCATAGTTTAGTGTGGTTCCTCCAATCAACGCAAATTCCAATCTCTGCGCATGCTGCAGCATAAATCTCCAAACTTGAGCACTCTACTGCTCGGTTATGAACATGGCAGCTATCAAAAATGCATCCTTTGTAGAAATTTTCGGAAGGAATCCGTTGATGACATTCAGCAAAGACACTGTAGCAGAAGTGAAAAAACAAAACTTCATAACATAATAATAATAATTAATAATACAAATTAATAATAAACAGTAAATCTATTTGCCATAGAAAATTAATCAAATTAATGGAATTTGCAAAGTACCTGCTCTTAAGGAGTTCACATACAGAATTTGAACCACATGGAGTGTTTTTGTCTAGATCTGGTTTATTGTTTTTTTTTTGCTTGCACCCAGGTTTTTTACTGTCAATGTCTGTCTGTAACAGCCAGTGGTCAGCCATCTCTTGACAACTTTCTGCTACTTTGCCATTAGGTAACATGCAGTCATCGTTCTGATTGTTGGTACAAGTTCCTGCCAAAGATTTTTTAAGTGTCATTATCTGGATTCAAACTGAAAGATCTACACGGATAATCTCCTAAGAGAGAGTTCTTACCACAATGACCCCATGTGTTATTTCCAAAGTACTGATTTGGAAGGTTAACACTAAAGCCAGTTCTTCCAAATTTAACGACCACTTTTAGACGAAGGATCTCTAAAACTAAGTTAACTCCAGAACTCATCACCTTAATACCTTGTTGCCAGTAAGGTAGCTTTAGATTTATGTCATTCTTTATTGCCTGTAAATAAATCACAACAATGCAGATATTAGAAAGGGGTAAAAGACATTTTACTCACATGTAAGTGCATTGTACACACACACACACACACACACACACACACACACACACACACACACACACACACACACACACACACACACACACACACACACGCACACACACACACACACACACACACACACACACACACACATATATGTTTGTGTGTGAGTTTGTGTGTGTGCCTGTCTTTTATATTCAGTTTAGAAGGGTCGTGTGTTACCTTCAAATCTGGTCGTCCATTGAGATTAAAATTGATCAGTTTGATACTTTGTGCTTGATAATTCACCGTTAAAGATCGAGGACAGGAAACATCTTCAGTTGGATCACAATGGACATTCTCAATCTGAATGTCCAATTCATGCCTTTTTTCAATTTCTTTCATCAAATAATAAGAACAATTTCCTTGGTAACTGTAGTATTGCCCATCAAATGTAATGTAATGAGGATCTCCCCAGCCTTCGCACTCACCTGAAGTGAAAAAAATCTTTTTTTATTCTGTTAAAAACTAAAGTTGACCACCTATGTTTGTTTAAATTAGCTGCTTATTTGTAAAAATATAGACCATAACAATCATAAATAGGAAAAAAAAGTTTTTAGAAATGGCAAACTGGCATTAACTTATTTGAGCTGTATGGGAGAAGCCCTTTCTGAAATAGAGCATGGCAGTTTCTATGGAGTTTACTGGTTTAATAAGTTGCTACTCTCATAAGTTACTGCTGTTGCTTGTTGTTAAAATCGATTTATATTATGATAGTAGGATATGGAGGATAGTATGATAGTAGGTTGCTGCATTATTTCTTGAGTAGTCATGTTGTTTGGTTTATTTTCATGCAATTTTAAGAAATAACCAGATAACTTACAGACACATTCATAATGTTGGCAGCAATGATATTCATCATATACAAGAACAGGAGGCTTCCCGTTGGAACAAGTTATATCCTTCAAGGGTGGGCACTCATAGGGTACTATTTCAAGTTTATCGTTTCCAACACATTTGGCCATTGTGCAGTTGCAAAATTCAAAGATTTCATATGCCTGTAATGAACACAGAAAGGATAATCAGTAGTAGTGTGGTTATATAGATGCAGTAACTAAACTTTAAACATGTATGTTTACAGTAATCCTCACAGGCAGATTAAAAAGTAACATTTTTTATTGATCAAAACTTTTTTTTCATTTACTGCAAGGTGTTTTAAGTTTCACACTTACCCCCTTTCCCCAGGAAGGACAAGATGTTGCAGTGGTTGCAGTCGCGGAGGTCAAATTTGTGGTTGTTCTACTTGGGGTCGAAGTTGGTGTTTCAGTTGTTGTGGTAGATTCTGTTGTTGTTGTTGATTCTGTAGTTGTTGTTGTTGATTCTGTAGTTGTAGTTGTAGTTGTCGTGGTTGTTGTAGAGGTTGTAGTAGTGGTTGTAGTAGTAGGTGTTTCAGTTGTGGATATAGTGTAGGGTGTTGTGGTTTCTTTGGTGGTAGTTGATGATGTAGTTGTAGACTCAGTGGATGTTGGAGTGGTTGTAGTTGTTGTGGTTGTAGTGGTTGTAGTAGTAGGTGTTTCAGTTGTGGATATAGTAGAGGGAGTTGTGGATTCTGTGGTGGTAGTTGATGATGTAGTTGTAGTCTCAGTGGATGTTGGAGTGGTTGTAGTTGTGGTGGTTGTTGTAGTTGTTGTGGTTGTAGTAGTATGTGTTTCAGTTGTGGATATAGTTGAGGGTGTTGTTGATTCTGTGGTTGTAGATGATGATGTAGTTGTAGACTCAGTGGATGTTGGAGTGGTTGTAGTTGTTGTGGTTGTAGTGGTTGTAGTAGTAGGTGTTTCAGTTGTGGATATAGTAGAGGGAGTTGTGGATTCAGAGGTGGTAGTTGATGATGTAGTTGTAGACTCAGTGGATGTTGGAGTGGTTGTAGTTGTGGTGGTTGTAGTGGTTGTAGTAGTAGGTGTTTCAGTTGTGGATATAGTAGAGGGTGTTGTGGATTCTGTGGCGGTAGTTGATGATGTAGTTGTAGACTCAGTGGATGTTGGAGTGGTTGTAGTTGTGGTGGTTGTAGTGGTTGTAGTAGTAGGTGTTTCAGTTGTGGATATAGTAGAGGGTGTTGTGGATTCTGTGATGGTAGTTGATGATGTAGTTGTTGACTCAGTGGATGTTGGAGTGGTTGTAGTTGTGGTGGATGTAGTGGTTGTAGTGGTTGGTGTTTCCGTTGTGGATACAGTTGAGGGAATTGTGGATTCAGTGGTGGTAGTTGATGATGTAGTTGTAGACTCAGTGGATGTTGGAGTGGTTGTAGTTGTGGTGGTTGTAGTGGTTGTGGTAGTAGGTGTTTCAGTTGTGGATATAGTAGAGGGTGTTGTGGATTCTGTGGTGGTAGTTGATGATGTAGTTGTAGACTCAGTGGATGTTGGAGTGGTTGTAGTTGTGGTGGTTGTTGTAGTTGTGGTTGTTGGTCCAGTCGTTGTTTTAGAACACATCCCAATCCATCTACCACCACCACAACAAACCCTTATCTTATAGTCCAGACACTTTTTTTTATTTTTTTGCTCTGCTGTTTTACATATTAAACCAGTTTTTACATCACAAGTAACCTTCTGCTCATTTTCTTTGAGATACAAGTCTAGGTCCATCTCAGGATTTTCAACTGATCTACATTCAATTTTTTCTGGCTTGTCACATACCTTTTGGCCCCTGTTTGAAATGTTATGATATGTTTCAAAGTCATTTTTGTCTATTTTGGGATTGTGTACATTGTACCATTCTGACCATTTGCATGGTTCTTCAATATAAGTACAAGAAGTTGTTGGTGTTGATGTTTCAGCTGTAGTGGGAGATTTGGTTCCGGTTGTGGATTCTGTAGTTGTGGTGGTTGTTGTTGTTATAGTGGTTGTAGTAGTAGTAGGTGTTTCCGTTGTGGATACAGTTGAGGGAGTTGTGGATTCAGAGGTGGTAGTTGATGATGTACTTGTAGACTCAGTGGATGTTGGAGTGGTTGTAGTTGTGGTGGTTGTAGTGGTTGTAGTAGTAGGTGTTTCAGTTGTGGATATAGTAGAGGGTGTTGTGGATTCTGTGGTGGTAGTTGATGATGTAGTTGTAGACTCAGTGGATGTTGGAGTGGTTGTAGTTGTGGTAGTTGTAGTGGTTGTAGTAGTAGGTGTTTCGGTTGTGGATATAGTAGAGGGTGTTGTGGATTCTGTGGTGGTAGTTGAGGATGTAGTTGTAGATTCAGTGGATGTTGGAGTGGTTGTAGTTGTGGTGGTTGTAGTAGTAGGTGTTTCAGTTGTGGATATAGTAGAGGGTGTTGTGGATTCTGTGGTGGTAGTTGATGATGTAGTTGTAGACTCAGTGGATGTTGGAGTGGTTGTAGTTGTGGTAGTTGTAGTGGTTGTAGTAGTAGGTGTTTCAGTTGTGGATATAGTAGAGGGTGTTGTGGATTCAGAGGTGGTAGTTGATGATGTAGTTGTAGATTCAGTGGATGTTGGAGTGGTTGTAGTTGTGGTGGTTGTAGTGGTTGTAGTAGTAGGTGTTTCAGTTGTGGATATAGTAGAGGGTGTTGTGGATTCTGTGGTGGTAGTTGATGATGTAGTTGTAGACTCAGTGGATGTTGGAGTGGTTGTAGTTGTGGTAGTTGTAGTGGTTGTAGTAGTAGGTGTTTCAGTTGTGGATATAGTAGAGGGTGTTGTGGATTCTGTGGTGGTAGTTGAGGATGTAGTTGTAGATTCAGTGGATGTTGTAGTGGTTGTAGTTGTGGTGGTTGTAGTGGTTGTAGTAGTAGGTGTTTCAGTTGTGGATATAGTAGAGGGTGTTGTGGATTCTGTGGTGGTAGTTGATGATGTAGTTGTAGACTCAGTGGATGTTGGAGTGGTTGTAGTTGTGGTGGTTGTTGTAGTTGTGGTTGTTGGTCCAGTCGTTGTTGTAGAACACATCCCAATCAATCTACCACCACCACAACAAACCCTTATCTTATAATCCAGACACTTTTTTTTATTTTTTTGCTCAGCTGTTTTACATATTAAACCAGTTTTTACATCACAAGTAACCTTCTGCTCATTTTCTTTGAGATACAAGTCCAGGTCCATCTCAGGATTTTCAACTGATCTACATTCAATTTCTTCTGGCTTGTCACATACCTTTTGGCCACTGTTTGAAATGTTATGATATGTTTCAAAGTCATTTTTGTCTGTTTTGGGATTGTGTACATTGTACCATTCTGACCATTTGCATGGTTCTTTAATATAAGTACAAGAAGTTGTTGGTGTTGATGTTTCAGCTGTAGTTGTCATGATTTTGGATCTGTTACCTGGTTTGTTCACCCATTTCACACCTGTTGTTACTCCGCCCTGTTCTCATTACTGCTCACCTGTTCCACCTGCGTTTGATAGTATATATTCACCCTTCAGACAAGACAGCAGTGCCAGTTTATTTCATCTTACGATTGATCTATTCCAGCGTTTTTTTGTATTCTGATTACCTGTTCCTGACCTGTTCTGTCCCTTGACCTCCGAGTTTGCCTGTTCCTTCCTGATCCGTTTGCCTGTTTCTAGACGCCCGCCCGACTTGATATCCTGCTTGATCTCTTGTTACCCGTGTACCGATCTCTGGACTGTGACCCGACTTCGCTCAGGATTATCCCTTGGTACCTCATTGGCTTTCTGATCTCCTGTTACCGACCATTGACTGCATTCCGGACATCGGCTACTGCTCAACCCCTTCGGATTTTCCTGCACCCGATTGCCACACGATTTTGACCTTTGCCTGCTCCCGGACCACCGCTACACCAGAACTGATCAGAAGACCAGGTTAGTGGCCCGCACGTTCGTGTTAAAACACATCCTGACCGACGGGGTCACTAACCTGTTGTCTCCGCCTGCAGAGGTTCCCGCTGAGATCACCGGCGCCGTCCGCTCAGTTATTCTTAAATAAACTGTTTGTTCCTCCTGAATACTGGGTCCTTCTGTCTCTGGTTTCTGACAGAATAAACTGGCCATAAAACATGGATCCATCGGAGGACAAACAGTGGCGCTCAGGGGTAGAGAATTCGATTTCACAGCTCGAAGCGGGGGTAAGCGAAATTCTCTCCCATCTTCGCAAGCAGGCAACCCCCGCTCCTACCCTTCCGCCTACGTCAGCCTCCGCAGCTGCGTCACCAGTTGTCAGGCAGACTTTTCAGGAGCCGCGCCTCTCACCTCCAGAATTATTTAGGGGGGATTCCGATCAATGCAGAGCGTTTCTCACCCAGTGTGAGATCCAGTTCCAACTCCAGCCATCTGTTTATCCCTCTGATCGTTCAATGGTTGCATTTGTTATTTCCTTATTGGCAGGAAGAGCAAAATTATGGGGAACATCTGTATGGCAAAACAACCCTGGTCTCTGCTATTCGTACCGGGCATTTACGCAAGAACTAGTTCGAGTTTTTTGCCCAGCTCTTCCCAGTCGGGAGGCTTCAAGAGGACTTTATGCTCTCAGGCAGGGTGGTAGATCAGTCGCAGAATATATTATTGACTTCCATTTACTTTCTGCGGAAAGTACTTGGAATGAGGACGCGCTCATGGACGCTTTCAACCGAGGTTTGAATGATGGAGTAAAGGATGTACTGTCAACCCGCGAGTTCCCGCAGACCTTGAAACAGCTGGAGGAATTGGCTACGCAGATCGATCTTCGGTTGACTGAACGTCGCAGAGAACGGGGAGCACGGGGATCAACTTTTCCTCGATCGGCTTCATATGTTCCTGCGGTGGTTTCTGCTCCTGACCGTACACCAGACCCCGAGCCGATGCAACTGGGACGGACCCGTCTGACGCCAGAAGAGAGAAGCAGACGTCATCAGCTGAACCTTTGCCTCTACTGTGGCGGTGTGGGACATCGTGTCAGGT
Source organism: Fundulus diaphanus (assembly GCA_037039145.1). Taxonomy (NCBI): domain Eukaryota; kingdom Metazoa; phylum Chordata; class Actinopteri; order Cyprinodontiformes; family Fundulidae; genus Fundulus; species Fundulus diaphanus. The sequence goes on from CM073134.1 coordinate 29,638,451, forward strand.
CGTGTCCGATAAGAGGTACAGGCTCATTTGAGCAGAGGAGTACTCTGCTGAGTCACACCAAACTTGCCGTCTCCCCAGGTCTTTTCTTTCCAGTGATTCTCGGGGTCGATTCCAGAACTCACACACTGTCTGCATTAATGGACTCAGGTGCTGACACCGAGTTTATGGACAAAGGATTGGCTAAACGACTGGGAATAAGGCTTTTTCCATCGCCAGATTCCCATAAGGTGATAGCCTTAGATGGTCACCAAATTAGTTGTTCCTCTCTCATTTCGGAACCTGTTGAGCTGGTGGTGGGGGGTAATCATTGTGAGGAATTATCATTTGTGATAATTGATTCTCCCCAGGTTCCTATTGTTCTAGGTTATACTTGGCTAAGGAGACACAATCCTCACATTGACTGGCAGAATGCTGAGGTCTTAGGATGGGCTACCTCCTGTTCGGATTCGTGTTTACGTTCTGCCCGGCCTGTACAATCAGCAGTCAATGAGGTGGAGGAGGTTTACCCAGACCTGTCAAAAGTTCCTACGGAGTATCATGACCTCAAGGAGGTTTTCAATAAGTGCAAGGCCACTGCATTACCTCCACATCGGCCATTTGACTGTGGCATTGACTTGTTGCCGGGAAGTACGCCACCTAGGGGAAGGTTATACTCTTTATCGGGCCCTGAATCCCAGGCGATGCAAGATTACATTTCCGACTCCCTTAAAGCAGGGATTATTCGCCCTTCTTCGTCTCCAGCTGGTGCCGGATTCTTTTTTGTGGGGAAGAAGGACGGTTCACTCAGACCATGCATTGACTATAGAGGTCTTAATGAGATAACGATAAAGAATCGTTACCCCATTCCCTTGATGAACTCAGCTTTTGACCAGATTCAGGGAGCAAGGGTGTTCACAAAGTTAGATCTACGCAACGCATACCATCTGGTGCGCATTCGAGAGGGAGATGAATGGAAGACGGCATTCAACACCCCCACAGGACATTATGAATATCTTGTTATGCCCTTTGGTCTGACTAATGCTCCAGCTGTGTTCCAACATCTTGTAAACGAGATACTCAGGGACATGGTCGGACATTTTGTGTTTGTTTATTTAGACGATATCATTATTTACTCCCGTGATTTGGAGTCCCATAAGATGCATGTCAGATCTGTCCTGTTGCGCCTTCTGCAGAACCAGCTTTTTGTGAAGGCCGAGAAATGTGAATTTCATGTGTCCACTATGTCTTTTCTAGGCTTTGTGGTGTCCCCAAACCACATAGCTATGGATCCGTCTAAAGTAAGCGCAGTTACTGACTGGCCCCTTCCTAAGGATAGAAAGCAATTGCAGAGATTTTTGGGGTTTGCAAACTTCTATCGAAGATTCATACGGAATTACAGTCAGATAGCTGCACCTCTACATGCTCTCACATCCTCCAAGCTAAGATTCTGTTGGAATGAACAGGCAGACCTAGCTTTTCAGAGACTTAAGAATTTGTTTACTTCAGCACCTGTTCTGGTTTCCCCTGACCCAGAGAGACAGTTTACCGTGGAGGTGGATGCATCTAGTACCGGGGTTGGGGCTGTTCTCAGTCAGGAGGCCAAGGACGGCAAGATGCACCCTTGTGCGTTTTTTTCTAAGGGACTCACAAGCGCAGAGAGGAACTATGACGTGGGGGATCGGGAACTGTTAGCGGTTAAGCTAGCTCTGGAAGAATGGAGACATTGGCTGGAGGGGTCCAAGGTTCCCTTTTTGGTTTGGACGGACCATAAGAACTTAGAGTACCTTAAGACTGCTAAAAGACTTAACCCTAGACAAGCAAGATGGGCTCTCTTCTTCGGACGTTTCAATTTTTCTCTGTCTTACAGACCCGGGACTAAGAATGTAAAGCCTGATGCATTGTCCAGGGTGTTCGAGGCGGACGAGGAGAGCACCAGAGGTGCAGAGGAGTATGTTTTACCTAAATCTGTGAGGTGTGCCATTACTATGGTTAATTTAGAACAAGAAGTTAGAGGGGCCCTCTGTAACCACCAGCCCCCAGAAGCCTGTCCTAAGAATCGCCTGTTTGTTCCTGACTCTTTGAGAAAGCGGGTACTAGAGTTCTGCCATGGGTCCCGCTTGTTTTGTCATCCTGGTGTTACTAAGACTATGGGTATTATTCGGACACAATTCTGGTGGCCTTCTCTGTCTGCTGATGTGCGGGAGTTTGTGGCAGCATGTTCTCCTTGCAATCAGGCTAAAACATCCAGAAGACCCCCATTTGGTTTACTACGACCCTTACCCATTCCATCTCGGCCTTGGTCTAATATTGCTATGGACTTCATCACCGGTTTACCCAGTTCAGAAGGTAACACAGTTATACTAACAATCATTGACAGATTCTCCAAGATGGTCCATTTGGTTCCGCTGCCCAAACTCCCATCCGCTAAGGAGATGGGGGAGATTCTGGCCCGTGAGGTCTTCCGCCTCCATGGTCTTCCGACGGACATAGTCTCCGACAGAGGTCCTCAGTTCGTGGCACGTTACTGGAAGGAGTTCTGTGCCATGCTGGGGATCTCTGTTAGCCTGTCATCGGGTTTCCACCCCCAGACAGATGGGCAGACAGAGAGGGCCAATCAAGAGGTAGAGACCAAACTACGGTTGTTGTGTGGGTCAGATCCTACTAAGTGGTCAAACCAACTCTCATGGATCGAACATGCCTTGAATTCCACTCCTTCTAGCACCACTGGGCTCTCTCCGTTTTATGTTGTTTTTGGTTTTCAGCCACCGGTGTTCACCATCCAGGAGAGGGATTCAAGGGTTCCATCAGCCCGATTGTCAGCTATGAGGTGCCAGCGAGCCTGGAGGAGAGCTCGAAGAGCTATTGGGAACTCATTGGAAAGTCAATCCAAGGCTGCTAACCGCCACAGGGTTCCGGCACCTGAATATCGGGAGGGCCAAAGGGTGTGGTTGTCCACCAAGGATTTGCCTCTGAGGGTGGAGAGCAGGAAACTGGCACCTCGGTTCATCGGGCCGTTCCCCATTGCTAAGGTGGTGAACCCGGTGGCCGTCCGCCTCCAGCTTCCTGGCACAATGAGAATTCACCCTACTTTTCATGTGTCCCGGGTCAAACCTGTTGTGATTTCTAGATTCATGCCCACCTCCAGACCCCCTCCTCCCACCCGACTCATCGACGGTGATCCTGTCTACACCGTCAATCGCATCCTGCGGTCCAGAAGGAGGGGCAGGGGGATCCAGTACTTGGTAGACTGGGAGGGTTATGGTCCAGAAGAAAGGTCCTGGATTCCTGCCAGGTTTATCTTAGATAAGAACTTGATCAAGGCCTTTCACAAGGACCATCCTGATCAGCCCAGAGGGGCGTCTGGTATCCGCCCTTAGGGAGGAGGTTCTGTCATGATTTTGGATCTGTTACCTGGTTTGTTCACCCATTTCACACCTGTTGTTACTCCGCCCTGTTCTCATTACTGCTCACCTGTTCCACCTGCGTTTGATAGTATATATTCACCCTTCAGACAAGACAGCAGTGCCAGTTTATTTCATCTTACGATTGATCTATTCCAGCGTTTTTTTGTATTCTGATTACCTGTTCCTGACCTGTTCTGTCCCTTGACCTCCGAGTTTGCCTGTTCCTTCCTGATCCGTTTGCCTGTTTCTAGACGCCCGCCCGACTTGATATCCTGCTTGATCTCTTGTTACCCGTGTACCGATCTCTGGACTGTGACCCGACTTCGCTCAGGATTATCCCTTGGTACCTCATTGGCTTTCTGATCTCCTGTTACCGACCATTGACTGCATTCCGGACATCGGCTACTGCTCAACCCCTTCGGATTTTCCTGCACCCGATTGCCACACGATTTTGACCTTTGCCTGCTCCCGGACCACCGCTACACCAGAACTGATCAGAAGACCAGGTTAGTGGCCCGCACGTTCGTGTTAAAACACATCCTGACCGACGGGGTCACTAACCTGTTGTCTCCGCCTGCAGAGGTTCCCGCTGAGATCACCGGCGCCGTCCGCTCAGTTATTCTTAAATAAACTGTTTGTTCCTCCTGAATACTGGGTCCTTCTGTCTCTGGTTTCTGACAGTAGTGGGAGATTTGGTTCCAGTTGTGGATTCTGTAGTTGTGGTGGTTGTTGTTGTTGTAGTGGTTGTAGTAGTAGGTGTTTCCGTTGTGGATACAGTTGAGGGAGTTGTGGATTCAGAAGTGGTAGTTGATGATGTAGTTGTAGATTCAGTGGATGTTGGAGTGGTTGTAGTTGTGGTGGTTGTAGTGGTTGTAGTAGTAGGTGTTTCAGTTGTGGATATAGTAAAGGGTGTTGTGGATTCTGTGGTGGTAGTTGATGATGTAGTTGTAGACTCAGTGGATGTTGGAGTGGTTGTAGTTGTGGTGGTTGTAGTGGTTGTAGTAGTAGGTGTTTCAGTTGTGGATATAGTAGAGGGTGTTGTGGATTCTGTGGTGGTAGTTGATGATGTAGTTGTTGACTCAGTGGATGTTGGAGTGGTTGTAGTTGTGGTGGATGCAGTGGTTGTAGTAGTAGGTGTTTCCGTTGTAGATACAGTTGAGGGAGTTGTGGATTCTGTGGTGGTAGTTGATGATGTAGTTGTAGACTCAGTGGATGTTGGAGTGGTTGTAGTTGTGGTAGTTGTAGTGGTTGTAGTAGTAGGTGTTTCAGTTGTGGATATAGTAGAGGGTGTTGTGGATTCTGTGGTGGTAGTTGATGATGTAGTTGTAGACTCAGTGGATGTTGGAGTGGTTGTAGTTGTGGTGGTTGTTGTAGTTGTTGTTGTTGGTCCAGTCGTTGTTGTAGAACACATCCCAATCCATCTACCACCACCACAACAAACCCTTATCTTATAATCCAGACACTTTTTTTTATTTTTTTGCTCTGCTGTTTTACATATTAAACCAGTTTTTACATCACAAGTAACCTTCTGCTCATTTTCTTTGAGATACAAGTCCAGGTCCATCTCAGGATTTTCAACTGATCTACATTCAATTTCTTCTGGCTTGTCACATACCTTTTGGCCACTGTTTGAAATGTTATGATATGTTTCAAAGTCATTTTTGTCTGTTTTGGGATTGTGTACATTGTACCATTCTGACCATTTGCATGGTTCTTCAATATAAGTACAAGAAGTTGTTGGTGTTGATGTTTCAGCTGTACTGGGAGATTTGGTTCCGGTTGTGGATTCTGTAGTTGTGGTGGTTGTTGTTGTTGTAGTGGTTGTAGTAGTAGGTGTTTCCGTTGTGGATACAGTTGAGGGAGTTGTGGATTCAGTGGTGGTAGTTGATGATGTAGTTGTAGACTCAGTGGATGTTGTAGTGGTTGTAGTTGTGGTGGTTGTAGTGGTTATAGTAGTAGGTGTTTCAGTTGTGGATATAGTAGAGGGTGTTGTGGGTTCTGTGGTGGTAGTTGATGATGTAGTTGTAGACTCAGTGGATGTTGGAGTGGTTGTAGTTGTGGTGGTTGTAGTGGTTGTAGTAGTAGGTGTTTCAGTTGTGGATATAGTAGAGGGTGTTGTGGATTCTGTGGTGGTAGTTGAGGATGTAGTTGTAGACTCAGTGGATGTTGGAGTGGTTGTAGTTGTGGTGGTTGTAGTGGTTGTAGTAGTAGGTGTTTCAGTTGTGGATATAGTAGAGGGTGTTGTGGATTCTGTGGTGGTAGTTGATGATGTAGTTGTAGACTCAGTGGATATTGGAGTGGTTGTAGTTGTGGTGGTTGTTGTAGTTGTGGTTGTTGGTCCAGTCGTTGTTGTAGAACACATCCCAATCCATCTACCACCACCACAACAAACCCTTATTTTATAATCCAGACACTTTTTTTTATTTTTTTGCTCAGCTGTTTTACATATTAAACCAGTTTTTACATCACAAGTAACCTTCTGCTCATTTTCTTTGAGATACAAGTCTAGGTCCATCTCAGGATTTTCAACTGATCTACATTCAATTTTTACTGGCTTGTCACATACCTTTTGGCCACTGTTTGAAATGTTATGATATGTTTCAAAGTCATTTTTGTCTGTTTTGGGATTGTGTACATTGTACCATTCTGACCATTTGCATGGTTCTTCAATATAAGTACAAGAAGTTGTTGGTGTTGATGTTTCAGCTGTACTGGGAGATTTGGTTCCGGTTGTGGATTCTGTAGTTGTGGTGGTTGTTGTTGTTGTTGTAGTGGTTGTAGTAGTAGGTGTTTCCGTTGTGGATACAGTTGAGGGAGTTGTGGATTCAGTGGTGGTTGTTGATGATGTAGTTGTAGACTCCGTGGATGTTGGAGTGGTTGTAGTTGTGGTGGTTGTAGTAGTAGGTGTTTCAGTTGTGGATATAGTAGAGGGTGTTGTGGATTCTGTGGTGGTAGTTGAGGATGTAGTTGTAGACTCAGTGGATGTTGGAGTGGTTGTAGTTGTGGTGGTTGTAGTGGTTGTAGTAGTAGGTGTTTCAGTTGTGGATATAGTAGAGGGTGTTGTGGATTCTGTGGTGGTAGTTGTGGTTGTTGTAGTTGTAGTGGTAGATTCTATTGTTGTGGTTGTTGGTAACCTAGTTGTAGTTCTAATCTCACATTCTGAGACACATCTTTTTCTACGTTCATCATAAATTGGTGCATCATTTGGGCATTTAGGGTAACAACCTGTAAAATTGCAGCAAAACCTTGTAAAAAGGTTCTAGGCAAAACATTTACTTTACAAAATAATACAGATTTTTCCCATTTGTTGTTTCTAAAATATAATTGCTTACATGAAGTTAGTCTAAGACAGGGGTCACCAACATGGTACCCGCGGGCACCAGGTAGCCCCCAAGGACCATTTGTTGTGCCCTCATCCATGTTCTAAAACTTGCATAACCCGCCAGTGAGCTGCATCTAAAATTCTATTTTAGTCTGTTGCTGTACTTTTGCATTTATATAGATTTTAAAATGACAATATCTTAAAAAATGCATTGCAAATATGTTTATTAGTGAGCTGTTATTGTTCAAATGTCAGTACTGGTAGCCCTTCGTGTGACACATAACCGATGAAGTAGCTCTCAGTTTCAAAAAGGTTGGTGACCCCTGGTCTGAGAGGTAAGCAGAAATAATAAATGTCCTATTTCAATTTCCTATTCTATATCCTATTTGTTATTACAAAAAGCCTTAATTTATAACTTACCTTCAAGTTTTAGAACCCGTGAATAGATTGGAGTGTTTGAACAAGTCTGGTATGGTGGAATGCATGATTCGTAGTGCCATCTGCACTCATCTTCTTCTTTATCATTGTAGTAATCACAAAAGACGGCTAGAAAAACAGTGCAGAAACAATGTTTATAGGAAGAAAATTTGAGCTAGACAATGTAACTTCTTTTAAAATGACTCTCATCTGAAAAAGCAATTAATGTTTGTTATTCTTAGATAATTCTTTAATTAAAAAGCAAAACTGTTGCTCATCTTTTCATAATTTCTTTTCCGCAGACCATGGGTATTTACGTTTTTAAATTTTGTTTAAATTTTAGATTGCCTTTATGTACTTGATTATTGACTGATTTGCTGATAGAAATTCCAGGCAAACATTAAATAATGTTTTGTATTAATAATTATTGTTTTAAGATTTGACTATGTTGAAGTCATTATTATCGTTGTAAAAATGTATAGCTTATAAAAAAACTGTAATTTTGTTTATTATCGCTACTAAATATGCTAATACTACTACTACTACTACTACTACTACTACTACTACTACTACTACTATTACTACTACTACTACTACTACTACTACTACTACTAATAATAATAATAAACAGCATAAATGGGTGAGCATTTAAACATGTCAGGATTCACTTTTTGGGAATTTAGAAAATTATGGAAAGAGATGTTCTTGCATACAGAAAATGTGTCCACTTTGTAAATCTACTACCTGACTTTTAAAATTGAACTCTTTTTAATTGCTATTGAGTCAAAAAAGGTTTAAAAACACAAATATCTGAAGAAGAAGAAAATAGTTAACTTACGACATATTTCTGGAGTCCTCCATGAAATGCAAACACCAGCTTTATTACAAGCTTGGGCATAAGCTGCAACAGCTGAACAGAAACACTCGCAGTCCCCTCCAGTGTCACAGGCACAGGTGTCTTTCAAACAGTTGTCATAGAATGGATCTGGTGGTACCTTTTCAGGAGTTAAAAAATACTTAGTTTTCATTTGTCTGTAGTCCTTTTAGTATAACATTTTCATTGCATGAATGAACAACCATTAGGCTACCTTGGAGTGGCATTCTCTAAACGTGTCCTTTATGATCTGGCATTTCATTTTTGCCCAGTGGTCTCGATGAGGCGCTTCTTCACAAGCGTCAACTATTTTTTCCACATCTGAGCAAGAGCTGTCTCCTTTCCAGCTGTTTGCAAATTCTAACGGGTTGTTCACAACCAACCCACTCCTGGTGGTGAAGTCATTCGCTCCGTAACCATCATTGTTTCCACACAGTCCACACGCTTCACCCTGTAGAAGCATGAGAAAGACAGTCATTGCCACGTCTTGTATCATGTAGAAAAGCATATTTTTTTTCAATGGGTTTAAGTCTATGATTTTCAGTTAACATCTTAACTTGAAACCAAGATAATGTTTGTACTCTGATCAAGATTGCCCAAAGTTAGGGGCAGTTGAAAAAAAACTCCAGTTTTAACATCAACTATGCCAAGTCTGTTCTCATATGCATATTCTAGCCCAGTAAACAGTTGCTGTGACTCACCTCATAATCTGGGTCCAGTTGGATGACAAAATAGGTTTTGTGATCCCATATCACAGTTAGACCGATGTCAGTAGTTACCAAAATATAAAAGCCATGATTCTTTATGTTATATGGTATAAAAAGGCCATTTTTCAATTCCTGCTCTTTACTTTTACCATCTGTGAGGGTGATCACAGTTTTCTGAAATACAAAAAAGATTTCACTATTTGGAAAACATTAACACCATTCTTACAACACATTTGGTATTAACTGATGCCTGATTTTATACCTGATGTTACTTATATGAATTGTTAAGGTTGGAGATTGCATTTCATGTGATTGTATTTTTGCCTTACCCCTAGCTGAATTCTGACAGTTTTGGAACATGTTGTGCCTCTGGATCCACATGGTTCATCTTCCGTGATGACTTCAATGTCATTCTCCACAGTTTCATCAGAGCATTTGCTCTAAACAAAGAAAGGTGACTTAAATAGTTTGCATCAGTACTGCAACCAATGGACACAGATCAAAATGCACTTTGATGAAAATCTACAAACTAATACTTTCAGACACATAAATTGCCCTCCAAAAGTACATATTGTCATACTGTTACCCCATTATTGTGGTTGCTTGGTTTTGAAGGCAAACAGATTCTTTTGGACAACCGAGATATTTAATCGTGGGCTCATACTTTACTTTATTTTTCTTTCCAAATATAAACGTCTGTTTGATGCTTAGACTTTAACTGAACGTAAACATTTACCACAAATTGATTTAGATTTTAATCCAGATGTGGATAGGCAATTAGAATTTTATCTAGACATCTTAATGCTTAATGGTCCGCCTCATTTGTAACAATTCAGTGTTTGTTACTGGTCTCACAACCAGTGACTGTTTCAATGTGTTTATGATGTCTTTATGTTTTAATGATGTAAAGCACTTTGAACCACCTTCCTGCTTAAATGTGCTGTACAAATAAACTTGACTTGACCCAGTGTGTTTCTGACAGAGCAGAAAATGCATTTTAACCATACTATGTCCACAGGAAACAATAATTACACTTTTTGCATTCTCAACATTTACCCTCTGACAGAATCCAACTTACACATACAGTCTCAAATTTACGTGTTATTGTGCACAAAGTAGTCAGTCGTCTTTCTATGACAAAGGTCTAGAAAATATTCTGATTGACATTCTCTGCATCCTACTATAAACTTTCTTGGTAACCATACCTTTGAATAAAGAGATTAAGGAGAACTTTACATCTCCACACCTGCATTGGCCTTGAGGAGCCAGGGGAAGTGAAGCACACATAAAGTGCAAGACAAAAAGTATTCTATTTCATATCTTTCCTAAATTACTACCACAAACTTCAATCTATTTTGATTTAATTTTGTACAATGGACAAGCACTAACAAACGAGCACGTAAGTGTGATACAGGGTTGGATTTTTTCTTTTGCTTTATTTTATGAATAAAAATTTGAAAGGCTTGTTGTGCATATGTACTCAACCCTTTTACTTATACATTACTAAAAGGAAGTACAATAAATAAATAAATAAATACAATGGCATGTATGGTTATAATGTGACCAAAATGTGAAAGGGCTTAGTGGTGTGAATACTTATATACTTTGACTGTAAATCACTGTAGCTTTGCCTTCAAATACCAACTGTTGCCGTTATTGAATATCAGGTGTTTCATAAAAAGTATTCTGATTTCATAAAAAAAAAACTATTCCTGCTAATTCATCTGATAAATAAACACATTTCCTTTCCAGTAATTAAAATCCAGTTGCACTGAATTGGTACCAAAAGGATTTAGGCATAAACTTACCTTAAAAGCAACATAAGAACAGTGTCCTTGAAATTCATATGAGTTCTTATCAAAAGTTTTATGATGTCCACTTCCATAAATAATGCAGCTGCTTGAACAATTCTTCGTTGTACAATCCCAATTTCCACCTTCACACGTACTAAATCAATCAGAAATGGATAGTGAAACAAATGTAATGTAACAAATTCAAACTAAAACTATTCAACTGGTTTTTACTTAAATATAATGCAGCACAATGCCTTTTCTCACACACACGCACACACACACACACACACGCACACACACACATATATATATATATATATATATATATATATATATATATATATATATATATATATATATATATATATATATATATATATATGTGTGTGTGTGTGTGTGTGTGTGTGTGTGTGTGTGTGTGCGTGTGTGTGTGTGTGTGTGTGTGTTTTACCAGATGTTGCAATCTTGATAAACGTTGGTTCCAGGCTTGTAGAATTTACCATTGTGCTTGCATGGACATTCTCTCTCCTTCTTCACGCAGGAGTCATTACCATCTGCAAGCTGACCAGGAGGACACATGCATCCAGGCACACACTCAGATGAATCCTGAAGGGGAATATAAAGTATAAAGTCATAAAAGTATACAGAATTAGTTATTTAACTATTTTTTTTTGCTGTAGACATTCATTTGTTTGGATGAGTCCATCTCAGCCCACATTCGGTTACAGCTATGACTTTCTCGAGAGCTCTACACTATATCTGTGAAAGTCAGCAGTGCAGAATCAGACGTTACTTTAGTGCCACCGTTGTGACCACTATGATTTGTTTAGTCAGGTTGAACAGTCTGGGACACTTAGCCGAGGTTTTTTGAAGCTAACAGGTTCAAAGAACAAACATCCTGACACACATGTATGAAAAAATAGAAGTAAGTATATTGCAAACATTAATAAATTAATGAAGGAATAAGCAAGAAAAATAAAAACATCCATCCTTCCATCCATTATCTATACACGCTTATCTCTCATGGGGTCGCGAGGGGTGCTGGTGCCTATCTCCAGCATTCACATAAAAATATCTAATTACACAATAAAAAAAATTCAATGTGATAATTCCACTGTCTTTTTTTAGAATATTTTGTTAACTGTTTTGTTAAAGAGTGGAACACAATGTCATTCAAGCAGGGTTAACACAGCATGTATTTTTGGGCAAAGAGGATTTATATTCCCAATCTCATAACCTAGGAAAGAATAATTTAAAGATTGCGGTTTCATCTCAGCCTTTTAAAATCCTTGTTATAGTTAAACAAAACCCTTGAAATGTTATTTTTTCATTCATTATATAATGGCAAACTTGAAGTATTGTCACTATCAATTTTGTACCAATGCGCACCTAAATAGAGTAAACTGTATTTTTTATCCTTTCTGTGCTTTTTGTGGGTACTGCCATCTTGGCATTACTCAAATAACGTGTTGTCATTCAAATCACGGCAGAATATTCATAACCTCGACATATCAACTATACCAGTGGCTAGAATAAAAATATGCAACAGACCCAAGGCAATAGATTTCCTTTTTGAACCGTGATTCTCCAGATTCATATTCTGGCTCAAACATATAAGGTTGAATGTCAAGTTGAAGAAATTTTTGCCATTTTGCACATAGAATTTACTGACTTTCTGAAATTAATGCTTGTGAAAAATGCCTACTGGCTGACAGCCTGAGGTATGATGGGAAGGTGTGTTTACACTCTCCTTGGTGCAGTTTCTACGTCACTTCCGGTTCAGTTAAAACTAGCCACGCTCGAGGATTGCTTATAGTCTGCTATCGCAAACATTTTGAGGGATGTCAAGAGGTTATTATGTAGAATGTGTCAATTAGGAAATGTGTTATACTAAGACTAGGGGACATTTTACATGAAAATGGTTTTATGCTTTTGTTTGACTCTTAACTTTGTTTACTGGAGGTTTAGGTCCTGACTTTTCCACCCTCCATAAAAAGACAATTTTTTTTGTGGTGGTAAAAAACACAGATAGCCAAGACTTATCTGTACCACAATTACTTTATCTGTCAGTAAAACAAACGTGTGGTCGTAAGACTATTTGAGCCTGGATATCGGGAAAATTAAGTAGCTAAAATTAGCTTCCATTGAGCCTTCAAAGTTAAATTCAAAAGGCAAAAGATAACCTTGTTTAGCGCTTCCATTAGTCTGTATCCCATGTGTCATTAAAAGAAAATATTGCATCTTTTTAAAACATTCAGTGGGGTTCCTGCTTGAGCATAATTTTTTTTTTACAGGATCTTAGTTATTTTTGGGTAAGCAGTGACAAAAAGGTGACTCTGTGGTGGGTAGACAAACCGTATACATAAGATATACATCAGGAGCTCTGATCCATATTCGAGGTTAACAAGACAAAAACTCACACAAATATCATCATCCAGATTTAAACAACTTCGAGAGCATTGTGGTCCAAGGTTACTGCCACGTGTAGAGGAACAGTTAAAGTACACTTTTGGAGGAGTACAAACTGTTGAAAAAGGAAATACTTGGTTAATATTCATAAGATTAAACAAGTATGGGTAAGAAAAGAAAAGAAATGAGGGGCCAGATGATCTACCTATGGAGGAGGTTTGGTGAGAATGGCAGTGAAGCTTTCCATTGGTGCATAAGCTTGGAAAAAAAACAAAGGTATGAGATGAAACATAAATGCAGATTGTGCGTATGTTATTTGCTGAAAAAACAAACTAAAACTACGTAACCATATAATTTAAGCTTTCCTCTGACTCACCAGTGCCCTGAATTGGTGTTGACAGACTTTCCAGCCTCAATGAAGTTTCCATTATAGGAACAGGAACATTCTTCTTTGGGTACACAAATGTCTTTTTCATTCAGATAGAGGCCATCAGGGCAGAAACAGCCAACCACAGGCAGGAAGTGTGGAGAGCAGCTCTGCCGCTCCGAGTTCAGCGAGCTACAAGTCAGCTGGCATCTCCGATGATTGTACGTGAAGATCTGAGTTGATGGACAGCTCTTTGTGTGTTTCTCTGTTTTGTGGACAGTATGGGGACGGTTACCTGACTGCTTTATGACTTACACATGAAAGTTAGAGGTTTAGTTTATATTTTTTTTAAGTTTGGTTCTGTGAAGTTGTTATCAGAGATAGATTTCCTTTCTGACATTGCCTGTGTGCTTGTTGAACAAACTAAGTACATTCATTGAGTGGTGGACAACCAACAAAACATACACTGTTTCTTATCCTATTTAGATCAGCTGAATGTGAGTTTATTCAGATGATCTTAATACTATGATACCTGTAAAGCGCATCTTCAATACTGCTTGACAACTAGGGTTAAATCCAAAGTTTAATTTGTCAGTCCCGTTGGAGCAAGAGGGGACTGACGTCTCTCAACTAATCTGGTGAGTGGTTACAGCCTGCAGGCTTAAACAATATTACTCTACATAGAAACACAGACATTATTTAGCTAAAAACAGCAAACCTAACACAGTCTCTTTTGAAATTGACTGTCAATATCTTCTAACATAGCATTATACCGCACAAATATTAACCTTTCCAGCTGGAGTTGTTTTAAATTGATCAATTCAGATTTTGTCTGACTTCCCGTTAGTCTTCCACTACTTCTTGGATGATATTAGTTTTCCAAAAAGTGCAAATTGATATGACGATACTAGATGTAAGGTAACTGGCCCTAATAAATTACTTCACAGAACCTCACTTTTAATAAAATCAGGATTAACCCTTTAACTTGCAGATCAAATTTAAAAGTTCAACATTCTTTAATGCTTAACAAAATTGAAATATCTTACCACATTCATTTCCAAAATCTGTCACAAACTTTCCCTTTGCTGCACAAGCTCGACCATAAGAGGTTAGGACAGCACATAAGCCGTCCTCACTTTTCTCACTGCTGCAGGTGGAATAAAGGCAACGCTGCAGAAAGAACAATAATACTTTAATTAGTACTTCAACGTAATTTCACTAAAACCAAATTTAACCAAATTTGTAGGTCTGAACGAAAGTGTTTTGTTGTACCTTGTAGTAGCTGTCAGGATTCACCTCTGAATGGCAAACTGCAAATGTACTATTTGGATTTCGCAGCATTTCGCACCAGTTTTTGGCATAGTTCTCTACAAATAAATTAAATGTTTATACTTTAATTAATCTTAACTAAAACAAAGGCTTTAAAGGTAAACATACTGCCTCCAGAACAAGAGCAGCCTACTAGACTTGGAAAAAAGTTTTTATTTACCAAGATTTACACTGTTGGAACAGGGATCACTAAGTCTTTCCTCGCTGTCTGAGCATGATGTGTTGGCCTTCCAAGAGTTACTGAAAGATGTTGCAGTTCCCTCCACGATCCCCTGAGGACTCATCATGTCATCCTTCAAGACCATGTTGAAACTTCCACACAAACCTGAGGAGCATGTTTAGAACAGCAGCTAATGCTCTGAACTATGCAAAACATAGAAAGATGTTCACTTTTTTTCAAGACATCATTACTCCTATTCCAACTCTAAATATTTGTGTTATGACATCGTATGGAGGGACTTATTTCCAGACTTTCCAACTTACACAAATATCAATTAAAGTCAACTCAAATCAAACCTTTGACAGATATAGCAAAAATGTCATACTAAATACGGTGATATTTATTAAATTAGAATATTATTGACAGTTAATTTAGTTCTGTAACTCAATTCACTACGTCAAACACATTATATAGACATTTTACACACAACATGAGCTTTTCAAACTTCTATCTCTGTTATTGTTGGTGATATTTACATCTTCCAGCTAATGAAAATCCTACATTTAGACCAACAAAAGTAAGTTTTAAATATATGAATGTTAGTTTAAGAAAATGTATGTTTGAACCCGCTTAAAGGTCTTTTATTTACAAAATGTATTTTAAATTTGTTAAAGGACCCTCATCATAAAATGCCTGTATATTTGACCTTTGAAATATATTTCCAGTTTCAGAAGTTGCATTTCATCATTTGCAAAAAGCATCTAAAGTCAGACAAAGGGTTTGGTGATTTCTCTAAATTAAGTTAATGTTAAGCATTTTTTCCCTTGATGAACAAAATACACCTGTGAATGTCACCTGATTCGCAAGACTGCAGTCAGACTCAGAACCAAGACCATATCTAAAAAAGATGTGAGCATATTCTGTATTATGCCCAGTAATATTCTACAATATGCCCTAGCAAATTAGATTTTAAATCTTAATGGGTCTTTCTGGGTTAAATAAAGTAAAAGAAAATGGTAATGAAATCAATTTAACTTAAACCATGAATTTATTTTGGATTATTTCTTGTGGTTCCAAAGGTTTAAATGCCCTTGGACTTTTAAATGCTGCTGAGATGCTTTATGAACATATTTCAGATCGAGTCTTCTGGTTTGGATTTCATATGTGGTCCTTTCATGTTTTTTAAATAAACCTTTTAATTTGTATTAATACAATTTTTAGATACAGCCTTTCTGTTTTACATGTTCTGCATGTGTTATTTATGGTTTCAGTTTCTCTTTAAGCACATCAAGTGTTCAGTTTTTATACACGAATGGCCCATTATATAAGTTGTCTCATCTTCAATAAAAATGTTAAACTCACCACGTGTCTTTTCTTTGTAACTGCTCTCCAGACTGATGTAGACTTGCATGACAGGGATACGTTGGATCTGAATTTGCAGACCAAAGTTGGTGTAGAGCAAGATATGAAAGGATGAAGCATGAAATATTCTCATGTCCCCTGTGAATGAAATCATAAAATTCTTTAAATCTTTCACAAATAACAGCTGAAATGCTCAGAAAAAGGTAATTAAGGATTTTTTTTTCTTCCTGTCAGACCAACCTGAGTAGAACGGCAAAGTGATTGTTTCCATATTCTGCTTAACTAAACCGTCAGAGGTGAACATTAATACCTGGAGAAATACAGAACAAATTAGCTTTGATCTGCAAATATTAGTGGGAATGTGAATTCAAAAAAGTCTGCATTTTGCGCTTGTAATTTTCTTTTGTTTATGCACACGAATCGTATAATTATGTATTTTTGATATTTTCAAGTAACAAAGAGAAGTAAATACTGCAATATTTGCATAAGCTGAGCTGTGGGAGGTTTAAATATTGGAACAGTTTACTGTTGAAATGTGTCCACATGTATTTAATGTATTTAATGTTTAAGGCCAGCACTGGGTAGATTTGCCAATAATTGTACTTATTAAAAAAAATACTCTTACAGTAACAGTAAAATAATATTTGGTGAAAAAGCTACTCAATTACTGAACGACTGATGATAATGTCTGATTTATTAAGTTTGTAAACTGTGCAATAAGTATTAAATAACGTGCAAATTCTAGTGCCTTTAATTATAAGGATAAAAATACCAGTGCAACTGCAATAACCATGACAATCTCAACTACAGCATGAACAACAGCATATATAAAGATTGGTAGACAACCTTGGGTAAATATTCTTGCCCAATGGCACATCGACATGGGGCAGAAGAGAAATCCTTTTCACAAATTTGTAATTGCATAACTGCTGTACTCTTCCCACCAAACCACTCCCAACCTGGAAAAAGCATGTCTTAATGACAGGTAAATTGGAGGGAGTGTGATGGTCCAGGGCTGCTTTGCTGCTTCAGAACCTGGACGATTTGTTGTAATTGATGGATCCATGACTTCTGCTCCTGAAGGACAATATTATCAGTTCGTACCCTTAAATATAGGTTCACAAGTTCAGGCATGTCCAAAGTTAGGCCTGGGGGCCATTTGTGGCCCCTGGACTGATTTTGTTTGGCCCCCAACTACATTTCAAGAAAGATTTAGTCTACTGGAAAGATTTGTCTGATGGAGATGGAAACGTTCTATTTTTATTAGGGTAAAATGAATACAGAGAGCTTACGATCTTACAACTGAAAACGTACTCATCTTTTACTAACCACACTTTTTACATTCTATTTAATTTCATAGTAAATACGACCACATCTGTCTGAGGAATTTGCAAACTTTTGTGCATTAAAGCTGTTTTTTTTCCAAATCATTTATTAAAATTAACAAGTTTTTTCAAAGAAATACTGGCCTAAATCCTGTTCTCATATCGTTAGACGAAAAATAATTCAGTTTTGTTTTTCTATCAATTAAGTCTAATTTAATTTGCAAACTGGGTGATCATCTTTTAAAGGAGAAGTCCGGTCAACAAGGAAAAATCAGGGTATCATTAGCTATAACTAAAACTAATACGTTCGTGGTTATTTAATGAACTTATCTTTAATCAATAAGAAAATAAAAACATAAATTGTCGTCTGAATCACTGTGTATGGGGGCTGACATTACTGCCCATATTTGGGCAGTAAGGGGCGTTAGACATCACATCCTGCGACGTAGAAAAGCGGAAGCGGCGACAGCATTTCTCTCCGCTTTCCATGCAAAGTCAATAGGAGCCGTTCTACACAGCTGCGATCATCAATAATTATTTCGGATTTCCAGAGGACTTCACCGCTGACATTCCCAAGAGCTATTGCTGAAGCAACAATGCCCACGTGCATGGCCGTTGGATGTTCCAACACAACTGGTAAAAGAGGAAAAAACATAGCTTATTACAACTTTCCGATTCATGAGCCACCGGGCTCGGCGCTGGATTGCCAACTTGAAGAGCGGATTTGCCATCTAACTTCTGGCCAGAGAAAACACGTCATATGCAGTGACCATCTCGAAGAAGAATGTTTTGAACATGACATGAGGGCGAGGATTTTCAGTAAGTTATTTTTAAATTTTAAATTTTTAATTTAGAAGTTACGGGGATGGTTACCGACCAGAGGGGCGGAGGGATACCACATGGTATCCCTCCGCCCCAGCATGTGCTGGAATGCTTTTATATTTTAATACTTATACAATAATGACCACCTGCCCTATTTGCTAGGGGGCAAATATATAACTTAAGTCACTTCAGCGCGATCTCTCCTCCGCTGTGTGTGTGTGTGTGTGTGTGTGTGTGTGTTTGTGTGTGCGTGCGCTCTGCTGCAGCGCCGGCAAAGCCGTGCTCCGCCCAGCATGTGCTGGAATGCTTTTATATTTTATTATTTATACAATAATGACCACCTGCCCTATTTACTAGGGGGCAAATATATAACTTAAGTCACTTCAGCGCGATCTCTCCTCCGCTGTGTGTGTGTGTGCGCGCGCTCCGCTGCAGCGCCGGCAAAGCCGTGCTGCGCGGAGCGCGCGCACACACACACACACACACACACACACACACACACACACACACACACACACACACACACACACACACACACACACACACACACACACACACACACACGCGTGTATATATATATACTGTAGGACCCGACTGAGTTTGCAATGGAAATAGGTACGCTGGATTCCGTCAAAAGTCCGGTTTCTGTCAAGAAACTCTTCTAAAACATCCATATTGCTATCAGATGATGATGACTCCACGGAACTGTCATCACTGTCACTAAATACTTCATCACTCTCTGCTTCGTACAGAGCACCAGTCGCCAACTTGGAAAATAGTGCGCCGTGACAAACAGAGCGTTGAAACTTGCTCAACAGCGGGTCCGCCGAGTGACGTCAAAAAATGGGAGGTGACAGTACTATTCTTGACCAAGATGGATTCCTCCACATAAACATGATTAAATGAGAATTATTCTTAATTAAAAAAACTTATAATTTTTTGCACAGTATGTAGTAGTTTTATATTTAAAGTACTTTCAGCAGTTTGAATTCTGATTTTGACCGGACTTCTCCTTTAATAAAGCAAATGTGCAAAACCCGTTTTTTAGCTATGGCTCCACAGGGATTTAACATTATTTTCCTTCAGAAAATCTCAATAATTTGTTAATTAAAATGAGTATGTCTTATAAAGCAGATACAAAAATACACAACATGTTTTTTGGGCTATTTTTCATTGTTATTTTTTGGCCCTCGAGTACTTTTGACTTGAGAATTTCGGCCCACGTGCCAAAAAGTTTAGACACCCCTGCTCTAGTTACACAGCAGGACACTCAGGGGTGTAGTCCAGGGGGTACGGGGTATACGGCGTATACCCACCTTTTTTTCTGTCTATATTGCATACTCCCACTTCTACACAGATTAATCAGCCTCTCCGTCTGTGTCGCAGCACTTTGCTGCTCCCCCTCCCCTCTGGTAACATCACATGGCTCAGCGGCGCTAGCCAATCAGCATGCAGGCTCAGCCTGGCCCGCCCACTCAGCTCTCTCTCCACCTTATCCACAGACAACCGCGCTGCTGCTCAGACTCGGAGAGAGACAGACAGGGACCGCCAGAGTGGAGAAACATGGAGAGGGAAAGAAGCGCCGTTTGGCTGTATTTTAATACCATAAATGAAATCAAGCTGCATGGTTTGTAAAAAGCCTGTTAAATGCAGTGGAAACACAACAAATTTATATAAGCACATGAAAAACCATGAGCAAGAAACGTCAAACGACAGAAACGGAGAGAGGAGACAAAACTTCTCTCATTGCCCCGACAGAGAGTGCAATTAAGACCTTGAAAGAACCCAGTACATGATTTACGTCATTAGAAAGTGTTATTTAAGATAAGATAACATTAGCTGATCCTTCATGTATCCCACAATGAGGACATTTCTAGAATTAAAGCAACAGGCAAGTGCACACAACACAGACAAAATTACTTACTAAGAGATGGATTAGGAAAAAAACAGTATGAACATAACTGAAAAATGCTTGCTGTGATGAGACGAGGTCCACCAAAGAGAGGCAAATGTACAGGTTTACTAGACCGTATTAAAGGTCCAGAATTTATTTGTGACCTTGGGCTCATGTATGACACTCTCCATGAATTATGTTTCCTGTCACAGGAGCTTCAGGCTCGTTTGATAACTCTGCTCAGAGCAGAGCATCTGCTGAAATGTGTTTGATTCCATTAATTTCAGCTGAAATATCAACAAGGATGTCGAATTTATATCTGAGGTGTTTTATGTAAATAAATGTTCAAAAAATAACTGCAACACCATGTTTGCCTTATCTGTATTTTACTTTCAAGTAGTAATACCTACAAACTGCTCCTGATTAGGTCATGTTAATTTTATAATAATGACACACTCCGTCCCACGGTAACTGTTGCTAATCATCTTACAAAAGAGTCCATATATGGACTCAGGAATTAGGAATAGTTCACTCAAATGTATAGCTGTCTCTTACTAGTTTGTGGGCCAGTATTGGTTTGGTAATTTCATAATACTTCTTCTCTGAGATCAAGTAGCAGAAATTATGTGACACATTATTATCGGACAATGTCAGGGTTTGGGATCTAAACCCGAATTCAGTCACACACAGAGCCACGTTTTAGAGTCTTTATTGAAAAAGGATGAATAGTGGATGGAGGACCGGAGACTGTACCAGACTGGAGCTGGGTGGAGATGTGGCAGGAGCTGGCAGACAAGACAGAGCTGGAGCAGGCAGACTGGGGTGAACACAGGCAGACGGAGGTAGGGAGCACAAACAGGCAAACGCAGGGAGCACAGGCAGGCAGACGTGGGAAGCTCAGGCAGGACGAGGTTTGAGTGAAGACGATCCGGCGGGGAAGAGCAGAATGAGGGGGGCATAAGTAGGAGTGTTGACAGGTGAAATCAGTCCGGCTTAATTAGTAACGGCAGGTGGCAGGAATCAGTGGTGGAGTGAGGAACAGGGCTGAATGAACGGTGGAAGGATCTGGAACTGTCCAGGGTGAGACAGGCAAAACTGAACCCTGACGGACAAAGATAATCTGAGTAAATGCGGGACCTTGTTTTCAATGGATTTAAGAGGTCTAATTCTTTATTTCTGATGATGAAATTGTTATGAAAATGTAAGTTCTGTTTGGCGATATATCTTTATGAACACCAGTATGCAAGACGTTTACCTCCAGGTGAAAGGGTTCATGTCAGGATGTAGGAGTGTGTGGCGTTGGGGACATTATACACACATATTTGTCATTGAAGTAACTTGGGTTCATCTCCTGAATGAACCATTTTGATTAAGACTCATCATTACTGAAGTCTTTACTGAGTTTGTGTGTTGGGATTCTTTGAAAAGTAATGAGTGAGAAGTAAAAGCCTAAGAAGTGTGAACATTTTCAATGCTGCTTATTTTCTTCTTTTACTAAGTGATTTATTTACTAGAGGGAAGTCTTGAAACCTTCACCAGTGCTGCTTTTATAGAGGGTTCCCTTTGTCTTTTCTGAAATTGTGGCACCTTCAATTCAATTCAAATTTAATTTAAAAAAAATACTTTATTAATCCCAAAGGGAAATTAAATGCTTGTGTGGCTCATAGGGGTTTCTTTAATGAGCTATCTGTCTTACAGCGGATCTGGAGAAGCCTCTGACTGAAGACCCTCTGTTGTTATACAACAGTCGGATGAAGAGGATGCTCAGGGTTATCCATAATGTTCTTCAATTGATGAAGAATCCTGTTTTGTAAAGTAATCTCCGGAGGTTCTAGAAGGGTCCCTTCTTTATAAGCTTGTTGAGCTTCTTTCAGTCAATTGCTCTGATGCTGTTACCCCAACAGATGATGGCAGAGGAGATCACACTCTCCCCAACAGAATTGTAGAGGATCTGCAGTATCTTGCTGCAAACCCTGAAGGACCAAAGCTTCCTCAGGAAGTAGTCTGCTCTGTCCCTTCTTTTAAACAGCTTGGCAATTGCATCTCCAGTCCAGTTTGTTGTCCAGGTGAAAACCGAGGTATTTATACCCCTCCACCACCTCCACTTCTTCTCCCAGGATGTTCCAAAAAAGTTAAAAAACAAAACAACTGGACTTTTTTCCCAAAGTTTGAAGGTCGTTATTGGCATGGTTTACAGAAGTGATGTTTTGATCACCCGTATGGGGGTGAGAATTGAGGTGATGATTGGCCGGAATCAACCCTGGAGCCTAAGTCCTCCTCCTCTGTTTAAGGTTGTTTTTTCTCTCTTAACGTAGATGGTTTCCTTCACACCCCTTTCAAACCATCTGTCTTCTTTGTCGAAAATATGAACATTTTGGTCCTCAAAAGAGTGTCCTTTGTCCTTAAGGTGTAGGTGGACGGCAGAGTCTTGTCCTGAGGAGGTAGCTCTCCTATGTTGAGCCATGCGTCTGTGGAGAGGTTGTTTGGTTTCTCCCATATAAAGATCAGAACATTCCTCACTGCACTGAACTGCATACACCACTCCGCTCATCTTAGGTTTGGGGGTTTTGTCCTCGGGATGCACCAGCCTCTGTCTGAGGGTCCTGTTTGGTTTGAAATGTACTGGGATTTTGTGTTTGGAGAAAATCCTCTTGAGTTTTTCAGAGACTCCAGCAACATATGGGATGACTATGTTTTTGCGTTTATTCTTCTCACCATTATGTTCTGCAGCGTATCTTTTGGATTTTCTTGCTGATTTGACAAAAGCCCAGTTCTCCCATTTTCCCAGGATGGTAACAGTGTTGGACCTATTCCTGTTTCTCTCGAAATCTACAATCATCTCCCTTGTTTTGTTTACATTCAGAATGAGATGATTGTTTCCACACCATGCCACAAAGTGGTTCATCATTTATTATTTTTTTAACCCAGGTCTATGTCAAGAGTTGTTTCTCTATTGTGATATTTACCTATGTTTTTTGGTGTACATTTGAGTTTGGTTTGTTTCATGCAATCATGTGTGTGGTTTACATTTCTCTGTCGACTCAGCACTTTAGCACTGCTCCCACCTAAGCCACAATGTATTAGCTACAACTAGTACAAATAACTGAAAAGACTCAATTAGACTTGATATGTGCAACTAGGATGGATAAGGGTAAAGTATAAAACATATTACTGTCATGATTTGTCTTGGATGAACCCGGTTACAGCACGCACACACAGAGCTGAGTTATAGAGAGTTTATTGAAGAAGTGGATGATGATGGCAAGTGGATCCAGAGTTTGTTACCAGGCGGAGATGAAGGATGCAGGAGCTGAGTGGCAGGTGAGAGAGTACACAACTTCTCCTAGATGGGTAGCAGAGTCCTCAGCTTCTCAGAGATGGCTAGCAGAGTCAACAGCTTCTCAGAGACGGCTAGCAGAGTCCTCAGCTTCTCAGAGATGGCTAGCAGAGTTAACAGCTTCTCAGAGACGGCTAGCAGAGTCCTCAGCTTCTCAGAGATGGCTAGCAGAGTTAACAGCTTCTCAGAGATGGCTAGCAGAGTCAACAGCTTCTCAGAGACGGCTAGCAGAGTCCTCAGCTTCTCAGAGATGGCTAGCAGAGTTAACAGCTTCTCAGAGATGGCTAGTAGAGTTAACAGCTTCTCAGAGATGGCTAGTAGAGTTAACAGCTTCTCAGAGATGGCTAGTAGAGTTAACAGCTTCTCAGAGGCGGCTAGCAGAGTGAGTGAAGTGAAGGCTGAGTGAGAAGGGACGATGAAACTGAAAACTAACAATAAATAAAGTCAAAAACACAACTAAAAACCCAAACGAGGAAGAAAAGTGACAACTAATGGAAAACAGAAGCCAAACCAAAACTAAAACATGACAATTACTTTATTTTTTACAACAGTTTTGATATATTTCTCTAAGTGATGGATTATTGATTTTAAAATAATTTCACACTTGTATGGATACGGTGAGTGGTTTATGCTTTGTAATTACACAGACAAGTAACATTTTCTAACCTGTAAACATTCATAATTAAAAATAAACTTTTCTTGCTGCCTTAATAACTCATCTGTAATTTTGACAACTGAGTTTTAGCTTTTGCGTGAACATTTACTTCCTGACTTGCTACTTTCCCCATCAGCTGTTTGCAACTGAAACAGGATGTATATTTTGGAAGCAAAACCGTCCCAGAAAAAGTCGTCTGTTTGGTTTTTGGTTGCTGTCCCTACGTGTGTTTTCTTTGCCTTTACACAAACAGAACCCATCAAGCTGATATATAGCAAACACTAAGCTTTGTCATCACAGAAATGTTTTGCCGATATGTGTTTTTCCATCCGTGTGTGCAGATGGTGTTTCCGGAAATTTGAACAGTACCGTGAAGTAAAATATGAATAACGCTTCCTTATTAAAGCAGGAAAGGAAAGAGATTAAAACTGAATTAAAATATATTGGAGCAATGACAGAGACTGAAGCCGGTGATCGGTAGCATGCAGTTACTGCCGATTGTTATACTTTTCCATGTAAGACATTTCAGCATAGGTGATTGTTTCAAACTAGATCAGTTCAGGTTTAATCTTACATCTGCATGTTTTGCTAATAACTTTATGAAGTCTTTGGTGGGGAAGTTGGCAGAGATTTGTTTTCTTGTATTTTTTGCATGTCATTTATTTTAGAATTTTCGAAAGGGTTTTGGATTGTTTTTGACTTCTTCATTTAATTTTTTGTTATTGTTTTTTTTTACATCTGTATTTTAGTGCGTTCTGTTTGACTGTCACTTTGGATCAATCAATATTTTTCTTATAAGGTATTTTACACAAAGATAATGATTAGGCACTGGGCTGGTAAGATCTCTTCAATTCTATTTTATTGCATACTACTGGTCTGCGCATTGGAGCAGTTTGTAGCACTGCTGCCCTGCAGCAAGAAGGTCCTGGGTTCAAACCAAGACTTGGAGGCTTTCTGCATATAGTTTGCATGTTCTCCCTGTGCATATCTAGGTATTCTGGCTTCCTCCTGCAGTCCAAAAACATGACTCTTAGGCTAATTCGTCTCTCTAAATTGCCGTTAGGTGTGTGCGTGTTGCTATGTTTCCCTAACATGGACCTGTCCAGGGGAACATTGCCTCCTGCCCAATGACTACTGGAAGTAGGTTCCCATCGTGGTTAATTGATGGATTGTATGCACATTAAAAAATCATAAATTTATGATTATCACAAAATGCCAATTTTTTTTTTTGGCATTTTGTGAGGCTTCTCCTGTCAAGTCTGAACTGTGTCTAAGCTGAGTTTCTGTTTAAACTGCCTCTGCAACTTAATTTACTTTATCAGAGGAGATGGAAGCTAAATAGCTTATATCAACACAGATAACATCTCAAACAGTATGGCTTTCAGTTTCGTGTATTTCAATTTAATTTGACAAACCAGTGTGTCCTCCCTAAATAAACACGATGTGTGTTCTTACTGAGAAAAGAACCATCCTTCCTTGTCCTAATCATCCTTCTTGGAGTGATCCAAAGATATATTTGCCCTTGGAGGTGCTCACGACATGCAAGAAATGCGTCGTTTTGCTTGTGCTTCCAAAAACTCCCTAATCAGACATAGGTAAACAGTCTTTAGAGGATACAATTTCAAGCTTTAATAATGTGTACCTAATAGGGGTGAGGTAACTCCATATTCTAATAAGATGGGGGAGTGGTGGCCTAGTGGTTAGAGCACAGAGCTTTGGTCCCAGAGGTTCTGAGTTCAACTCCCACAAGCTGCCATTCTGGGTCCCTGAGCAAGACCCTTAACCCCCAATTGCTCCCCAGGCGCCACACAGTGGCAGCCCACTACTCCCCAAGGGGATGGGTTAAGATGCAGAAGTGAATTTCTCCATTGTGAGATCAATAAAGTTTAATTATAAGATGCAAGTCTGCTTAAAATAGTAGATAAAAGCCTTGGTTAAAAATATAGTTTGTCCACTGAAGTTATTTTGCCACATTCACCTGTGCTAGGCATCTATGTGACACTTCATGTATATTAAAAGGAAAAATTTTGCTGAAACTCCTTGATTAAGCAACTTTTCTCACAGCTACTAGTGAAATAATATGTCGACCTGTTTTGTTTTTTTGTGTCTTTTTGTACATACCTGCAACTTTAAGTACACTGTATATCTCTGACCAGAGAGTTACATTTATGCCTATATCAGTTCTTCCTTTCAGATTGGTATAAGAGTAATAAGCACTATTACTTAATCCACAGCTATTAAATAAATAACTATTGATGTTTATGTAGAGAAATAACAATGTATGATATTTAGAGATCGAGCAGCAGCTATAGATACAAGTCTGCCGCTCTGTGAAGAAGCCATTCATGCTGTCAGTGGACAAGGGCTCCATTAGTTTAATACATGGACTCTGTATGCTAATCACCTTTACGTATCCAGAACTGCAGCATGCATGATAAAAATATAAGATTTGGATAATCTGGGTAAGACTTTAACCCAGATGCTGTTATATGAGATTGTGATAATGCATACAAGGTGTACAAATGATTACTGGCTGTTTCACAGTAAACTTTCTGTGTTTGGACAGATAAACATGCTGCTTCCCCTTTTCACTGTATCGTTTTTTGGTGTGTGGTCTCTAAAGTAAAGGCCTATTTCCAGTTTGATGCCAAATGCCTTTAGACAAACTCCAGTTTACCTTAAGCACTAAAAAATAGCTTGAAGAGTTCACTTGATGATCTGATTCTGATGTTTTGCAATCTGTGCTTCTCATGAGGAAGTGAAAGCCGAAACCACGTCTAAAAACAAACCAGACTGAGTACAAGCTGGAGCTGGTTGGTTTTTGTAAGTAATCCTGCTCTTTGATTATTACTTAACAATCATCTGCTGGTATTTGTTCAAGGGACTTATAAGGGTTTGGATACACGGCAGATAAATGCTTTGACTTAACTGTGAACACTACAATAATCCCTTACTGCTTGCTCAGATAAGAAATTATATTATGAAGGAGATTAATTTGCTATAAGGGATATTATTTAAAAGCTGTTTCTGTTTCAAAATACATAAGCTGAATTGAGCAGCTGAGAGGCAGCAGCTTTGAAGTTTTTTCTTCTTTTTGCCAAATTGTTTTGTGGATCGCTGGAAGCATCTTAGAAAACCTGGGGACACACGCATTGTTCTTTAAATTTCAGACTCCAAGCTTACCAGCTACCATGCGATCCAAAGGCAAACAGACATTGATATTTTCTGGAAATGTGTGTGCATGAGTGACGAGGACGGCACTCCTGTCACGTAATGCTTTAATGCTCTAATGACATCCTGTCTGCACAGACAGGATTTGGTGTGGTTTGCTTTGCCTTTTTTCACAGTCATACATTGATACAGAATAACTGCCATGTTCAAAGAAAGTGGCAACATGTATTGCTCTCTCTGCTTTTAAAGGCTGGTTTAATCTTTGCTCCCCCATCAATCATCATGTTTTCCAACCCCTTATTATGAATTTCAATGGGTCTTGATATGATAATTTGCCTCTGACAAATTTGAATTAAAATAAATTATATCAGGATAATTTTTAGTCCTAATGAGACGGGCAACTTTTCCTCTTGCATAGACTTACAATGTTTGACAAGCAATGCTTTAGAAAGCCTTTGGTTACAAACTTTGGTTTTAAAATGGATGGGCAGGTCAAAGGCATCTTGTCAAAAGATGACTTTAAAAGAGTAATCCAGGCCTTTGTTACAGCTTGGCTGGATTAGTGTAATTCTGTGTACTTTAGAGTTAGTAAATTATCCTTATTGCGCCTTCAGTGCAAAATGCTGCTGCAAGGCTTTTAATTGGAACATGAAGGGGAGAGCATATTACTCACATTTAATCCTCTCTTTACTGGTAGCCTCTCCACTTTAGAGTTCATTTTAAAATTCTTTTACATGTTTTTAAATCTATAAATGGTCTTGCCACTCCCTGCCGTTCTTACTTACTACACCTGAATGCCCCGGCTTGGTCCCTCAGATCAGCTGACCAGCTGTTGTTGGCTTTTGCCGTTGGGAATCCCAAATTATGGCACAAAATAATTATGCCGCTGCAAATATGAAAATCCTCTTTTTCAACTGACATATTTTCAATCTGCTTTTAAGACCCATCTCTTCTCTTTGGCTTTTGAACAGGTATGTTAATCAATTGTTTATTTTCTTCTTGTCAGTGTTGTATTTTATGTTGCTTCTTTTACTTGGATTATTTATTTTTACTTTTAATTATTGTTTTATTTGCTATAAATTTTTATGTTTTTTATTTACTTTAATCATTCATCCCTTCTATTCAGCACTTTTTTTACTGCTATTTTTACAGTGCTTTATAAATAAAATTGGCTTAGCTTGACTCTATTATGTAAAATAATGACAGCTCCATCTAAGCCCTGGCAGCTCCTTTTAGCAAAACCATCTTCCACTGTGTTATCTGTTGTGTTTCTATGTAACATCCTTTGGATGAGTTTGACCTACATAATAACTTCAACACACAGACCACAGTTTTCAAGTATATAAAATGTAAGTTACCCGTCTTAAATCTCATATTCTCCACTAAAAATACTACCCTGGATGCAACCAAGGTGCTTGGTTGTGATCCTTAAATTATACCAATAGTTTATTTGATGCAAAGGAAATTCATACCTATGTTTTCAAGACAATCATAAACGACATGAATGAACTGAGTTGCATCTTTTTATTTGATTCAATGATAAATACGCCACTTCAGTGGCAAATTACTTTCTAATATTGTAGCCAGAGTGCTACAAAGTGAAACACTTCTATCCTTCAGTGATGTTACAACAGACTGCATCACAGCAGCGTCAAGCTTCGCTTTCTGCGAGCACGCAGAGCTGCTGTTGGGGTGCACTCTGTGTTGCCACAGCCACACTCCTCCACATACATGTAGGTGTGGGAGACCTTGTCTCCATTCAAGCACAGCAAGTCAACGGTGCGATTGCTGGAGCGTGTTTCCTTACAGCAGGAGCAGGAATGCTCCATAGCAGCTGAAGCTTCAGAGTACCTGAAATGAGACAATGCTTATTGTAATTATTCAAGCTCTACACGTGCTTGTTAAATTATTTAAAGAAATATACAATATGTTTGTATTGTCCTTACTTGGTGAATGTGTTGCAAGATCCTTCACAGTATGGCATTTCCACCTTGCGTTCAGATTGGCAGCCATAGCGCGTAACTCGAGTTTTCATGCTCACCAGCTTGCAGGCTTTGTCTTTCTCCACACCTTTAAAAAAAAAAAAACAAAGGCTCCTGGTTAGCTGATTTTAATTTTGTGGTGTTCATACAAGTGAAATGAAAATGTCATACTCACAGATTTTACAACAGCCATCTGCTGCGGTTTGAATTGTGTCCTGATCGGGGGGATAAGATAACCTTTATCTTTTGTGAAAACAGGTGTTCCAGATTTAGGAGTTGAGAATAATACGTACAGGATGGCAGTTGCTTTGTTGGAAAGGTGGGCAAATGATGTGTGAACTTAGGGCTGTTAGTGTGTCCCCACTCCTCATGCAGGTGTAGTGCTCACACATGCTTCCAGCGGGTGACCACGTTTCACCTTCCTGCAGATCAGCGCGCACAGCTATTTAAACACTGCGTTGCTTTGTACTAATAAACTGTGAACTCATATAACTTACATTCAAGAGCTGCTTGGTTCCATTCAAATTCAGGACACATTGTTTCTGGACACACTTTCCACAGCAGTCATAGGAGTTAGTTTCCACATATTCATATCCCTAAAACAAAAGGGGAAGTTCAGCTCAGCCTCACACTGAACTCGTTGCATTGTGCTGAGGGACTTTAAGTCTTCTTACCAGGTCACAGGTTTCTTTACATTGCTGAAACTCACACACTATTTTAAATAGACCAGAATTCGGGTCGACCTCATTGGTGCAGGTACAGTCCTGGCATTCATTTGCAGGAACTTTGGAACTGGGCTGACCAAGAAAATGGTAATCATTTCATACTTGTACTTTAAATGAAACATTGGTGAATTTATTAAAGCTGGGATTATATGTTTTATATATGATACTATGAATTTCTATTACTTAGCTGTTTGTTATTTACCTGGTATTCAACATCCTTGTGGACACAAACTCGTTTAGGCTCTAAAAACGTTCAAGACATCAGCAAAGACAAAGTTAGACCCCAGCACCCATCATGCACTTCTACTTCACCACCATCCTGACACCATCCTGCGTAATATGGAGGTGCCACTGAACACAACAGGAACAATGCAGCCAGCAGAATGATTGGTGCTCCTTATATGTTTTTATTTTTGTTCTTTTTTTCTTAACGACTTTAAGATTAACGGCAGAATTATAAGAAACAGGTTAAAACTATGAAAAAGCATGTTACAATAAAGTTTAAATGTTGAGAATAAAGTGGCTATGTTGGGATTAAAGTGTAACCATTAAACCAAACCTACAATAGTGCAAACACCTGCCACGCCTTGGGTAAATAAACAAGTAAGTTTATACTTTAGAGTAGGCATTTGATAACAGATACATTCCATCTCTTTTAGCAAATAAAGATACTGTGGATGCACACTCTTTTAGTCAGCCCACAGCGTAACCTAAAGCATAACGGTCCTGCAGCAGCTTCAACATTTTGCTTTTTCTGTAATGTATTTTTGCTTTGTTCTCAATATTTCCACTTCGATAGTGTTTAAACTTTGTTTATCAACATTTCAACTATTGTCTCAAAATTGTAATTTTTTTCCCATCATTTTGAATTTAATCTTGAAATCAAATTTTTACATTATTCTTGATATTTCAACTTTTTTTTTTTACGGAAAAAAATTCCACCCCAAAAATATCCTTCATTTTTGTCCCCCTCCAAGTGATCCCAATACTCCGTCATGCCTTTCTCTCAGTCAACCAGCATAATAGCTGAAACGACTCATTCCCTGCTGTGAGTTTACTTAACTCTCTTCCTGCGCTTACGGTTTCTAAGTAAACTGTTACATGTTGTGCACTGCGCATCTTCATATCCCTCCTATATTTTCACACTGTCGGCATTTGATGTAAATCTATTTGTTTTATTTGATATTATGTTCCATTTTCGTCCACTTTTCTCTAGTGGTTTGGTTAAAAAAGTGCAAACTGAATTAACGAGCCTCACCACATGTATGTTCTGGACAGCATTTTCCCTCTGGAACGCTGACGACTGGCTTGTATCCAACTGGACAGTTCATGCTGTTTACTGGGCAGGTGTTGATTTGGCATTCTGCGTAAGATGAAGACATTTGCAGAACTTTGTATTAGACAGTAGCTCTATAGATGTTTGATTTTAATTGTGGATTGATGATAGGTGTCTTACTACAAACGTAGACAAAGCAGCAGGGATCCTCAGAGCTTGTTTGGTTCACAACAATGAACCCTGGAGCAGTGCAGTTAGCAGTGGGTGGTGCAGGGCATGTCTTAGGTTTGCAAATCACAGTTTTGGTAGGCTCGTCACATATGCAGTCCTGACATTTGTACTCAAATCTCTCATTAAACTGAAAGAGGAAAACACAATTGTTATTGTAGGGCCTGTTGTAAAGAAGCAGCAGAAGTTATAATTATACAGTGAATGATCATGAGTAGCAATTTTGTTTAACCTCACGAGGAATGCCCTCAGGATCAAGACATCCTGTTGGAAAACATAAAGCAATCCTGCATTAATATGTACTTAACTGAATACATAAATTCAGTTCAGTTGCAAACTTTTGGTGAAACACATCTTACTTACCACACTTTTCAACACATATTCCCGATTCTTTGTTGAAAAGCTTCATTCCGTCAGGGCAGAAGCATCCCTCAGTAACAAACTTTGAGGTTTGTTCGTTAGGACTGCAAAAGAAAAATTACAATGTACAGATGGCATTACTATATCACTGGCTAAAACAAATTTTAATGATACTTTTTGTTATTAGGAAGTGTTAGGGAAACATGTAACCATTAAGATTATTGCAAATGTACAATCTGTGTGAAAACGTACTTGTCTTCACAAGTTGCCTGTTCTGCAGGACCACAAGGCTTATAGACTTTGTCAGGTGGGCATTCACTAGCTGTTTTAACAACAAGACCACACAATTATATAAAATAATAATTCTGAAATTCAGAGAATACAATATAATTTGCTGTCTTGCTCATTAGTGTTAAATTATCCAAATATAAAATAATTGCTCTCCTGATTCAATCAGCTTTCTAACTAAAAATAACATGATGAAGAATATCTTACCACAGATTTTGGTGTGGTTTCTCCAGTGGATGCAAATTCCAGCTTGAGCACAGGCAGCAGCATATGCCTGCAAACTTGTGCACTCCACAACAGGGTTTGACAGGTGGCAGCTATCAAAAACGCAACCTTTGTAGAAATTCTCTGGGGAAACCAATGGATGACATTCTGCAAAAACACTGTCAAAAATAAAAAAGATGAACAAAACTAATTTATTTGGTTTTACTTAAATAAAATCCATAGAGGGCTATGAACTATTAAATCAGTGATGCCTACCTGCTCTTAAGCAGATCACAACTAGAATCTGGAGTGCATGGAGTTGGTTCTAGAGGTGGCTCTGGGACATTAGTGGGTACTACAGGTGGCGTTGGGCAATCAGGTTGATAAATATCATTTGCTGGCCAATAGTCTGCCATCACAGCACAATTTCCCACCAGTTCGCCTGTTGGCAGCTTGCAGTCATCTGCCTGAGTGTTGGTGCATGTCCCTATAAAAGGTTTTAAGAACTTAGAATCTATCTCAAGCCTAAAGACTAACCAGAATGCAGAAGAGAGAGAGAGAAAGAGCTCTTACCACAGTGACCCCATGTGTTGTTGCCAAAGTACTTATATGGAAGGTTGACAGCAAAACCAGTCATTCCAAATGTAATGACCACATTCAGCCGAGGGATCTCATAAATCAAGTTAATCCCTGAACTCATGACCTTAACGCTTTGTTGTGAATAGGGTAGTTTCAGTCTTTCACCATTTTGTAATGCCTGGAGGAATTCAACAGAAAATAAAAGAAATAAAAAGAAAGTTATAAACTCACGCAAAAATCAAACACTGGTCCCATTCTGTTGACATGGTCAACTATCTTTTTATGCTATGTGATTCTGACTGACTACTTAAAGTGTTACCTCTAATTTTGGAGCTCCAATGAGGTTATGATTGATAAGTGTGATAACTTGAAATCCATATGCTATGGTTAATGATCTCGGACAAGAAACGTCTTCAGTGGGATCACAAAATACATTGTCAACATATATCTTTAGATGATATTTTGCTGTAATCTCCTTCATCAAAATATAAGTGCAGTTTCCTTGATAACTATAGTATAACCCATCGAATGTGATGTAATGAGGATCTCCCCAGCCTTCACATACACCTAAAAAGAAAAAAAGACAACATAAATGCAATATCAAATCAAATTGGACTGAACTTGAATGTTACTAAAAAAGCCATCAGTACACAGATAATAACTTACAGTCACAAACATATTGTTGGCAGCATCCGTACTCATCATAAGAAAGAACTGGTTTCTTTCCATTGGCACAAGTTTTGTTCTGGATTGGTGGACACTCATATGGAATTATTTCAATTGTGTTGTTCTCAATGCATATTGCCATGGTGCAGTTGCACAAGACAAAGGTCTCATTTTGCTTAAAGACAAAAATTAAACATTTAGAACAAATAGCCATGTAAACATGTATTCTGAAGAACAAATGTAAAAAAGTCTATATGTTGAAAAATAGATAGAATCTAAATGTAGCTACTTCAAAATATATTGAATTTAAAAATCTTAAATCAAGTAGTATTAAGTTTAACATGAAAAAACAAAACAAATGTCTTACTTTAACACCCCACTCAATACAATCAGGTATGTAGGGTGTGGTAGAAGGTGTGGATGTTGGTGCTGAAGTGCTCCCACACATTTCAGTCTTGTTATTGATATCACAAACATCAGAACAAATCATAGTAAGACAAATGCCTGATCCAATGGGGTGCATAAGAAATATTACCTCCCCTGAAAGTGTAGCAAAATAGAAAGGTTAGGGTTAAGAAAATACGATTAAATGGTGATGAAAGTGGTTAAATGTATGAATGTACCTGGCTGATAAATTGTGCCATTAAAAATACAAAAGCACTCTGTTGTGGTACTTGGTGTAGTTTTTGTTGATGGTGTAGTTCCTGACAATTCGGTTGTGTGTTTATGTTGTTCTTCAGTGGAGAAGGACCCAGTTGATAGTGGAGGGCCAGTGAAAATTGGTTCTGTTGTTGTGGTTGGCTCTATGGTTGTTGTTGGGGAAGGTGTAGGTGGATGGGTAACTTTTGCGGTTGTGGGTGATTCTGGAGATGGTGTAGGTGGTTGTGTAGGTGTAGCCTTTGTGGTTGTGGTTGGCTCTGGGGTTGTTGTTGTTGGAGGAGGTGTGGGTGGATGGGTAACTTTTGCAGTTGTGGGTGACTCTGGAGATGGTGTAGGTGGTTGTGTAGGTGTAGCCTTTGTGGTTGTGGTTGGCTCTGGGGTTGTTGTTGGGGGAGGTGTAGGTGGATGGGTAACTTTTTCAGTTGTGGGTGACCCTGGAGATGGTGTAGGTGGTTGTGTAGGTGTAGCCTTTGTGGTTGTGGTTGGCTCTGGGGTTGTTGTTGGAGGGGGTGTGAGTGGATGGGTAACTTTTTCAGTTGTGGGTGACTCTGGAGATGGTGTAGGTGTAGCCTTTGTGGTTGTGGTTGGCTCTGGGGTTGTTGTTGTTGGAGGGGGTGTGGGTGGATGGGTAACCTTTCCAGTTGTGGGTGACTCTGGAGATGGTGTAGGTGGTTGTGTAGGTGTAGCCTTTGTGGTTGTGGTTGGCTCTGGGGTTGTTGTTGGAGGAGGTGTGGTTGGCTCTGGGGTTGTTGTTGGAGGAGGTGTGGGTGGATGGGTCACTTTTTCAGTTGTGGGTGACTGTGGAGATGGTGTAGGTGGTTGTGTAGGTGTAGCTTTTGTGGTTGTGGTTGGCTCTGCGGTTGTTGTTGGAGGAGGTGTGGGTGGATGGGTAACCTTTTCAGTTGTGGGTGACTCTGGAGATGGTGTAGGTGGTTGTGTAGGTGTAGCCTTTGTGGTTGTGGTTGGCTCTGGGGTTGTTGTTGTTGGAGGAGGTGTGGGTGGATGGGTAACTTTTTCAGTTGTGGGTGACTCTGGAGATGGTGTAGGTGGTTGTGTAGGTGTAGCCTTTGTGGTTGTGGTTGGCTCTGGGGTTGTTGTTGGAGGAGGTGTAGGTGGATGGGTAACTTTTTCAGTTGTGGGTGACTCTGGAGATGGTGTAGGTGGTTGTGTAGGTGTAGCCTTTGTGGTTGTGGTTGGCTCTGGGGTTGTTGTTGTTGTTGGAGGAGGTGTGGGTGGATGGGTAACTTTTTCAGTTGTGGGTGACTGTGGAGATGGTGTAGGTGGTTGTGTAGGTGTAGCTTTTGTGGTTGTGGTTGGCTCTGCGGTTGTTGTTGTTGGAGGAGGTGTGGGTGGATGGGTAACTTTTTCAGTTGTGGGTGACTCTGGAGATGGTGTAGGTGGTTGTGTAGGTGTAGCTTTTGTGGTTGTGGTTGGCTCTGGGGTTGTTGTTGTTGTTGGAGGAGGAGGTGTGGGTGGATGGGTCACTTTTTCAGTTGTGGGTGACTGTGGAGATGGTGTAGGTGGTTGTGTAGGTGTAGCTTTTGTGGTTGTGGTTGGCTCTGCGGTTGTTGTTGTTGGAGGAGGTGTGGGTGGATGGGTAACTTTTTCAGTTGTGGGTGACTCTGGAGATGGTGTAGGTGGTTGTGTAGGTGTAGCCTTTGTGGTTGTGGTTGGCTCTGGGGTTGTTGTTGTTGTTGGAGGAGGTGTGGGTGGATAGGTAACTTTTTCAGTTGTGGTTGACTCTGGAGATGGTGTAGGTGGTTGTGTAGGTGTAGCTTTTGTGGTTGTGGTTGGCTCTGGGGTTGTTGTTGTTGTTGGAGGAGGTGTGGGTGGATGGGTCACTTTTTCAGTTGTGGGTGACTGTGGAGATGGTGTAGGTGGTTGTGTAGGTGTAGCTTTTGTGGTTGTGGTTGGCTCTGCGGTTGTTGTTGTTGGAGGAGGTGTGGGTGGATGGGTAACTTTTTCAGTTGTGGGTGACTCTGGAGATGGTGTAGGTGGTTGTGTAGGTGTAGCCTTTGTGGTTGTGGTTGGCTCTGGGGTTGTTGTTGTTGTTGGAGGAGGTGTGGGTGGATGGGTAACTTTTTCAGTTGTGGGTGACTGTGGAGATGGTGTAGGTGGTTGTGTAGGTGTAGCTTTTGTGGTTGTGGTTGGCTCTGCGGTTGTTGTTGTTGGAGGAGGTGTGGGTGGATGGGTAACTTTTTCAGTTGTGGGTGACTCTGGAGATGGTGTAGGTGGTTGTGTAGGTGTAGCTTTTGTGGTTGTGGTTGGCTCTGGGGTTGTTGTTGTTGTTGGAGGAGGAGGTGTGGGTGGATGGGTCACTTTTTCAGTTGTGGGTGACTGTGGAGATGGTGTAGGTGGTTGTGTAGGTGTAGCTTTTGTGGTTGTGGTTGGCTCTGCGGTTGTTGTTGTTGGAGGAGGTGTGGGTGGATGGGTAACTTTTTCAGTTGTGGGTGACTCTGGAGATGGTGTAGGTGGTTGTGTAGGTGTAGCCTTTGTGGTTGTGGTTGGCTCTGGGGTTGTTGTTGTTGTTGGAGGAGGTGTGGGTGGATAGGTAACTTTTTCAGTTGTGGTTGACTCTGGAGATGGTGTAGGTGGTTGTGTAGGTGTAGCTTTTGTGGTTGTGGTTGGCTCTGGGGTTGTTGTTGTTGTTGGAGGAGGTGTGGGTGGATGGGTCACTTTTTCAGTTGTGGGTGACTGTGGAGATGGTGTAGGTGGTTGTGTAGGTGTAGCTTTTGTGGTTGTGGTTGGCTCTGCGGTTGTTGTTGTTGGAGGAGGTGTGGGTGGATGGGTAACTTTTTCAGTTGTGGGTGACTCTGGAGATGGTGTAGGTGGTTGTGTAGGTGTAGCCTTTGTGGTTGTGGTTGGCTCTGGGGTTGTTGTTGTTGTTGGAGGAGGTGTGGGTGGATGGGTAACTTTTTCAGTTGTGGTTGACTCTGGAGATGGTGTAGGTGGTTGTGTAGGTGTAGCCTTTGTGGTTGTGGTTGGCTCTGGGGTTGTTGTTGTTGTTGTTGGAGGAGGTGTGGGTGGATGGGTCACTTTTTCAGTTGTGGGTGACTGTGGAGATGGTGTAGGTGGTTGTGTAGGTGTAGCTTTTGTGGTTGTGGTTGTGGTTGGCTCTGCGGTTGTTGTTGTTGGAGGAGGTGTGGGTGGATGGGTAACTTTTTCAGTTGTGGGTGACTCTGGAGATGGTGTAGGTGGTTGTGTAGGTGTAGCCTTTGTGGTTGTGGTTGGCTCTGGGGTTGTTGTTGTTGGAGGAGGTGTGGGTGGATGGGTAACTTTTTCAGTTGTGGGTGACTCTGGAGATGGCGTAGGTGGTTGTGTAGGTGTAGCCTTTGTGGTTGTGGTTGGCTCTGGGATTGTTGTTGTTGTTGGAGGAGGTGTGGGTGGATGGGTAACTTTTGCAGTTGTGGGTGACTCTGGAGATGGTGTAGATGTAGCTTTTGTGGTTGTGGTTGGCTCTGGGGTTGTTGTTGTTGTTGGAGGAGGTGTGGGTGGATGGGTCACTTTTGCAGTTGTGGGTGACTCTGGAGATGGTGTAGGTGGTTGTGTAGGTTTTGCCTTTGTGGTTGTGCTTGACTCTGGGGTTGTTGTTGGGGGAGGTGTAGATGGAGTAGATTTTGTGGTTGATGCTGGTGTAGTTTTCGTGGTTATATTTTCTCCTGGGCTTGTCGTCTTGATTGGTGTCGTTGTTTCACATAATACTGGACAGCATAGTCTAATCTTGTAGTCAAAGCACTTTCCTGGACGCAATGGCTGGTCTTCTTTTTTACAGATTAATCCATATTTTATATCACAGCTTACTTTCTGGTTATTTTCAACCAAAAAATCATGAAAATCCATGTCTGGTACATCTGCTGACCTACAATCAATTTCAGTAGGGTCTTCACACATATGTAGCCCACTGTTTGTGATGTTTTCATATGTTTCCCAGTCATTTTTGTCTGTGGTTGGATCATGCACATTATACCAGTCAGACCACTCGCAAGTTGGTATGCATGGGGTTGTGACTGAAGTTATCGCAGATGTGGTAATTGGAGGAGTAGTTTCTGTGGTGGTGGATGACTCTTGGGTTGTTGTTGGGGGAGGTGTAGGTGGATGGGTAACTTTTGTAGTTGTGGGTGACTCTGGAGGTGGGGTAGGTGGTTGTGTAGGTGTAGCCTTTGTGGTTGTTGTTGGCTCTGGGGTTGTTGTTGGGGGAGGTGTGGGTGGATGGGTAACTTTTTCAGTTGTGGGTGACTCTGGAGATGGTGTAGGTGGTTGTGTAGATGTAGCCTTTGTGGTTGTGGTTGGCTCTGGGGTTGTTGTTGTTGGAGGAGGTGTGGGTGGATGGGTAACCTTTGCAGTTGTGGGTGACTCTGGAGATGGTGTAGGTGGTTGTGTAGGTGTAGCCTTTGTGGTTGTGGTTGGCTCTGGGGTTGATGTTTTTATTGGAGGAGGTGTGGGTGGATGGGTAACTTTTTCAGTTGTGGGTGACTCTGGAGATGGCGTAGGTGGTTGTGTAGGTGTAGCCTTTGTGGTTGTGGTTGGCTCTGCGGTTGTTGTTGTTGGAGGAGGTGTGGGTGGATGGGTAACTTTTGCAGTTGTGGGTGACTCTGGAGATGGTGTAGGTGGTTGTGTAGATGTAGCCTTTGTGGTTGGCTCTGGGGTTGTTGTTGTTGGAGGAGGTGTGGGTGGATGGGTAACCTTTGCAGTTGTGGGTGACTCTGGAGATGGTGTAGGTGGTTGTGTAGGTGTAGCCTTTGTGGTTGTGGTTGGCTCTGGGGTTGATGTTTTTGTTGGAGGAGGTGTGGGTGGATGGGTAACTTTTTCAGTTGTGGGTGACTCTGGAGATGGTGTAGGTGGTTGTGTAGGTGTAGCCTTTGTGGTTGTGGTTGGCTCTGGGGTTGTTGTTGTTGGAGGAGGTGTGGGTGGATGGGTAACCTTTGCAGTTGTGGGTGACTCTGGAGATGGCGTAGGTGGTTGTGTAGGTGTAGCCTTTGTGGTTGTGGTTGGCTCTGCGGTTGTTGTTGGAGGAGGTGTGGGTGGATGGGTAACTTTTGCAGTTGTGGGTGACTCTGGAGATGGTGTAGGTGGTTGTGTAGGTGTAGCCTTTGTGGTTGTGGCTGGCTCCGGGGTTGTTGTTGGGAGAGGTGTAGGTGGATGGGTAACTTTTTCAGTTGTGGATGACTCTGGAGATGGTGTAGGTGGTTGTGTAGGTGTAGCCTTTGTGGTTGTGGTTGGCTCTGGGGTTGTTGTTGGTGGAGGTGTGGGTGGATGGCTAGGTTTTTCAGTTGTGGGTGACTCTGGAGATGGTGTAGGTGTAGCCTTTGTGGTTGTGGTTGGCTCTGGGGTTGTTGTTGGGGGAGGTGTAGGTGGATGGGTAACTTTTTCAGTTGTGGGTGACTCTGGAGATGATGTAGGTGGTTGTGTAGGTGTAGCCTTTGTGGTTGTGCTTGACTCTGGGGTTGTTGTTGGGGGAGGTGTAGATGGAGTAGATTTTGTGGTTGATGCTGGTGTAGTTTTCGTGGTTATATTTTCTCCTGGGCTTGTCGTCTTGATTGGTGAAGTCGTTGTTTCACATAATACTGGACAGCACAGTCTAATCTTGTAGTCAAAGCACTTTCCTGGACGCAATGGCTGGTCTTCTTTTTTACAGATTAATCCATATTTTATATCACAGCTTACTTTCTGGTTATTTTCAACCAAAAAATCATGAAAATCCATGTCTGGTACATCTGCTGACCTACAATCAATTTCAGTAGGGTCTTCACACATATGTAGCCCACTGTTTGTGATGTTTTCATATGTTTCCCAGTCATTTTTGTCTGTGGTTGGATCATGCACATTATACCAGTCAGACCACTCGCAAGTTGGTATGCATGGGGTTGTGACTGAAGTTATCGCAGCTGTGGTAATTGGAGGAGTAGTTTCTGTGGTGGTGGATGGCTCTGGGCTTGTTGTTGGTGGTTGTGTAGGTGTAGGTTTTGTGGTTCGCTCTTGGGTTGTTGTTGGGGGAGGTGTAGGTGGATGGGTAACTTTTTCAGTTGTGGGTGACTCTGGAGATGGTGTAGGTGGTTGTGTAGATGTAGCCTTTGTGATTGTGGTTGGCTCTTGGGTTGTTGTTGGGGGAGGTGTAGGTGGATGGGTAACTTTTTCAGTTGTGGGTGACTCTGGAGATGGTGTAGGTGGTTGTGTAGATGTAGCCTTTGTGATTGTGGTTGGCTCTTGGGTTGTTGTTGGGGGAGGTGTAGGTGGATGGGTAACTTTTTCAGTTGTGGGGGACTCTGGAGATGGTGTAGGTGGTTGTGTAGGTGTAGCTTTTGTGGTGGTATATGTTTCTGGTGTTGAAGGGGGTGATGTAGGCGTAGGTGTGGCTTTTGTGGTGGTGGATGGTTCTGGTGTTACTGTAGGGGTTAGGGTTGATGGAAGTGTAGCTTGTGTGGTGGTGGGTGGTTCTGGGGTTGTTGTAGGGGGTGTTGTCGCAGAAGGTGTAGCTTTGGGGGTCGTTGGCCCAGTTGAGAAAGTTGGTGTGGTGCTCATTGTACAGGGTTCACTTGTGTGTATCACTGTTGAATTAATGCAGATTCCATAATAGCACATTCCCATGTCATCTGTGACATTGTAAACCACATCATTATCTTCATATATAGTCCCATTGTACAAGCAATAGGGACATTCTTCCACACATGTTTGATTCTTCTCATCAAAAATGGGTTTGTCTTCTGGGCATACAGGATAACACCCTGGAAAAAAATCAAATCAAAATATTGTACATTATAAAGATGTACTTCCAATATAAAGATTAGGTCTTAAATGGTATATTTACCCTCCAGATTAGGTATTGGGTTGCTACAAATTCCATCTGGGTTCAAGCAAGTTTTGTAACAAGGTGTGTGGCAAGGACTGTAGTGCCATGTACAATCATCTGGGTTGTTATAGTAATCACAAAAAACAGCTACAAAGAAAAAGAAAAGACAGAAGCCAGATAAATTCAGAAAGGTTAAACCCATGTATATGAAATGGATTACTTTTCTGGTTAATTGAACCAGAGAAGGTAGATTTACATTCAATCTATATTTGTATTTAGTTGTAAACCACCATAGTTTTAGGTGCTGAGCATGTTTTGTCAGCGTGTGGGTGGGGAATTGCTACTAATTATTTTAATTTCAATCATAATACTTCAAAGTCCTACCAGTTCAAAAGTATGTTTCAATAACATAAGCTATGTCAGATAAGTGTATTCATGTGTAAAATCAGAAAAAAGGACCTAAAGACCCAAACTCTCCTGCATGCCTCCTTTTAAAAAGCAAGGCAAGGTAAATTTATTTGTATAGTGCATTTCAGTAAAACTAAGGAAAATAAAAACAGAATAAAAGCATGCAAAAAAACCCCCACTTGGAATAAAAAACAACTGGACTACAAATTTAAACTAACAATGTTTCAGTTAACAGTTTAACTTGAAGAGTAAAAGGCAATCCTAAACAAAGGGACATTGCATTCGAATAAATACATTTACATAAAAATGCATATTTTTTTTTTTTTGCTGGCATAAAAAAACACTTTAATAAAAGGGTGTTATAACTGACTTACGACAGATGTCTGGAGTTCTCCATGCAACACAAACACCAGCCTCATTACAAGCCTGAGCGTAGGCTGCTACAGCTGAGCAGAAACACTCACAGTCTCCTCCAGTGTCACAGGCACATGAGTCTTTCACACAATTTTCATAGAAGGGAAGGGGATCAACCTGTTTATTTTACAAAATAAAACAAATTAAGAATTTTTTTTTTTAACATTTTCAATATCTTACTGCAAATAAACAGAACCACTTTATTCAGACCTTGTGGTGGCAGTCTTTGAATGTCTTTCCTGTTACAATGCTGCACATCATTTTTGCCCAGTGATGTCTCGTGGGTGCAGCTGCACATGAATCCACATTTTCTTCCACATCTGGGCATGTGCTGGAGACTTTCCAGCTGTTTGCAAACTCTAATGCGTTGCTCACCACCAGCTGACCCTGGGTGGTGAAGTCGTTCAGTCCATCTCCATCAAAATTTCCACACAGGCCACACACTTCACCCTGTAAAAACAGTCACACGAGGCTGATCAGTTGTCACAAAATACATTCCTTGAAAGTACATTTGATGTATAGTATTTGCAAGAGATTCCTGCCATCGATAAACAATTACCATTACTCACACTATGCTGTGGCTCCAGTAGAATGCGAACAGTTGTTTTGCGATCCCACATCACTGCCAGGCCGATATTAGATTCTACCACCAGGTACAAGCCGACTCTCCTTATTCTATACTGAATCAGGGGACCCTGTCCCAGATCTTCCTCTTCATATTTACCCTTCATTAGTTTGATTTCTGTTCGCTATAACACAAAATATTTCTGTTTCATCTATGTTAATATAATGTCTTTCTTATAAATAGTTCTGAAATATGCTATTCAGATGTTTTAGGCTCGGAAAAGTGACATTTTACATTTTTGTCTAGACTTACCCCGAGTTGAATTCTGACGGTTTTGGAGCAGGTGGTGCCCGTAGAGCCACACGGTACATTTTCTGTGATAACTCCAAAGTTGTTCTCGACAGTTTTGTTGCCACATTTATTCTTAAAGAGAAACATTGACATAAAGATATGGTGTGTTTGGGTTAATATACATGGTTAAAGTGCTTAGTGATAACAAAGACAGCTAAAGAAAATCTCACACATAACTAGGGTAAATATGTCTGTTGTAAAACA
The DNA here is from genome assembly GCA_037039145.1 of Fundulus diaphanus. NCBI lineage: Eukaryota > Metazoa > Chordata > Actinopteri > Cyprinodontiformes > Fundulidae > Fundulus > Fundulus diaphanus. The sequence continues at coordinate 29,681,475 of CM073134.1, forward strand.
ATATCATGTATTATCAGTATGTGGGATTACTGGTTATTTGTCATCCTCAAGAGAAGTTTTCATGCCTTATTCAATTTTAAATGTATTTCATTCCCAGTGCGACATATTCCTAACATTCTTTCTATTACTTTTTATTGATAGCCTTCGTTGAGCTGCTCTCAAACTTTTTAGGATCTTGATTAAGCTGACTAAATATGAAATCAATTGTATTTTGTGGGTCAAGTCAGGTCACATTACTGTGAGTCGCGTTTACCTTCTTGTATGGTGCAAGTGTATTGGGATTTGAAATGAACAGTGTACTACGTCAAGACGGACACAACAGTCCCATCTTGGGTTTTTTTACCCACACTTAATGATCACTTCAACATCTAGGGATAGAAGTTCAAAGCTCTTTACATGGTAAATAACTGCCCACAAGTGGCAAAATAATTATTGTCCAACTTAATTAGAAAATAAGTGGGACCGCCCTCAGTTGGAACTAGTTCAGCAAATTATTTAGCATACTGAGGTGGATGAGTTCATTAGTGGGGATAGAATATTAGAAGGTTACTGCTGCAATTTTTCAGTTTTCAGTAGCATTTGCATAAATCTTGTAATGGTACATGTAAATGACTTCTCAGAGTTGTGATGATTACATTGCTTTTTTTCCCCCAATGTGTCTAAATCTTTGGCAGTCTAGTTTAGCTGGAGATCACATTTCATGTATGCTAAGGCAATAGATCTATAGAAAAACAATGGTGGAGTATTATTTACAAAGGCTATATTAAAAAAATTGATTTTCCAATTCTGAATCAATTGTCATTTAAACTCCTAAACATCCATTCATATAACCAAAGATCATTATTAAAAAAAAAAATGCATTTTCCACTATGAACTTAAATGTGTCATTTACGGCTCACAGTCCACTCCTGCAAGTGAATATTTAATGACATATTTTTGATAATGCACCAGGTTAGTGTCTAAATAGCAGCTGTAGATATCTCTGGTGTCCTCTTTTTTATACGCTGGATCTGTTTGGGTATTCTGCCCCACAGCATGTTTGTGAAAGCAATTGTCTCAACATTCAGTGAGAGAGGGCTTGGTCTGCAACGCCGGCATTAACTATCATTACTTTATTAATTTGCTGTTTAATGTTAATATAATACTAGTATCAATATGTTGCATAACTACACAATCATATATTCAGGTAACAGCTAAACATTTTTTTAATCCAATTTGAGATCGGATCAGATAAAAAAAAATCTATTCTAAATCTTGATAATTGGCATTGAATCAATTCTTGAAATTTGAATCACTACCCAGCTCTTTTATCTACCTAAAGCACTGTATCTTATGCAACTAAAATGCAAGGGAGATACCCAATAGTGTCTTCGGGTATTGATGCATTCCTAATTTCCCAGTTCTCTGAGCATCTATAGTAACTCAATCTGGAGTGGACTGTGGATTTTATGAATACTGAAGGTAGTTGATTTGAATTCATAAACTGATGACTGTTATGTCATAACAGTCAGGTAAGATGTCAATTTACTGCTTAATCTTTTGTACATTCTTCAGTGTTTAATTTAAAACCAGTAGCCGATTTCTGAACAGAGAAATAATCTCACATGCATTCTGTTATTTAGGTAATTTGGAATGCATTTTATTTACCTTGACGGCAATATAAGCACATTCTCCATGAAATCCATATGTCCGCTGATCAAATGTGGTGTAGTGCCCACTTCCATAAATAATACAGGTTCCTGGACATTTTTTGTCAGTGCACTCCCATTTTCCACTTTTACAAGTGCTAGATTTCAAGGAAATTGTGAAAAATGTGTGTTAGTTTTTGAATGCTTTAGTTTAACATGCAAGCTGACATGATAACAACTGTATTGTAATTTCAAATATGGGCTTACCAGGTGTTGCACTGGTTAGGAATCTTTGCTCCAGGAGCAAAAACATGTCCATCATGCTGACATGGACAATTGTCTTCTTTTACACAGGATCCTTTGCCGTCTTCGAGGAGGCCATCAGGACACCGACAGCCAGACTCGCACTCCGTATAGTCCTGGGAGGGGAGAAAGAGTGTAAGAATAAAAAATAAACAAAAAAAACCCCAAAAACTTATGTCAAATGTACTGTCATACTGTGAAAAAGACCTGGATTTTGTATGGTGATAAACAATTTGCAGATTTTTCAGAAATAAAAAAAAAAAAACTCTGCGATGCTCGGGTGGTTTTAGCAACAGCTACTCACACATTCATTACTATCCAGATTTAAACAAGTCCTTGCACACTGTAGTCCAATTTCTCCTACAGGTAAGGAGGAGCAGTTGAAGAAGACTTTTGGTGAAGGGCATACTATTAAAAAAAGAAGAAAAATGTGTTGTGTTACTATACACTAGATGAACCGAATGAGGGACCTATAGAAGGGAGAACAGAGTAGAAGCAAACTTACATGACGAGCGGCTTCTCCAGGAATGGCAGTGAAGGACTCCGTCATTGCACACACTAGGAAAAGAAATGAAAAAATACTGTAAGGTACATGACCGATATTATGAGTAAAGAAATGAAAGGTACGAGAAATATAGTTGTGATTTGTTCACCAGTGCTCATCTCGGATGTTGATGGACTTTCCTGGCTTGATGAAAATGCCGTTATGGTAGCAGGAACATTTCTTCTTCGGGACACAAAGGCCATTTTCGTTCAAATAGAGACCCTCAGCACAAGAGCAGCCGTCGACAGGCAAGAAGTCCGAGGTGCAGCTCTGCAGCTCAGAGCCCAAAGATCTGCATGTCAGCTGGCATCTTTGATGTGCGTAAGAGAAGGTCTGAGATGCAGGGCAGCTCTTTGTGTACGTCTCTGTTTTGTCGATTACAAGAAGATGATTGCTTAGTGTCTTCACAACTTACAATAAAGCTCCAACAATTATTATTCTGGTTCATAGCATATAGGATGATATTCTTACCGCACACACCCTCCCTCCAGTTTGTCAGGAAGACTCCCTTTTCTGCACAAGTTCGGGCATAAGAGGAGAAGACAGCACACAAACAGGCCTCGCTCTTCTCACAACTACAGGTGGAGTAGATGCATCGCTGCAGGAGATAGTGAACACGTTTAGAAAAATTACTCTTGCATAAAATGCAACGGCGGCGGTTGTTGAAATGGGCACTAAGGCGATTTGCCCATCCTTCTGGGCACCTCAGTCATGTTTTTGATTAATTATTTGTATGACACATCATTGGGGAATGGGTGCTCCTCAGTGTTGTACAAAGAGTAAGCACTGTAAAAAAAATTTAAATTAAAATTAAAAAATGAGTGAAGGCCTACACCAAGCCTGGCTGAAGTCACTGTTAGGTATGCAACTTCTGTTTGGGCATTTCAGGGAATGGGTGCGTCACTTTTTTCAGGGATCAGGACGGCAGTTGATGCTCTTTGGCTCAAATAAATGCTCAGACATGTCAAATATGAACTAGATAGTCTTACACTGTTCAGAGAATCCTTAAAACACAGTTAGAGATTTACAAACCTTTATTTTATTAGTTTTCAGTTGGGGTGCAGAAGATGGCGCTCACCCAAGCAAGAGCAGCCGCTGAACATAACAAAAGTTAAAGATAGGATTGTTTTTTTGTACCTTGTAAAACATCTCAGGATCCACCACTGATCTGCACTTGGCGAATGCGCTGTCTGGGCTCAGAAGTAAGGAGCACCAATGTTTGGCGTACAACTCTAAGGGTAAAAAAACAGTCTGTTTAATCTGAATATCTAAAACTGAACTGTTATCTAAAATGTAACATTTTCATAATGGCTGCTAAAAGCAGCCTATTTCACCTGCAAAAAAAGCTATTTACCATTTTCCAAATTGAGGGAACATGGGTCATCAAGTCTTTCCTCTCTGTCTGAGCACATGAGGTTGGCCTTCCAAGAGTTACTGAACATTGCTGCAGTTCCCTCCACGATCCCTTGAGGGGTCTTCATGTCATCATTCAGGATCATGTTGAAGTTCCCACATAAACCTGAATCAAAGTTGTGAGAAAAAAACAAAAACTGGAGAAAAAAACAAAAACTGGAGCACAGATGTATTCTTGAGTTTTTTCAGGTGGGAGAAGATAAGGTTGATTATATCAATATCTTCTATTGGACACTAATCCCTGTTTAACAAATGCATTTTCAGTAACAAGTCCATTCACTTTATGTTGTTTATTCAGAGTTTCATCAGCTAAAAAAACTGAAAGGCCAAGGCACTCTGGGACCATGATCATAAATGTAAAATATCTTAATGAGTAACATTAATTGCATACCTGGTTATTGTAATCTTTCTGTAATCAGCTTGAAACTGTGTATTTCAAGACTAAGTCTGAGTGGTGAGGAAGGTGCAAACAATGCTTTACCAGTAGCATACCAAAAGTTGTTGAGAATAATGCTAAACTCACCACGTGTTTTTGATCGGTAGCTTTGCTCCAGACTGATGTAGACTTGCATGAGAGGGACATGCTGAATTTGAATCTGCAACCCAAATCGGGTCTGCAGCATGATGTGAAAGGATGAGGCGTGGAAAATGCTGATGTCTCCTAAAACAAACAGATGAATAGAAAATCAGACAGACATTTAAAAAGAAGCTGGAAGAGCAATGTTTCATTTGGACCTTTTTATTGCCCGACTCACCGGAGTTGAATGGTAAAGTGACAGTCTGCATGTTCTGCTTGACTGCACCATCGGAGGTGAACGTTAGTACCTGAGAAAAACATAGAATTGGTCAAATAACTTTTACAGACACCAGTCCAATAATTTTTTTTTGTTAATGGCTATGTTATTTCACTCACATTGTTTTTGTCATTGTTTAGCAGGATTTTAAGGGCCTTCAGGCATGTGTCATACTCTTGGTGAGCACAGGGCACCAACTGGGCCAGGAGGGTAAATTTTGGGCTTGCTTTGTCCTAAAATGAATTGAAACCCAAAATAAAAAAAATTAAAAGAAAATGCACATCTTACTGCACTATACACCACATTATACCTACTGCTAAACCGCACAAGGGTCCTTTACCTTGCTTTCCACCTTTGCCAGAGTGTAGTAACATTCTCCATGAAAGGTGAAGGTTTTCCCATCAAAAGTAGTGAAATGTGAACCTTCTTCAATTGCGCAGGTAGCAGGTGTTTCAAGACTGATACAATCCCATATGCCCTCGAAGCATGTGCTGAAATTCAAACAATATAGAGTAAAATACTTTAATTAACACATTTTGTGAATATGATTAAGCATCTGACGTACCATTCCTCCCGATGTTGTCGGAAAACCTCTCCAGGGTTGTAGATTTTGTCGTGCTTGCACTGACATTCAGACTGAGGAATGCAACCTCTCTCAGAAAGATCATCAAACACAGTTCCTGAGGAAAAACAGTTTGATTTGATTGACATTTTTATATATTTAAAAAAAAAGTTATTGTTTAATTTTGAATTGTGACACGGACTAACCAGAAGGACAGAAGCAGCCGTCCATTTTATGGTCCTCACAGAGTGAGCTTGTGTCCTGATGTGTGCAAGTATCCATGCAAGGGGAACCGCTTTCCTCAAACACCATGTTGTAAGGACACTGTTTGGCTGTGAAGGTACAGGAGGATTGTAATTGATGCGCTTTTTATAATAATGTACATAAAAGAGGCATGTACTGTGAAGCTTTTCTTATACATGTATCTTTTTTCCCCAACATTACTTAGGTATTTAGGCACAGTGTACAAAAACAAAGGTATTTTTACCTTTGAAACATGACACAACTCGAACATCCAACTAGTAATTTTCAGAAAAACAATAAGGGTGCCTTGCAAAAGTATTCGTAGCCCATGAGCCTTTTTTCTTTTTCATGTTACAGTAATACATATTTGTTTTTAACAGGGATTCAGTACAATAGACCAACACAAATTTAATGTAATTGGGATATGGGAACAAAAATCGTACATTGTTTTCAATACTTTTGACTAATTGCAATAATTGCAGTGTGCATTTGTAATCAGTCTCACGAGTTAATACTCAACAGAAGTGGTTCTCAATCCTGGAAAAGCCTTAAACATGCAGGATAGTGGAACTAGAACCACCTTTCACTGCAGTCTGCATCCTTACAGCATTATGCTACCACCACGATATTTCCTTGCACGGATGGTGTGTTCAGGGTGACGTGCAAAGTTATGCATTTTGAGTTTAGGAAAAAAATACAATTTTGGTCTCTAGAGCCTCTTCAACCGCGTGTTTGCTGTCTCCCCTCTACACAGATCTACACTCTACACAGAACAGCAAGCCAGAATTTCCATGTATTTCTTCTCGTCAGTGTTTTTTAAAGGACAGATTTTTTTTTTTGAGTGCAAAACCAACAGATTTTCTGTCAACAAATTCTGTCACCTGAGCTGTAGACCTCTGCAGCCAATCCAGTTACAATCCTCTTGGCTGCTTTCTCTGGATTAATGCTCACTTTTGCCCGGCTTGTTAGTTTAGTCAGACAACCATGTCTTGGTAGGTTAGAAGTTGTGGCATACATGCTGGATCGAACAGTGCTCCATGAGATGCTCCAAGCTCGGGGTATTGTCTCACAAGGTTATTAGCGTTAACTAAAACTAACGAAATCAAGAAAACTAGAAGTAAAAAACATTTTAGTTAACTGAAATAAAAATAAAAACCAGACCTCGCAAAAAAACAAACTGAAAACTGTAATGAGAGTTTACAAAACGAATTAAAACTAACTAAATTTTAAAGAAAATGTAATTAGTTTTCGTTTGTGTGTCTTTAACATAATGTATTAACATGAAGTCTAATTTCCAGTTGCAATTTTTGCTCTTTCCGTTGTACCGCATTACACATAATCTATGATGGTTTTCTGGGATTTTGTTACACACAATTATTTCTATTTCTTTCTTTCAGTCTTTGCCCTGGTATGTAAGTCGTATTACATAAAAGACTAAAACTATGACTGAATTTAATAAAAAATGAATTCAAACTAAGCATTTTCAACAAATAAAAACTAAACTTAGCTAGCAAACAAATATTAAAAACTAATTCAAACAGAAATAGAATTGAAAATCACATGTCAAAACTAATTCAAGATAAAAACTGATGGAAATTTCAAAACTATTCAAACCATGTTGTTTTATAAACTGTTCCTGCAGTAAGCTTTGCCAGAACTTTATCACTGGCCTGTCCATTGTGTGACCTTGTGCAGGAAACTTTGAACCAGAGCTTTACATCCTGATATTCATTTAATTCCTTTTAAAAATCAGAATTTCACCACGGCATAATTTGGAGAAAATTATCAAAGAGATACAAACATGACCAAGCTCTTACCACAGAACTGAGGGGTCCTCCAGTTGGGGGGCTGTCCTCCCGCATGGGAACACTGTCGAGAAAACTCAGACAGTGTGCTGCAGACACAGAAGTCATTGGTACTGTCATTGGTACAGCCACACATGTCCTTCACACATGCCTGGATGTAAGCTTCAGGTTTAATCAGTTGAGTGCATGTGCTCCAGGACTTTGACAGAAACGTTTGTTCACAGGTGGTTAGCTGTAGAAAACAAAAAGAAAAACAGGCACCAAGTTAGGACATGGCTGATTACTAAACTGTTTTAAGACTGTTTATTAACTAGATTATGAACTCACAAATTCCTTGCAGGAATCTGAGACAGTTGCAGTCTCCAGCAATTCCTCTTCCTCTTCATAGGGGTCCTCGCAGTCATCGTTTGGGCGGTGGGTTTTGTGCTTGTTGCCAAACTCGATGGGGCTGATTTTGCGGCCTGTGTGTGCGATCAGATCAGAGCCTCACATCCCATAATCTAAAAGAATCAACTCTGACTAAATTACCTCATACATACCATTATGAATGAACTCATTGTAGACTTGAACACCATTGAAATCTCCACAAAGGCCACAAGTTTGGTTTGCAAAGTCATTATCGATTTCCACCTAAAACAAATACAACAAAGGCTCTTAATACTAAAACTATACATCAGAAATAACATGAAGAAGAAAAGACAATGAATTATCAATGAAGTGACCAATAGAACGTAAAATAAGTTCATAGTGACCGAGCATAATTAAGATGCTGTCTTTCTAAGGAGACCAAGGGAATGTGCCTTCATCTCAGATTGCCTAGTTTATAGTAATACCAGTTCTACATCAAAGATTTCTGAAACTTATCATCAGAGAGTAGTAAAATGTATCCATCCATCCATTTTCCGACAAGCTTATTCCTATTGGGGTTGCAAGGGGTGCTGGTGCCTATATCCAGCTGTCAATGGGCGAGAGCTGGGGTACACCGTGGACAGGTCGCCAGTCTATCGCAGGTATAATTTATCATAAATCATAAACGCTCAAGTTCATAGGTTTCAAAGGTATTTTTACCATTACTGCATCATCTCTGTTCCACATGATCGTGAATCCCACTTTGGACTGAAGCTTGATGTAAACAGCATTGTTTTCCACTTGCACCCCTCCCTTGTGATAAGGTAGAGCGACTCTGGTAAAAAAAAAGAAGAAAAATAGACATTTGTTTTTTTGTTGTTGTTTTTTTGTTACTGTTATGCCAAAATGTTAGTGCTGCTTTCACCAGCATCGGTTTTTCATTTTACTTACTGCTCATAGTTGACAGTGACCTTGCTCTTGCTGAGGTGAAACAGAAGTTCATTGATGGTGACCGCCAAGTAACTGATGGTTGGGCCTCCGTCCTTTTCTTTTCTCTTTATGTGCACCGAGAAGCCCTGATGGGACTCGTGGCAGTCGGAGACCAGGTTGTACTCACACATTCCAGGAAACTGGTACACATCACCGTCAAAGGTCTTGAAGTGCTCTCTGCCCCATGTGCTGCAGATGCTGCTGACATGATTGCGAACTGGAAAGGATGTCCATAGTTATGTCGGGAAAGTCTCTACTTAGTCGGCAGTGAAAACAATTAATTCAATGACAGCGAATACCTCACTGCAAAGAAAAGCATTCCTGTTAATAAAAAATCTGAGACTTACCCAGCCTGGATTGGGCCTCAGGGAGACTGGTGACTGATAAAGCAAGGAAACTCCACAACACAGATCTCCACCTCATGGCTGCCACTGTGGGTTCACTGTCACCAGCACTAGAGATGGTCAAACCATACCTGGCTGCCCTTTATATGGAGATTGCACATTTCTTTGCTCACACCCACTGACCACATGGGACATGAAATTTTACTGCCAAGACATGGCAAACATTTGCTGCAAGATTGTTTGACGCCTTTCAAAAGTCCAATATAAATGATTCTTACATCCTCCTCATCTCTTTATTGAACAAATATAATTCCCTTTCCGGCAATGAATCTTTATTCAAACATGCATTGGAGTCCGATAAAGCTTTTCGACTGTTTCAGTCTCTGTTCTAAACGTAAGTTGCAAGGTGAATGAAAACCGACTAAATTCAAAATAGTTATTTCTGAGGTTAAATGTCGTCGGTAAAACCTTTATGGCCAGGTATATTGTTACAAAGATTGTATGAGGAAAATCTGAATACAATTGATGAAGAAAATACAAATTTAAATGGGGCTCTATCAAAATAATGGTTTTTAAAAAGACCTTCTATCGATGTTCTACTGTGTTTATAACCATCATTCATTTGAAGCTTAAATGTCCATTTTCAATATTTTAATAGTGTTCTACAAAATTATTAATAATTCTGTAAGATGTTTACAAAAGCCTGAAATGAATTGCTATGTAGACCCTGAAATGACACTCATAGCAGTAGTCCTCTAGCAGTGCACTTTGGACATTTCTTTTTATCGCATGCCAACTTGCTCACTGTGCGGGGAGAAAAAAATAAACTCTGGTCAATCAGCAATGTTTGTCTCTATTACATTTGTTTAAAATATCTTTTTTACCTCCTTGACTGTGAATTGGGCACGTTTGGGGAGCAGCTATTTTCTTGGACCTACTTGGACTTGTAAAGTTATTAGACTTGAATGTTGTGTTTTCCTGCCCCAGTTAAAGGCAAATTTATTTGTAAAGCACATTTCAATAACAAGACAATTCAAAGTGATGTACATGAACAGAACATAAGAAAAGAAAACATCACAGAGGAAAATACATTCCTGTGAAATAGTAGCTATAAGAAAAGTCGGACTACAAACTAAAAGATTAACATTCAAAGGCAACCTTGATTTAAAGGAACCCGGGGTTACAGCACTTTTACAGTTTTCTGGTAGTTTGTTCCAGATGAGTGGAGCATAAGAACTAAAAGCTGCTTCTCTGTGTTTGGTTCTGGTTCTGGGTATGCAGAGTAAGCTTAAGCCAGAAGACCTTAGTGGTCTGGAGGGTTGATACACTTATTAAAAGGGTTGTTGAGAGAAAAAAAAGAACGCTTAATGTCATATTTGTACATCATGGTAACATAAATCCTGGATTGCTAATTAAAAGTTCCCAGGTACCCTTACCTTGAACTTCAGTATTGTATTTAATGTTTCTATTATTATTATTCCTAGGTAAGTTTTATATATATATTTTTGGTATTTTTGAATTTGATTCTAATGCATTTAATATTTGTATTTTGATCCATTTCGGTGCTACTGTTTTAAGGTTAATCACAAAAGAAATGTCAATTTAGGGTTTCTCTTTATTTATTTTAATTAAAGTTTAAGAACTGTTTTTGTGATTTACAGTTTTACAATGTAAATATTTCTGTTGTCTCTATGTTTCTTTTATGTTTTCATCAAAAAAATTTAATTACAATTGGATTTGATCAGTTCTTCATTACATGTTTTAGTCTAAGTTGTGCGATAGTTATTTTTTATTTGTGTTCTTAGCTTTGTAGTATTGTTGATTGTTGTTTGCAATGTTATTGGGATACTATGGCTGAATATTGAAATAATAATAATACTGATTACTATTAACCCACATTTCCCTGATTGCTTTTTCTTTTATTGAAGAAAACATCCACAACATCCTTTAAGAGCTTTTGCATCTCGGCCATTAAAAATATACATCTAGTGTGAGCATTGAGGGCAGTCAAAGTCAATCAAACTGTGATATTCATGACTATTATGTGGAATTGTCATGAATGAAACCCAAAATATAATATAAATTCATACTAAATAGATGATCCAAACAGTCTTTTATGATTGCAATATTGCACACACTGACATGGTGGTGATGACTGCTATTTGATATAATGTGCACCTCTAGTTTAAGTGTATCAAAAGTACATAAAATCTGATTGATTAATTGATTGATCCTGGCCAAGTGTACTCAGAATAAATTGTTAAATATGGAGGCTTTTACAATTATTGCCCCTAAACTTCGTAAAACCTGACTCTTCACTTCAGGACGTCTCAATCTCTCAACTTTTTGATCACATTGAAAAACACATTTTTGTTCCTTGGTTTTAAATCTGACAAATGTTTCTTTTTCTTTTTTTTTTGGTTTTTAGGTTTTGCTTCTAATGTTGATGCTATTGTGCTATTGTTTTCCGTTTTCATACTTGCTCATTTATTTATATGTACGTTAATTTAGCTAACGATTGTTATTTTTAAATTTTGCTCATAAATAAGTTGGATTCCATGTAATCCACTTACAGGTTGTGTTTTTTACATTTTCAACTATGCTAATTTGCTGCTGCAATAACATAATCATTAATTAAAGGCCTTCACACATCTTTACCATGGTTACAAACAAAGTTGGAGGGCACTGAAAAGGTTTATTAAAGTATTTTTAAAAACCTGAATGTATCAAATTCTGAAAAAAAGTGTTCTACCAGGTTTCAAATATTAACCAGAACAAAGTATTTCTGTGTATGATAGCGCATGGAAATAATTTGCCAGTGATCCAATGGACAGCGATTCGTTTTGGCTAGAGAAACACAAGCACATCCTTGCCCAAGGCAGAAATATTTATTTATTTATGTATGATACCCATATAAATCATTACAAAGCACTATACATACATTTTTTAATACATTTTGAATAAATGATTAAACATTTTTTCCATTCTGTTCAAATTACACAATAATAATATGAATACATGCAGCTGTACACTTTTAAAACAACAGTGATGGATCGTTTAAAAACAAAATTACCTGGGCTTTGAATAACTGGATAGAGCTGAAATGCAAAGCCTTTAAAGAAAGTTTAAGACAAAATTAAACCAGGTTTTGTTTCATGCATCTCAGTTTATTGCTGATTTCTTGGTATCTGTGTGATACAGAGGAGCAGTATAATGGGTTTATTGTCATAGCGTGTCATGGGTTTAGGTATTTATTTTCATCTCATGCTGTTTTGTATTTCTGATTCTGTTTTGGGGATTTTCACAATGTTCTCCTTATTTCCACAGTTTTTGTTATGATCGTGAATCAGGCAAACCCAGTATTCAAACCCAACAAGTGAGGTTAAGGCAAAAAACAGGATTTTAATAATGAAAACAGGAACAGGCGGGCTCAATAGTCAAAAGGGCAGTCCAAAATCCGGTACACAAAAAGCAGTCCAAAATAGGCAGAGGTACAGACAGGGCAAAGCAAGCTCGGATAACCATAGGACAGAAACTAGTCGGTAAACCGGTAAATCAGTCAGACAGGGCAGGAAAAACAGATCAGGGAACAGGCTGGCTCAGAATCAAAAAGGCTCTCGGGTTATCGTCAACAGGTCAATCAGAATAAAGAATGCTGGAACTAAACTCACCGTGGCTCGTTAACGATCTGGCAGATTGCAGAGGTTTGTGGCAGGACTATATAGGGGAGTGAACAGGTGAACAGGAGTGAAGACTAATTATAAGTGAGCAGGTGGATCTAATCAAGGCAAGAAAGCTGACAGATTGCTGAGGGGAGACCAAACAGAACTGATAAAGTGACAGGTGGAAAACAGGTAACCTAAACAGAACAACATGTCTAAAACAAAACCAAACAAGACCCCAAAAGCAGAAACTTAACTAATAAATCTGATAACATAAACCAAGACAAAACCCAAATCGTGACAGAACCCCCTCCTCAAGGCCGGATTCCAGACGGCCTCAGAAACAAAACAGACTAGCTCGGGTGGGTGGAGGGAGGTACAGGACGGAGGGCTAGAATCAAATAAATGTCCAAATAAAAACTCAAACAAAACAAGACGAGTCAAGTTCTCAGGCGGGCGTCCAGGAGGACGGCCCCGACGAGTCAGGTTCTCAGGCGGTCGTCCAGGAGGACGGCCCCGACGAGTCAGGTTCTCAGGCGGTCGTCCAGGAGGACGGCCCCGACGAGTCAGGTTGTCCGGCGGACGTCCCGAAGGACGGCCTCGGTGTGTCAGGTTGTTCGGCGGACGTCCCGAAGGACGGCCTCGGCGTGTCAGGTTCTCCGGCGGACGTCCTCGGCGTGTCAGGTTCTCCGGCGGACGTCCTCGGCGTGTCAGGTTCTCCGGCGGACGTCCTCGGCGTGTCAGGTTCTCCGGCGGACGTCCTAGGCGTGTCAGGTTCTCCGGCGGACGTCCTAGGCGTGTCAGGTTCTCCGGCGGACGTCCTAGGCGTGTCAGGTTCTCCGGCGGACGTCCTAGGCGTGTCAGGTTCTCCGGCGGACGTCCTAGGCGTGTCAGGTTCTCCGGCGGACGACCTCTGTGAGACAGGTAATCCGGCGGGTGTCCTGAAGGACGGCCCCGGTTAGCAACGATGTCCGGCGGCCGGTGGCGGAGCAGGTCTCTCATAGACCGGCGGCGGAGCAGGTCTCTCATAGGCCGGCGGCCGAGCAGCAACCTCGGGGACCGTCGGTAGAACCGGACCCTCAGGAACCGACGTCTGGAGAGAGAAAGAACAGAACCTGCCGCCGGACTAAAGGCTGGAGACAACGCCGGACTAAGAGCTAGAAGAGAGGCCTGGTTAAAGAGTTCAGGAGGCGTCTGGCTACAGAGTTCAGGAGGCGCCTGGCTACAGAGTTCAGGAGGCGCTTGGCTACAGAGTTCAGGAGGTGTCTGGCTACAGAGTTCAGGAGGAGCCTGGCTACAGAGTTCAGGAGGAGCCTGGCTACAGAGTTCAGGAGGAGCCTGGCTACAGAGTTCAGGTTCAGTCGGCCCCTGGCTACTGGCTTCAGGTTCAGTCGGCCCCTGGCTACTGGCTTCAGGTTCAGTCGGCCCCTGGCTACTGGCTTCAGGTTCAGACGGCCCCTGGCTACAGGCTACAGGTTCAGACGGCCCCTGGCTACAGGCTACAGGTTCAGACGGGACCTGGCTACAGGCTACAGGTTCAGACAGGGCCTGGCTACAGGCTACAGGTTCAGACGGGGCCTGGCTACAGGCTACAGGTTCAGACGGGACCTGGCTACAGGCTACAGGTTCAGACGGGGCCTGGCTACAGGCTACAGGTTCAGACGGGGCCTGGCTACAGGCTACAGGTTCAGACGGGGCCTGGCTACAGGCTACAGGTTCAGACGGGGCCTGGCTACAGGCTTCAGGTTCAGACGGGGCCTGGCTACAGGCTTCCGGTTCAGGAGACCCCGGGCTACAGGCTTCAGGTTCAGGAGGCCCCGGACTACAGACTTCAGGTTCAGGAGGCCCCGGGCTACAGACTTCAGATGCTCCCAGACCCTTTAACACCCAGAACCTCATCAATAACCCTTCCAGAACCTCCGACAAAGACAGTTTGGTCAGCCACTTGGGAAATTGGCTGTCAAGCCAAAGATGAGGGGGTAAGAGCTTCCGAAGAGGTCCAGGGGCCTCTAAGTCTCCATGGGGCTCTGGGTGCTTGTCTTCTCGGCGAGGCCCCCGACGGAGCTTGTCGTTCGGGCGAGGGCCACGACGCCGCTTGTCGTCTGGGCGAGGGCCACGGCGCCGCTTGTCGTCTGGGCGAGGGCCACGGCGCCGCTTGTCGTCTGGGCGAGGGCCACGGCGCCCAGTGTCCCGATGAGCCCCCGAGTTGCGGCCTGAAAGAGGGCTCGTCTGAACCCCCTCATCGTGGGCCTGTGGTAGACCCTCCTGGGTTCCCACGTCGCATACTGGCGGCGGACCCTCCTGGGTTCCCACGTCGCAGACTGGCGGCGGACCCTCCTGGGTTCCCACGTCGCAGACTGGCGGCGGACCCTCCTGGGTTCCCACGTCGCAGACTGGCGGCGGACCCTCCTGGGTTCCCACGTCGCAGACTGGCGGCGGACCCTCCTGGGTTCCCACGTCGCAGACCGGCGGCGGACCCTCCTGGGTTCCCACGTCGCGGGCCGGCGGCGGACCCCCCTGGGTTGCAGCGTCTCGGGCCGGCTGCGGACCCTCCTGGGTTGCAGCGTCTCGGACCGGCTGCGGACCCTCCGGGGTTGCAGCGTCTCGGGCCGGCTGCGGAGCCTCCGGGGTTGCAGCGTCTCGGGCCGGCTGCGGAGCCTCCGGGGTTGCAGCGTCTTGGGCCGGCTGCGGAGCCTCCGGGGTTGCAGCGTCTTGGGCCGGCTGCGGACCCTCCGGGGTTGCAGCGTCTTGGGCCGGCTGCGCAGACAGTGCTGCCTTATAGCTGCCGGAGGCCGGCACTGGAGCTGAGGTAGGAGGCGGGTCCTCTGGGACAGGTGCAGGTGCCGGGGCGTCGGCTGGACCCTTGGGGACAGGATTGAGTCCACTATAGAAACCTTGGAGAGCCGCTCTATAGTGCCCCTCGACCTCCTTTAATTTTGCCTCCAGCTCCTCTGAATACTGGCAGAAAAGAGCCTCCCTAAGGTCTTTAATAATAGGGGCAAAAGCTCTTAACTGGTCCTCCAGAGCCAGATCCTCAGCATCACGGGCGCCAACAGGAGGCGCTGTGGGCTGCTCAGCTCTGGGAAGCACCGGACTCCGATCCACTGGGCAGGAAGTGGCAACGGACGGGCGCGGTACTGACTCGCTTGTCGGCCGAACAGAACGGGTGAAGGAGCGACCCACAGGTTTCCGTCCCCTCCTCCGACGGCGGGACGGCAGGACTTGCTGGAGGTTTGATCCTGTCGGTAGAGCCGGGATCGGTGGAGCCCACAGCGTTCCCTGCATCTCCTCCTCTGGAGGGAGAGAGAAAAAAAGATCCGGGCGAAGATCCCGCACCACCTCCGCTTCGACCTCCATAAACAAAGTTGGTTCTGGATAAAACCCATGGGCAGAGCCGACAGCGGTGTCGCTGGGTGAGTGATCCCTTCTATTCTGAGTTGAATCTGAATTTGTGACAAAGAGCCCTCCCAATCGTAAACTCGGAGCAGGCAGCGGGTTACTGCTGCTGCGGCTGCTGGAGAGATGGCGTCTGGGACCGATACCAGGGGGACAGAACGCCAATCTGGAACCCTCCCAAGCCATAGCGTGTGGAGGGGAAAAAAAAAAACTTCAAAAAACTTGTTGGGCGATAGGTTTTAGTTTGGGGCCAGATCATTCTGTTATGATCGTGAATCAGGCAAACCCAGTATTCAAACCCAACAAGTGAGGTTAAGGCAAAAAACAGGATTTTAATAATGAAAACAGGAACAGGCGGGCTCAATAGTCAAAAGGGCAGTCCAAAATCCGGTACACAAAAAGCAGTCCAAAATAGGCAGAGGTACAGACAGGGCAAAGCAAGCTCGGATAACCATAGGACAGAAACTAGTCGGTAAACCGGTAAATCAGTCAGACAGGGCAGGAAAAACAGATCAGGGAACAGGCTGGCTCAGAATCAAAAAGGCTCTCGGGTTATCGTCAACAGGTCAATCAGAATAAAGAATGCTGGAACTAAACTCACCGTGGCTCGTTAACGATCTGGCAGATTGCAGAGGTTTGTGGCAGGACTATATAGGGGAGTGAACAGGTGAACAGGAGTGAAGACTAATTATAAGTGAGCAGGTGGATCTAATCAAGGCAAGAAAGCTGACAGATTGCTGAGGGGAGACCAAACAGAACTGATAAAGTGACAGGTGGAAAACAGGTAACCTAAACAGAACAACATGTCTAAAACAAAACCAAACAAGACCCCAAAAGCAGAAACTTAACTAATAAATCTGATAACATAAACCAAGACAAAACCCAAATCGTGACAGATTTACTCATCTTTAAATTCACACCTCTGCACTGTTACTTTTGAGCTCATTGCCTAATCATTACCTACCTGTGTGTTTAATCTCATGTCTTTCAGGGACTTTTTTTGTAAGCCTCTTTGGGCACTGGTCATTTTGCCCTTTAACCATTTTGTAGCTTTGCAGTTTAATTGTTATTTTTAACAAAGTTATTTTATAAAGCATTCTATTTCTACTTATTGTGGTGCTGATCCTCATTTGGATCTGTTGACTGTCAAAAAATATGATCGCATATGACCCTGTTCAAAAAGGGATACCTCTAAGCAACCTGCCGGTTGATATTGATGTTATATTGAACCATACAGTCAACTTTCTTTACTGTAAACTATGAGTAGCTCAAAGAAAATTAATTTAAATTGTTAAATCTCAAATTGGGTACCAAAAAGCCCTCTGGTAGATGCAAACTGAATCATGTTTAGTATGAAACAGCTCCAAACAAACCAAACTGCAATGGTACAAAACGGTGAAGGGTAGTGAGGAGCACCCATCATATTTGATTAGATAAAGAAATTTGATTGGAGTGTAAGTTAATCAATTTAATTTAGCGGGAGCTTGCTGTGAGTACAAATGTTCCCCACACTGCCCCCTCATCTGTCATAATCTGAGGTTTTACATAAACGTATAGAGCTATAAAGCAAAATTCAATGTTACCCTGAGGTCAAAGAATGCAAAACGGATTTTGTGCTTTTCAAACAGTAACCTGAGCTCATGCTTCCCATGAAGGTCTGCTGGCTCCTACTCAAATCTGAGTTAGTGCACCCGGTTGAAAGGAAAATCACCACAGAATGAATGGCTGAATAATGTAGAATTACACCACCAAAAGTTAATATTTGCTCTCTTCCAGTTATGGTACCCATTCTATTATCTTAATTGTATTTGGACTATGATGGACACAGGATGCAAATCTGTAACGACTGAGCTACATCCTTGACCGTCATCATTCTTTTTCCTGGGCTCACGTAACATACACGAGATATGGCATTATCCATATTCTAATATAATCACTGCACATCATTAACCTCATCTTTCTTTTTTGTCTGTTACCGCCTTATTTTTTTGCAACTTTATTTCCCCCTATTGTGTGTTTCTATAAAGCCTGACCCCACGTGTGTTGTACTTGCACCACATTTATGAAGTGACATATATGAGTATGAGTTGTTACAGGAGTAGGTTGTGAATTACATCAACTAGTTGAGAGTTCCCTTTCAAACTTTTCAACGTTTTCATCTTAAACTTCACTGTTTTCATTATGACAAGTTATATGCTGAAAACAAACATAATGCAAGCTGGTATGTTCTCAAATATCATCAAGCAGACGCTCCTCCAAGTGCAAACAGGGCTTTGAACCACTCCCACAGCAGGACAGCTGCGACATGAGAAATGCTGTAGTTATTACTTTGCTGTTGATTGAAGGATGACGGTGCCCACTCAAAATAATCTAAAAACAGCATGGATTACAGGCAAGACTGCACTATTTGTGCAAAGATTATTGACTATACTGTTTAACTTCCAGGACTTGTTATCATTTCCCATAAAACAGCATGTGCCAAAATGCCAGACAGGCTCGGAAAACTTAACACAGCTGACATCTGATGCAGTGGTTTAATTTCATTTCGTGGAGCATATTTTAATTTATTATTCTCCAGCCAGATGAGGATTGAAAGTTATTTTACATTCAGTAACATAATCTAAATTGTGGACCTCTAAAAGTACAGTAGCTATAGGCGCTACAGTCAACAATTGCATCAATTGAATCAATTTTTATTTAAATAAAGGTAGCAACTTTAGTAAATATGACAGCAGTTCTCAACATAGTGTGGTTCATTTTGTTAAGTAATTGCACAAAGCTGGTCAAGAATCAACACATTTTGGTGCAGTGTGCTGCAAAAGAAGACT
The DNA here is from genome assembly GCA_037039145.1 of Fundulus diaphanus. Taxonomy (NCBI): domain Eukaryota; kingdom Metazoa; phylum Chordata; class Actinopteri; order Cyprinodontiformes; family Fundulidae; genus Fundulus; species Fundulus diaphanus. Next base: position 29,700,335 of record CM073134.1, read on the forward strand.
GGCACACTAAGAGTTGGGTATTGTTGTATCAGAATCCGAATCAGAATCAGAATCAGAATCAGACATACTTTAATAATCCCAGAGGGAAATTATTAAAGTATGTCTGATTCTGATTCTGTACAGGCGTAACCCAAATATATTTCACCTGAATAATCCCTAAAACAACATAGGAAACACCCAAACCACAGCTATGGCTTCTGCAAAGCTTAATAGATTTGCTCAACCTCAAATAAACATGGCCAACACTGGCTGCGGTTCAAAATGTTTAATCCAAAGATCAACGCTACATTCTGTCAACTACACCTGTATATAAATGCAAAAAAATAAATAAAAATAAATAGAACCTAGGGGTGTGATGAAAATAGCATTTTGCATTACCAAAATTGTTTTAGAAACATTTTAATACAATACCAATCCTGCTTTTGTTCTTAATCACTAAACTCTCAGACTAATTTAGGAGGAAGATGGTCAATGGTATTGAATGGATGACACTTTTCCAATAAAATTGGTTAAAAACACAATATATCGGAACTGCTAGTAGTTACCATGAAACAGAAGATTCTTTTTTCTTCCAAATCCCAGTCTATAGTGTCAAAAGAGTATCGCGTGACCTCGCTATTGTGAATTGTGGACATATTCCAAGCAAACATGTTGTAGTTTAGGAATTAGGTTACCATTTCGACTTATTTTAGTTTAGTTTAGCTATCCCAGAAGGACTACAGTAGATGTCTGTGATTGTACACAAGTATTTGCTTTGCAAGTAGAGTCTCAAAACCATGTCGAAAAACACTTTAAAATGCTGCTCAAAGATACTTTTTTATTTGTTTTCAAACTGAAAACTTGTGCATCAGTTCTAAATGTAATTTAAATGTCCTGCTGACTCTAATATATTATTATGATTATTATTAAGAATAATAATCATAATAGTTAAGGCATACTTTTTCTCTTCACTTCGTATTTACCAGACATTTTAGTAAAACTCTGGAAAAAATTTTGCATTTGTGAAAACAGACAACTGATGGCATTCGTTGTTTAAAGATTTAGAAACAATCTGTTAATTTTAATTTTCAGTGTGAACGGTCATTTGTCTCGACTGACTGGGGGTTAGAGAAGAACGAGCAAAGACAAAAAAAGCACAGAAGCATACATTGATCCAAGAATCCTTTCTATGTTATAAGGTAATAGCGGTTGATTTGCCTCCCATGGATGGTGTCACAGCTAAGAGAACGCCGGACCAGGTGTACCTACTATGAAGAAAAAATGACAGAGAACATATAGTTAAAAGTTGAAATACCACCTAACAATGCAAATTGGAGAACAGTTGAAGAACTCAGCAGAGTGAGAAAAATAGATCTAGATATTCACATAACATAACATAAGCCACTCTAACTATAAGCTTTGTCAAAAAGGAAACCTATGTGGTGAAGTTGCTTTCCTTGCAACAAACATTTTGAGTTTTTATGCTCTAATTATTAAAACATCAATGTTTGGTCAGGAGAGAATATGGATGGGAGTTAGGGACCTCCCCTGGGGGTCGTGATATCCATTTTGGGGGTCACGAGATGATTTTATGCTGATGTGCTAAAAAGATTTAGTAATTACTTTTTTACAAAACTGATATCAAAGTATAACTTTATAAGATGCTCAACATTGCTCATCTTAATGCAAGGAGAAGGCTGCACTTTTTTGTAGTTCTTTGTAGTTCTTCTAAAAAGCCTTCTTTAATCTAGTAATTTCACAACTTTGTTCTCATAATATTCTGACTTTAATCTCATTATCCTAAAATAAATAAATAAATAAAAATCCCTCCTGCTAAAAGCGGGTCAACAGTCTGGCATCATTATTTTGAGGGTAGCAGGGTGAAAAGTTTGGGAACCCGTGTGCTTTGAACTGTCTAGTCTTTGTATTTTCATTTGTATTTTAAATGGCTCTTTGAAGTAGTCTGTTACAGCAATAAGAGAATATAATCAAATAAGAAAGTTTAAAACTTAATGTTGCTGCTTCCTTCTTTCCTTTTCCCTTTTTTTCTTTTATTTATTTGTTTTAAACATTTTTTTATTTTATTATCTTTTTGCTTCTTCATTTCTACCTGAAGAATCGGCAGCTTATTATTTTACATAGAAATTTGATAAAACACAAATAAGTAATATTTATTAACAGCAGGTGACACTAAGGAATAAAAAAATGTCTGCTGATAATGATAAGAAGAAGATGAATATTCAGACCAATAGAGCTACCTTTCAGGAGTCTGATTTTCGCGAGTAGACTTGACAATTTCCCTTGCCTACCTGCAGGGGGCGATAGCCATTTCACACTCAGGTTGTCAACCATAACAAGGTCACTCGCGCATGCGCACCCGGGTAACTATCGTAAATGGAGGCTGTTTGAAATAGACTGGCGGTGCAGTTTAAAGTCTTCTGAAACTTTGGTTTAATATTGAATAGCCTCGTCGCTTATCTCAGAGTGGTCGTAATGGGTGAGTTTAAATATATCATTGTCATATTTGGCATATAATGTTAAAGTATCACCTGCCTGAGCGGCATAAAGCTACTAGCTTAAATGTGTGCGTTATGTACCAAGTGTACTGATGTTCTGAGGGTAAATTAGCGGAAATCTTTTATTGATCTGATTCCGGTAGAAAATGAACAAAGCGGACAACATGTTCTTAACTTCGTACTCTTTCCCAGCAAGACTAGAAGGAAATTAGGGCTGTATAAATGACTCAAGAAAATTGTAACTTTCATTGAAGTAATATTAATTGCAGGAATAGTTTTGGTGGTTGTGTCAGTCTTACGGTCAAACCCTGAAACATGTTATTTCTACTTTGATATTAAAAGACCAGAACGTCCTTCAGAATTTAGCTAGAGTAGCCTTGTTATTGTCGTTAATGTCTGAACATCCTCGTTGCTCTGCCACAACAGTGATCTATTGATGCCACATTTATCAGGATCCATTCATGCTGGAACGCTCCTTCATCTCTTTTCTAAAGTGTGCCTCTGTTTATTCCGCAAGACAACAGCGCTGATGGTGAAGCGCAGCAGGAAGAAAAGGAGAGATCAACACCTTCGGCTGGGCTCCAGTCTCCTTGTATGGATCGGAACCCGTCACCACCCCCAGAGCAAGCTGACGGAGAGGAGGGAGAAGATCTGGATGCCATCGGAGACACCGTTTACAGCAAGCACTGGCTTTTCAGCACGCTGACGCATCTCATTCAGGTAGGTGAACCTCCTTATTAAAACCTGTTCATTTCTGAGGACTTAATCATAAATTTTATGTTGTTACACGGTGGCAGAAACTTGCATATTAGTGCCTCCAAAGCCGGTTCAGATATAGTTGTATTAGAGATGGAGCGTTAACAGCTTGAGCTGAGCTAAAAAAAATTCTAAACATACCAAAAAGGATCTTTTTTGTAAGCTGCAGAACTTCGTCCCAACCAATAAGTCTCTTGCTTTCTCGTTTTTTTTTTTTTTTTACCTCGAGCTGACCATTGTTTGGAGCATCCTTGCTTTTGTGCAACCCGTCCATGGCGTCTACGTTTCTGTAAACTTACACTGTTTTGCAGATGGTTACAGAGCATTCAGAGGAGAACTCAGAAGCTCAGATGCAGCTCTCTGATGATGAGGAGGAAGATCTTTGCAGGGTCTGGGATATGGCCATGGACAAGGTGCACTCTCTTCCTTTGCTTGAATAGCAAATACTCTGCTACACATTTGATTTAAAAAAAGTACCTTTAAATAAAACATGTTTATGAAATTAACTGTAAACAACACAAATCACAGTTGTGATTAAAACGTAGGCCTGTAGCAGGTATTGTAGATATGAAAATGCTTTCCATAGATTAATGTCTTATTATAAAATATTTACATCAGGACATGTTAAGCTAAAAAGGATTTTGCAGGTCTGGTCTTGCTGTATGTTTAGGTTTTCCATGCCTTTTAACAAGAAAATGCTCACAGCTTTAATATTTACTGCTTATGAATCAAATGCATGCAGGATGTTGCAGGTTTTCTGCAAGAATTCAAAGCTGCTGATATCCTTCTTGGAGTCATTGCTAAATCACGTTGCCCACGTCTTACAGTAAGTGAAATACTTTTCACACATGCCAGATTTTAATCCCATATGATAAATCGAATATGTTCTTGTAATAATAATAACGCTATGAATAATGTATTCGTTTAAGCATTCCTAAATAATTACAATCATTATTTCCATGCTTTTCTCTTTCACAAGGAAATCTGTGTAGGAATCCTGGGAAATATTGCCTGCTTTCCTGACACATGTGCGACTCTCAGCCAAAATGAGGACTTGGGGTGAGTTGTACCCCCCCTCCATCTGTTAATTAGATGCATTGCTCCTGCTATTTCTTTCTGCTAGCTAATGCTGCTCCCCGGTGTGTCCACAGGGCTGTGCTGTTGCTTCTTCTGGGAGATGCAGACCCCCCAACCCTTCTAGAAACCACCAGGTACCTTTTTAATTTCCCCTAAACTAAACAAAAAGAGAAACTAAGAGAGTAAGATTTATTTCCTCTCATGTTGTTTACAGACTGCTGCTGACCTGTTTGTCTCAAAAAGACTTCTGTTCCCTGTGGCTTCAGCGAATACGACAACAGACATCTGTGTGCTTCAACCTTTGTTTCATCATGAGCAGTTCTACTAACAGTACTTCACTTTTACTCTACGCTTTATTTATTAGCTGATTACTTATATTTGTGAAAAAGTGACCTAGTCAATGCGTCACAGAGATGTTGAAGTTTCTGTCTTTTACTTTAGATTTTTGTTGCACATTTTCTGATTTCCAAAACTCTGAAATTGATCCTCATATTTCATGTTTTTCTTTTTCCAGCGGATCTGCTGGAGAAGGTGGGAGAGCTGGTTGACAAGCTGTTTGACCTTGATGAAGAATTAATGAAATGCTGGCTCACAGCTCTGCCGAGTGCGAGGGAGGAGAGAGATGGGGAAATCAATCCGGATTTGAGCTTGTCTCTCCTTGAGGCAGCAAAGCAGCTCAGGTAGGAAAGTTTTGCACCCCTTGCCCGACAGACCCAATGTTATTCACCGAGTAGCTTCAGATTTAGACACAGAATGTGTTTGAGGTTACCAGAGAAGAAAACTGCCATTACCCTTATTAATAAAGATAGAAGAATTAAAAAGTACGGTGTAGCTGAGAAAATGCTGGCGCATGATACCCTCAGGGCAAGAAAGACCTTAAAGTTTTGGCTTGAGCAGGAACTGTGCATAGTCCGTGATCCTTTCCTCGTCAACATCTGGCTGGCGTACCGGCTGTTGGGAAGAGCCGTAAAAAAGGACAACCAGGATAGGGCTTCTGACTGACTTCAGGTGAACCTTGTTGTAATTGGCTCACAGTGATTGCAACAGTGCCAACAAAGCACAAAGGAACAAATCTCTAAAGGGAAAACTTTACAGCACTGCATAATCTTTGTGTAGATTAATTCCACTCTGTGTGCACTTGTTTCATGTTTTAAAAATGTATTAAAATCATTTGTTGTGTTCTCAACACAACAAATTTTGTTCTGAAAACAAAATGGTTCAAATGTGGTGTTTTTAAAACTTTAATTTTGTATTTTATTTTCCTTTATTTTAATCATGTAAAGCACTGTGCTTTGTCTTTTTACTGAAATGTGCTATACAAATAAATGTGCCTTGCCTTGCCTCTCCGTTCTCTGCTCGACTGTATTACTGCTGCCAAACAGTGGTTGGGCCAGAAAAGCCGTTGTCCGTTTAAATAAATCATCTAAATAAATAAATCATCTTATTTGGATTTATTATTTGGTTTTAAAATGCTTTATAAATCAATAAATGAAATGAAATGGGGATCTTTTTATTTTTGCAGGTCGGAGAGTCCAAACGGTCTCAAGGTTTATCTTCACATCCTCCAACTTCTCACCACTGTAGAGGAAGGCATTCAGGTTTTTGGTAAGGCTTTGTTCTTTTTCTAGACACAGCAGTTAGAGGTTTCTACCTCCCGCTAATGCAACGTGAAAAACGAAGTGAGCATTTATGAAAGAAGACATTCTGTCATTGTTTTCCCCAGCGGCTCCTGATGGACCGGGCAAACCAGTGTGGGAGTTTGTTAGTGACGTCGTGTGCGAGGACCTCTGTCAGCCAAATGATCTTCCGGTCGTCCTGCATGAGCAGAAAAGCGTTTTAATTCAGGCATTGTCTGTGCTGCAGGCTCTTTATAGATGCCAGGATCAGTGGCGCAGCAAAAACGACACAAGTAAGTTTTCAAAGGGCTCCACTCTTCCACCTGCTTAAACTCTTTACTGCAAAAGCCAGATTTTGGGACTGATACCCCAGATAAACTCCTACTTCATGTTCTTCTCCTTGTTTAGTCCATGTTGCTTAAACTATGTTGTTTTTGTTGTCTGAAGTATTTAAGGGTTTTTGTAATGTAAGATTTTGTTCAGCTTTCTTTTTTCTTTTTCTCCAGGTCTGTCTCTTATTGGGTCAGTCTTTCGGGTGTGCTTACACCAAAGTGAGTTCAAACGTGAAGTTTCCGATAAAGACGAGGCAAATGATGACCAGCTGCAGACTCTTGCGGAGATCACCTCTGAGTTTCTAGCTGACCTTTGCATTAATATTCATAAGGTAACGTTTACAAAGAGCTCATCTTCTTACAGTTCGGTGAAATAACTCCTTTTTTATTGTAAGATAGATGTATAGCTGCACGATGGTAAATGATATCATGGCTCTGTATTCTGTTCATTGTAGGACACGGTTGCAGATTTGATAAAGAAAGATTACCTGACACAGAAAACATGTCAAGCAGCTGCAGCCTGTTTGCTTCCCAATTATAGGACGTCTGTAAGTGCTCTCTCCTGACAGATTTATATTTTAACACTAAGTTATAAGGGAAGAGTTTCATGTAGTTTCTTTGCTCTATTGTCTGTTATCAGATACTGTAACAAACACACAGACATGATTCTCAGTGCGCAACAGTATTAGGGTCTATTTAACGAGCTAGTAAAAAGTGACCAGCGTTTAAGGGGTGTTTAGAGAAGCCAGATGTAATCTAAACTGGTTTCAGATGGTTGGAAAACACCACAGAGGGTCCCTTTAATGTAATGAGTCAGATACAGTGTAATAAAAGTCCTTAAAAAAAGGTAAAATTACGTTTCTGTTTAGGCTTATTTGCAGGGACAAAATAATATGCATATTAGTTTCGAGGAAGGTGTGTTTATTTATAGTTTTACTTCTTTACTGTGTACAAACAGCATAAACTTGGTTACAGCTTCCTTTACTTTAGAGTTTCTGCACTGTTATTTGTTCAGGGAATGTTTTTGTTGTTGTTTCACATACTTTTGAGTATTTAGTTGCAAAACTCCTTTTTCACATACAAATCCAAAATAGACTCAGACTTTGCACCCGGTTCTTGTTTTTAAAAATTGAAACTGTATTATCAGTCAACTTTGGAGGAAAAAAGTGTGTTCAAATGATTTAGTTACAGCCCAACTTACATCCATGCACATGATGTGTGAATGTAAACTCCTGACCAAAGTTTTAAGTTCATTGAAATCAACATACTTTTGAGAAGCGTAACATTTCTGTTTAAAATACCCTTTGTTGTTCATCTTATGTAACATTAACATTTTCTAAGACACTGAACTTTAGGTTTTCATTATCTGTAAGCCATAATCATCAAAATTACATGAAATAAAGACTTGAAGTATTTAAATCCATATGTTTTGAATCTATTTACAAGTTTCATTTTCTGAAATGAGCGACGAAAACTATTGAACCTTTTCACACTATTCAGATCTTTTGAGCTGTGTTTGTAGTCGGTTCTCTACTCACTAAGTAGACATTACATTAGTATAAAGGCAGAGGCGTTATCAAGTGAAGCAGTGGCTGCTGGTGATTAAAAAAATGATTGGATAAAGAGAGACACAAAAACCGCTGAAGCCAATTGGTGACCAGCATGAAGTCACATAAAATTTAACAACGTATGTACACTCTTTTGTTTCCCGCCATTTCAAATATATGTATATAAACCCAAAATGGAATGGGAATGCTGAAAAATAAAAGGCAGACACATTTTATATGATAATTACTTTTTATTTTATAATTTATGTTTACTGTGTCTACAATTGTTTTTGTTTTTTTCCTGCTATTTCAACAGGGTTGGGGGCTAGATTAATGGAAAATCGGGCCTGTCTAAAATAGTAATAATATTCCCCTGAATAAATAACCTTACTATGAGCTAAGTAAATCTTTCCTTTTCTGCTATTTATATCTAGAGCTTTTCTTTTAGAGCTGGTGTCCAATTAGTCTATGTGACAAACTGTCCCCCCACAACACCACCTCCTGTGGAAAATAAACACGTTATTTCCACCCTTCCCTTTTCTTTCCTTGTACAGGTTCAGCACCTGCAGGCTGCATTGTCCGAGACTGATCCCCAACTGGCAGACGTGATGAGGACACAGTTTCCTGTCTGAGGCTCCCTGCTGATCCGTGTTTGGCTCCTCATTCACTTCTGCGTATTATAGCAGCTCCTTTCCAAATATTTGCATTTCCATGGCAAAGGCATGATCATTAATGTTAAACTTTATCATTTTTTTGATAACTTTATTATTTGCTTATCTTGGTAAAATTAAAGTTGCGTTCATCGCTACAGTTTTTAATTAATGTCAGAAAACTATGTTTGTACCGAGTGATTGACAGTGTTTTTATTAAAATGATATGTGCTCACAGACTTTTATTGATTCATTAATATTATGGCGTGACAAAGAAATCTAAAACAAACAAAAGTGGGTCAATATGGTTTCAATCAAAAGTCCAGGACACCACAAAACGCCTCCCTGTTCCTTCCTAACGAAAGATTATGACGCCTGCCAAATTTATTGACACCCTTGGTAAACATGTGTAAAAGGTTAAACAATCTTTAAAGAAAAGTTTTCCTTCCTTTTAATATGTGCCTCACTAAATGTAAAAATAAATGTGATTCTTTTTTTTTAGCCTGGCAAATCATTTCCCATCAAACAAGAAAATCTGCTAGCGTGTTTTTTGGGTTTTTTTTGTATTTTTTTCCTACATCAATAAATGCTTGCCAGGTGCATTTTATAACTATACTTTTCCACATAAGACAAAATTGCGTTGAGTCACCTTTTTTAAGCATATGAGTAATAATGCTGATGATGAGATCAAGTGTTTACCAAAAGGGTGACAGTCACTTGGAAAGGATAAAAATGAAAAAAAAAAAAAACTAACATGAAAGGCTCAAGCATGGAAACAATAAACTAATTTGGTTTCCAAATGAAGCGTTTCGCCCACTCGTGGAGAAGAGCCCAGCGGCCTGCGCACTTCCAGCCAGCTTACGAAGGCCGCTTGAATATAGCAGCTCTTTAATTAAAGCTTGGATTGATATGTAGATCTCTCTTTTTAATGGAAATCCCTGGGTGGCAATGTCGGATGTGAGAAAGAGGGTTCATCCTATGATTGGGAAAAAGCCATGTCTTTTCTTTTTTTTCTCTTTTTTTGTTTTGTTTTTGAAGGTCTCACTGGAAACCTCCTCTCACCTGTGATGCAGGCAGGTCGTCATGAGGAAGCAATGCCACGTTTGTATTTTAAATGACCCCCCCTCCCCCGTGCTTGGCCTTTCACGACTACACCTGGCAAGTCTCCGGTACTCTCCTCTGTCTGCAGGCCTTGCTGCCAGGCTAGTCATGTCACAGAAAATCTGAGTTGAAGCCCAGATGTTACCTGCTGCCCTGCCAAGCCTCATTGTCTGCCTGCCAGTCTTCGCGGCAACGTGATGTAAGCTGACTTCATGAACAAACCACAGCTGGCTGCTGGTTATGTGTTCAGTTCATAAAGCTCACACACCACTGGGACTGAGGCAGGTCGGGTGTGTTTGATGCTGATGCGAAATGTCACATAGGAAGTTTCCTTTTACCTAAAACCCACGTGATTCACTATTTCTTTAAATGAAGAGAATGTGTTGGATTTGGAGAAAATTCCTGTTGGAATAAATGTTAAAATAGCGTCTAACCAAAACTGTTCATACCCTTTGAACTTTACAGCCACAAACTTTGATGTAGTTTATTGGGATTTTATGAGGTGGACCTACACAACGTAAGTATTTTTTTGTGAAGTGAAAAGAAACTGATGCATTGGTCTGAGATTTTTCTTTTTATACATAAAAATCTGTGCGATAGACTGGCGACCTGTCCAGGGTGTACCCCGCCTCTCGCCCATTGACAGCTGGAGATAAGCACCAGCAGCCCTCGCAACCCCACAAAGGATAGATGTGTTAGAAAATGGATGGATGTATACATAAAAGTCTGAAAAGTGTGTCCATTTGTAGTCATTCCACCCCCCTAAGGCTGTTTAAAACAAGTATTTATTGTAATTACAGCATCACAGGCGTGTGTCCTTACCAGCTTCACACACCTAGAAACAAAATCTTTTGTTCATTCTTCCTTGCAAAAAAAAACCAAAAAACCTCCATGATGCTGTTTGTTCACTGATGTTCTAGATCAAACGTCTGAAGACTTCACAGAACAGCTGGATTTATGCCGAGATTAAATTAAAGAAAGGCAGACTCTGCAAATTATGGAACGTCTGAACACAATTGGTTTCACAAAAATGTATTTTAGGGTTATTAGAACAAAGGGGACTGAATATATTTATATGCCACAATTTCTAGATTGTTTAATAATAAATAAATCATTAAAAGCCATGTCTCCTTTTTGTTGGTCATAAAATCCCAGTGAAACACATTCAAGTTTGTGGTTGTAGACATATTTTAGCAAGCCATTGTAAAAATGTACTGTACGTTACATAATTGGTACATGTTTAGACAATTAAGGTCTAAACTTGTGACTTTTAAATGCTGTGGTATCAGCTGCCACGGGGCAGGCAGGGAGGATCATGGATGGACAGGGGAGACGTGTGCACTTTCACGTAGCCTCTCCTTTGATTCGGAGGACTCGCCCATTCACCAGCACCTGCGTGGGGAAGGCGTGTTTACAAAGACACATGATGCTAGTGGAGGCAATCAAAGCCCAGTTCAGCTCATTTCCCGAGTTCCCCGCCTCTCCGTCTCTTGTCAACAGACTCACAATGAAATGTCCCTTTTACGTAATCTCCCAATCTTGTAAAGACCAGTGCTGCTGTAAGGCTGATATTTGAATTTGTCTTCACAGCATAATTTGCTTTTTATGAATTAGTTTATCAGCTGCAATATTGTAATGATGACAAAAAGCGCACAATAATGTATGTGTTAAATATAGGTTATTTTCAGCAGATTAAAATTTCTTCAGAGCTGAAGATGGTTGACTTTGAAACAGTCAGCATCCCTTTGCAAATAAACTAAACATCATAAAAGTCAAAAAAGCTCGAAATACCCAAGAACGGCTACACATCTATTCTGAAGTGGCCTCTTATGAGCCCTGATGTAAATCCTGTTGAACATCTATAGAAGGAGCTGAAACACGCCGTCTGGAGAAGGCACTTTTCATACCTGAGACAACTGGAGCAGTTTGCTCAGGAGGAATGGACCTAAATACCTGTCGACAGGTGCAGAGTTCTCATTGACAGTTACAGAAGTTGTTTGACTGCAGTGATTGCCTCAAAAGCTTGCACAACTAAATATTAAGTTACGAAAATTATGGCACCACCATTTTTGTCCAGGTCTGTTTCATTGGTTAATTTTTTTAAATGACTATTTAACCACAATTCAAAACCAATGTTTGATTTTCATTGGTTAATTTTCAGTAAATTCTTAACTATTATTACTTTTGTCGGTTTCAAGTTATTTCAGTGAGCATTGTGGATTTTTCTTTCATTAACAGGAGGGTAACAACAATGTTGTGCATGGCTGTACTTGGTGGAAAAGCCTTTTTTTGTAATGACACTTTGAAGGTGTCTCCTATAGATAGATAAACTAGTCAGTGCCTTGCTTATTTGGGCCAAGGTGACTCACAAAAGTCTTGAAGGCTCTGGGGAGGAAATCTTCTGTTTTGCACAGATTCTCAGTTAAATACAAGTCAGATGATTGACTGGACAGGTTTAGCTATTTTACTTTACTTCTCTGAAACCTCTCTGCTTAACAAGAATGTCCCGGTTCATTTCTCCATTTTTCCTTCCTCTATGAAGTCTACCAACACCGTATGCTGCAGAACAGTCCACGCCGTGAAGTTTGCACCTGTGAACTTCACGTTTGACATGGTGCTTTTTGAGGCGTGTGCAGATGTTTGTTTCCTCCGAACATGGTGTCTACAATGACATTGAAAGGGTTGAGCTTTTGCTTCATCAGACTAGACTCCAGGATTCTCCCAGAATTTCACTGGCTCATCCAAATATTTTGCAGCGGATTTCAACAATTTGCATTATGGGTTTTTCTTGCCCTTGGCTGGTTTATAGTAAAAAATAAATGTTCTTTCATCTTCTGGATCATGGGTGAAATGCTGCTCACTGGAACATTCATAAATTTACAAACTGATTTGTGCATTTCAGCTGGAAAGCTTTCTAAATGCTGACAGATTTAAGTAGATTGCCTGGCTTTTGATGCTGTTCTGCACATCCTGTTCTTCATGTGTTCAATGCGTATCCCTGTGCCAATCCACTTCATTACATATAACTTAACGTATGGATTAATTTGCTTTGAAGTGGATTACCATCATCTGGTGTGAATTTTATGTCAATAGAAATGCTAGAAATATATTTACTGCCAAAACTCTGGCTTGTTCAATACTATTTTACATACTGTGTGAACAGTAATAATAAAAAAACTATTACATTTCTAATACATTTGTAATTCTTTGACTGATGTATCTGACATATCTGATGAAAAACATACTAGAAGAGTACTGACTTATAAATTTATCCAATGTGATCAGCTGATTAAAATATCTTTCAGCGTGCATTAGGCACCACTTACAGTGACGTTTTTAAATATGTTTTTGAATGCAGAGACATTTTTCATATTATTTAATTTGTTTAGTGGATTATTTTGTAGGTCGCAGGTGTTTATAAGGCGTATCTCATCCATGTCCTTGTGTACAATGCCTTTCACCAAGGGCCAGTAGCAGATGCTGTTGTTTGCTCTGCAATGAAAGACTGGGGGCTAAATACAGAGAAACATTCCAGCCACAGGAAGTGTCCACAAGCTGACTATTCACTGCTCTGATTAGTTAGTTGTGTAAACAAGGCCTGGGATCAGGCAAAGGGCTGGAAAACTATTGAGGAGGAAGAGACCTTGAATGTTTGGAAACTTAAATACCTGTGGTATGATCAGTGATGGAAAACGAGATCATATGCCCTGAAGAGGAACCTTAGCGTAATGTTTTTGCAACAAATAACAACCTGTTAAAGAAAACAATGCAGAGACTCTTTAAAAAAAGCAGAATCCACAAATAATTATTACCCAGAAACTTAATTATAATTTAACAAAGGCAATGTAATAAAGCTGAAAATTTCCATTAAGTTATAATTTGTCATTGTTTACCTGCAGCTCTCATTGCCTTCTTTTCATCTTCTTTTTATCTACAAATGACTGGAATATTATTTCCTGATTAATCAATTGTTATGCCTTGTCACTTTTTTTCCTACTAAACTTGTGCTGTTAATGTTATCCAATCAGCATGTTTCAGTTAAACATTTTTGACCAAAACCCTACCCGGGTATTGTATTTATCACTCTGCACTGCATACAAAAGGAGGAACCATTATTTTATATTTATCCCCTTTTACTACATATCTTCCAAATCCTCAGTAGAAGCAGCTCACTTTTTGGTTTTTATTAAATCTAGTGCTTACTATCATGGCACAGATTAGCCAAGGAGATCTCCGGCAGCCTGATGCTTAGACCCTTTGAGTAAATCCGTCTGATTGGAGTGAACAGAACTGGGCCAGACTGGCCAGACTGAAGCTTTAACATGCAAACAGATTGTTCTGTCCCAAACCTCACACACGAGGTTTGCTTTTAACGAGGTTTTATTTAGAAGTGTCTTTTATTTCTTCTCCAGACCTTCTAAAATCAACGTTTGGCTTGAAACTCCGATTATGTTGCAGCAGAGACATGAAGGAGAGATTACTGATTATGGTCTGTGTGACATAACTAGCCTCGGCAGGAGCTGCATGAAATATGTTAATTAATCTGTATTTAATTTAGGTTGTAATCCCTGTTGCAATCCTCGTTGTAATATCAGTGTTTGTAATATTGCAATTGCAAAGGACTGCTAGGGTGCAATATTTAATAAACTACTATAGTCCATGTGCTGTGCATTGAAACTGTTTGTCAATAACATCTTTAGCCAGTTGGGTATATATTTTTTTATTCTATATTCCTACATGTGATCTGGATCTTCGTGGCTAAAATGCTGAAACTCAGAGAGACTTGTAGGGTAATTGTGATCATGTAAGAGAAACAGTAGTGAGGAAAATATGGTATTGTAACAAAGCAATGTCATGCTAATTATCACTAATGATAATTAGGAAAACAATACTAGTTATTGTGCATTGTTAATAAGTATATTTTGCACAACATTTGTACCATGGTGTGGATGGGTGTTTTTTTTAATCATCTAAAATTGTACAATAAAAAAATTATCACTAATGGCTAAATCTTTATCTCAAGTGAAGAACATCCAGTCTGCTGATTCGTAGTTCACCCTTGTAATCTTCTAAATTATCCTCTCAGTGGTGCTGCAGACAAGCATCCCCACACCATGATGCTGCCACCACCATGTTTCATGATGGGGATGGTGGAATCGGGGTGGATGGGAACTGTTAGTTTTCTGTCACACATATGTTTTTGACTATAGGCTAAATGGTCAGGTTCTGGTCTCATGTGGCCTTTTTCCACGTTTGTTGTGCACCCTGCATGGATTGTCATCCAATTATCCAAGACTGGGTTGCTGGGGTAACAGGTGTAGGACGGAAACCCAGACATCCCTCGTCCCAGGGGACATCCTAATCAGATGCCCAAACAACGTCAGCTGACTGTTTTTGAATGGGAGAAGCAATATCTTTACTTTGTGCTCCCCTCAGATGATGGAGCTCCTCACCCTATCTCAAATGCTGAGTCTGGCCACCATATGGAGGAAGCTGATTCCAGCCTCTTATATCAGGGATCTCATTTATTCTTCCATAGATGGAGAACTTTGTTTTTTTGGCTCTGCTCTTTCTATGCCACTGTTATTAAGAATGCACTTAAATTTGTCATACTCTTTATAATTAATGAATCAAGTCAAGGTACATTTTACAAACCACCTAACAATAGGACACATTTGTAATGCGTTATCTTAAGGCTATTTGTTGAGAGGCTCCCACTAATGCCGGAAATGTTCCAGTGAGTGTGCCACATCCAGCCTTCATATACTTTGTCTTGAGGCATAACGATCACCCTCTGTAGTTAAACAGATAGCTTACACTTTGAAGTTGGTGTATATTGTTCAGACACACTGAACAAACTACATCCCACTTGCTGTAGCAATACTTCTGTACTGTGTATTTTTAAATTGAATGCAACATGACATATTAGAGGTTTCTGACTGAGAGCTGATCCAGATGCTTGCATGACCAGAGAAGATCAAAGACATGACCAGAGCATCTGCATCACAGAACTATCATCTGTGAAAATGTAGCATTAAGTGAATTTGAGGGAGCTTCACCCCTCTCCAGGGTGACTGAGGCTAATGAAAGTCACTGCTCACTAGTGAATCTTGAACAATACCAACAGCTCCCATCAGAAAGACATGGTCCATATATATGTATGCATATATATATATATATGACATGTCTTAAGTGCATAGTATTTGCACGTTTTCGTAATGTGTTTGAACCCTATTAAACATCCTTTGATAAACATTGTTTGATATGGACAGCAATTAATGGGATAATTATGTTTGGGCTTGTTAGAAGCAGAGCTGTATGTAATTTAATCCATCCATCCATTTTCTAACACGTCCATCCCTTGTGGGGTTGCGAGGGGTGCTGGTGCCTATCTCCAGCTGTCAATGGGCAAGAGGCAGGGTACACCCTGGACAGGTCGCCAGTCTATCTCAGATGTAATTTAATGTTAGTATAAATTTCACTATTCTGTGTTGACCACAGAGTTTGTCCAGGAAACAGAGCAGACAGAAAAGGGATAAAATTGTGGACAAGTTAGAACTTGGGTTAGGTTAGAAAACCATATGCCAAGCTGCGAACGTCCCACAGGGCGTTGTTCAGCCCATCCAAATACAGTAAACATCTGGAAGAAGGTGCTCTGGTCAGATGAAACCAAAATTTAACCTTTCGGCCAACATGTAAAACTTGAGTGTGAATAAAACCAACACTGCACATTGCCGTGAACACAATGACACATTATTTTTCAAATCTGTTATGCCCAGACAGATAGAGAACCCAATATTCGAACCTGACAGTGTTTCACTTTAAAAGGTTTATTATTCAGTATAACTAGGCACGAAAAGATCTCAGCAGGCGTGAGCAGGAGCCTGGCAATGCTGAGAGCTGGCTGCTCACAGCAGGAGGTAACAAACAAAAGGGCTGATGCAGGGATCAGGTCCATGAGGCAAGCAGGGGGTCATACCAGAAGAACTGACAGGCAGACAGATCCGATGGGCTTGGTGAGGATCGTGGTCCGGAAACAGTCCAGGTTGATGTCCAGAAAAACAGAAGCCAATGAGGTGTCTGACAGGGGCAAGGCGAGACGAGGAAATGCAGGAAAAAGAACTTGATCAAACCACAGGCAAGGTAGGCAAACCCCACTGGACATCTACTTTCAAATAACCTGCCCCCGACTGACCGACGAACTGGAGTAGTTCGTCGGTCAGTCGAGGAAGGCAGGAGAACAGGCGAATGGTGTGAGCCTGATTGCGCTGCAGCAGTAGGAAATGCTGGTGCAGCCAATAATGTCTGTTGCAGGTAGCAGGAGGAATGTAAGGGAATATAGCTTAGTCAGCCAGACCAGAACATGAAAGAAAAATAATGTCAACATTACAATAAAACATAGAATTCCTTTCTCGCTCAGCCAAAAAGACCCATTCGTGGATTTGTGGACTAAACTGAGCACGAGAAACAAGAAATGTTTGGATACTTGATGCTGAACTTTCCATTTACTCTAAACTCTATTTAAGGTCCATTCTGCTCCATGCATGGGTAATGCCATGAGTGCGGGTTCAGTTCTAGAGCAAGGGGGAAGTACCCTTGACTGCATCCTGGGTTGTGTAAAGCATCAGCTCATGTCACGAGTGACACAGAGCAGGCCCACCTGAGACCAAACAGTATGTAAATCAGCCACATGTATCAGTGCATGAGAGCTGTGACCCAGTGAGAAGTTAAAAGTGCCTTTCTCCTGTGTGTAAGGTGACCAAAGCTTAGAGAACAAGAGTTTAAAGTAATTAGATCATTCAGGTTCATTGCTCCCTCGTCTCGATTCAGCCAGCTGAAGCCACAGAAACCCTTCTCACTAATAGTGTTGATCCCATTATAAACGGCCGTTGAAGAGAAGAAAACCGGCTGATTACGTTTATGTGCACAAGAGGCCAGAGGAACTTACGGAGGGAGCAGCAGAGGACTTTTTTAAAAGAGGGAGCTGTTTGCATCATTTTAATAAAGTCAGCTGGGCTACACTTAAATCCTCTTATAACCTGACCTTTTCTTAGGGGTCAACAAACAAGTAATTTTA
Organism: Fundulus diaphanus; assembly: GCA_037039145.1. Taxonomy (NCBI): domain Eukaryota; kingdom Metazoa; phylum Chordata; class Actinopteri; order Cyprinodontiformes; family Fundulidae; genus Fundulus; species Fundulus diaphanus. The sequence goes on from CM073134.1 coordinate 29,717,986, forward strand.
AATCCTCCAGCAAAAATGAAGCAGTTCCAGTACAAAATATTTTTCAGACTCAATTTGTCTCGTGTGTTCATGTTTAATATTAGAAATGAATTCAGATAAAAATAAGATCCCTCAAAACGACACAGCATCTTCATACACACTGTAAAGCTATTAAAACACAAACTTTAAGTATTTTATCTTTTTACTAAAATCTGCATTTATGATTGAGTTCACTGAAGTCGATTCAGGCCTTTAGATGGGAAAAAAGGTCTATTTTCTTCCCCCAGTGACGTGGGAGGCGCTGCTCTTTTTCCATTTGCTGCCGTGGGGCAGATTATTGCCCCCACCCGTGTCTCTGTGTGGTTAAATAGCAAAGTCCGACGCTTCTCGGGGTTGAAGAACCCCCACCCCCTTAAAAAGGAGGCGTAGGCTAATTTGGGCAAATTAGCTAAAAACTAGATAAAAACGCCTTAAAAACGGGAGCACCTTAACATGTACTCCAATAAGGTGGACGGCCCACGCAGAGGAAGATCCTTTGACTCCATGAACATAGGCTTTGAGGAGAAACTGCTCAACAATGAGGTAAGACAGAAGACATACTCTGTTTGAAATTAGTTGATTCTAAAACAGCAATTGCTGCAGTGCTGATATTTTGACGTGTTTAATGGTGAAACTTGGATGAACGGACCGACACTATTAGCGTTTTTCTTTTCTTTCTCCCTCCCCCCCCCTTTTTTTTTTTAAAATAATTGTTACTTTAGGAAACATTCTCTGGATGGTAATGGAGCGTTTTGTCCGGATCATCCTTAAACTTTCATTTTGCCCTCGGCGCAGATCAGTAATTTAAGCCGTTTTGAAATTTTCGTCCAGGTTTAAGAGGGTTAAATGCTTACAATAATTTAGTATGATAAAAATGCAAAGAAATATGCGGCGATTTACCCGAAGAATCGGATGTCTGCACGTGGAAAGCACACGTTTCACATTAAGGTGTAGGGAGAGTTGAGATGTGCGCATGTGTAGTAGCGCCGTCGAAATCCAAGCATACAGAAAAGTTTTCTTTCTTTTTTTTTTAGACAAACATTTTTTTCCCCCGTAATTAATGCCAAAAAAACTTGAGGATGACTCATTTTAATGCGCACGTAAATAAAATAGCTAATGATAAGGATCCAGATTAACGTGAAGTCTAGATAAACAATCATATTAATGATATTTATTTCCAAGCGCTAAGCGTTTTTGTTTCGTTTTTTCTAAAAAGTTTCATCCCCCTTCCCAGTTCCCAAACGGGGGATTAAAGAAGCGTTTGACGAGCTTTCAGCATGCAGGGCGCTAATAATAGGCTTCCCCGCTCTGTAAATGAGATTGCTGTAAGGCGATTGTTTGAGACAGAGACAAGTTCATCTCCGTTAAACCGAGACGCAAAGAGTTGACCCCTGTCCAGCGTCCTGATCCAGTCTCCTATGCGCTAATGCTTTGTGGGTCGGTACGGACCAGGGTGCACGGAAACCTGCTCTGCCACGCCGTTTCCACCATGTACGAGGGAAGAAATATGGTAGGAAGCGATTGAGTGAGCTCTTCTGTACTCTTTCTTGCAGCTGGCTCTCCACCTGTAGTCCTTATGTGAAGGTCTGTGTGTGAAACAAGACATATCGTTTGGAGGTTGTCATATTTTTCATTGCGTCTTAACTATTTTTTGTTTAAACTGGAGTCCATTAGAAAGACCGCAGTCAGTGGAAACAGTTTTATTTTATTTTTAGTTTATTTTTTTGCGTTCTCGGGACAGCCTGACAGGATTAAATGAATTTTCCCCTGGCGTGTGCAGCCATGCGTCAACGTGAGAGCGCCGTCCATGGTGCTGGAACGGACAGTATCGCCGCTCAACCCAAACTAAATCCTGCCAACATCAGCGGGTAACTTCTGCATGAATATCTAAACAACACCTTCTTATTACAAACTTTTTTTTTTTTGCCGGCGATTGTCTTCAGCATTGGCCGTCTTTGACTCTTACTTCCACCGTTGCGAGTGATGGACGCACATGAGACAAGATGTTCGAAGGATTTTTCAGATCGCTCGATGCTCTTAAGTGATTAGAAGTTCGCATTCGCGTCATAACGCACTAAGCTTTGGTTCAGGCGCAGCAGACATTTATTATGTGAACACGGTGCAGACTCAGGAGCTAATCAATCTTTGGTTTCCATCCACAGATAAACAAGTCGACCTTCTCAAAGATCGAAGAAAACACGGAAAAGAAGAATTCGTCAGAGAAAGGGAGAGCAACGATCATCTTCTCCCTCAAAAATGAAGTAGGGGGACTTGTGAAGGCTCTCAAACTCTTCCAAGTATGAGTCATTTCTTAAAAAATCATCCAATTTTATTAATTTATGCATTACTACTTTTGGAATAGTGTGTGCATCCTGCATCAATTGATTTTGTGCTGTTGATGCAAACTTAATCAGCATGAAATGTGCTTTTTTAATTTTATTTCTTACAGGAAAACCATGTCAACCTTGTGCACATTGAGTCCAGAAAATCCAAAAGACGTAACTCTGAGTTTGAAATTTTTGTGGACTGTGACAGTAACCACGAACAACTGAACGAAATCATCCATCTGCTTCGGAAGCATGTAAATGTGGTGGACATGGACCCTCCAGATAACTCCTGTCTGCTCGAAGAAGGTGAGGACAGCAGCAAAAATCCAAAACACGAAAATGTAATTTAAAACAAGTCTGTTTTAAATACAATACAAATAAAAGATGTTTTCCATTCTTTTCAGACATGTATGATGTACCTTGGTTCCCAAAGAAAATTTCCGACTTGGACAAATGTGCTAACCGTGTCCTGATGTATGGATCTGAGCTGGATGCTGACCATCCGGTACAGTCTCAGGCTACTGTGCAGCCTCAAGAAGGAAAACTCCAAAGATAAAAGTCATTCTCATACCTCTATGCTTCTCTTTTATAGGGTTTTAAGGACAATGTCTATCGCAAAAGAAGAAAGTATTTTGCTGATCTTGCTATGGCCTACAGACAGTAAGTTTCTTTGTGTTTAAACAGATATTTTAAAAATAAAAATATCATTTTATTTAGCACTGAATAGCACAGCCCACACTTTCCCAGAAATTTACCTAGAAGGTGCTGTGACAGAAGGGCACTTTTGAAAACTTACACTGTGATTTCACAACATTTTCAGAGCACAAACTTTAAATAACTCAGACGCCACCGTACAGATATAGTACTTTCTGGGAACTTGTGGGTGCTTTCAAGGAATTTAGCGCTTACTTACCAAAGCTTTCCGGGTACTTTAATGGAACCTCCTAGTGCTTTCATAGAGTTTCCTGGTTAATTTCGAGAACACGCCAGGTACTACCACAGATTTTATTAGGTACTTTGCTGGAACTTTGCAACCTCTATGTCTTAGGAAAGTAACCAGGAAGTTCCTTGAAAGTATCAGGGAAGCTACTGGTAAAGCATGAGGAAGGTTTTGAAAAGGAACCTCAACGTTCAGAGTAATTACATGCTGTATGCGGCAGTGTTACCTCGGTTTCTTTTGATACTCACAGGATGTTGTGTTTTTCACCAGTGGGGATCCCATCCCTCATATTGAGTTCACAGAGGAGGAAGTGAAGACCTGGGGTGTCGTGTACAGGGAGCTGATCAAGTTGTACCCCACCCACGCCTGCCGGGAATACTTGAAGAACCTGCCACTGCTGTCCAAATATTGTGAATGTCGGGAAGACAACATCCCTCAGCTGGAGGATGTTTCACGCTTCCTCAAAGGTAAGTTTCATCAAATCATGTTCAGTCAAACATTAGTGCTTCATTATTTGCGGATATGGTCACAAGCAATTCCCTGAACCATTTATTTTAGAACGAACTGGATTCACCATCAGACCAGTGGCAGGTTACCTGTCCCCACGGGACTTCCTCGCCGGTTTGGCCTTCCGGGTTTTCCACTGCACCCAGTATGTGCGGCACAGCTCTGACCCCCTATACACCCCAGAACCGTGAGTAGACTTATCTGTTATGTTTGGATATAACTTGTTATTGCAACATAACGAGTATGACTATTCTGGCACCTTGCATCATACAGGGACACATGCCATGAACTGCTGGGACACGTCCCGCTGCTAGCAGAGCCCAGTTTCGCTCAGTTTTCTCAAGAGATTGGTCTTGCTTCACTCGGGGCCTCGGATGATTCTGTTCAGAAACTGGCAACAGTGAGTGTTCTCGGTTTCAGCCTAATATGATTAAAGTGTTTATTGGGAAATTCAGCCCACTCTGTTGTGATTGCTTATGTTTCTCCTTGTTTCAGTGCTACTTCTTCACAGTGGAGTTTGGCCTATGCAAACAAGAAGGCCAGCTGCGAGCATATGGAGCCGGCCTGCTGTCATCTATCAGTGAGCTGAAGGTAGGGAACATTAAGACAGGATCAAATGGAATGCAACTTAATGCACAACGTTATTCCTGATCTTTGGGTCTGAAAAGGTGGAGAATTTGACATTCTCACAGACTGCTAGATTGTCCATTTGCCATTCTAAGCTTGATAAAAACTCTAAAAAGATATTTTTGTGGAATATAATGGTCCAATTTTCTAATATTTTCCTCCCTTTGTGGTTTTTCTTATAGCACGCGCTTTCTGGAAATGCAAGGATAATGCCTTTTGACCCCAAAGTTACAAGCAAGCAGGAATGCATCATCACGACATTTCAGGATGTCTACTTTGTGTCAGACAGTTTTGAGGAGGCCAAAGTCAAGATGAGGTTGGTTAATTTACCCTATTTTTATAATGTAACAATTTCATCATGGGGATAAAAATGCAACTTTATTGCTTGAAAATTTCTTTGCACATATTGAAACATTGTAATTGCTTTCAGGGAGTTTGCCAAGACCATCAAGCGTCCCTTCACCGTTCGTTACAACCCCTACACCCAGAGCGTCGACGTGCTGAAAGACACTCCCAGCATCAATAGCGTAGTCGAGGAGCTCCGACATGAGCTTGACATTGTGGGCGACGCCCTCAATCGGCTCAACAAGCAACTGGGCGTCTGACCGAACACCGTTTAGCTGTCTCCAGCCCATCCACGCTCACCATTGGAACGTCCCCTCGGCGCTGCTGTAGTGATGTCTGCTTGTGTTTTTTGTCACTAACATGAATGTTCTCCGATCCTCTTTTGTCATCACTGTGTGTTTTATGGCTTCGACTATTTTAAGGTGAATTAGATGGCCGTGTTTAACTTTCATGTCACTAAGTTCCACAAACCCAAAGAGCTGCTTGATTTGACGCACTACTTTCACTTCCATTGTGCTGAATTCTGTATCGCAAACAATCAACGTGCTTTGACTTTTTTTTTTTTTATCCTTCCCTGTTGTTACTAACACTGAAGCAAACTGTTCCTCCTCCTGTTGACGCTGGTGTTGTGTAACTGTTATTTCTTTCTTTTGTAATTTATTTGTCCAGTAATAATCTGTACCTTCTTCTTATTCCTTTGCTGTCTGTATTCTGGTCTCCTCTGAGTGCTGTTTGAAGGAAATTATGAAAGATAAAACTTTAACTCACCAGTGTTACAAGAATGCTTTCACGATTGATTATGACAGACTAGCCTGTGGACACATTTTGTTTTGCAGTGATGATTTTGAAGACTTCTTCCTAAAGTGAATACAGTTGTCGTAGTCTGGAAATTCCAACCTTATTTTTCTACTGTAAAGAATAACAGTGAATATGAGTAGGCTGTGTATAAAACTGAAACAAAAAAATCACAATAAAAAGTTGGATTGTGTCTTGAAATGGCTTTTATTATTATTATTAAAATCATATGCTGTAGACATAATTATCTTTTCAACAACACTCCCACATTGTATTCATGCCTTTTAAAAATCTGAAAACAGCTGAACAGAACAATAACAAGTCCCTGGTGAACTGACTTGACTATCAAACACCTTCCCAGTTCCCACTGGACTGTCATCTGGTAAAGCTTTGGGGTGGTTGCAGTATCAGAGTAACTGCAGTAAGTAACTGCATACAAGGTCCAAATGATTTAGTGTTTTTGAATTACTGTAACTTTATCAGCTAAAATAACCAATTTACACTTGTTATTTGAATAACAAATGAATGAAACGAATGTAGTAACATAAATGAAATCACAATGATAGTTAAACTGGACGTTTAAATTGTTATGGTACCGTTAGTTTGCAGTTAACAATTTACTGATTTGTTTAGAGCGCGACTGGAAGTTGCGACAGTGTCGCAAACCTTGTCCGGTTTCCTGCTGAGTGTTCCATGGAAACACGCTCACGCCTGACGTGCTGTTTATACGCCTGGGTAAGTTTCTTCTCCTCAGAAACAAACGCCCTGGCGTGTGTTTGTCAGGTCGTGGGGTTATGTTAAATGAGGGACTCACTTCCGCAGGGTGACGTGGTCTAACCCAAAGATTATAGTTTTTACTATTATATTTAACTTTTGCTACGGTTAGCCTAACTAGCTCACAGTTTACTAGCAGCAACTCCCCCAAACAGACGCCGTGCATGAATAGTTGCAGATAACTCGGCTATGGGAGTCGTTTGTCTGCTTTGTTTATCCATATGTTTTATATATCCGTTGTTTTGTCTCAGGGAGCCAACAGCTACGGTCAGCTGGGTCAGAACCATGCGGAGGACCAGTGTGCACCGAGGCTGTGTCACAGCTCGGCTCTGCAGGACAGGGCGGTCCGGGCTGTGGGCGGAGGAGGGGGACACTCCGTGCTCCTCACCGGTGAGTTTAATGTTGGTTTTCACACAACTTACTTAAGCCACAGAACACACCCTTTAGGAGGTTACATTGCGCCCCCTGCTGGACGAAAACGTGCATTGCGCTTTAAACGAAAGCTTTCAAACAGAGCTTTAATAATAGATCTCACACTTTCTATTTATAAACCTTGACTTCAACTTAATGTTTCACAGTGTTTCTTTATTATGAAACGGTCATAACTCAAAAGTTATGTTCAAATACTTCGATTCCAGTCACACATTAACCTTAACTTTAATAGTGCTCTATTATTTCCTGCCAGTTCACCCAGAATCTACCCAGAATCGCCAGCTCTAACAAAAACTGCAATGAGGTTTCAGAAGGGAAGCTTTAGCCGTGAAATGTTATAAAATATAAAGCGACCCAAATGCAAGATCATTTTCTGCATTATTTCTTAAATGGTTTTCAATTGAATTGGGTAAATAATGAATAAAGACGGCATGTGTGAATATGTTTTTATAATCGTCTAGTCTTTATAATTTTAGACAGAAAACATGCTCATGAATACAGTGCAGATTCATAATCACGATACTATAAAATAAAACATAGCTTCTTGAAGGATCTGATTCGATAAGAAAATGATAAGTGAAAAAGGACAATCAGTGCTGGGTCAGTGTTAAACTGAAATGCTACAAATGCACTTGGTGTTCATGTGCACTTGCTGTTTTGTCTTTTAAAATAATAAATACGCTTTCTACGAAACATCTGTATGATTTGGAAGTTATTTACTGCTACTCTGTCGCTAAATTACACACTAAGTCCAAATCAAAGTGTGGGACATCAGACTGAGAGCTTCCCCGTCTTTACTTTAGATTTTACTTCAGTGGAAAGAGCTGGTCCGACCTGTCATAACTTCAATCAAACCTTTACATGTGGAAGCACATGCTGTGTTTGATATTGTTTTTCATTAAACAACGCATAACTTATTTTCTAATGTTTTTTTTTTTTAAATGTCTTTTGTCTTAAACAGTAAATGGAGAAGTGTTTGTGTGTGGACAGAATCACAAAGGCCAGCTGGGACTTGGTCACAATACTGATGTCTTAACCCTTCAGCTCTGCCCTGTCTTGAATCACAAAGTCGCAAATGTAGCCTGCGGCTGGGATTTTACTCTTCTCCTCACTGGTGAGCAATGAACGCTAGTTAGAAACCCACATCTTAATAACAAATGGCTCTTTTAATGTTTGATGATGGATCGGTTTACTCTTCTAACTGCTTCACGGTTGGTACATTTCCGGATTATTATCAAAGCCTGACGTTGCTAAAATAAGGTTGTTTTAACCACACCACATCAGTGTGTGTGTGTGTTGCCTTTGCCGTAACCTAAACTGGATCTGTAGTCATTCTTTGTTTAGAGAATGAATCTATCGCCATTAAAGCTCATGTTCCTCCCGACTCTCTCATCTAGTAGAATAAGAGAATCTCATTAGACTTGGTTACAACCCTGTCTGAAACTGAGGGCAGGGCATAAAACACAGGGCCTAATTATGGTGGAATCAGCATTTCCACATTGCAGTGTTATTTATCCCCCAGTAATTCCATCACAGCAAAAGTGATTATGTGCCAGGAAGACTGACATGAGGAGTATAGGTCAACGCCTTGCTTCCTTTTCCTTAACGCTAAGTCTAACATTCAAATGTTTGCTTTAATATTTAACTCCACTTTAAGACTTATTGTTTTCTCTGCCGATTAAAAGTTATTGATTGTATTTTTTCATTAAGGCTTGTTACTGAATTAGATTAATAATGTCTTTAACACCTCCGAACTATTCAAAGTGCTGCAGCCAGACCCTTTAAATGGTTCAGATAAAACTAACTCATGATTCTCCTGTTTTGAACTGTTTACCTGACTCCCAGGGGATTTTAGGATATGTTTTAAAATCAGTCATTCTGCAGTGTTTTGTAACTGTGTGTTCTGTCAAAACATAAATGCGTTTGACTTGCTCTCCTATCGTCTTTATGTAGATGTTTGTATTTTTTGTAACCCTGGCAGACTCTGGCCGACTACTGGCATGTGGTTCTAACGCATTTGGACAGCTGGGTGTTGGGCAGACAGTCAAACACACTGCTGAGCTGCTAGCTGTTGAGGTGAGTACGCGATTTTTACAGATGCATCTCCATAAACTGGAGATTCTGTCTGAATAGTGAAATTCATATTGTATAGATTCACTACACGCAAAGTGATTGCTTTCTGTTCATTTTGATGATTGTGTCTCACCTCAAAAACTCAGTTTCTCATATTGACTAAGGTTATTCGTCTTCCGTGGAGTCTCTGTCGGGTTTGGAGCAGGTAGGTTTGCTGGCCAAACAGACAAAGGGAAATCATTGACACCAAAGTGGTTACCGGTACTTTTTGTGGTGTGGGCAGGTGCCAAGTCTAGTTGGAAAATGAAGTCAGCCTCTCCATAAAGCTTGACAGGACAGGGGAGCGTCAGGTGGACCGAAACCAGCAGATGACGTGGCTCCTCAGATCATCACTGACTAGTGAAGCTTTACACTGGACCTTAAGCAGCTTGGGTTCTGTTTATCGCCACTCTTCCTTCAAACTCTGAGACCTTTTATTCATCTAAAAAGACTTTGCATCACAATCCTCTCAAGGCGATCTTATCCCTGTTGCTTGTGCATCATTTTCTGCCAAACCTTTTCTTTCTGTTCAACTTTCCATAAAATTGCTCATACAGCACTCTGTGAACAGCCAGCATCTTTGGCAATGACCTTCTGTGACTTACCCTCCTTGTGGAGGGTGTCAATAACTGTCTGCTGGACATCTGTCGAGTCAGCAGTCTTCCCCATCACTGTATAAGCGCTAACATCACCGTAACATCACGTTAAAATGATTTATTAGAACCCTTGCGTAATATTCTTATTATCTGTGAAACAGAATTTTAGGTTTTTCGTAGCTGTAAGCCGTAATCATCAAAACTGGCAGACATAGGCGCTTGAAATACATCTCTCTGTGTAATGGATCTACATAATATATATTCTGGATGTTCTGATTTACTGAGCTGCACCTGTATGTTGTTAATGCTCCCTGTTTCAGAGTTTCACAAACCGCATTTCTTCTGATCCGATTTATTAATTGCGCCATTTGTCTCCAGGCTCTGAAGGAGCCAGTAGTGAGTGTAGCAGCAGGACTAAGACACTCGCTCACAGTGGGTGGTAAGGCAGTCCCATAGACTCTGTGTTTGTTTTTTTTGTTTTTCTTTGTGAAAAAAACAGTGAAGCCATGAATCCTGTTTTTCTGTTAAACCGTCAGCTTCAGGCTCTGTGTATCAGTGGGGAACCGGTCTTTTCAGTCATGCTAAGAGAGCGCTCAGTCCCCACCCTGTCCCATCACATCTGAAGTCCCAGGTTCCCTGCCTGGTACCAGGTAACGCGCACTCCGCCGAAATGACAACAGTGGCAGAACGGATGCGTTTTGTCTTTATTCTAGTGATCGTTTAAAGATGTGACCCGGTCTGTGCCCACGCTGCAGGTCTCGGCCAGAGGAAATCGCACCTTGTATCGGCGGGTTCAGCACACTGTGTTTGCCTAACAGGTAGGCCGATAAGAAATTTGTGCTGACCAGCTAAAACAAACTAGCAGTAACTAAAACAAAATTCCTGTTTTGTGGTTGTCAAATACTGTAACGTCTCTAGGAACACCCCAAACCGTGTGTTAGCCTTTTAAACACGGAATATTCTCAGGTGCTCTCAGGTCCCCAGGAAGGCTATTCCACAGTCCTGGGCCACAAAGAAGTAAAAGATGCCAAAGCCAAGGTTTTTGTTTGCTTTAAATGTTCATAAGTGACCTGCATCTGCTGCCCTGTGAGGTGTGAAAGCCAAAAAAAAATAAAAACCCTTCGAAATTAAGCCAATTAACGCCTTAAAACACATGAAAGGAATAACAAAATCAGTATTATAAAAAAGTATAACAGTGGGAGCTAGTCCTTTTTTTCTAATCCTTTTTAAACGATGCACAGTGTGTTTTGTATTATTTGCAGTCATGAACTATACTAAAGGAAGAGCATTTAAATGTTGTTTTTTCTGCAGGTCATAAAAATATTAAACGTCTGCATTTGCTTGGGAGAGAAATAAAAACACATTCTGTCAATATCCTTTATGTGAAATAATCATGTCTTAGCCATATTACTGATGTGTGATAATAAAATGCAAGTTTAAATCGTAAATAACACCCTGGTTCTTCACAAATCCGCTTAATCTGGTAAAAAGTTTCTCTCTGTGTGTCCCTGCCTGATTTATTAGTGTGTTGCACTTCATGCTGATATGCCCAGTCTGACCTCATATCTGTCCTGGAGTTAGTCGACAAATGACTCGGGTGTTGCCCTGCCTTTGTCTTTGCAGAGGAAGGTGAGTTATTCCTGTGGGGAAGCAGTAAACATGGCCAGCTGGCTACAGCCGAGCCCTTTCTGCCCTCTCCCAGCCTGCTGAATCGATCTCTGCTGAAGGGAGAGAAAGTAATGAACGTATGCAGCGGCTGGACGCACGTCGTTGCTCAAACAGGTAGATGCTCAGATCACGGCTGAAATACTCACCAGGCACTTGAACCGCATACCGATATGCTATGTTTGAACTGCAGTCGTGTGGATACAAATGGGACAGATTTTAAATATTCACTTCACATATTAAAGCGTTCTCATTTCTTTTCTCTCTGAGAAAGGAATTTAAATACAGCTACACAGAAAAAATTCAAAATATTAAACAAAAGATAGAACAAAAATGTGTTTTCAAGACGAGGCAGTAATTAGGATCCTGTTTCCTAATTGCCAGGGTTATAGGCTTGCTCCGCTACTCACTTTCAGCTATGAGATGTTTGAGGGGTTTCCTCTACGCTCCATCAGCATCTCAAAGGGATCAAGATCCGGGTTTTAACTTGCCGTGGGAGGGACTTTTCATTCCTTGATTCTCAGCCAGTTTTTGGTGGATTTAGTGGGATGTTTTGAGTCATTCTCATGTTGCATGGGCCAGTTCTACCTCAGTTTTATTTTATTTATAACATGTTTTAAATTCTCCCTCAGTTTCTGATGTGCAGTAGAATTTGGGGCAGATTGTATGATGGTGAGCGGAACCAGCTTCTGCTGAGGCAACGCCTTCCTGAACCATGACACTTGCACCTCCATCAATCTCAGTCTGTCGGAGGTTCTTTTCTAGGGAAATCTGTTTTTGATGTGTCCTGCTATCTTCTTCTGTCGCACTTCAGTCTGATCTTAAAGAACAAAGGTTTCCCCCTTGCCCCCCATGTTCGTTAAACTTGTGGAGTCTCTCTCTGGTTGCATAGGCATGCGCTTTCACATCAACAGTAGCAGGAGGTTTGCATTCTGCTTTCAGGGAGAACTTGTTTGGACAGCAAGACCTGGGAATGTTAGCTGTTGTTTTAAATGTCCTCTACTTGTAGACTATTTTCCATACAGCTGAGCGTCTTATTTCAAGTTATTTAGAGACGACGACAACAGTCTTCCTCCTAGAGCCCTTAGACGGCTCCTAAAAGCTCACCGTGGTGTTCAGCCAAGAAGACACCAAGCAAACTGACTGAGGTTCAAACCGGGCAAACGTCCTTTAAGTAACAATGTTCTCCTAAAGTGCTCCTGATGGGATACCTTTAGCCGATTTATTGAGAAAAGGGGTGGTCGTAGCTTATTCCTCACTAGAAATTGCATTTTTGTTATATTTCAGATAAAATAAAAAAAAGTTTTAAATATTTATATTACTTTAGTTATTTAATATTAATGAAATTGCGACAAGATTTCCAGGCCCAGAAATGACTCTGTCTGTTGTAAACCCATTTCAGAGAGTGGCAGAGTGTTCACGTGGGGCAGAGGAGATTATGGACAGCTTGGTCGACCGGCCTCAGTCAGTGAGGATGCAGAGAAGCTTTGTCCTGGTCCAGTAGTGCAGGGAATCAGGAAGGACTGCCTCCCTGGGGAAGTTACATCCCTTGATGGAGCAACACAGGTGAGATGCAGTGTGTCCGCATTTAACTATTTGCCAATGTATCTGCACTTTTTTTTGTAACAATTAACCTAAACTTAAGGTTTCATTGTGGACGGTGTCATTTTTGTATTTGATTAGAAGATTACATTTTAAGTGTTCTCAGCCGTCCAGCAGGGGGCAGCAGACAACCCCAAATAAAATGGTGGCTGATGATTGTTTAATGTCGAGAGAAGATTCATAGGGATTTTTTGCATATAGAAAATGCATGCAATTATTTATGCATCAGGGGCAAGACAGCTGCTTAGTGAAGGCAGACCGCTCATCTCCCATAAGAGTAATTAAATGTGAGGGTCAGGGTTGCTGCAGTTAACCTGTGGTCTGCACGGCTGCTGTGTGGAAGCAAGGCTTTGTTAATAAAGCTGATGTCAGGGACGGGCAAGGGTAAGTGCTGGATCCCTCCTCCACTGAGTACAGAGATCATTGCAACTGCACTGACCCGTATCAAGTAGGGATCACCTTGTGTGTGTGTGTGCACAGCCATAATAAAAAGCAAGATGAATTAGCGGAGCGGGAGATAAATCTTGTAGTCCCACCTTCCCATTTTAAGCCTTCAAATACTGAAGAACTGGAAAGATAACGATAAGTAAGCTATTGTGATTTACAGTATAAGGCATGGAAACACATCAGGGGGGATAAATTACAAATGTTGCCCAGAAATCAAAAAGGTATATTTGTTTTTATGGGTTGCCTCAGGTGTACATTTTATTAAAACATGGCCCCATCGATGCAGTTCAGCCTTCTGATAGAAGCAGTGGACTGTGTCAGCAGCGCGGCATTACTTAATCAGCATTTAAATATGAACATCTTTAGCACATATTATTCAGCGACAGTCACTGTTGTGAACGGGGTGGAGAGAAAAAAGGTGTTACATCTGGAAATGTTTGGATGCTGCAGTGTTGCTGGCCTGACATGGCAGCATTAACTCCTCCAGCAATCCCACCTGGGTGCTGAGAGGTTTTAGGCAGATGAAACTGTTTAGAGACTCAACATATTCAAGGAAGAATGATCTTTACCATCTGTTTTTGTGACAGACTTTTCCATGGGTCCGCCTCAGCACAATTGCCTAATATCATGACCACCTGCCTAGTCAGGTGTCGCTCCCCCTGGAGCTGCTAAAACTGTCCTGACCCATCAAGGGGTGTGTAAAAGCCACCAACGCTACAAAAACAAATAAAAATCTAAAAATGTTTTTCATTTTCTTTCACCATTTTCCAGGTATTGATCAGTATTAAAAATAGGGAATGGAGTTTGGAAAAATGTTTGGTTTTCTTGGCTTTTTTGTCATCCAGGATTTTCTAAAGGACCAAACTTTGATATGGCTTAATGGATGCAGTGATTATTGCTTTAGGTTATATTTGAATGACATTCTTTAGCTTTGATTTGAACATTTTACCTATCGGTATTTGGTTTTTTAACTTATGGTACACAAATTCTTTTTTTTTTTTTTAATGTTGCTACTTTTTTGATGACAGACCACTTCAGCTAAGGTCGAACTTGATCTGTGGTCCTTCAACAGGGCCTGTTTAAAATACAAAAAGATGGACGAAACCAGCTGTGAAGTTTACAGTTTTAACATTGTATTGGTTTTGTTATTTGTGAACACTACAGGTAACATTACAAGTCAAGCAGCTCACTATGAACATTTTGTTCTCAAATGTCTAGAAGAACGGTATGGAAACTGCAGGGGGGAAAAATCCAGAAATTTGACTGAAAAATCAGAAATTCTGGAATGAAAAAATAACTTTTGTGGTGCCTGAAGCCAAGCTGTTGGCGGCAGATACTCTAAATGCTGTAGGTTTGGAAGCACGATCTCCATGGGTTGGCCTTGTTTGTCCAACACAAGTCCACAGCTCAAAGTGGTAAGACCTCAGCAACTGTAGTTTTGGAGATGCTCTCACCAGTCGTTTAAGCATCATAATTCAGCACTTGTCAAACTCTTATGTTTACCGATTTCTTTTTTTCCTCTGCTTCTAACATCCACTTTGAGGACCAAATGTTCACTTTCTGCCAGAAATGTCCCTCTCACTAGCAGCTGGCGTGATGAAGAGACGATTGGTGTTATTGTCTGCAACTGTCAGCGGTCTTAATGTTTGACCCAATCTGTCTCTGTTTTAAATGTATTCCTTTTGTTTTCTTTACAGATTGCATGTGGATCTGAACACAACCTTGCCGTCGTAGGTGAGTGTGTTCTCATTAAGAAGGTCCTGATATTTTTATTCTGTAAAAGATTTTTCACAACTGTGCTGGAAAGATTGAAGGAGAAGATTTATTATAGCACATTGGGAGGACAGAAATTAGTCTTTTCTAAGCATTTAGACCCTTAAAAACTTGCATTTTACTTTATATACAAAACACAACATTCAGAAAGCTTGGAGCAGCATTGTAATGATTTTGCACATGATTAGCTATTCAGTGGATCAACCTTATTCATGCTAATAAATAAATATGACTGTTCTTTCTACCTTCCACCCCCCCCCTTTTGCTTAACTCTATGATGAAAATTGGGAAAATTGTAACTTTTTCAGGGCTTCTCACATGAAGCTGTGACTCCTACTTAGCTGCTGTTCTCAGACGATGCTCTTAAACCCCCATAGAGAAGAAGTCAGACGGAGCAGGTCAAACTTTTGAAAATAAATGCCACCTCATAAACTGCAAATTGTCCAAACATCACTACAATGATGTTATGTGCTGCGCACCAGAACAACAATCAAACACACACAAAAGAAGAAAAAAAACACATTCTTGTCCACACAGGGTGTTTGGTTCAGGGTGGAGCTGCACAATACATTGATTCACAGTCGTCATCGCATTACCAGTGTGTGCAAAATCACAATGCCAAAGCACTGCCTGGACACGCTGTTTAATAGGATATTATCTTTCAAGGGCCTGGCATGCACTCTTGGCAAATCTGGGATACATTTGGTCATTAGGATGGACTCTATCTGTGCTTAATACCCATACCTGGTGTATATCTGTGGTGGATGAGATGCTAAAAGTCTCGGAGGGGGTTAGGGACCACTGTGTGATGGTAAAGAAAGAAAAAGTATCAGGAAAAAGCCAGTTAATGGTAATCCATTGCATAATTGTAATTTTCAGCAACTGCATCCCAAATTAAAACATTTCTGCTATAGTTGCGTCGTGGCAGTTTAAAATGTAATGGTTTGTAACAATCTTTGCTTAGACATTAAGCACAACAGTCATGTGTCTTTCTCTGTCCTGCAGCACTTAAAAACACTATTTTACCCTTTTCTTGCTAGCGGATCCTATAGAGACCTTATTGTCTCTGCACATGGAGCTCCTGGCACTTGATCCCGGTTTATGAGCTACTTCTGTTTCTGCAGTGGCTTCCAAAATATCCTCCACTCCACTTCTCTTTCAAGTAGTTTCCATTTGGAGTCAGAACCATAATTCCACTGACCCACTCATCTTTCTAGTTATCTCTGCAGTTTACCTTGCAATGATCGATAAATGGTTTAGTATGAAATTAGTTATTGAACATATAAAAAAGGAATTTCCATATACAGCTAAACTACAGTTAGTACTGCTAAATGGAGCCCCAGACATTAACCATAATTTGTAAATAAATATAAGTGCTACTTAATACGCTTCAAAATTTAGAGAACTCATATATCTAGCTCCTTCTGTTAATCCCTGCTCTGTGTAGTGCATCGCAGTGACATATTTGTTTTCAGCAAACTTTGGCTCCGTCACAGCGGAAAAAATAAGAACTGAACATGTCAGATTTTTTTAATCTAATTTGGATACTGACGTGTAATCTACATCATATATTGGCAACAGCCCAATAAATACACACATGCAAGAATAATCAAAACGATTAAGCCCATAAATCAAGTTATGTGAAATAAAGCGGAACCGCACATGGAAGACATGAAAAGAAGCTAAAAAATGCATAAAAAGTTGAAGAAATTACTAAAATTGGTCAGTAGTTGGGAAGTGAACCTGCACCCAGTCAGTTCTAACTGGACCAGCTCGTATTTGGTCTGGTTCAAACATGGTGTTGGTATTGGTTACAGACGTGTACATTTCTTCTAAATGTGTCAGTCAGCGCCACCTGGGCCGTAACCCATAAGTAGAAACACCATCGCTGCACCGTATATCACCTGCGACCAGGTGATACCGGTGAGATTTCTGACAGAGGAGTTAAGAATAACTAGTTGTCCCAGACCCAAGGACCCCTTTCAGAGCGTTTCAGAATCTGAAGATGAAGTGAGGGCGTATTCATCTGTATAACAGCGATCCCAAACACACAGCCAAGACGACTATCAATTGAAAATAAAGCGGCTAGAATGGCCTGGCTGGTTATTTTGACTTGAATCCAAATGAAAATATTTGGAAAGAACTGAACATAAGGACCTCAGAACCTTACAGATTTGGAAACTTTTTGTGGGGAAGAATGGGACAAAATCAAGCAAGAGCAACACGTGTGACTAGTTTCTACTGTACATAAAGGAGGCGTCTTAAAGCTGTCATTACCAGCAGAGGCTTTTCTACTAAGGATTAAATACATTTCAGTAGGAGTGTTCAGTTCTTATATCCCCTGTCATTCCTCAGTATTAAGCATAACTTAATTTATGGGCTTATTTCTTCAGATTTCTCTGTATATGTGGATTCCTTGGGATGTTGCCGACCCCTGGTGTGAACAGAGTTCAAAAGAAAAATGTTGACATGTTCAGCACTCATTTTCCACCCCGTAGATCATCAGGTTTGTTTTTCTCGGCGTCCTAACCAGATTTGTGGCGATGTCTCAAAGGCACCGTGCCTCATTCTGTAAAAGATTCGGGCGAAGATGTGCAACGCTGCTGTAAATATAATTTTGTGTCTGGATGACTGAAAGCCAACCCTTTAACAGATTGACGAGGCCACTAATGTTCCGTATCTCATGTCGCAACAGAGCTTTATTGGTTTCTGTGCCTGAAACACGACACCTCTCTGCTGAACTGACATGACAACGTAAAGGCTAATGTAGACTTGAAGGTGAGCAGGACCCATCCTGCGGCGTTAAAGACTTAGTAAGAGACCCGTCTAATGCGTAGAGTCAGACAGCAGTGTGAAAAATTAATCCTGGTGAAGCAGCAGAGATTTCTTGAGGTCAGCTCTTTACTTTGTGGCCTTTCATCAAGAAGTAATTACAGCACAGATAGATGGATATCTCTGACAGAGGCAATTACCCAAACAAGCCTAACAGGAGCTATATTAACCACACACACATTAACTGGCGAATGATATGAGAGCAATTTCCTTCAGTCCACATAAGTGAATGCAAACAGTGCAATCACAGACAGTCTTTTTTGTAATTACTAATGAAAAAAAGAGACCTTGTTGTCCAAAAGGAAATGTAAAATGTACTTTCATTTGAAAAGAGGACTTTGGACCAACGATCAACAGTCCAGTCCTCCTCCTCATTAGCCCGGGTAAGACACTTTTGATGCTCTCTCTAAGCTCTGACTCCAGTTGCAGTCCACACCTTGTGAATCTCCCCCAAACTCTTGGCCGGGCTTTGCTTCACAATCCTCTTAAGGCTGCGGCTATCTCTGTTGCTCGTGCTCCTTTCTCTACCACGACCTTTGCTTCCACCAAACCATGGATATTCCTGAATACAACACAGTCAGCTGCTTTGGCGATGAGCTTTTGTAGCCTCCCTCACGTGTGTAGGGAGTGTCAAAACGAATTGGATATAAGCCATAATATAGCCATACCATTCATTTCTGTCAAACATCCCCGTTTTATTGGTCTTAATACAATAATCCTGTGTGTAATAAATCTAAATTCACTTTCTGAATTGAATTACTTGTATAGGTTAAAATTTTGAATGATTTTCTAAGTTAACGTGAAAGAACAAAGCCCCCTGTATTGTACATGCATCACAAATCTCTCCTTCTTTTCCCGAAGTTTCAGCAAGCAATAGGAAACATTTTGGCTGTAAAATCCTTCACATTAAATTTTGAACACTGACCCAGTTTTTTTTTTACATCACCATGAATAAAAATACCACAGAGGAACACAGAAATGCAGCTACTAGGCTCCATTAGAGAGGAGAACATTGCTGGTGTTGCTGCGAGCATCCACGCGACGTCAGCCGTCAGTTTTCTGAGCCAAATGTTAGAATAACGAGTATGGACGAGCTACCGGACGTCAAGGCTGTCCATGGTAACAACCGATGTGAGAAAGGTCTGCTTTGTACTGTCTGAAGTTCTTTCAGCGGGAGGAGAAAGCATGACTTGTAGAGGAAGGGCTTGCGTGTACCTCCGACGCTTCGTGATCTGCTCTTTTTCTTTTTTCTCCTCCTCCTGTCTTGAGCGTGGTGGCAGGAGCAATGAAAAAGCAAAGCAAGGATTGGAAGCACAGACCTGAGTGCTGCTATTTCTGGTGCCGAAGTAGGTCAGGCGGAAGAGAATAGAGAGCATTGCACGCTGTTTGTATCTGTTGCCTGCTCAGGCCCGCGCCCGTTCGCACCTGTGCGACGGCTCGTCAAGTATGAAATTGGTCACCGCTGGTCAGAGGTTGGCGATAGGCCAAAGACTCTGTGGGCACAGCTCATCCAATCTGAGGAAAAATTTCATTATCATTACCTAAACTTAACACGACTACTTAAGGACAGACATCTTAGATTAGATATTGTTCACTATTGATCTTGTATGGACTCATGCAAGTTGGGCTAGAAAAGGTGCAGCTGTGGTGCCGTGTCACAGTTCCATATTTAAACTGTGAAAAATTGAAAACCAGTGGCCAGATTTGTTCACTTGGAAGAGGCTCATGGTTCGAGATTCTTTTATATATTTTTTTCATGTATATATTTTTTTCATTCTTACGTCGTGCAGAATACTGTTCAGGCACTTTGTTGCCATGGAAACACCGATGTGCTGTCCAATCGTCAGTGAGTCCATGAATTAAGCACCAAAATGAGGCTTTCTCTTCCTCAGTGTGACACTTCAGCACACGAAGTCCACCGACGCGTCGTTTTCAATGAACACTGTAGCTCTTAAGCATGCTGAATGGACTCTACGTATGCAGCCATGCACTTTCTTAAAGACACGTCTACAAGTGCTTCTCTAGCCATAGTTGGCGGCGTCCGTCACTGCCAGAAGCTGCTGCCGTGACATCCTGGTCTGTAAACTGGTCAAAGCTTATGCGTCTGTTTGGAAAGTCCAAATCTGATTCCTCAGAGACAAACACACAAAAGACGGAGAGACCACTCGACGGGACAGATGGAAGACATGGCGTGAAAGGCGCACACACACAACGGTAGCGAACGGCAAGAGCTCCGAGACGTGCTACCCTTGAGAAAGCAAGCTCGCTTCTGTTGCCACGACAACGGAGCCTATTAGGTAACTGTGTTGCCATGGCACGTGTCTCCTCGGTGATGCAGACCTGACCACACCCACTGACGAGATCTCCAGCTGTGAAGAGCAAGGGAGGCTTTCATTACTAGCCGGGTGTCAGGGTTTGGAGATCAGAGAGGCTCTGTGTGTGTGATGTGTGTTTCCCTTTGTGTAGCCGGCCTTTTTTTTTCCTTATTATTCCCTCAAGGTGTCTAATTTTAGCCTTTTCCCTGTGTGTCCTCCTGTCACTGACCACTGCTCTCCTTTTTGCAGGGGGGCGCCTCCTGTCGTGGGGCTGGAACGAGCACGGGATGTGTGGCGACGGTTCGCAGGCTGACGTCTTTCATCCTCGGCTCGTTTCTGATCTCAGACCTGTTCTCATTGGCTGTGGTGCTGGACATTCAATGGCAGTGTGTGGTGTGACAACGGGCTTAACGCAGAACTCTGACTCCACTTGAGAAGCGCTGGAGCACAAGCAAAGTTCCCTTTCGCTGCACAATTACTTTTTAAAAGGCCACCCCAGCCACTTGAAAAGGTCACATTTCAAACTGTAAGTTTTCATTATTGGTGTAATTAAACACAGCTATGTGCTGTGTGGAAGAGGCCATAATTTCTCAGGCTGGCTTGTGACGTGGATGGTGCTTAACGTGGAAATGGCAGTGCCTATGTTAGTCTGTCATGTCCAAACTACAGTAAATTGTGAGGGCAACTGACTATTCTGGTGCTAAAACATAATCTCCCCATGTAAGTGGTTTTATCACTGTGATCCTGTTGGCTTGTACAGATTTTAGTTTTTCTTTGAGGTCTGACCTTCCATTCTGATATTTACCCTTTCTGATTTTTCTTTAGTTTTTTTCTAAGGACTGCAACCACAGTCTTAAAAATTCATAAGCGGTCTTAAATTGATTAATCACAATGTTATGCCTTAAAAGAATAAAACAAACCCCGATTTTCTATAATAGCTCTTAACCTGCATTTAGCTGCAAGTTACATCTTGGTAGTAGTTTTGGCTCAGATATTTGGATTTAGTGTCCTTTGACAAAACCACAAGACCTGAACTCTCGGCTGAAAACCTTGCTGCTCTTGAACGTGGTTTACTTAGGCTAGGGGTGTCTACATCTACATGTCCTGCATGCATTTCCTGAGCATCACATCAAAATCTACAGCATCCTGCTAATAACCCGTTCATCTGGTTCCGATTTTTTAGTTAGACATTTAAAACATGCAGGACACCAGCCTTTTAGCACCGACTACGAGCAGCCCTAATTTAGGTAAATAAAATATAAAAAGGTGTTATGTTATCCACTACCAACTCCTTTTAGAAGGGGAAAGTATATTTTGCCAAGGTTTGGCTGGAAAAACAGGGATTTGAATATTCATCACAAACCACGACACAACTGGTTGCACTCTCAAATCTGCATCTGTTAATTTCAATTATTCTAATCCAAGGCAAACACATCTCTTCACTCAAACAGTATGTTGTGGAGGGTTTCTTCTCTGTATAATTTCGACTTTTTTTTAAAGAAAAAAAAGATATGCAAGGCTGAAGTCCAGTGAATAATGACAACCCTCTGCTGCACTTACAATTGGGTGTCCACTTTAAAATGGTATTGAAAACAGGTAACCTAGATAAAGGCGATGGACTCGCATGCCAGAGCTGCAAAAGCCCAGCTCAGGTTGATGAAAGGAAACCTTGTCAACCTAAGTTATTAAATGAGTTGTCCATTATTTATTGAATTATTAAACCAACAGCATGCGATTTGATAGTTTTGAATCCAGCACACAATGAGATACCAAATAATCACCAATTATTCATCAAACTATAAGATCATAACCAGTATCTTTTTCTTTTTTTATTAAACTGCAAACAATTCTTCAAAGTACCATAAATGCTGATGATTGCATATATAGATCAGAAATTGTAGGATTTCTTAATGTTAATGAATTTAATGATTAGGGAGTAAAAATTCAGTGCTTGATCTGCCAACCAAGAAAAAATGGGCCAATTCCAGTCTCTGGATTATCTGTTGGTGCAACGCCTTGAAAAAGTCAGTCTATGCAATTTATCCCCCCAAAAATGAAACGGTTTAGTTTTAAAAATTTTCATACAGTTTTTATTTTCAATTTCGAACCAAATTTTTAATCATCTGTTCATTGATTTGCATTCTTGGAAATTGCTGTTTTTATATCTTTTTTTTTTTTTTACTTCAGCTGCTTAAAAAATAAATAAATCAACACTCACTGAAAACGTATTATTTCTGTGTTGTTGTTTTTTATTTATCGCTATTTTTTTTGTACAAGTCTGAACTGTATTTTTCAAAAAACACACGAAAACAAAACAAAAAAAACCCTAAATAACAAACCAATAAAAACAATCACTGAACACCTCACTGAGATAAGTAGCCACAAAATGCACGGTGTTCAAAACACACACTCTAAAGTCTGACTAAATGTCACACATCATTTGCCTTATTGTCACGTTTATTCTCTTCACAATAACCACTGCTCTCTTTCTGTTTCATTTCTCCCTGTTGTTGCACCATGACCAGCATACTTCCCTCCGCCATTTGTGCTTAGCCGGCCTTCAGCCTGCTATTTTTGGCAGATTCAGTTGACTGCACGCAGATCTCAAGAGGTTGTTGGCAGTGTGTTTGCAGTTGTTCGGTAAAAAGTTGGTCCCTTTTCACAAACTTTCCACACAAACAATGAATCTGTCCTTATTGCTCAAATGGTGGTCCTTTTGAGATGTTTTTTAGAGGCATGCTCATTGCTTGACTTCAAAGGCTGATCCATACAGGGCTCCTTATTGTGTCTGTAATTTTGAGCGATAAACCTACACGTTCTTTTTAATGGCAGGTGAAGGTTAAGTTAAAACGTGCATTCGGTAATCTTGCAATGTAATTTCCTTAAATGAGGAGAATTTGCATATTAGAGGCACTTTTCCAGTTTGATAACAGTTTGGCCTTTGTTGGTATTACATATTACTATCTGTATGCATATACGTGTACAGAAAACAATAATAAGTCACATGATTGTCAATTAAATCAAAGCTGCGCTACATACTATTAGCATAATGTCTGAACGGTATAGTCATAACTATTATGCAGTGCCTTGCAAGAGTTTGCACTCCTTTTAAGCTTTTTCATTTAAAAAGTCACAGCTTTAAAAACTGCTTACATGTGCTTACAGTTTAAAGACCCTTTAATGATATAAGAAAGTGCCAGGGTTCTGTTGTGCTGTGTTGTACATAAAGCAGTGCTGCCCCCCGCCCCCCTGTTGCTGCTCACTGACCCTACACTTCTCCGTCCCTTACAAGAGATGTACTGGTGGTCTAGTCGCAAGAATAGTGGTGCAGAAACTAAAGGAGCACAAGCTGTAATTTGCATTAATGCAACACTTTTTAAATTACTGTTACGGTGTGAACAGTATGTCTGTTTAGTAGCTGATGGCAGGCTGGCTATTGTTGCCTGCAGTCCAACTGATAACTTGTTATACTCCCATTGTTGTTTTTATAAGGAGCAGGATGATAGGTAAGATATTCTGAATAATGAGTACTTGATAACAGCTAAGTGTCCTACCAGCTGTTAAAATTATGATTTTGGTCAGATTTCTTGTGGCTCCATATCAAAATCAAAAGTGTAAATAAATATTAGAGATTTTATTTTCATAGCAGTAATAATGCAGGCATTTACTTTAGAGTAAAAGTTTGTGTGATGCTGCAAAAGTGTATTTTTACTCAAAATTATGATACCGTGAGAATGTCATACACAGAAAACTTTTGAAAAAAGGATTACTTGTCCGATTAGACCAAAATTGAACTTTCTGGCTGCATTTAAAATATCTGTGGAAAACTATGACCAGAAAAAAACACCATCCCACCATGAAACACGGTGGTGGCAGCATTATGGTGTGGGGGTGCCTTCTTTTTTAAAGCAGGGACAGGGAAGCTGGTCAGAGTTGACTAGGAAGTGTGGCGGAGGTTCACCTTCCTCTAGGACAACAACTCTAAACGTATAGCCAGGGCTACAGTGGAATGGTTTTAGCTACAGTCCTATGTGTTAGAACGGCCTAGTCAAAGCCTGGACCTACTCTGTGTCTGTTACATAAAATTCCAATGAGACATGTTTCTGGTTGCAGCAAGACAAAAACGTGGAATTCAAAGGGTGCATCCTTTCTCAAGGCACTGCATATAGGTTGTCTTTGTCCTTGAAAGTACAACTAATATTTTCGATCTAAAGTTCGACACTTTACATCAAAGCTTGCAATCATAATGCCTCGTTTTTTTATCAAGGTTAGAGTGGTGCTTTTTGAAACGAACAGCAATGTTTTCTTGTGAATAATATCACTTTGATGCATGGAAATATGTCAAAGGAATGTTTAAAGTTTACGACTGCAAAAAGGTGCAAAAAACCCTACAAAGATGTGACCATGACAGTGCAAAGTTTTTTCTATTTGTTTTCCACTGTTAAGTCTAGCTGATATGACAGTTGATAGTTTTCTTTTTTTTTTTGGTTTTTCTTCTGACGTGGGTGTGACTTAAACCTGGAGCAACATTTTTTTTTTCTCTTTTCAACAGAAGCAGCACACAAATATTTGATGGTCACTGAAAAAACATTGGAACACACAACTTCAGCACACACAAAGAAAGCGTATTTACAGCACTGGCACACGGCGGAAAATAGGCACACAAATTACAACACAGTAACCAGTCACAGATACTGAGCTACATAAGGCTTGACAACAAAACTTCCTCAGTGCTACATCTATGCTGAGTTTGTGATGTACAGGTTGTCACTGTCACACCCTTTTAAAAATACTAAGTTATACACACATAGAAAAAAATGCTACAGCACTATCAAGTGGGTGATGGGTCATTATGGGTCATACACATAGTGGTTGGTACACCATGGTTCATAACACAAACTGACTCTGTTGGTTGTCTGCTCCGGTGCTGTCGTTGGTTCTCTATAAACATATAAAAAAAAAACAATAATAAAAAGAAATTATTACACGAATTTATGTAAAATGGTGGAAATGATGGCGATGATGGAGGGTAAAGAAAATGTGCTCCGTTAGTTCCCCATGGTAAACGATGGGTTTACCATGCGTTCCCATGCTTCAGCCAAGGCGTCAGACACCAAAAGGGACCGTCTGAGTTCAGAGGTCGGACTCTGTAGTCGGTTAATAATGAACATGCCGATTCATGCGGCGTTTTACAGCTCGATGTAGAATAGTTCGGTCATTGTCATGCGTTCAGGTACTTTCTATCATGCTCTCACAGTCACCCCTGTTTTTAGTTTTTTGTACTTTTTTGTTCACACAATTTCAAGCTCTCGTAACACATGGCGTCAAACCGCAGTTGAAAACCTTAGTGGTAAAGCCAGTGGGAAAGGAAAGATGTATGTATGCATGTGCTGCTGAATTAAAAAAACAAACAAAAGTCTTAATGCTTGTTGTGTATAAAATTTATTTCATGCAAGGACTTGTATTTACATATTTTATTTGAATGCTTTTCTTTTGCATAAATGTAAAATACATGCATTTACCTTTCCCCAAGTAGACCCACATCATATACCGCCCCCTGCATTTGAATTGCATGACCATAAAATTCACCTGCATCTCTTCACATCAAATCTACACAAATATTTGATTTATTTATTTTAAGCATTTAACGTTCATCAATTACCACAAGAGACATGACTCGAAAATGTGAAACACTGCTCAATTCAGAATAAAAACAAAAGCTGGATGGGTTCTTATAATTACCATATCTTCTTACAGAAATAAACATTACTGATTGGTCTACACAGAATATGATAAAGTGCCCTGAAAAGACTTGTGCATAAATGTTGGGGCGGTGTCAATACAAGTGGGTGTATTGACGTTTGGAATCAGAAGACACACAAACAGCAGGATTCATTGTGATATCTGATCACAGACTTGAGACATTTCGACTTTGTGGAGTTGCTTGGCCCCTTTCATTTCTGTGCTTAAATATACAACAGATGAGAAGTATAAAATCATTTTCTCCGTTTCTCTAACTTTTTTTCTCAACTTCTCTTTTTTTTGCTTGGTGCGAAAGGGTAAATTTTAATATCAGTGGTGTGTAACAACAATAACCGAAGAGGACATTGATGCGATTAAGAGTATGAGGATAGGGCCAAAAGTGCACATTTAGGAAATAAAGTGGATGTAAAGATGCTACACTGGGAACACTCATTTAAAAATGTGTTAATTTCTTACTCACTGTGTTTCTGCCTTACTTTGGTAAGAAGGCACCATTGTTTTACAGGCACATCTTAATAAATGCCTTTCAGAAATTCAAATCAAAAGTGAAACATATGTGTATATTAATCACACAAAGAATTATATATTTCAAGTGTTTATTTCTGGTAATATGGTGCACAGCTAATGGAAACCCAAATTAAGCTCCTCAGAACATTTGAATACTAAATAAGACCAATAAAAAAGTTTTTATAACAACCTACGAAAAGGTGTAGTCCATGTACTGAACAGTAAACCCACTCACCACTATGAGTGAGTCCCTTTTGCATGAATTACAGCATCAGTTCACTGTGACATGGAGGTGATCCACCCGTAATTCTGCTGATGTAATAAGGAAGCCCATATTGCTTTAATAGCAGCCTTCAGCTCATCTGCATTTCTGAGCCGGGTGTCTCTCATCTCCCTCTTGCCCTTACAGCTACCTTTGGCACTATAGATCATGCAGTTCTCACTTCTCATCTTGAACACTGTCGCCCTGCGTGGTCCGCTGCTTAAATGGTTTGACACATATCTGACCAACAGGTCTTTCTAAGTAATGATTAATGAATTCACCTCTATATCTGCCCCCTCTCCTCCGTTCTCTCTCTCCTTGTTGCCACAAGGACCTATCATCCCCAAACACAGTATCTTTTCATTTTGAAGCTGATGATTTAACGATTTACATATCAGTAAAACTGAATTACAGGAATACGGTTGGCTCTTTGCAAGCTTTCCTGCACCTAAGTGAGGGGAAAGCTGAGTACATTGTTTTAAGTCCCAAGCCGCATTGCCATGCTCCTAAATTTGGCTCTTCTACTCCTCCGTTTACTTCAGCTGTGAGGGACCTAGGAGTAATATTTGATGATGCCCTTAAGCTGGACATACAGCTTAAAGCAATAGTTGCTAATCCTGTTCAGAAACACTTTTTCTTATACTGGGTGAAATGGTCTTTCCATCCTGACAGTAGTAAATACATTATGTAATCAGAAAAAGGAGGTTAAAAATTAAATTTCTGTTAAAGCTGCAGACCTGTAAAAACTCTGACCAATCCTTGCTGTTCGGTCCGAATGGCAGGGATTTGTCAGAGTTTTGTTCCTGCTCTCAACCCCCTCTGTCCCTCAAGTTCTGGGGGTGTCGCCTTAACTATTCGTTGTTCCACATGCCAATCATTCTGACATGCTCTCACGTCCTCGTTAATTTCCGCTTGCTGGCTACGCATGCACAGTTCTAGTGTTTATGTATCCGTTTAGCTTAGCGGTTAGCCATTCATTGTAGCTCCCCTGCTCTCACCATAGACTTTGAACATGGCTGAGAGTCAGAAGAAGCCAACCGTGTTCATGTTTATGAGAGGAAGAGGAAGGCCTCAGTAGAAAGAAATAAGACCAGAATGTGAAAAAAAAATTGACGCAATCTCCGTGAGGAGTGGAAGAGCAGGTAAGACGGTTTATTGGTTATTCATAAATGGACTTTGGGAAACTTCCGGAAAGATTGCCAACTCTACCTTTAACTCAGTGAGCTTTGGGCTTGACAAAACACAGTGGACCAACACCAGCGGATGCTGTGGCTCCCCCGATCATCATTGACTGTGGAAACTTCCCACTGGACCTCGAGTCACTTGATTGCCTCTCTACTCTTCCTCCAGACCCTGGGATCATTATTCCAAATGATGTGTAAAATTAACTAAAAAGATCTAAAAACATCAAATCACCTGAAAAGAGTATATTTGACTATAGACCAACAATCCATTCTTTTTTTCCTCCTTTTTTCCCATTCAAGACAATTCATCTCTGGTTCAGGGCTGGCTTAACAGGAGGATGGCAGCAGTTGTGGCCTATGTCTGTGGTGGCTCTTAACTCTATAGCTGCAGTAAAACTTCAGTATGGGGGTTGCTTCACAATCCTCCCAAGACTGTAAATATCCCTTTGGCTTGTAAACTTTTTTTTTTTTTATTAAAATCACATTTTCCTTCCACTCAACCTTTCTGTAATGTACAGCCTTCTGGGAACAACCAGCTTCTTTAGTAGACCTCTGTTGGCTTAACTTGTCTGACATGTCTGTCTACTGGACAACTGTCATATCAACAGTCCCTATTAATGTTGAGGACATAACATGGCTCAAGTTTAAAAATGTCTTCTTTTTTTGTTGGTCTTATTTATAGAAATTATTTGAAATATATCACTCTGGGCGTAATTAGTCTATACAATGAGTTTCACTTTTTGGCTTCAGTTATTAAAATATATAACTCTTTAATTTATTGAGGTGCACCTGTATATCTCATGAGTCCTGCATCACTCCAAGCAGCACAGCAGTAAAAGAACTTGCTGAAGAGTATTTTGCAGAGTTTAAAAACCCTAAACTACCAGTAAATACTGTCATATAAAAGGATGTGTGCTCACAAGAGCATTTGTTTGCTTTGTTCAAGTTAAACAACTCTGTGTTTGTCGGAGACCCCGGTCAAATGAAGACAGGGAAAATAAATGTATAAAGTTGGGGAAAGGCAAAGAATGGCAGCTACATAAAAGTCTCTGCTATGACTGAGTCTCTTGCAAAGCTGTCTTGAAATGCATAAGAATGACAAAGCTTAGGAAGCTTTTAAATTCTTTTTTTTCCCCCTTACAGGTAATGCATTACAATTAGCTTCTGATTGAACATGGTTTATCATGCAGTTCATGCAAATTAACAGTTTTAGTTCTGTTGACATTTAATGTATTCATCACTGGCATCAAATGAATTGTCATAATCTCCATGTTGCATTGGACATTGTGAACATTGCGTTCAAATATAACGTATGTATATATATATATATATTTTTTTTAATGGCCACTCAGTTAACATGGAGTCTTGTCTGGATTGCACTTCAGCATGAAAAACGTCTCTACTTTGCAACGCACAAAGCACTTGACAGTTGCCTTAACAGCTTTTGGATATGTTTCAAAGCAATGAATTCATTTCCAGCATACTACCAACAGGGGTTACATCTCATGAAAAACTTTTCAACAAAATTCTACAAAAAAAAAACAAAAAGAAAAAAAAAAGAAAAAGAAAAATAAAGCAAATGAGATCAAACTTATCAGCAGAAGAATATGAGAGATCAAAAGCAACAGAGCAACAGGCAATGATGTCAACACAGGGAAAAAAAAGAGGAGTTAGCCTGCAGTAGGACAGCGCTTCGTCTGCAGCTGAAGTGACCCATGCAGAGTGGCATGTGCCAATGTTGTCTACTCTAGGATATGATGACACACCCAAGTGGATCACTTGGGAAGCTTAAGTTTAAGCACAGTTAAGATACATTGTTCCAGGGAAAAGAAACAACCAAAACAAACAGAAATGAGAAGAAAAAAAAAGCAGGAGCAAAGGCAAGTGTCAAAGCAAAGTCTGACAGGAGAGATAAGGAGGAGGATTGTGGACTGGCCTTCCAATGGCATTGTGTCTGCTACTCAACCATGCTACATAATGGATGGGATGGGAGAATGTGAGTGCTGCATTAGACAGGGTGGGCTGCAGGGCAGGGCGGACACTGAGGACACTCCAGAGGCATCCCCGCTCATGCCAGACATGCTGTTAAGGCTCCAAGGCTTTTCATAACCTTCAGTTGGAAAACAGAGAACGTTCTGAGTACACTGCAGCACTGGATCCATGACAGAAGGTTTTCTTTTATTTTTATTGTAATCCTCACTGCTTACACTACACCTGTTGCTTTCTTGTTTTTGTCTCCAAAGAAACAGGTCAACACAGACTTGAGAAAGATTATTACTCTCCATGCATTGAGGGCATCAGGAGTACAACAGCATGCACCGGGTGGTACTGGAATGGTTTGGAGTAGAACACTGTAACAAGACGACTTAGAACCATAGGCACCGTGGGCAGGAAGTCTACACTCAGCTACAAGTTGAGTTTCCCTCTGCGTGCCAATTGCTGCACCCAACCTTACATCACCTTTAAGAGGAATGTTTTGAACTTTTTATCATTTAAAAAAGGATTTAAACCCGTTTGAAGGTGTAATGATGACAATAACAATCATTCTTTTCGTGTTGTGCTCCTTCACCATACTAATAGCACCCATCAGCAAGACACGACATGCACCGTTATGGTCAAGAGGAATGTTTTTGTAAGTCAGAATCCCACATGTTGCTTATTAAAACACATAAACGTACATGATATACATGTAGCACGAAAAATACTTCCCTAATCATACACATTCTAGATAATATAAATCTAAAAAATAGCTTTCTTACTAGTAAAGAAATAGGGGTATTACATTATGCATGATATAAAAAATATAGCTTATGTAGATGAGGAATACCCTCGACGTTTGTAGTTGATTGTGCTTGTGTGTTTTGGTGGGTGTGAATTGTGTACAATCTCCTGCAGGAAGATTGAGGTAAAGTGAGTGAAGTTTTTGTAGGATGAGGTTTGTTGTGTATGTGTATTTTTTTTTTTTTTGAGTGTGTGGAAAAAACTTGATGCAAAAAAAAGTGTCATGTCTATGGCCTACAGGGTGTCAGTGTCTCAGGGGGGGCTGTGATTGGCTGTTACTGTACGTACCCCTCCTGACTCTGCCCCCCGTGTGGTTGGGGTGTTCAGCCGTGGTGACCAAGAAGCAGGGCCGCTCTCTCTCGCTGGGGCTGAAGATCTCCTCCGGAGATATGGCCTGGTCTATGTGCGGGCAGTCTTCATTGGCCAGTGCTGCGTTAGCCGCTTCCCCGTTCAACTTGGAATCTTGAAATCATAAACAAAAAAAACAAAAAAAAATTGAAACACTGTGAGGTTTCATGTACATTTTGTTATATTTTTTAATAACAACATTGTTTTTACTATTAACCTACATAGCATACACATAGAAATCACCCTGTAAGATAATGGTCTCGATTTAGCGCCTTGCAAACGTCTTCGTAACCTTTGAATCTTTACACATAAAGTCAGATTACAAACGTCAGCGACCTTTAGTGGTATTTTTGTCAATAGACCAAACACAAAGTTGCACATGATTGGCCGTTGAACAGAAAATCATTCTGTTCAGTTGTTTTCATCCAGGATTATCATGCAATTAACTCATCCTTCTGCTCATCAACTTTGATCACCTTAATGGTCACTGAACAAAAGCAGCCCCACAGCTTGATGCTTCCACCACCATGCTTGAACATGTGGACAGCATGCCATAGCTGTCCACATGTAATAGCTTTACCCCCAAAAAGGACATTTTGGCTAATGATCAGACCAGAACACCTTTTTTCACTTATCTTCTGTGTCCTCTATCTATCTATCTATCTATCTATCTATCTATCTATCTATCTATCTATCTATCTATCTATCTATCTATCTATCTATCTATCTATCTATCTATCTATCTATCTATCTATCTATCTATCTATCTATCTATCTATCTATCTATCTATCTATCTATCTATCTATCTATCTATCTATCTATCTATCTATCTATATATATATATATATATCTATATCTATCTATCTATCTATATATATATATATATATATATATATATATATATATATATATATATATATATATATATATATAGTATATGTGTATACAATACCTGTATATATTGAGTTCGTTGAACAGGATTTTTATTTTTGGGGAACAGAGAAAATGGGTCTGAATTTATTTTTTTGACAAGCATCTCCAATTTTTGTTTGAAAATAATTGGAAATCAAAATCCCCCCCTCTCTTTGTGTTTCTCTATTAAATAAAAACCAATCATAAGACACTGAAGTTTGTGGTTGTAACGTTACAAAATGTGACAAAGTCTAATGCGTTTCAAAACTTGTGTAAAGCACAGCAGCTGCTACATGATGTTTACCTTGGGCTCCTGATGTAATACACAGCAATATATCTCAGCACTGACATCACCAGAGGGGCATTAAGTTGTTCCAGCATCTACTAATGGTTGTACTTAACATTGCAACAACATCCTCTCAGTCTTAGGAGACTCGAGGAATGAGTCACTGCATTAGAAAATGCAAAATCAATAGCAAGAATACTCAGGGTTTCTTTTTTTCCCCTTTTCTCAAAAGTCCAATGTGCTTTTTACTTCACGTTGCATTCCATTGATTGTTTTCAGAGTTGTTTTGTTTTTTTAATCTCATGTCTGAGTCAGCAGCCGATTGAAGTATGGGATCAGACAACAAAACTGCTGAATAGTGATTTGGCTGTTTCTGTAGGACAAATAAACGTCGACAACAGTACATCGAGTTAGTGTTTTTCTCCTTGCTTACCTTGAAATTTGATTTCAAACATGTCGTCGTGGGCTATAGGGCTTGGATGCTGGGAGGTGATGCTGGACTTACAGTAGTTAGGAGAGCCTGGTTGGGGTGCTCTGGGGATATGCCTGTTTTTTTTCTTTGGTAGTTTCTGTTTAGCCATTGCCAGGGAGTAGTACATTCCAAAGTTGTTGACGATTACCGGTACCGGCATGGCGATGGTCAGCACACCTGCCAGGGCGCACAGGGCTCCGACTAGCATGCCAAAGGTTGTCTGAGGGTACATGTCTCCGTAGCCGAGGGTAGTCATGGTCACCACCGCCCACCAGAATCCGATTGGGATGTTCTTGAACTGTGTATGGTCGCTGGCTCTCGGGTCATTGGGGTCAGCTCCAATGCGTTCTGCGTAGTAGATCATAGTGGCAAAGATGAGGACACCCAGCGCGAGGAAGATGATGAGGAGGAGGAACTCGTTGGTGCTGGCCCTCAGAGTGTGACCCAGCACGCGCAGCCCCACGAAGTGACGGGTTAGCTTGAAGATACGCAGGATCCGCACAAAGCGGACCACTCTCAGGAATCCCAGCACGTCTTTAGCTGCCTTGGAGGAGAGCCCGCTAAGGCTCACCTCCAGGTAGAAGGGCAGGATGGCCACAAAGTCGATGATGTTGAGCGCGTTCCGAATGAAGTCAAATTTATTGGGACAGAAAGTTATTCGCATCAGAAATTCAAAAGTGAACCAGACCACACAGACTCCCTCGATGTAGGTGAGGTAGGCCGCCGTCTCTGTCTCTTGGTACGTGCTCACTACTGTTTCGTTGTTCACCCACTCCGTCTCTGTGCGGTTCACGATCGGGTTGAAGGCTTCGTGGGTCTCCAGACAGAAGGTGGTGATGGATACCAGAATGAAGAAGAGAGAGGCCAGAGCGATCCACTGAGGAAGAGAAAAGGATGGATGGGAGAGGAGGAAATGGAGGAGAATGAGCACAGTAACACAAGCAGGGTAATCAAGCTTTAATGCCTTAGCGACCATTCTCCGCAGGACACAATGCAGCTCATCCGATCTTAGAAATAACACTAGGACTATGACATTAGTGGCCCAATGTTATCTCTGTCTTCACTCATAAAGGGGATTTTCTATATGCACTTGCTCTTCCTTCTCTTGCTTTTGCTGAATCTCAAGGTCTTGGCATTTTCATTGAGTGTCCTATATGCAGCATTACATACACTGCAAAAAGGGAGCTAAAAGTAAGTAAAAGTTTCTTAAAATTTGTTTATCTTTCCTTGATTTGAGCAGCTAAATAAGACTACTTGCCAATGGAATGAGAATTTCTACCCCTAAAATAAAGTAATTAGACATCCTGCACTTGAAATAAGATGATAGAGATGAATTGTTCTTATTTTAAGTGCAAAGATCTTATTCTATTGGCAAATAGTCTGATTTATGAGCTCAAAGCAATGAAAAATACATACATTTCAAGAGGATTTTGCCTACTTTTAGTTCCCTTTTTGCAGTGCAGAGCCTGCAGCCGCTAGAGCAGCAGTAACAAACAGGTCATTTTTGTTTACCCTCTTTACTAAATTTAGCCAGGGCTCTTCCCTTCACCACAACTGCTGCTGTAGGTTTCCCCTATACAAGGTCGCACTGTCCTGAGGATCAGCTCCTGGGAATCACTGGGAGCTGAGAGAAACCCATAATTCACTTAATGGGTAAAGAGTACTTCAACCTTCATTATGTATTGATTAGATTCTCAGATTTCATTAGATTTAGGTTGTGAAAGTTCTGGTGCACACAACATGAGAGTAACAAGGGCTCTCTCTGGGGTCTAGAGTGTCCTCATCATGGCGCTTTCCTCATGTTATGTTCTTCTCATCAGGCTGAGCTGCTTTACAGCAGGTGTTGGTCTGTTCACTCCATCACTTGTTGCCTTTGTAGTTTGGGTCATTTCATACCCAACCTTTTAAGAAATAGAACGGTCTGCTGCAAGACATTTTATGCCAACCATGCGTCAATCCAGATCTCCATTTTATGCCTGTTTTGGTTACTTATTTCTCTTCATAGTCTACCATAATGGATTGTGTTTTTGTGACTCAGATAACTAATATCCACCTGCAAGAGTTTGCTTAGACTTATTAAATTCTAAATTGTTCACATGTTTGCAGTAAACAAATTTTAACAGTTTAACTAGTTATATAAGACTAATATTACAAAGATGACTGTGTAATTTATCAAAAATACGTAACTAGAAAGAGAGGATAAGCTGGTACATAATAGTTTAAATACATGGGTAGGATACTGAAGTAGGAAAGGAACTAAAGAGGTGGCTCGACTTGTCCACTAGTGTGGTGAGAACCATCCATCCATCCATTTTCTAACACGCTTATCCCTATTGGGGTCGCGAGGGTGCTGTTGCCTATCTCCTGCTATCAATGCGCGAGAGGCGGGGTACAACCTGGACAGGTCGCCAGTCTATCGCAGCGGTGAAAACCACTAGGAGCTTAACTCAGAACAACGGAGATGATGGTGGACTTCCGGGGAGCAACCCCCGTGCTGCTTCCCTTCACCCATCCTCAACAACACCGTGGATCACTTCTGGTTCCCAGGAACCGCCCTTCCTCAGGACGCACTGCAGAAAGGGAACTAAAAGTAAGTAAAAATTTCTTGAAATGACTGTATTTGTCCTTGGTTTGAGCAGGTAAATAAGATTATCTGCCATTGGAATAAGATTTTTGCACTCAACATCATCTTATTTCAAGAGCAGGATATCTAATTATATTATTTTAGGGGTAAAAATACTCATTCCAATGGCAGATAATCGTATCTACCTGCTCAAATCAAGGACAAATACACTCATTTCAAGAAAATTTTATTTACTTTTAGTTCCTTTTTTGCAGTGCGTGACATGTTCCCCACACATAGACGCTGTTTGGAAGAACTCAAGAAGTTCAACCTTCCACAGAGACAGTTTCTTCTCCTGAGGTTGTCACTCTGATGAAAACTTTGTACTTAAAATGTTTTCATTGGGAGCAAAGTGGAACTGAAGTCAAATGTCTCGTTTGTGTGCACAAACTTGGCAACTAAAGCTGATTCTGACTCAAAAAAGAAGTTACGAAATGGGTGTTCAATTTTACAACGTGGTGTTTACTACACTTAAATTAGGAATAAGCATCTTCATCTTAAGTGAAATGAGTGTTCAGGAAGAGTAAACAGGAAGGGAGGGATGAGTTGCAAAAGTGGGATCAATAGCAGTTCATGTGTAAAAATGCATCAAAGTAAGCTTTATATGACCTCTTAAACTAATGTATGGCATTGTTAAATAGCCTGAAGAAATAATGAATGACTTTAGGAAAGGTTTTAAGTCAAATAAAATAATGGACAGGTCTGGGCATGCATCGTGCCGTGTATTCAGCAGAGCAAAGCAAGCACTGCTCTCCCTGGCAGTAGCATCCATTCACAGTAAGGCAGCCATGCAGCAGAAGATGGAAAACAGGCCCTCATTATAGCATCCTCATTGCCAACGATTCATTGCACTGTGACGAGGAAATCACTGCTGCTTATGAATGTCTGCTTCCTTTTCAAATGTTAGGATAATGGCTCAGGGGGACTCTAGGTGTTGACTCCAGATAACTGAGTCATGTCAACAACAGGGCTGTGCACAGATAAGAGTTCATAAAGCCAGCTTTCAAAATGATTGTCAAATATCACGTGTTAGCTATAGGATCGGAAAAATAAAATGCTAAATGCCATGGCAATTTTTTCAGCTCCACTCAGTTCAGTTTTTTATGCGTCAATTCAGAAGAAATGTCATGTACAGGAACCTTCATGGGACAAACTGCTCCAGTTCATATCCAGTTGGATAAAAATATATAATCAGGTAAATCCAATACAGTCCACATAAAGACTTGAATCGCAGATGTTCCAATATCCATCCATCCATCCATCCATTTTCCAAACCGCTTAATCCCTCATGGGGTCGCGGGGGTTGCTGGTGCCTATCTCCAGCGTTCAGATGTTCCAATATAATTCAGTCAAATTTTGTTTATGACGCTAGTTGTTAAAAAATGTATCAAAGAAAACCTCCGACTTTGCAGCTTTTCTAGCTTTTCTTTATGTGATCAAAGGTGAATTTTGTGTCCAAGCTCTGAAGCAATAAAACGTGTTTGTGTTTTCTCTGATTGCATAATGTTGTTTTGTCCACCCCCTCTACACTCTGTGTTCCATAATAAGTCAGATTTAACAACCCTGGCTTCATCTCTAAAATAGCCTGTGGGTTTTTTTAGCTGAATCTCTTCAAATGCTGAAATTTCCCATCACAACAGCAGTCCTCAGTTTCAGTACGATGAAGCCTTTGTTTCTGATGAGCTGCTTTTATGTCGTCTGCAAATGCCTCCAAACGTGCAGCCTGTGGAACATCCCGCCCTCCAAACAAAGAGGCAAACACTGCATCTTATCAGGCCGCCCCCTGAATTATGCGTCTGTGACAGTAAGGAAGAGTGCGGACAGTGGAGAGACAAGAGATTTTCCCCTTGTTGATAATTCTCCCTGTTGCTGAAAAACCACTGGCCTACTATGCAGTGACATGGGCTTAGATCCACTGTGAATAGAGTCTGTAATTAACTCATGCTCACATCTAATTAATCTTCTTGCCAGTTTTGGTGGCGCTCAGACAATCTTTGATCTGCTTTTGTCATGCATATTGTTAAATGTAGGACAAATTCGTTTTTTTGGGGTTTTTTTGCATCCAGGTTTTTTTTTTTATCAAAAAGAATAAATATGCTGTAAGTAGCACATAGATAGGTTACACTGCTGTGCCCAATGCTTAAAGGTTAGAGCTTGTCAGTATACAATTGCTTTAAAGCAGCTTCACTGTTTACACCAATCAGGTTGGTACAGCTGTTCAAACAGCATGCAGCACAGCAGTCCTTTGTAGGGGCCCTGTGGCCCTTCTAAAGCAACAAAAAAATTAATCAGAAGGTGGGTTGTCATTTCATTTTCAACAAGGTGGGGCATTATGCCTAGATGGAAAAGAGCCCAGAACAAAGACTAATAATGACACCTGAAACAGCAACCTCGTTTTTGTTTGGTGGTCTGCCATAAACACTCGGCTGGTGCCAAAGAGCTGGTGTCCTTCTGTGCAGATGACCTATTTAACTGGAGATCCTTCTGCCCTGGAAATAACAGTGTAAAGACCTGTTGGAGGCTCAGGGAATCTCTGTATCTTTCTGCAGGGGAGGATGGAAGCTGTGATTTGCATCTAAAACGATTTTTCTGTATAAGATTGTTTTTTTTTTCTTCTTTCTCTGCTCTGTCTTTGTGCTCTCATCGACCTGCAGTGGAAACCCCAGGGAGTAAAAAGCGAGGTCATAAAAAGCCTCCTGAGCTCATCAATCTCTGTTGTAGCATCACAGGAGCAAAGGCAAATGAACAAGTGTTTGTACAGTTCTGACTGGTTCTGTCAAGAACAGGGGCGCCTCATCTGAGTTTTCAAAGAGTCAACGAGAGGAGAGTGGGAAAGGACACTGATAATCTTTCAGTAAATCACTAAAACCAAATTTTTATAGGTTTTATTATCCCGTTGTCGCATACACAGAGGATGGCTGTGGGACAGTATTGAGTAATTTATTTAAAAGTGGCATTGTGCTAGAAAAAAGTGGAATGCAACGAAGGTAAAAAAAAAAAAAAAAATCAGATAAATAAAAGACCAAATAATTAAATTGATTGATTGATTGGTTGATCTTTCTCTTCTTTTTTCAAATCACTGATCATCTTGGGACGGCACAACAAAGCCACCAGCCAGAGCAGAATTTCAGGAGTTTTGTTTTGCTATACATCATATGTAGGAGGGTGGGAACCCTTTCCAGGCATAAGCAATATATTTTAAAAGTGGGTTTGGAAGTTACAAAAATAATATAGGCTTAAAAACACAAATTAATGTAGCAACTCATTGAAACTGTAATTCCCCTCACTGAAAGTCATGTTAAATATGCAAATCAGGACATCCTTACTGATTTCCATGCCACCATATTCAGATGACACTAGATCAATCATATAATGTTAAAACAGAAGAACACTCACCCTTGCATATTTTGAAGAGTATGGATCCTCAAACAGAGCCCAGACCCGTTTCTGCCAGCGGCTCCACAGGCTGCCGCTCCTCACATCAGGTGAGTCTCCCTGCGCCAGCCTCCTTGTCATCTCATCATCATCCTCATGCTCCGGCTCTGGCTCCGGATCCTCGCTCCCCAGGTCTAACAGACCCCCTCCGCCGAAACTATCAAGGGCCTCCTCTGCCTCCCGGTGCTGCCGATAGGTCATCCAGCAGCATGGCTCCACGTCTGTCTCATCGATGCCCCAGAAAGCCAGCTCCTCCTCATAAAGCGGCCCGCAGACGTCGGCCGGGCAGTGCAGTTTACCTGTCCTATAGTAGTTAAGGATGTGCGCAAAAACGCCCGGGTGGCGGTCGAAGAAGAATTCCTCGATCTTGGCATCGTAGTCGAAGTGGTTGGGCGCATCAGGCTCGGCTAGCCAGGACAAGCGGGTTCCAGGTAGGGTGCGCAGGGTGCTGCGGTATGTCTGATGTTTGATCCCTCCCACGTTTATCACAATGCGATCCTTGTCGTCGCTCAGGCCCATCGCGTCCCTTAGGCATTTCTCCACTAAGTCCCCCTCATTGCAAAGGTCAGTCTAGGCGTACGTTTATAACAGCGCACAGCAATTACGCACAAAAGCAACCGGTCGCCAGTTGGGGGAGAAATCAGGAATGTTTGGCATGCATTCCCTCTGTTACCCTGTATTCCTTACCAGCACCTGACGTGCACCTGGATCTTTAAATTGTTTCTAATGCCAGGCTCTGCTGAAGGTATAGAATCGACATCCAAAAGGAGTGCAGCCAATGGGATGACTTTAGGAACAGACGTCACATCGCTGCCAAGATCCGAGATGTGCACATATTTCAAGAGCACAAGCGGCGGCGGTTCCTAGCCCAGTTCATCGGATCCAGCGGCCTGTGGTTCGTGACACGGCAAGGTGACTGCGGTGGTGCTGAGCGACAGCGCCAGATGGAGACTCGGCGCTGCCTACAGACTCACCTCCTTCACGCTCAGCTCAGCCCGCTCCCTCCCGCGCTCACTGGACGACGCCGCCGCCTCACACAGCAGCTCTTTGTCTCAGCAGATCATAACAGATCATATTTTGCTCTCCGCTGTCATTCATGCGCGATCAGGCGGAGAGCCCACATCAGATTAAAGGGAGGATGCTCCTCTTTCTGGATCTGCCGCCAGACCAAATGCGGAGAATCAAAGATGAAGAGGGCGACGAGCCTCGTAAAAAAAAA
The DNA here is from genome assembly GCA_037039145.1 of Fundulus diaphanus. Lineage (NCBI taxonomy): Eukaryota > Metazoa > Chordata > Actinopteri > Cyprinodontiformes > Fundulidae > Fundulus > Fundulus diaphanus. Next base: position 29,757,886 of record CM073134.1, read on the forward strand.
AAAACAACAACAACAACAAAAAACGCCCAAACTGCCTGTTATTCACACCGACCCTCTCTGCTCCTGTTCCAAATCGGATGGAGCATGCCCAGTGGAGCCTGCATTCACAGCCTATTGAAGCACCCCGTCGAAACTCTCTCTTAATTAAAGATCTTGCAATTCTCACATAGCTGCTCACTTTTTCTAATCGGTCTCACTTATCCTCGTGGTCAGAGAGCAGCTCCCGCAGCCTGTAGGGGAAGTATGGAGCACTGTTCTCCTGCGCAGCTGTCTGCTGAAGGTGTGACCCTGGAGCCACGAACGCGCAGATGCGCCTCTAACACCACAGGTCACTTGCCTTCTGCGGGATTAAAATGTAGACGTCTACTGGGCTTCAGAGTCCAGATTTATCTCAGTCGAGATCATAGAAACCCACCAAGAGCCCAAACAATCCATGCAAATAGAGAAAATCTAATAATTAAATGCAGGTAGGTGATAGTTCTTTTGGGTAATTATAAGACTTCTGCGTGGGATTTATTTGACAGCAGAGGGCGCTGTTAATCACTGCAAAAAACAAGTTTCTCGTGTGTAAACCATCTTCACCTATCACTATCGGAAAGCAAGAATATTTTCGGTTAGTTCTCCCTTTTTCTACTTTTTTGATTGGCCAGTAACATTTTTGAGAAGGGGGACAAATGTGGGCGCAGTTTTGTGGAACATTTGCCTCAAGAATAGTGGATCTAGATATAGTATGTGGGAAAAATGACCCGCGGTGTTTTTTTATTTGGGCTATATGGGCAGTTGCCCAGGGCACTATTAAAAGGGGAGAGGGTTACTCTTGCCCTCTGAACTTTTCACAGTTGTGCGATTTTACTACCCTAAACCTCAATCTGTTTTACTTGGGCTTTTTGTGATAGACCATGCAAAGCAGAGCATGATTGTGAAGTGGAAGGAAAATTATACACGGTTTTCCAAAGATTTAGCAAATAAGATTCAGAAAAGTGTGGTATGCAGATGTATTCATCCCCTTTAAATGTGATACCTGTAAACAAAGCCCAGTGTGACCATTTCCCTTTAGAAATACCCCTATTAGTAAAAATCCACCTGCGTATAATTTAATCTCTGTATAAATACTCAGTATAAATACAGCTGATCAGAGCTGATAGGAAGATGGAGGGAGTGTAATGCGATCTAATCCCAGAAGAAAACCTGTTGGAGGATGAAGAATACTTGTGAGTGGGAAAGAGTAGGAAGACGACTCTAAGCATACAGCAAGGGCTACAATGGAATTGGATTTGATCATAGCACATCCGTGTGTTAGAATGACCTAGTCAAAGTTTAAACCTAAATGCACTTGAGAATTTGTGACATAACTTGGAATATTGATGTCTGAGCTTTGGTTATTTTACAAGGAAGAATGGGGAAACATTTCAGTCTCTAGATGAGCAAAGGTGGTTGAGAAATATCACCCAAAAGACTTGTAGCTCTACTTGCAGCAAAAGATAAGATGGGAAATGCCTTTATTGTCCCTCAATGGGGGAATTCTGTAATTTTTCAAAGTACACGCTTTTTATAGTTTTTAAAGAATACATGTACTCCTTCTCTTCGACTTATAATTATGCTCTGCTTTGTGTTGGTCTATTGCATAAAACAACAATAAAATACACTGCAGTTTGTGGTTGCTTTCAGGCAAAATGTGGAAAAGCTCCAGACAAACAAAGATTGTTTTAAGGCATTGAATATGTGTCACATTGAAGTGGATAAATCATGGCTTAAATCTCTTTATTGCTCATCTGATATCCTAACCTTGCTGAAGGGAAATGGGGGGCTCCCTCCCGCCACACTCTGTTTTCCTCTCAGCCCTGCTCTGCCTGCTCCACTTGGTGGGCAGGTCCCCGTCTCGGTTTTCACTCATCGTTACGAAGGAGGAGTTTTCTGCTTGCCCAAATAAAATCAGTGTAATCCCTGGATGTAGACTACTTGGTTTGAACAGAAGGACAACAGAAGTGGCAACAATGGCTGTGGCGGGCTGCACAAAATGCATAAAATATATGTTGTTTTTCTTTAATTTTATTTTCTGGGTGAGTCAATCTCATTTTGTCTGATTTATATTTCTGACGTATGAGTTATTGAGTTTCTTTCACTTTCTTTTTTTTATTGTGTTTCAAATAAGTTCTTATTGCTTCATACTTGCTTGTAAACTGATCAGATCTTTAAACCCAGAGGTCCAAATTTTGTGCTGTTTGCAGCTCCTGTGTCTGGATGGTAAAAAAAGCATTTATTCTTACAAACACAGTAGAATAAACAGGACCACCTAAGGCTGGGGAGGTGATGTTGTTTTAACTCATTAACAAGGATTAACAAGAGCATGATTGATTTTTACAGCTGATTTAGGAGATCTGGATCATTTTTAGTATGGCATTAACACATTTAAAAACTGACAGATTTAACAAATTTTTGGAAAAGGATCTGCTTTAAACCTTTAAAATTTCCAAGATTTTAACATTTCTGGTCATCTGAAGCGATTTCTTTTCTGTGGGAACTTACCCTAGAAAGGGTTAATAAGTTATATTGGGGTTTAAAAGGAAAATAGAGCCATGACATTTGTGAGCAGTTTTTTTTTTTACCACATCATCCTAGGACCTATTTTTATGTTTCCATTTGGAACATAAAACAGTAATGCATTGTTTAGATGAGCAGAGTCACCACATCCTGGACAAGTCGCACTTGATCGACTGTTTCCTCTGTTGGTTTTGCTCCTGTGCCCGTCTTTGTGAAAGCTCTTGAGCCCCGTCTTCCTCATTCGGCTATTTTTCCTTCTGGGATTTCAGTTTCCTGTTTCCTTCTGAACAATAGTGACCAGCCAGGTAAAGAAAAGGAGAGAAAAAGAGCAGGGGGGTTATGTCTCGATACAGCTTGATTATTGGTGTAAGCCCGCTAACAACCCCAGTGCTCAGTTTGCCTTTTACAACAAAAATATTTTTAACTTACGGAACAGCAGACAAAGCAAAGTTATAAAACTGGGTTGCTGATTTGCCTTCAGATAGTGCTGGGAGGGCACATTCTGCGCTACAGGTCACTGAAGTGTCAGGATGTCCTTTCTTTCCTCGGACACAGCAAACATACCTCAGCTCCACAGTGGAGTTGAGCACACAAGAAAGACTTTAGAAGACAAGTTTGAACATTTGTTTAACTTAGGCATTATTAACCTTGATTTGATGTCAGTTCTTTTATTTCCCTACACACTTATATGTTGCTCTGATCTTCCCTGTCATTAAAGTGGAAAAAAAAAATGTGGGAATGACTAATGAGAGCCTGTTTCCCTTTGCGACAGCTGGCCGGAGGTGTGATCTTAGGAGTGGCCCTGTGGTTACGCCATGACAGTCAAACCAGCAACCTCCTCATACTTCAGTTTGAAGGCCAGCAGGCGCCGGGCACCTTCTACATCAGTGAGTGCGCACCACAGTGAGATGAAACAAGTTTATACAACGTCTGGCAAAAGCATTTGCTCGGTTGTTCTGTTTTTCACATTTTGTTCAAGAAGAACCTGAAGCTTCAAAGTAATTTATTGGGATTTCAAGTGCAAGACCAACAAAGAGACATAATTTTGATGCAGAAGGAAAGGGATGCATGTGTTCTTTTTGCTAATAAAAATCTAAAAGGCGTGAGCGTTCAGCCACTTTTACTCTGAAATTCTTAATGAAAATCTGTTGACAGCACTCTGATCATTTATGCACGTGGCAGAATAATAGCAAACGTAAATTTTGAAAGGAAGCATACTCATAGTTACTACTAGTCAGTGCAGGTCTACGTTACCTCTTATTTGCTTGTAATCTTTTAAAAGCAGGATACTTATGGCCGCTGCTGCGAGTTACAGTGATTGTAAACATTTTTGCTCTGGATTTCAGCCACTTAATACGTTTACATCACCTATATCTGCTAATTAGTCACCCAGTACATAAACTGGTGATTTGATTTGTGAAACGAAGAACCTTAAGGGAAACCTGTACAGCATTTTCTTGAACTCCAAAATGGTTTAAAGTGGATTATAATGGATTTAAAAAGTGACAGGCAGCATCTGTTTTTCATTTTAGAAATGTAAAACTAAAATGACAAAGATAGCACATCATCCTGCACTGATTCATTTCGACCACACAGAATAATTACCTTGACCGTTATTTTGTTTTCTCCCGTACAACGCTGAACTGTTATAACCTGTGTTTTCTCTGTAAAATGTGTCTGTAGGATTGAGAGTTTTGTGTCAGCATATTTAAATGACAGATAGTTGACGAAGTTTTTAAGTGACTTCATATTTATTTATTAATTTATTTTTTTTCCTTTTTTTTTTTTCCTTTTTTTTTTTTCCTTTTTAAGTGGCTTCATATTTAAGCTACTCAGAGCGGAGCAGGGCATCAGGGCAGGGCATCCCAATCAGTGGTGGGAAGTAACGAAGTACAAGTACTTCGTTACTGTACTTAAGTACAATTTCCGTGTATCTGTACTTTACTTAAGTAGATTTAATAAAGGATACTTTCTACTTTTACTCCACTACATTTAACAGTAAGTATCTGTACTTTCTACTTCACTACATTTCTATACAGCGTTTCGTTACTCGTTACATCCAAGACGCATTTCGGTTTTTTGATTTGTTTGTTAGTTTGAAAGTATCCAATGGCGAGAGCAGAATCAGTCCGCTGAACCAATCCAAAGCGGGAAATAACCATTAGGCCCTCCCTCAAGAAGAGCAGCACAGTACGCAGGACCTGCAGAATCATTCTATTTTTATTCCATATACAGAGGCTACAGAACTTTATGTGGCTGTTCCAAGTTGGACTCCTCTTCCTTGATTGAATGTCCTCAGCCCCTTTCTGTTAAGAGTTCTCTCAAAATAGCTGGCAAAAAAGTTAAGTTCATGTTTTGTTAGGACGAAAGACTAGATGTTTCCAAATCGCTTGATGTTTGTTAGGTCAGTTTAAAGTTCCTTTTTTCAGGGAAACAATTTTCTTTTGAACGTGTTTATTTTGAATTAAATAAAACATTTCAAAGGTATAATAATTTCTCTCATTTTGCCTAATTACATGTAACCCTGCAGGTCATCCCTGGAATTCTGATGCATAGAATAAAATATCTAAATCTAAACTGTCACAGGGGGTAAACACAATAAAAACATGCTTTATCTGCAGCATTGCTCATTAAAATGGTACATTACTGATTTATTAAAACTAAATACGATAGGTGCACTTAATGACATTATATAAGCCGTTAGGTAGTATGGTTGGCAAGTACTTTTACTTTTAATACTTAAGTAGTTTTAAAAGCTTGTACTTTCTTACTTTTACTTAAGTAAAATAATAATGTGGTACTTTGACTTTTACTTGAGTAAATTTTTGTCTGTGTATTTGTACTTTTACTTAAGTACATTGTATGAGTACTTTCTCCACCACTGATCCCAATTATGTCTTTGGAGATGAGGAGGGCCAAGGGGTCTGACTTTTAAGCCCTAAAAACTGGTAGTTTTCAGGGACTCACATCCAGGTACAAATCTATTTACAAATGGAAAGTTTTTTTCTCAGTTTGCATATTAGTTATGGCACAAGGTTGATGTCTACTTGATCTAGCCTACTACAAACCAGTATAGAGAAAAAGTATCATCTTATGTAGCTAGCCTGCTGTTGGCAACTTGACAGAAACCCTGTTCGCAGTTTTCTAATGATAAAACTGTGTCACTTGTTTTAAAACGACAGGTTGTGCTCCTCCAGTTTAGACACAGTAACTGTCCTTGTTTTCTGTGACTGAAAACCTTTCCTAAAAGCTGAATTTGCCGTAGCTGTAAGAAAAGGAAAGTGAAGGTGTCTTTGTTTTCAACTAGTTGGTCAACAGTGTGCAGCAATGCGTTTGGAAGGGACAGCCTCATGCTACGGTCGTTTCTCTGGCGTTTGATGAAAAGGACTTTAAGTTGTAGGAGAGGTTAGATGAAAAAAATGGCTGCTGTTTCGAAGAGAAAAAAATAGATTTTTAACCCCTCATTATACTTTGATACCGGTAACTGGTCCTTGCCATTTCCGATATATTATCTTTAGTATGACTGTTGGTGATTGTTTAAATTCAAAACAAATGGATAAACATATTTCTTGATTCAAAATGCTGTTTTATGTGTAGTTTGATGAGTTTTGTTGGATATCTTTTTTTTTATTCTTTTCCACAAGCCAAAACAATTCACCAAGAGCTGATTGGATTGATATCCCACTGGGATATGGAGAAGGAGAAGGGTGTGAATTTTCTTCTTTCATTTGCTTATGTTCTGTGGGAGGCTTAACTAGCTTTTATTAGCTGATCCGAATAAACGTTTCCATCTTTCCACAGACATTCCTTGTCGCCACCTATTTTGTGTCCCTATTTTACACAGTTAACACAGAGCGAGAGGTGTCTCACTACAGTCAGCAGAAAGATCTAATCAGAACTGTTCGGGCTGACCCGACCTCTAACAATAGGAAACAGGACCTGCGTAGTTCCGCATCTCGATTTAAAGGTGGTCTCAACCAGCTTTCACTCCATCATTCATGACCTCGCGGTGGGTCATGGAGTCCTAATCAAAAAATTTGTATATACATGTTTAAACCCTGAGTCTCCTTCAGTCTCCTTGGGTGCTCATTTATAAAGCAGCCAGATGCCTCAAACAGATGTTGAGACAGATGGGAAGTCTAACACTTGCCTTTGAGGATAGTGCAGAGACAAAAAAAAAGAATATATATATATATATATATATATATATATAAATAAATAAATAAATAAATAATGGAGTGGTGCCTTCTGTTGTTCACTTTTTCTTATTATCTTATATTTCCATTTGTGGCTATTGCTTTGTTAAAGAGGCAGAGGTCCCTTCAGTTTTAGTCAGATCACAGAGTGTGTCTCATGTTGCCATTTTTTACTCTGCTCTCAGCTCTCTGAAGAACATGACATGATGTAAACATTTCAAAGGCCCATGATCTTGGTTTTGCTGCGGCGGTGAACTCCAGTAAAACCATTAATTTGCATCTGTGCTCCTGCTGCTCTGCCATACTTACCCCCTCAGTAAGTATACGGGGCAAAGTCAAACCCAAGCTTTTTATAGCGGAGAGGAGGCACTCTCATGATTTTAAAGGCGTAGCGGCGAGGAAGGCCCACCCAGGCATGATCAAGGGAATATTTATTTTTTTAACCCTCCCTTTAGCATACGCCCTTGCATAATTTAAGTAATCTCATGTGCATTATCCCTCAAATTAAAGTTTGAAGTGGGTGTTTTTTTAGCTTGCTGGCAGACCAAGGTGGTATTTATGTAAGACTGGAAATACACACGCTCCCACCTCTGCTGCAGCACTTGAAAATCTTTACTGGTGGCAGTTGTCAGGTCTGGTTTGGGCCACAGCCTCTGACTCTTTTGGAGTTTGGAGATGAACTTTGAGCTTGGCTTGCTGTGAGGAAAATGAGAAAAGCAGCATAACACTCATGTCTGTATAATGATCACAGCTGGTCTAGGTCAGTCCAGAGTTAACAAAATCAACCTAAATGTCCATGTAAAGCATTCAAGTGGTCTAACAGGGAGCAAGCAGCTACCTAATCAGCATGACAGTAGAGTCTGCAGACAGCTTGTTAACTAAGCTACTAAAAACGTGGTCATTATGTCACTTTTATGTGATATTTTATGATTAGAATACACTTTACATATTTAATTAAGGAAACGTGAGAAATCTGCTTGTAACAAATAAGAGCAAATAAATGCAACAGACTTACTTTGAAAGTTATTTTTTTATAAAAACAAATGTTTCTTCAGTTTATTCAGTCAGTCATTCAACCATCTTTTATTTACTGAGCACATTTTTATATAAATAACTAGTTTAAATAAGGTAAAAACAGTGAAAATAGGAGTAACAACAAAGAGCAAACTAAAAAAGAGAGAAATAACAACTTGCATTACTGTTACTTTGTTAATCTCAAAGTAAAAATTGATTGCTGTTGTAACTCACAATAACCCAGTTTCTTCAAAGAGTTGTTGTAGGTGGCAAAGGCTGTGGGCAGAAAGGATCTCCTGTAGGGGTCTCCCTTGAATATATGTCTGTCTGTCTGTCTGTCTGTCTGTCTATCTATCCATCCATCCATCTCCATATATATATAAAATCAAAGTTTTTTAAACAGTTTTGAGTTTTCTGCACTACAGCAGGAACAAAAACAAGCCTCCTTGAATTTTTTTAAAGAATATTTCTGGGGATCAGACTTAAGTAGCGATTAGGAAACCATCTGAAAGTTGCTGACCAAAAGTCAAACAAATGAGGACAAAACTAAAAAAGATGAGCCAAAGTCCATCGAGCAGAACATTTGTCACACTGATGGAAAGATTTTGTTCAGATTTTTTTTTTGAGTGGTGCAGTCTATGGATCACCTTAAATTGCATCAACCTGTAATCTGACCAAAAAAACACCCTGTTGGTGTATGACCATCTCATAAAGAGGATGCTCAGGGTTGAACAGAAGAGACCCAATTCATCAGCAGAGCCCACCAGTGTGTAACCAGATCTAAAGATACACTGCATACAGCTGCTCTGTGAAGGCCTCTGAGGTTTGCTGGAGAAGATTAGTGAACAAACAGACCAAGGCAGACAGGTCAGGGCTAACGTTCCTGAGAGGTTTCCTCTAGAGCCTACTATCCCCACAGTGAACACGGTGGTGGCAGCATAATGCTTTGTGGATGCTTTACCTCATCACGGACTTTTGATGCAAAGATTGGCGGAGCAAACCAAAAGGACAGTCCTGGAAGAAAGCCTGTTAAGTGTCACACTTTTCTGATTTTCATTTGTGAAATGTATTTTTTTCAAAACACTTATTTTGCTTCTATTTCACAGATGTGTGCTATTTTGTGCTAACCGTTCACATAAATATTCAAAATAATATGGTTTTGTGGATGTAATGTGACAAAATGTAAAAGAGTTTAGGGGTTATGATGTTCTCTGATTCCCTGCCAAAAACAAAAATAAGCATAGAAGTAGAGCATCCCCTTTAAACGGCTGGCACGCCTTCTAGGATAGTAAATCATTTTTAGGTTACTGCACTGCCCTGAATTACAAGCTGAGGAACTCAAATATACAGCGCATATTTTCCTTTTCAACTCAAACCAAAACCAAAGTGATAAAAGAAGGGGTTTAATTTTCCTTTATAACCCAGATTTATAAGCCTGTCTTTCTATCTTGATCTTATTTCAATTTATCTGTGTCCTCCTCCGATGGTGTCAAAGCGACTCCTGCCTTTTTTTGTGCTTTTGAAGTACTGAATGAGAAGGACCAGCGAAGCCTCTTAAGATTATACAGAGAGACAAGAAATAAATGGACTTTTCTGGAGGTCTAAAAGCGAATGCCTCCTCTAAAGACTCAACAGATACCGAACGTCAAAGGGTGTTGTCATAGTAATGGAGGGCAGAGGGAAATAATGGCTCCTTTGCTGCATTGCAGATTTACTGGCCCTGGTAACCTTCCCTTGGTACCACAAAAAAAAAAAAAGCAAAGAGAAGAGGGTTGTGGGTGTAAGGATGGGGACGGGTTGGGTGTGATAAATGAGGTACAGTGTTAGGTGGCCTGTCTCACCGCTGGTTGATTTCAGTGAGCACTGTCAGGCGTCGTTAGAGGCTCAGTGAGTCGCTTTCTCTGTGAACGAGAAAAGAAAAGCCTTCACATTTACAACTAAAGCTGAACTCCTTCAAATTAAATCTCCCAAGATATGTTTCGTGTTTTACAGCCATCTGCTGTTCTCTTGCGTCAACACAAAACAGTAAAAAGTGGAAGTGAGTCCTCAAATGACAAAGAACCTAAACAGCAGATTGTGTCAACCCTTATCTTTTTTTTAGTTCACTCATTTGAATGATTTATGTTCATTTCTTCCTGTTTAAACAGAGGCAGTCAGCCTCTTATCTGCCCAGCACAAATGCTTTTTGGGGATCCAAGTGCCGGCCGAGATTACCGCACATCAAAACTCTACTTGAACATAAATCTGGACCAGGGCCACTTGCCAGCTGCTGGGTTTATAAGTTTGGTTGGTCTGGTCCAAGTTCCTTTATCCGCTTTTTTTTTCTCCTTGTAAAATTATTATTTTGTAAATAAATGACAGAATTTCCATTTGCAGCCCCATTCTCTCCTCTTTTGTCATTGTTGCAGTCTGACTCTCGTTTGCATTCCTATGTTTGAGTGACCTTCACACCTGCGCATCTGAGCTGCTAGGGGTGTGACTTTGACTGACAGGTATGATGAATTATTCTGATCGGATGAGGAATGACAAAAAAAGCGCTGATTTGCTACAGGACTCAGAGAGCTGCACCGGGAAGAGAATCTTTAAGTAACCAATTAGAGACCAGTGTTAAAGGTATAGTGGATGATCTTTCTTCTGGGGGATCATCTCATCTATTGGTTGTTTCAGATGCCAATCATTGTGACGTGCTCACCTACACTAATGTGCGGGCTCATTCCTTGCTAATTTCCTCTTGCTGGCTGCACACTTCTAGTGTTTATGTATCCGTCAGCTTCGGTTTCAGCCGTTCACTGTAGCTTCGCTGCTCTCACCGTAAACTTTGAAAATGGCTGAGAGTCACGTAGAGCAAACTGTCTTACAAGTTTACAAGAAGAAAAGGAAAGCCTCAGAAGACAGACCCAGAGTGTCTGAAAGATTTTTTCACGCGATCCCCCTGAGGAGCAGAAGAGCAGGTAAAATGCACAATATTTCATCCACTCTACCTTTAAGTCCCATGGAAGCCAAAAGGTTACAAAGACACATTCATTTGCCCGGCTTCTGTCGACATCAAAACATTAAAATCAGGAGGCCTACACAGAAAAATAAATGACCCCAAATAAACTTAAAATGGAATGGGAAAGCTGACAAATCAAAACTAAGATATATCTTATGAGAGAACAGCTTATTTTAATTTTCATAATTTAGTTACAGGCCATCACTGGTGAATCTACTAATGAAAACAAGAGTGACTCAAGCCGTAGAAGTGATACTTTTGGCCTCTTTTTTCTTTAAAGGGATAATGGGGGACATTTTTGATTGATTTTTATCTGTGACACTTGAATGTTTCAGATCATGAAACAAATTTTAACATCAGACAAAGATGACCTGTGTACATATATAAAATGTGGTCGCGTAAACAGGACCTAAGACCCTGTGCCCATGACAACATGTTTGGTAAAACGGAAACTTTTTGTTGCGTTTCTGCAGTTTGTGTATATCACAACGGGGCCCATTTTCTTTGAAAATGGCACGATTTGAAAACGGGTACCAGAGTGCAAGGTTTTGAGTTCATCCTGGTTTTGTTGTATCCACAGTTGTGCCGAGAAGACGATCAAACTTGACTATCTAGAGGAAGTATAAGTCTTAACAAGGTTTCCGTAGGTGAACCTGCGGAAGGACCCACTACATGGAGAAGCCTTAGCAAATGACTGTAATCAGTAGATATTAAGCAGGGAGCGTTTGGCCACATGTACAAGTGATGTCCCACATCAGCCTGCTTTCTCTTTTTTAGGCAAGTTGCTTTAATGTGTGCATGTGTGTGTGTACTTGTACTTGCACCTGAGCAAGATCAGTTTTTGTGCATCTTACAAGTAAAGTGAGTACTTTGATCTTAAGTGAGGATCTTTTTTTGGTCCTCACTTTATTTTGGCTAGGGATTGGGTTTAGGACTAAGGTGTCATTTATGTTTAGGTCAGGGTTAGGCCATAGAAAGGCTTGAAAATGAATAGAAGTCAATGCAATTCAAGCCACGGTCCTCACTTTGTATTTTAAACAAGGCTGTTTGTGTGTCTGTTCTTGTACTTTCAGCTGAGCAAGAATATTGTCTGCTAATTTTACTTGTAAAGTGAGGACTTTGATCTAAATTGAAGACCTTTTTTGGTCCTCACCTTTTTTCTAGGCTAGGGTTTAGGTTTAGGTTTAGGTTTACGACTAAGGAATCAAAGTATCAACTAGATTTAGGTTAGATTTAGGTCCTCACTATGTACATTAAACAAGGATGGGCTTGTGTGTGTGTGTGTGTGTGTGTGTGTGTGTGTGTGTGTGTGTGTGTGTGTGTGTGTGTGTGTGTGTGTGTGTGTGTGTGTGCGCGCGCGTGTGTGTGTTCACGTGGTCCCTCATGTTTCCCAGGAAATGCTCTGGGTTAGGGGTCACTGCAGGTTTTGTGGGGAAGTCCAGGGTGTCATGGAGGCATTTCCTTGTCAGGGTGGCAGCTTTTTAGCACTTCCACCCCTCTCGCTCAGGAAGAGATATTTGTCTTTAGAATACAAATGATATCATGTCAACACACACATAAAAAACAGGAAAAACATCCAGGAAGTCCAAAACCAAACAGCAGTTTGGTTCACGAAAATGTTCGGCAGGGTTTCTCTCCTTTTTAGCATTGACACGTCTGCCCCCTAGTGATGGAAAAGACGCTGTGACATCATGATGAACCACATTATTTTTGATTGGCTCTTTCTCTTACAGGTGTCTACATACTGATCGCTGTCGGAGCTGTCATGATGCTTGTGGGATTCCTCGGATGTTATGGTGCCATTCAGGAATCTCAGTGTCTGCTAGGGACAGTGAGTATTGCAGCTCCACGTGGGGACATCTTTTTTATTTAGAGCATAGTTGTTTATGTGAACAGCAACTACATAAATTAAAAGCAATGTGATTGGTCAGATGAAATACATGTCCTAATATCTACTCTGTAGTTTTTCTTCTTTCTGGTGATCCTGTTTGCCTGCGAGGTGGCTGCCGCAATCTGGGGATTCATGAACAGAGACACTGTACGTAGAGAAAAATAGAAATGTTGATCGTCATCAAGACTAATACAGTGAAATCTATAATTGTCATCCTGCTGCTTGTTTTCTCAATATCCACAGATGTCCAAAGAACTAATCAATTTCTATGACGCCGCATACATCAAGGCTGTGGATGTCTCCGGGTCCCCGAGTAAAGACGCAGCCATCAGTGTGTTGGGTGCTTTCCACACTACGGTATGTTTTAATGCAGCTTTTATGTACAGTTAGATTTTTCTGATTGTAAAAATAAAATGGTCTGCCTTTCAATTACAAGCGTTTGTTCTCTGGGTTTCCTCTACAGCTCGACTGCTGTGGGAAAGGTGATGACACCATGCTCTTCCTGCAAGTTAAGGCCACCATATGCCCTCCAAGAATACTTTCTTCCCCCAAACCCAAGGTACACACAAAACCTTTACTAATAAATCCTCCTTAAAGGCTGTATATAAATGTAATTTTTCATTTTCAGTTTGCATGGTCTATGGACTTTCAGCTAAGGAGCTCAAATATGAAAAAAAAAACGTTAAAGAAAGCAAACAAGCACCAGGCTGCAGCTGAGAGATGCAGACCAATGCATGAACAATGAACAAAACATTACATTTGGAACACAAAGAGTAGTGATGGAAAGGTCTCCAACTCCAATGTGCATTCATGAGGCAAAGATTTGTATGGGAATTTATTAAAAGGAGGAAGTCGGTGTTAATGACTTTCTGTTGACTACAATAGACAGCCACCCTCTGCTCTTACACCCACAACATCATCAAACATATTAAGGAACTGTGATGCCTTCTTCAGATACAGATTTCAGATTTATTTACAAAACAGTCTTAGAGAGTCGCTTCAAATACTTTGTTTGAGTCAGAGAAGATAACTGCAAAAAAAATAAACACTGATTGACTGATTGTGATTTATTTAGGTCAGTTTCCTGGATGGCATTTAGCAGATAAGCTTACTTGGTTAATATATGCAGCATTTTTAGTACAGCTAACTGCTGATCACACTGGAATAGAGAAGAGTAGAGAAAGATTATCATTTATAGCTCTTGAATAAACAGAAACCTACATGAGCTGCAACTTGCATCTGACGTAAACCGTGAAGTTTTTAGGCACGGGGATTAGGTCACTGGTTTAATATTGCTGGAAAAGAAACAAAGGGTGCATTCCCTGAAAAAAAACTGGTGTGTTTAATAAGCTCATGCTGGTTTGATGATGCATATTATAGTGTAATTCCCCCTCAAGTCGAAATCACGAAATCAAGTCGTTCTTAAAGTTACGGGCTTTAATCACACAAGGAGCATGATAGTGTGCCGTGAGAACTGTTTGATATACAGACAGAAAGCAAATAAAAACAAATTATTTCAGTGCAAAGACATCAAAGAAACAACGCGACCATACATACATGACGCAACAGAAATTTGTCACGTTACATCTTTACGGTCAAACGAAGATAACAGTAACAAACATAAATGTACCTCATTGGCAGCTTTCCCTTGAGAGAAAATTAGAAATCTTCTGTCCTTCAATGCACTCTGCACTTTATCCAATCTTCTTTAATTATTATTGCACAGTCTTAGCCAGAGGAATCAACGAGGTGTCTGCCTGCTAGCTTGGTCCAGAATGTTCTTAATGAACAGGTAGCAACACTCAAAAAAGGTAACACCCCGTCAACACGCGGCAGCAAACTTTGGTTCCCCCCTTAATTAAGACATGTTCCCCCATATCAAAACAAACAATATACACAAAATACACAAAATTAAGACTTTAATATTAAACTATTTCTACTAAAAATGTATGTATTTATGAACTTTATATTTTTAACCTAATATTTATTAATCTATTATTTATTTATTTATTCTGACTTCGATGGCAGCTACATATAGAGTTGTTAACTTTACAGTATACTATAAAGAGAAGCAGACACTTTAGGTACTGTACATTAACTAAATGTATTTCATAAATGACCACCTGCCTGTATTCAGTGTTTCCATTGTGATCAGATTACATTTCATATGAACAGTTTTGTATAACCAGCAGATTTCCAGCGCCTTGCTTTGACAGCCGACATTGTTCCGTTACATGTAATCCATGACAGTGTTTGTGCATTGAGAGAGGAGGGAACCTTCAATTGATCACAGCATCCTCATCCAGCCTATTTTCTCTTGTCAGAGCTGCCATAGTGAGCTCGTCTCTCTGTTCTCCGAGAAGCTCTACCTCATCGGCCTCGCTGCCTTGGTGGTTGCCGTCATCATGGTGAGCAACAGATTGAAAATGCACAGAGCTCACTCATTATCCTGAAAAACTGCCGTTTGTCTCTAAGAGACAGACATATTGGATTGAATGATCACATTTTCTGCACGCAGATATTTGAGATGATCTTCACCATGGTGCTCTGCTGTGGGATTCGTAACAGCCCGGGAGTTTACTAGGCGCTGAAAGACCAGGAGCAGACCACACCAGATGATGTCAGACGGATCTGTTTCTGTGCTGCTGAAAGCACAAACTGTATATTTTCCTGTTTTTTTTTATATTACTCATTTGTCATAACTTTCCTTCAGACGGTAACTGACCAGTCTTTAGTTTCTTTTGTACCTTCAGTTTGTTGAAAAAATGTTTCTCTGGCAGCATCGTGTCCCTGGGTGTGTAAATTGTATTTAAACAATTGTTTACTAGAAAGTGTGTGTGTGTGTGTGTGTGTGTGTGTGTGTGTGTGTGTGTGTGTGTGTGTGTGTGTGTGTGTGTGTGTATAAAGTGAAGACCTTTTCTTGGTTTCTTAGAAGTCAAGGCCCAGTCCACCTTTTGTGTCTAAACCAAGGATATGTATGTGTGTGTCTGTATGTGTAAACTGGTTAGTTGTTTATGTTATATCTTGCTGCAGGGTGACAGTGTTATTTATTCTGCAGTAATTATGGGATCAGCGAGCAGGTTTTTAGTGATGGTGTGTCTCCTCTTCGAACCTAATGAAATAAAATCATGCTCTCTCACATTACTTGTGAATAACCCCACATTAAATAAAGATATAACTTTTATATGTTCTGCTGCAACTTGTGCTAAGAATGCTAAAAAAAAATATACCAACACCCCTAAATGAGTGTTTTCATTTTTCTTTTTTTTTTTGATTTACTAATTTCTTTCTGGAGCAGTTTTAATCTATTTAGGATTTTTCTTCTCTCCTATTAACTAGCAAACATTTCCTCACTTAGAAAAATGTGGTTTAAAAACTCCATGGGTTCCATAATGGCCCCATGCTGCCTATACAGGTTTGATGCAGCACATCAATTGAGGCCAAGCTACAGTAATACCTACTTGTGTGTAACTGTTTTTGTCAATATGGGTCGCATTTAGTCAAACCCAATTGACACCATTTACGGACCTATTCAATCAATTACACTGTCGCTGAAAAGTTCATTTATTTCAGTAACTCAGGGAAATACATTATCAAATATTTAATGACGTCTAAAAATAAACTAAATTAATGTTTAAATGCTCTAATGTTTATTATAGGGTACTATAATATGAGCAAGACTCAAGAAAAATGCATTAGAGTTTGATGCAATTGAGTAGATACATTTTGAACCTAAAACATTTGTCAAATCCTATTTATAGAAGAACTTTGCATCACTTTCATCAATCTGTGTTATTTATGTTCTAGTCCAACTGATAACAATAATAAAAATAAAGTTGCTAAACGGATTGCTCCTTTTTTCTCCTTTCCACTTTAGGGGAAAAAACGCCCAGGTAGATAACTGACACAACATATCCTGTGTTATCCTAATATTTCAATTACTTTAAAATTATCCTTTAGCCTTGTGAAAATTTAAGAATTTTTTGCCCTTAAACATCCATAATCCTGCACTTACCGCGTCTCGCCACAAGGGGGTGCAGTCAAATTGGCGCTTGCTCTCTATGCATTGTCGCTCCCACTTACAGCACCTTATTTACATAAAGGAAAACTAAACAGACTTGTATTTCTGGCACAGTAATTGCAGCCACACCCAGAGCACATGTTTGTTCTGCCAACAGGTTCACTTTCTCACCAAAGACAGCAGCTTTGAACTCAGCTATGACTAAGGTTATCACACAGAGGTCCCAATCTGCTCGACTTGGGTTGCTCTCAGAACAAATTCTTGAATGTTTCTTCATTTTTTTTTAAAAGATCTTTTGCTGGACATAATCTGTTTGTAGTTTAATCATCCGCTCACATCTGCCACCATATCTGTTTCTGCTTTATTGTTGTCATCTTGAACTTTGTCTCCTGGCTCGCAGATTAAAAAATGTCTTATAGCTATGGTAGACACTATTATTTAGACAACAGGGTGTTACGATGAGCAGCATGGGGGCAAGCGTTTACAGAAGCCACCTTTCCTGTTTGCCGAGGACAATGCTCCTGTGTGATTTTTAAGCAAGCCTCGTCAGTCAGCACTTGTGATTCATTAAACGAACTTTCAATTGTCTGAGTAGGAGCAGCAACCTGCAGCTAGGGTCAAAGTTTTTTACTGCACAAAGTTGTGAAATCTTCATTTTTGGGTGGATTGATTCCACCCAAATTATTATATGTGGGTGTAGTCAAAACTAATAATTACTCACATGGGCTGGTATCGTGACACTATTCAGTTGCGGGAATGTGACAGATCATCAAAAAGTTGGCTTGTTGATTAAAAAAGACCACATTCAACGCTAATTTATTAGTTCAGCATACACAGTTTTCTCAGACATCTTAACATTTTAGAGGCTCAGAGAACTCTATTTTACATTTCCAGTGTAATTTTTAGCAGGTGAATTGCAGTAGATTGTTGAGCTTTTTCATCTTATGTGAATGCAGATGAACTCTTTTTATCTAGGACAAGATTTTCAGTGACAAAGTAAAATCTAGAAATCAAAATGTGTCAGTACAAAGTGTCAGTATTTTATTAACTACGCTTCTAGCTTTTATTTTGTATTCCTATTAAATGGGACCATAAACATCCAGCAACTTTTACTCAAAAGCAGATCTTAGTTTACTTAAACCTGGCTAAATGCAGCAAGCAGCTTCATGGGTTTAGTTTAAGTTTAGTTTATTAGTTTACACAACATAAAAGTAAAAGAAAAAAACGATTTTAAAAGCGTAAAAGTAACAAATAGAATGTAATGGCATGGTAGAAACCAGTACTGCTTTATATAAACCAATAAAATTTAGAATTTGGGTATACAGCTTATTAACAAAATATGAAGAACAAGCAGATATTAATTATATACTCACGTACTAGAATAAGCAAATGAAACATATAAACATTTTCAAAATCCTAGTAAAGTTTTTTCAGTAATTATTATTTTTTTTTTTTAGTAAGAGCAAACCAATTTCTATTCCTGTTGTTCTAGACCAAGAAAACGGAAAACAATCAACCCCAAGAAATTAGAAGGAACTGTGCAGAGCAAACTGAATACTTTTCTTTTAATGGGAAAAATCTTTGAGATACTTTTTATTTATTGGATACACAGATTTTTCTACATAAATCAGTTTAATCTGTTCATCTACTTTGAGTGGAGGCATTTCTTTATTATGTATAAAGAAAGTTTGTTTAGTTTAATTTTAAGCAGGTGAAAGTAAAAAGAATCACCATAAATGAATTTTAGGACTTTTTAAACAAATAATGTATAATATTTTGTCACTAATAACTAAATGATATATCATTAGTAATACAATTATATATTATTATTATACATAATGTTTATATGTGTTAAATTTATAATTTCACTGGACTGTCTAAAATCAATTATTCATTAATTAATTTGTGGGCAGTCAGTACTTTCAGCTTGATGATTTATGCCCTAAACCAACACAAATTATAGCATAGTTCTGAAGAGGTAAGAAAAATGATATGTTCTACAAAAAAAGAAGAAAAAAATATTTCTAAAAGAATATGGTAATTCGTAAACACACCCATTTACTCTGATACCTCTTAATAAAAATTCAGTAATAAATCCCTACAGAAGTTACATCATAAGTAAACGGAGTCCTCCTGTGTGTAGTTTAATCTCACCATAAATGCTGCTGCTCAGTGAAAGCGTCTGAAAACAAAAAGAGTGTGGCGCAATAGGATGACCAGCTAAAACTGACACGCCAGGCAAAGAGAGGATTATTCAGAGAAAGAGGCAAGAGGACAAAACTGCCTCTGGCGATGCTGCAGAGATACTCAGCTCCACTGGAAGGATAACTATAAGTCGTAAACTCCACAAATGCGGCTTTTATAGAAAAGTGGCAAGAAGAATGCCATTGTTGAAAGAAAGCCATAAAAATCCCCATTTGCAGATTTCCATACACAATGGATAGGAGACACAGCAAGCAAGTGGAAGAAAGTGTTCTGATCAGATGACACACCTTCCCCTTTGCCACAACATGGCCTGTTAATTTATTGTAACATTATTCTATGGGATGCTTTTCTTTAACAGTGAAAAAAAAAATTGTCCGACATAATAGAAGATTGATGAAGATAAATACAGAGCAACACAAGAGGAAACCCTGTTAGAGGCTCAAAACTGTCTTGAGGCTAGGGTGGAGGTTCATCTTCCAGCAGGAAATTGACTCTAAACAATAGAGCTACGAAGGAATGGTTGAGGTCAAGGCATATAAAAGGGTGCAATCAAAGTCCAGACCTGAAGTTCTCTCCATCCAATATGTCTGAGTTTGAGCTGTTGTGTGAAGAGGAATGGACAAAGATTTCAGCCTCCAGATGCGTAAAGCTGAGAGCCGTACAACCAAAGGACTCCCCTCTGTGATTTTAGCTAAAAGTGATTGAACAAAGTTCTGACTCAGGGGGAATACATATGCTTACTTTTCAGATGTTTTTTTTTTTTGTTTATAAAAAAAAAACAATAAGAAAGACTTTTTGTTGAACTTCGCAATCATCCACTTTGTGTTGGTTTGTCACATAAAATCCCAGTACATCAAGAAAAGCTTAAACAATATGGATACTTTTGTGGTATCCATATTGGCCCATTGATTAAATGTCAGTCTCATACGTTACAAAGCGAAGAGCTACCTCTGTCACGCCTTTTGAAATGTCTGATTTTAAAAGAAAACATGAAGGATAGGTAAAAAAAAAAAAAAACATTAGTGCCAATAAAAATGGGTTTGTTATTTTTTCAGATTGAGCTTATATCAGCTAAAAAGCAGCGAATAGGATCACTATAGACAGTTCACACTTACATGTGCTCTGCAATTACTGTATTATGTTTGTAATCCTGCCGTTTGCTGACAAACCATTCATGTCCGTTCTTGAATTACAGAATGTCTGATCAGTCCAGGTGCTCTGAGTAACACCTGGCAACGGAGGTGGAGTCTGATCTTGGACCGTGTAGTAAATGTACATCAAAAGCCAATGAGCTAATTGTGCGAAAAGCTGGAAGAAGGCAAACAAAAAAAAAAAGTGGAGCTGCCCGCATTCTTTGGGTCTACAACTAAACAGGACACATTTTGTGAAGACGTCCAGTGAACATTTATATCAGGGTCCGGTTCGTTTGCTGTAAGCGTTTAAAAAAGATACCCTTGGACAAAAGATGCCTTCAGAATAGTTGTTTCTTTTGGGATCATATATGACTTTGCGTCTCACTAATAAAACTTCTGGCCATGCAGTTCAGTTTTTAGGTGGAACGAAGAAAGCTGCTGATGCACAGCACCCTGAATAAGAAGCTCTCACGTTGTTACAGTCACACACACACACGCACGCACACACACACACACACACACAGTCAGACAAACACACCTGGTCTGAGTCACATCTCTGTTTTAACAGATTTTCACGCTTTGAAATCAGTACGTGTGCTCTGATAATTTACCGCCCTGACTGAGTCACCAATGTAGTAAAGGCAAAATCTGCTTCCCATCCATCAATCCATTGTCTATCACCAGCCCCCCTGCGCCCATCCACGCCGGGGGCTGGTGTTTATCTCCAGTGGTCATTGGGCGAGAGACGGGGTAGACCCTGGACAGGTCGCTCGTCCATCACAGGGCAACATAGAGACACACAGGACAGACAAACATGCACACACACTCACACACTCAATACACACACCCCTGAGAGCAATTTAGAGAGACCAATTAACCTAACAGTCATGTTTTTGGACTGTGAGAGGAAAATCTGCTTCCCTCAAGGAAAAAACAGCAACAGAAAAACCCCCAAGACAAAACAAACAAAAATACCTACTGATAAATCTTATCCTATGAAGGTTTAATAGTTCTATATCTTAGGGAATAATCTCATGAGAACAAGTGAAGCAGCTCCAGTAGACACTCAGACGGCGGAGCTTGCTCCTCTTCTTTTTTTCCTAACACACCCAGTGGTGTCATACAGGGCTCTGACTCATCTCTTTCCCTGGTACTTGGGGCTCATTCTCCAAAGGATAGTGAATTAAAATTAGGGCGGTAACTATTACTTTTTAACACTCTGTTACACCCACTAGATTGGATCAGTTCAGGTGAAGTACCTCAGAGGGGAACATCTCGCTCAGTGGTCATGGTAAGTTCAGACTTTCAGAACACACTCTTAAATTAGCTATTTCTTTTCTCCCGATGCTGTTTTTATCCCAGGCTGATAATTCACTTGAAAACATCTTCTTATCTTCTTCTTATTGTCCAGCCTCAAGCTGCTTTGTGTAAACTGTTTTGCGCCTATACACATTTTTTTCAAGAATCTAGTTCATTCTACCTCAATTCACTAGGTGAAACACATTATATATATATAATTCGCACACAGACAGATGTTTTCAAGCCTTTACTGATTCGTCATGAGGGTTTTCTGCTTACAGCTAATGGAAACATGGTGTTTAGAACATTACACTGGACCAATAAAAGACATTTTCAATACAGAATTGTGGGTGTAATGACAAGTAGGTTTAAAATCCGCTTATAGGTTTTTGCTCCAATTCAAATGATTTGAATATGACTGCATAGATATTTCAGTTAAACAGCAGTAAATTGATGTATGGTCGACTGGGAAGGACTATGAGGATATCTGTTTACTCAGCTGATAAACTACAGAAGCTGCTCATTTATGTGTAGATCCCCAGTTCCACCCTTATTAGTGCAAACCTGTTGATTTTATCCTACATTGAAAAAGCAACATCCTAAAATATCCTAGGAGGGGGAATTGGCTGGCTGCCTTAAACAGGCTGGAGATTCCTTCTTTCCTTTTATTTGTCCAGATGTACATATGATAAAGAAATGCCTCCAGTTACCATAGAAACAAAGCAATTAGAGTCAATGAGAAGTATTAAAGAAAATGTCCTTGTGTTTTATTCTATGCTGTATTTTTATTCCTTTGAGTTCATAAATGGCAATTCAGACAGCACAAACATGTGGTTGTACATATTGTACTCATAATGCTGCAATATAGACAATAACTCCCGTTGCTAAGCTCACATCAAATGAAACAAATAAAGCCAAGGCGTGGCTTTGGCTTAATAACAGAGTGCTACAGTGCCACACCTTGTAACAGCTTTTGAACAAAATCTCAGGATTGACAGTTTGAAAAAAAAGAAAAGAAAAGAAAAACGTTTTACCTAAACTCAGCTTTTAGTTTAACTCTCTCCCCCCCCCCCCCCCCCCGCAGTATAAAATCAACCTTTAATATGTTACTGAAACATTAAAAAAACCAAACGTGTTTAAACATGCTGCAATATTCAACGGTAGAAAAAAAAAGAGGAAAAAACCTAGGGCAGATTAGTTTACCTTTGTTTTAATACTGTCTTCGCCTTCACGAGTCAGAACAAGTTCCTTCATCAGATCCCCTCAGACTTGTAGGATAAAGATTACCTGACGCTGCTAGCGTGGCGTCTTTGCTCTTCAGTTGTTTTTATTTGGCTTCATCCTTGCATGTTGCACTTCACACTAAAATCTTCTCTATGAAGAGTTATTTTGAAATGAGTCCTTCTCAATACACATGCTGTGCTTATAAATATAAGAAGGACGTCCTTTTGTTGCAATCACAAAACAAAGTCATGCGATATGTGCCAGTTTTTATTTAATCCTTGCATTCATCGTTCTAATCGTGTCATTATTAAGCCAAATCTTGATCTAAGTGGATGTGAATCATACCTGTTTGTCTTGTAGAGTACTTGTAGAGATGACCATTATAGTGAGACAACGCACTGTAAATAAACTGAGGGCAGTTGAATTGAATGGATCGACTAAGTACATGACGGGCTGAGACTTTCAAATACATATTGATTAATATTGCTGCTTTTTTTTAGGATGAGAGCAGACTCCTTTTGAAATTGCCAAAAAAGAAACAGAAAAGCCGTTGTGGAGAAACTGACGGGGAAAATGTGAATTTATTTTCTGTTCAGTTTTCAAAAAGTTCATTAATTTGCCTTGGGGCCCTTTGCAAGACCAGGGGGTCAGGTTTGCATCCAGAAAAAATATGATCAGATCAAACCAGCGCAACAAAAAACATGACAGATTCAAATTTAGCTACAGTACACCGTTTCCAATTTTGGTACCATGCAATCGAATTTGGTTTATAATGCCAGTTGGGGAAAATATTTCTGTCTTCACCCTCCTGTATTTGTGATGGGAAATAAAATAACCTTCTGTTAACTTTTAAAGAAATCCCCAAATGTACTGTGGACAAAAGTACATAATAATTGGGTAATTATGTACTGTGATGGGAAGTAGACGCCAACTACTCCTTGATACTTGCCCTTGTAATCAAGATATGCTTTCTAACAATAGTCCAGCTGGCAGAAATGTTTGACTTTGACTTAGAGCAAAGTACCCTATAATATTACTCACTTTAAATTGGCTTCTTGGACAAAATCCTTTCACTTTGTCTACATTTGTAAGCTTCTAGTCACGTCAGCTTTGTGGCGAAATCTCTTCCAGCAAATATGTGACAGGTTTAGAGTAAACACACCTTTAATTGGTCTAAATATCATTACCTGCAGTAGCTTGCCTGCAAACCTGTAACAAGTCAGTATTTTACAGCAAGGTGTGTATAATGCAAATCTAGTTTTTAGTCACACATCTGCTTTGAGGCAAAATCTTGGTGAATATCAGACAAGTTTAAAGTTTAACCAGTTTTATTCATTCTTCGTCTTAGTACTTAGTTTGAATTATTTGACAGGTCTGAACATAAATATCCAAACACTTTAAAGTGCTTTAAGACAATTGTATTTAGTGAAATTTTGGGGGGGGGGGGGGGGGGGTTAGGTATGTTCATGCAACACAAACCAGGACAATAAAATCACACAAGGAACAGTTTGTTACAAATAAATTTGTAGCAAACTGTTTTAGTTAACTAATTAGATTTTCTTTGGTCTTTTTAGCTCAGCATTTTTGATACAGGACTTAACAGAGTGGTAAAACCCCTGAAATGACTTATTAAGGTACTGAGTCCAAGATTATCTAACAGGATTATCAGAGGCCTGACCACTTTTTAAAACTTTCTATTTTATCACTTGCTGGCTCCTGCCATTAAATAGCGACTCACAGTTACAGCTAAGTCCAAAATCATTCATATCCCTCGCAGATTTAGATTAAAAATATTTTTTTTTATTTAATGAAGAAGCTTGTTTCTGATATGAAACGAGACAGACATATCTGAAACGTTCATAAATCAATATAAAAGGCACATCAATAAAATAAAATAAACATCTGGTTTTATTTGCATTTTACTAAAACATTGCCAAAAAGTGTGTGCCCTACTCAATAATCAATGGGAATATCTTGATTGGGATTACAGCATTAATTTCTGACTAGCTTTTTGCATGGTTGGTCTTTGGTGATCTCCAAGTATGTGACTTGAATTAATCCTACTCTACTCGCACGGTTTTTCTATCAGCTGCAACGGGACCTTGGTTGGGGCCCCAATCACGTAGGTAAAATAAATGGATTTAAATCTAAATCGGACAGGGGTGCGAACCATTTTAGGTTTATCTCTACGCGACATAACAGCCGCCATGAACGGTGCCTTTGCAAACAGCGCGCCACCCCCTTCAAATTGTCTCTACAATTTCAGCATATTTCTATATTTCAAACTTCACTGATCTCGAGTAGAAGAAAAAAAACGTGGCTATATTGTATTACAATGATTGTAATTTTGTCTCAGAAGGACATGGCTGAGGGATCCAAGGAGTCAGCTGCTTACGTAAGCGCGGTCCAGAGCTCACCTGTGAGTCAGGTGTCTGGTTTCTGCGTGGCTCCGCCCCCCCCAGCGCAGCCGTGCAGCTCTGTGCGTCCATCCGCCTCCAGAAGCAGAGCTCGGGCTGCCGCGGACGAGAGCGCATAGGCAGCTGGCGTGCCTTCTCTGACCTGTCTTTCAAAACTCTGCCGCCATGAGTTTCCTGACCTCAGACAACGTGTTTCTATCTACTTTACAGCCCGACACAGCATCCAGCAGCCTCGCCCTCCCGTCGGACAAAGAGCTCGGAAATGGGACCAGGTCAACGCGAGTCCAGGAGCAGATAAAGCTGAGGCTGGCCCAGAAGTCCATACGTCAGAATGGAGTGGCCTCGAAATACGCCAACTCAGGTAAAAACTGAACACAGAGTTGAGTGTGCTGACATGGTTGCAGAGCTTGCAGGTGGTTGCACTGGAAATAAAACAAGCCACAGACAAAGGCGCTAGTGTGGAAATCATTATCTGACAAAGAAGCTGAATTTATGGCCAGTAGGTTATCTGTTTGTGCAATGGATGGGATTTGGAGCTTTCATGAGATCATATAAAATAAGACAAAAGTGGAAGCTGTGAGTCATTTTCTTGAGAGAGGTTACATGATACTGTTTTATGGGTCAATGGTCCACTTTGTATTGGTGAAATATTAAAATCCACCCAGGGTTGTTTTCCTTGTGATCTCGTCACACCCAAAAAGTTCCCTCAAGAGGCTGACAGAACAATCATTGCATGGGATGAGATCTATTTACACTGTCAACAGGCACCAAATTCCAGTAAATATTAGCAAACGACTACAATGCTATGGAAGGTCAATACTGGCAAAAATATATACAAATTTATTCAGTAGATTGACTAAATTTTCGTGCTCACCACTGAAAGCCCTTTACACTAGAGCCACATTCATGCACTGGTATAGGGATGAGTAGACAATTTGGGGTTAAGAGCCATGTGGCTGGACCTTAGTCCACCACTTTCTGATAGTAAGATGGCTACTCTACATGCTGCTCCACAGTCGACCGTAGGAAAAAAAATAATAAATTGATTTGGTTCTGAAAGTCAGAGCTCTAGAAAAATATTTGTAAAATGTATTTCTTCTACTCATCTTGATATTCTGACCTCCTCCAATGGCCTAAAAAACCATAATGCATTGTGTATGTATATGCGTAAGGTACAGGGGTGCGTGTGAAGACAACAAAAAGACAGCGGAATGAAGATCATAATTCTTAGCATGTCTTGACCTAATGATGAGTCGGTGACTCCAAAACACTTCTGTTCTCATTCCGCGATGAATCAGGAATGTAGGTACGAATGTGAGAGACAATGACAGGAATTTTAAATTCAAGCCAAAGTACCTTTTTGAAGACAAAAAGTGGACGTGAACATGCATCCATTCATTTAAAGGTACATAAAAAAACATGCAGTGATTCACTTCTAAATGTAATTAGATCATAAAGTTTGACTGGGGGAAAAGTTCACAAAAATACATTAATGTGTGTGTATTTATATATATATATATATTTCATTATAATTTAAGGAAATAAGACATAAGGGTCACTATCTGTTTGGTGTGTGTGCACATTTGACTTTAAACCTTACAGGCTAGATTTGCTGAAACATGAATAGGTATTTTGTTTGCATAGATTTAAATCTGATAGCTTTCTTTCTCTTTTGATTCGTAAGTGCACTTGAAATGACTCATCAGTAAATATCGCAACTACGAGTATAAAACATGAATGTTAGCCCATGATTACCTTTTATCTTCTTTGTTGAATAGCTTCTTTTGCCATAATAAATCCTAAATAAGTTATTGTGACTTTTTTCCTGATTCTTGGCAGTTTGAGTACTTCATGTGTCTATTGAATTTGACCAAGATATTCTCCTGTCGACAACTAGAAAACCAACTAAATTGAAACGTTTAATTCAGCAGGAACTTTTTCGTACCTGATTGTTACCTTTGAAAGTATGTTACACTGAAGTGCATTGTAATCATGGATTTAAATCTTCATCCTTTCTCTTTTGGTTTAGGTAAATACTGTAAAAGCCAGCTTGAAAATGCATGGTTGGTTTTTGAGGAAGGAGTTTTTGTCCCGCGTCATAGCTCTTCCTGCTTGATTCATTTTAATTTTGCGCCAGCCCTTTGAGGAATTTTTTAACTTGTCCTCAAGCAGCAGCAGTTTTAAAGTGGGTCTTGTTTCTGCACATGACAAGTGGTTAATGTGTAACAGGCCTCAACAAGTGCTGCCTTTATGAAGTTTCCTGATAGCAGTGTGAATGTGAGAAAGGGTTTCAGATTTGAGTTGATTTCCAGAGACGGGGGTTGTTGTTGCTGTTGTTGTCAGAAACAGCTGTTGTCAAAACTTGACATAGTTTAAAATTTGCCTATCTAAGCATTATTGCTACATATGCAACTCCAGTGTGAGATTGGTTTCCAAGCAGTGGTGAGAACCTCCAACAGTGGATTGAAAGGTTTCCTGAATGCATGGAATTACTGTACTTTGTAATTGTGTCCCATTTGATGATTTTATGCATTCGTTGAACTGAACATGTCAGAGAGTGATATCGTCTGCTGTCTGAACCTTGTGTACCTGGTTTTGCTGGCTGTTGTTGAGACATTCCTCCATGTCCTTTGCGTCACTGTGCTCAATCAACAAGCAGAGAACAAGCAGAACACCTTGACATCAGGCCCGTGTCGATGTGACCTCTAGACTCAGGGTTGTACGATACAGAAGGGAGGGCCTTTTACCCACCCTTCTGGTTTTTAGCTTTTCCCAGAGGCACCGGCTATACCTGCCTCAACAGGCTAACATGCTGTCCTAGTTGTCTTTTTAGAAACTGAGCTCAAACAGACAAATGATGGGTCTTCTTAACGATTGTTGTCCTTTTTATATATAGCTAAAATACACCTCTTCGCAATTATCATTGTAAATCAGCCCTGGCTTTTGACTGGAAGCAAACATGCAGTAAAACAATTTGACATTTTGTGACGTGTCGGCTGAAACTTCTGCAAACCAAACACCTCACAGAGCAGAATGCTCCCATTTCAGTGGTCTGTGGCTTTAGAGGAATTGATAATGAATGCATAAGCGCTTGCAGATGGGAAAAACAAAAACACACAGAGGAATCTGGAAGGAATACCTCCCCTTCTGTGTCTCAAAGCCACTGCAGCTGTGCATGTAAATAAGAGGATGTCTATATATCTGTCTGTATCTGTATATCTATCTATAGCTGTATAAGTATCCGTATCTGTATAAATACGCTTGTATATGTGTGTACATGCTAAAGGTGTTTCAGTGAGCCAGTAAAATGATGATGCTATCAGGTGTGTGGGGTGTTGTCAGGGTTGGGCATGGGTCACGTCAGAGGACCCGTTACTCATTCCCTCCCCACGATGACTGGGTTCTTTAACCTGTACGCCTGGGGCCATGTCAGAGGCTCTTGCTATCTATATGAGAAAACAAAAAACAGCAACTTCTCAGGCACGACCCGAACACACATGCCTGGTACAGTAACAACGCAAGCAGACACACCGAAACCTTTTGTTTTTGCTCACGTATCTCTTTAGCTCTGTTCAGCATGCCGGTTCCCTTTTTAAACCGGGATCAAGATAGATGTGACTTAATAAACCTGCCAACATTTTCTAATTCACCATGTTCCATGACAGAGACTGAAAGCTAAAGGGGGATAAAACAGCAAATTTATTGTACTCTGGCTGCCTTCCTGTTATCTGTTTTAAGACTTGCTCTGTCTCGCGCCCACACAGTCTCAAGGGAACACAGCCATGTCTTAATACAGCAGAACAAAACGGTGTCCGTTTCAAAGAGGTTCTTACATCTTTGTGCTTCCACTGACTTCATTTTACACACCTCTATGATACTACTGTAGTTGGTTTTGAATGTCTTGCTGTCAGCTTAACCTGGCAGCATTTGATGCTCAAGAACAAAGTATATATTACATTTGTTACAATGAGCATTTGTAATCTGAAAGCAATGCGTTTCATTGAGCAGTACTACTGTGGACTGATCCACAGTTTTGTTGCAGATTTGCAAACATGCGAGACATGCAGGGAACTGGTAATGGTGACAGGAATGCATTTGCATATTCTGTGCTCTTAGTAAGGAAAATATGTAGTGTTACAATACACCCACTTCATTTAAAACATCCTTTTATTTAGCACAATTAGCTGGTTTTATCCTGCAGTTCGATTAAACAGATTTTCTCGGAGGGTACGCGAGTCTAAACTGAAATATGTTTAAAAATTACAAACCATCACAAACGTCTGCTTTGACAATCATCTTCCCCCGAATCTCATGGATGCTGATTACTTCTCCTCTTTAACAGCCTTTAAGTTTATGTCTTTGTTACCGGCTATAGACGTTGTGTGAAACAGTCCCAGTATATGTGGTACAGACATTTAATATCCCTCCTGGGACAAATTACTGATCTTTGGCCTTAGCTGTACTACCTGTATTCTTGTTTTGGCAAAAAAAGGAAATGGAGTAAAACTGACAATTGCCCTGGCGTATGAGCAGAAATTACTTCATCTCATCTCATGAAAAAAAAAAGATAACCAGGTTCTGAAAGTGGCACAATGTGTTTTTCATTTACCATGCATTTTTTAGCTACACAAACTGTTGCTTTAGCCTTTTTTTGTTGTTGTTGGGGAACATTTAGCTACATACCTACTAGTTTGTTCAGTCTAATTGAGAACGGGAGCTGAACATTCAAACGCAGTCCCTGCACTGAAACATGCCAGAGTCTTTGTGCATCGGATGGAGGATTGTTCCCAAAGTGGCGGGTAACTGGATATGTTGAACACGGTCAGATCCGGCAGAGTCCGTGCGCATTCAGACATCAGTGCAAGACGATACACACCATTTAAACAGCAATCTCTTTCATGCAAACCGTTGCTGGAGAATGATTTTTACAGATTTGCAGTTTGCAAGTGCAGAACATTTGTTCCACTATTTATTCAAAATGGATTACCTTTTTTATTATCCTTTAGCGTCCCTTTTGTTTTGTGCTCCACTTAAGTCCCTTGGATACAAAAAAAGCTCTTTTAAAGATTGCCATGGGTGTATTGGGTATCAACACAACATAAAGGGTGTATCAATTAAGGCAGTTATTAACTTCTGTACTCCTAAAACACAACAAATATTGATAAATTGTTTTGAAAGCGAATGGAAAAAATATGAAAATATAAATACAAAAATGTGAAGGGAATTTCCGCAATAGAACTGGGCAAAAAAAGAAGATGGAACTGAAAATATGATTCCAGTGTTTTATAAAAATGCATTTTGATTGAACATCAATGGTGCAAAAACATAGCAAAGGGACACATTGTGCAAAATTTTGTTTAAAAGACAAATCTAAGACTTGAAGAACACAAATCCTAAAAATATAAGCCAAGACAGACAACCTGGCTAAATCTTATACCATTTGCATCAACACATCCAAACCGGTGCAAACCCCCCCCCCCCCCCCCCCCCCAAAAAAAAAACAAAGCTCCATGGTGCTGGGAGATTTGAAATAATATTTGAAAAAAATGTCTCTCTTAAAGGTTTTTGAAATTTAATGACAGGTTAAATGATGAATCATAGGGCATTTGTTGACATAATGCATTACATTTTCTCTTTTATTATGTTTCTTTTAGACTATGGCGGTTCATCGACGATGAAATACAGCACCTACAGCCCAAGTTACAGCGCTAAGTCTTCCTACATGTACTCTGGCTCTAAAACAATGGTGAGTACATCAGCATTTCCCAAACCTTATCGGCATGTGTTGTGTTGCAATGTTTAGTGAATCATATAACTGGATTGGATGTGCGACAGAAACAAACTTGTGTTGGTAACTTGGGTCGCAACATGTGTGATATTTCCCAGTGAGCCGTGATAGGATCACTTCTGCGTATTCAAGTCCACCCTCTACATTCCTCTGTTTTAGCGCTCCAATGGTGAGACAGTGAGGATGTGTCGATGGTGATTGAGGTGTGAGCGGGTGTGAGAGACGCGATGTGACATTTTAAACGTCTGAACGCCGAATGAGTTATGGGAGTGAAGAAAATCAGATGGGGGGGTGGTTGTTTCCGTTCTTTCCAGGAGGTTCACGTTCCTGCAGTCAAATTTAGAAACCGCTTCAATGAAATTATACTACTCAGAACCAATTCACTCGAGCACACACCCCAACAAGGCCTACTGAGCAACTCTTGTAAACACATTAAACTGTAGTAACACTTTCTGCTGTCTTTTTGCTCAGGCTCCTCAGTCATCCCAACGGACAGGATTCACCAGCCGGTCCGCTGCCCCAGACATAGTCCAGTTTCAGCGGATGAGTATGGGTGGTGGTGGCGGCGGCGGTGGAGGTTTTTACCGGGAAGATTTGCGTACTGGCGGCTTCCAGGGGTCCATCAGACAGAGCCGACTGGATCAAGATGCCATGTCTGTGCATTCGATGCGCAACGCACCGGCGGTGCATTCGTGGGTGATGGACAACAGCGACGCTGGAAGCATGGCCTCCGAACAAGATGCCACCTTCGGCGGTCAGTACAGCCAGAAATCAATGAATGGCTACGGCAGCCAGATGAGACAAGGAGGAGGCGCCGTGATCTATCAGACCGAGGTTCAGGCACCGACAGTTACCAACATGCAGCAAAGTCTGAGCGGCACTCTGTCCCGTAGTGGCACTCTTATCCGTGGTGCCACTCCGGCAGTAGGAGGGAATGAGTTTATCCAGCAGCAACAGTCCTTCAGAGGCCCGGCTCACCGCACTCTCAGCAGGATTGCCAACCGTAACCGGATGAGCGGGGGCTCCGTGTATGGCACGCAGATGACATCCAGCTCTGGCAACATGATCGGAGGAGACCAAGTGGACAAAGGAGGGTTTATCGTATCCACGCTCGGATCTGGTTCCCAGAGCAACCTCTTGCAACGCCAAGGTACCCTGTCGCGGTCCATGTCGATCAAAAGCATGCAGAGCGTGGGAAGAGGCATGGACGTCTTTGGCCAGATGGACATGGATGACATGCCCCAAGGGTGAGAAACTTTGGAAAATATCCATTGCTGTATTGTCATCACCCCTGTGCATATGAAATATTCCTTTCCTGCTCTGAGGTCCTTCAGATTGCACAGTGCATACCAGCTGATGTCTGCAAAACTTCCTACTGCCAAGATCCCAATTGTTTTAATCACAATGGTACAATTTTAAAAAAATCACAGAAAAGGATCATACTGTTGTTTACAAAAAAGGAAAAAAAGTAGTATAATCTCTTTACATTCATCAGGCAAAACAGGGGAGTATCTTGCTATAAATCCTTGACAGTTCAATGTTGGGATTCTCATAAATGAAAATCTTTCCAGGAGCTTCAAGGTCATTTTTTGTAGTAAGTATAGTTTTAGAGGCCATGCCAATGGAGAGAACCAAAGAGCAATACAGGGGAAAAAAGGCAGTCTTCTAGTCATTCCAATGACTGATGATCACTTCTTTATTACTGAAAGTGATGAACAAGTATGATGATGTTGAAACATTCAGCACATCAGCGGGAGTGTGTGTTTCCTAAGAGCCCTGGATTGGGAGGCGGCTTCATAGTGGCAGGACGGGTTTGGGCTTAGGGTGTGGCTGCTCGGTTCAGTTTCAGGCCTCGCATTTCACACATCCCATAATGAGTGGTTGGGCGAGTGCATGTTTGCAGAACATTGTGTGATTTAGAAGGAATTCATAAAGCTGAAATTCTGCACAAATCATCAATCTAAAATCTGTGTCTTTTTCAAACAAGTTAAAAACATGGTGAAATATTCTGTTTCATTTCCTATGTTTGCACTTTTGGCAGGTTCTTCGACATGGACTTGCCAATGGCAGTTCAATACCTGAGGCAAGACGACCTAGAACTGCAGTCCACGGGTGCAGCGTTCATTCAGCACAAGTGTTACAGTGATAACAGGTCAAAAGATGAGGTATTATGCACAGTCAGCACTTTCCTCTCTGCATTTCCCCTACTAAGAAGCTCAGTCGTGAAAACTGTTTTTCTCATAGGAATGACAACCTTTGATTGATAGTTTCACCATTTGAGGTCACTGCAAAGACCCAAAGTCAGAGACTTGCCATTTCTCTCTTACTCATTGTGCTGTATAGTTGATCAGCTTGTAAATGGCCTGAACCACAACAAATTTAAAACAAACAAGTTATCCTCTGCCATAAGGAGACTGCTTCTGAGCTTTCTGAGCTGCCTCACTAGTGGGCAGAGCAACAAGTCCCTCACTGTTTTACTTTATCATCTCATATACCATCTGCTAGGCAGTCAAAATCTGTTTCTCTTTCTGGTAGCTGACTAACAGCATTTAGGGAGAAAATTGAGAAGGAGTATAAACTTAAATATATTAAATGTTTTCTCAAAGTTTTTAACAAAAATCCTCGGTATATTCTTGGTTCGGAGAAATGTGCCAGTCTTTTTTTTTTTATACAAGATATAATCAGTTGTTACAAAAATGACTGCAAAAACAAGCACCAGTGACACAACATTCAATATTAATGAATTTTGCATGTCAACTTTAAATTTCTCTCTCTCACTCTTAGCCACTTCGCCTAGATTTGATTGTTTTTTTTCGTGCACCACCCCAAGAAATATAAATTTGAACACATTCGGAGGATGTCGCCCTTTAGAGCTATCAGTTTGTACTGACCTTAATAAAAAGTTTATTTATGTTATTTCATTTCACTTACGAGCTGCTTTTGTGAGTTCACTGATGCGATGAATAGTGCATCTTCTGCACATCCTTAATGTGGTTCTGTTGAAAAGATCCATAAATAAAATGTGGTACAGCTCATTTTAATCATAGTCTACTTTTCATAAACATTTTATTTACCAACCAGACGAGATTAAAATTTTTCTACTCTTTATGGAAAAACTAATCCTCACACCACAATTTATCAATTCATTGGGCAGGGGTTTGAAATGGGTTAGTTTAAAATCATCTGTATTAAGAGAGCCTCAATGATCAACGGCTATTTGAGCAACTTTTCTCTTTTCTAGGTGCGAGAGATGAATGCCATTGGTGATCTGGTGAGGCTTTTCAACAGCGACAGCATAGAAGTGAGCCGTTATGCCACCGGTGCTGCACGCAATCTTATCTTTCAGAACAACGACAACAAGAAGGCCCTCATCGACAACGACGGCATCCCATCGCTGATGGAGGCACTCAAACAGTCTGATGATGAGCTTTCCAAAAACGTCACTGGTAAAATAATCCAGACTGTGATTAGTTTGTCTTTTCGACTAGATCTAGATCTAAGACCACCAAAAAAGCTTTTCAGTGATGACAGCTCGGTGTTTATTTTCAAAAATCAAATCCTTGAAGATAATGTCCACGCCCATGAACATAAATTTGCAAAAATAAATAAATAAAATAGAAATCCAAACTGCTCCTGTCCTGTCAGTTTAATTGTTAATTGACTGGGTAAATGTTAAATTTAGGCTGACTACAGTGTTGTTTACAGAAGCATTTTAGTTTTAAAAATTGGCTTTTAAAAAGAAGTAAAGAAAAGTTAATTTCTTCACTTGCAGGTAATAACAGCCATAATTTCCTTTTTGTTGGCCAATGACATAAACCCATCTAGACGTAAACTGGTTGGGTGTTTCATGTGGTTCTCCATATCGATGTATGAAATGCTCTGTAACATAAGCATTTATAATTTGGGCAACATTTGGTGATAATTGTCTGGTATGGCTCTAGTCCAAGAAAATCACCTTGTCTTCTTTAATAACTTTTAAGAATATTCACAAAGAGATTTCTGCTTGTGACGCCCTGATTACGCTCATTGTTTATCTTCCACGATGGCGCATGGGTACCTTTTGTGAAATCATTGCAATAACCCTATAGTAATAGTTATGTTTCTTTTATTCTAAGGTGGTCCTAATGCAATTTTTTTTTAAATACTCCCTTTTTGTAATTTCAAAAATAGAATAAAGGTTTCATAAATCTCCATCTTTGTTTTGAAGAATCGGTTTAAAGTAAAATAATCCTAAATATGTTTCAGATTTTTAATTAGAGGCGATCAATAGCAGAGCAGACTCCATTAAAAATTTCAATCTATCATTAATTTAGCACATTTTGGAAGCTCCTTGACAGTGGCTAAATTTAGCATAATTAGCAGCTGCTGGTTTGCCAGTCGTGGTATTCTGAAAGTGTTTACAGATGGTTTGTACCCCAAATGGTGCCAGACAAACTGTTCTTCTTTAAAGGGGACATATCATGCAAATGCTACTCTTTTAGCCCTTCAATTCCTTTTTTGTGTACTTGGAGTCTCTAGGAATGCATACAATTTCAATATAGTCTCTCCAGGTGGTGTGCAGATATCTTTCTATTCTGTTTGGGTAATTCTTTTTCAATCCGTTCAGTTTTCTCTAAGTTTTTTGAACAATAACGTCACAGTATTTCTTGCAAAGCTGCTAAACAAGGTCACAGACTTCCAGTCACGCAAATACACCATTTTTATTCCACACAGCAATTTTGTAGTCCAAGCTGAAGGATGCTGAAGCTACAAGTGGATAAGTCCATATATTGGTAGTTGGGTGTATTAACTCACCCAATTCAACCCCCCCCCCCCCCCGATCCCCCAGCACACTACAATAATGACCGACCAAGGTGGAGTGGAACGCTCTGTGACCTGGAGGAGGGCGGGTTATAAAAGTGCCTCCCGTGCTTTTAAAGGGACCACACCAAAATGAGTTACTCTCAGACGAACAGTGGCAATAGAAGAGCTGTGGGACAACAATAACGAGGAATTCGGAGAAAAGCAATGCTGTTTTACTTTATATAGACCACAACCTGATGATTACAATATGAAAGGGACCAATTTAAACACTTGATATGTCCCCTTTAATGACGTTAGCCATTTTGCCAACACAACCACTCCTCTCAAGAGCAGTTGCTTCCTTTTTCTACTTTTGAATAAGACTCTTAAAAACAGAGACAGTGGGTCAAACTTAAAGCCCGCTCCTTCATTTCTGGGGCTTATAATAATGGCTTACACGTACTTCACCAGAGTCCCATGCTGACAGCTACTAAAAAAGACATCATCTCTTTGACCACAGACATTGTGATGCCAAATAATGCTTGATTTGGACATCTTTCACAAAACGGACTGGCTGAAAATTAGTTTTCAGTGTACAACATCATCCCCTGCAACCTTGAAATCCTGTGCTTTAACTGCAGCGTTGGTAACTGATATCAGGCAGAGAAAACTGTAACGTTGCACAGGGCTTGTGGTATGTCTGAGTGTATGGAGAGGAGGACTTGGAAGTGTGGTTGTATCTGTAGGCTTTGTGTATATGAGAACAGGCAGTATCTGTGTGTGAGCCGTCTAGGCCTGTTGACTGGAAGTATAGCTGCTCCCTTTTTATGAAAGAAGGCCTTGTTACCTTCTCCCTTTATCAGTGGTGGCTGAGTTCAGAGTTCACCATGAAGCTTTGGGAACGTGATAAAGCAACAATATACCTTCACCTTCATTTGACTAGTTTGCCAGAGCTGTGTGTCACAAACCAAAAGTGAGCTTTTTAAAATTTATACCTAGAGAGCTTAATATTTTAACATTTTTAAATGAGTAGTTCAGAATATCTGTCATTTGAGTGGAGTGCTGTAACTTGTAATTTCCGCATATTAACAGCAGGCATCTAAACGTTGGCAGATAAGAAGCACAGGGATAAACTAACACAATACAGTCTGAGATTACCAGCAAGACAAAGGTCGAGTTAAATGAAGGTTTTCATCTGCATACTACTACCTTGTACTAAAAGGTGATTGGGTATTGGTATATTTTTTCCTCTGCAGGTATCCTGTGGAATCTGTCATCCAAAGACCCTCTCAAGGAGATACTGGCCAAGACCACAGTCGGTGATCTCGCTGAGAAGGTCACCGTTCCTATTGGTAATAAAGAGAGCGAGTACGCAAAGGCAATTGAAGATGGACGTTTCCCTGAAAACTCTCCCTCCATGGAAGAAATATTTTGCAATGCGACAGGATGCATCAGGTGGGGAATGTTTCTCAGATCCTGAAAATGGGGTCCTCACATAAAGTTGTGAAATACATAGTAAATACATAATTAACAAGTGAATCTTGTAGTTAATGCCTCAAAACGGAAAGATTGTCTCGGTTAAGGCTTGGTTTGCACGTTCTCTCCATGCATGTGGTGTTGGGTTTTTATTTGTTGTTTTTTTATCAGTAACTTAGTTTTACCCTTACAGTCAAGAAAGTTGTTGTCAAATCAAGATAATTGACAACTTATGTCAGGAATTTGACTCACTTTTAGGATAAAGGTTTTAATAGTTTTCCCATAAGCACAAGCTGGGTTTAGACATTGAGCTGTATAGAGATTTTTTTTTTCTCATTCATCTCCAGTCCAAGGATGCATTAGATGATCCACTTAACATTGCAACACAATACATGCTGATGATTTAGGGTAAAAAACTGCTGTGAAACCTGCTTTTAAAACAGCCAGTTTAATGTTTTGAGTGAATTTCTTGCCTTTTATTAACCCTGGTAGTATTATATTAAAATTTTATTTTAGGGCTCCAAGGCCCTACTTGCTATCACCTTAATCTTTAACTCCCCACACAGATTATCTATCTGATTCAACTCTGGACTGAGCCTCTCACAGCTTTTCTGTTGAGATAACAAACTTAGACTTTATTTTATACAGTTACGTCCAAAAATATTCATATCCCTGACTTATCTAGGTTTATGACTTATATAGTCTTTCAATTTCACCAAGATGTTTCTTTCGGCTGAATACAAAGTTTGGTGATGATGTCATCTAATTTATTTTATTTTATTTATTTTTTTTGGGGGGGGGGGTAGTAGAAGTGATAAAATATGGTTAAATAAACAACCTAAACTGTTATATATATAATTCAACCCTGACCTTCTCGTCCTCTCCTACCTGCCCGTTTCCCGTGTATAACGGTCACTTGTGCCACAAAATCTTAAGGAAGAATTGACTGTAAATGGATCAGAATCACCACAAAAAAAGTTTTTTGTGGTATAATGTGATGGGAATCGATTGAAAGAAAATACATTTTTGACTCACAAGGTACCACACATTGTGCCACTTCTTCGGCCTAGAGATGGAAATTAGATTCCTATAGATTCCTGGTAAGAGCATCGCATGTATGGCTGTTTGTATGGTACAACAATTTATTTTTATTTTTTTTAAATGAAGATGAGCAGTTATCACCGCCACTGGGCTCCAATTATACATGCACCCTAGGAGGACCATAAGACTCCAGAAAGGCTTTCAGCATCACAAGCATTTCCTGATTCAAGGCATTTTTTGGATTGGTTTCTGGTTCAGCCATGCCAGCTTTTTACGCTCTTCCTCCACAGAATTTGCATTTGTTTAGGCCTTTTCTAGAGATCATTTCATGTGGCTTGGGAGTTTTAGAAAAGGTTATTGAATGTTGTTTACTAAATCTGACATCTCACCAGTCTTGAGTTATTTTAAACTGATTTTCTTTTTTAACCAGTCTTTTACAAAAGCAATGGCATACAAGATTTTAAACTGATATATCTTTTATTGTTTTGTGGGATCAGGAATCTGAGCTCTGGGAATGAAAAGACCCGTAAATGTTTGCGAGAAGCAAAAGGGCTGGTGGATTCTTTGGTGAAATACGTTCAGGGTGCCGTTGAAAGGGCCAAGGCAGAAGAAAAGGTGGGAACAGACACAGTTTTTCCTGTACAGGCACAGTCCAGCTTTGTTTCTGTATTGACCTTCTGTGTTTGTTCTCAAGGGTGTGGAGAACACAATGTGCATCTTAAGAAACCTCACTTTCCATATCTACGAAGAAATGCCACCATCTCATCAAATGCAGGTGAACCGTGACCTAACGGAAGATGGGCATTCGAATGTCGGCTGCTTTACAGCAAACAGCAAAAAGGCCAAAAGGGTAAGCGGTCATCAGCACTGATGGTCACGTGCTCATTCTGAACAAAATATTTTATCGTACACCTGACTTCTT
Organism: Fundulus diaphanus; assembly: GCA_037039145.1. Classification (NCBI taxonomy): domain Eukaryota; kingdom Metazoa; phylum Chordata; class Actinopteri; order Cyprinodontiformes; family Fundulidae; genus Fundulus; species Fundulus diaphanus. The sequence continues at coordinate 29,796,828 of CM073134.1, forward strand.
GTACACTTCTTTGATTGCCAGAAAATGCAAGACAAGAAACAACTGATATTACGTGCTGCAACAAAGGAGCCAAAAGGCATGGAGTGGCTGTGGCATCCTAAAATAGTGGACATGTACAGAAGAGTGTTAGTGTCGTGTGAAATTAATGGTGTCACGCGGGAAGCAGCCGTTGGGGCCCTGCAGAACCTCACCTCTGGAGATGAGGCGGTGAGCAACACATTGAGCAGAACGCTTGGAAAAAGTGAAAGTTTTTCTTGTGTAATATATGTAACCTGTCTGTAACCTGCAGTGGCCTGCATCAATAAGCTGCTATGCTGTGGACACAGTAAAAGTTGTGCCTAACCTGATGGACCTCATGCGCACAGACAGGGAGAGTGACCTCCGTTCGCTGACTGCCGTGATGAGAAATTTAACTCGTCACACATACAGTAAGTCAGCTTTTATTTTCTCTTTAAAATGTTTGGAAGTTAAGAATAACAGGATAAGACTATTCTACCAATGCTATTCTTATTTGTCATGTTTCTTGTTGTTGTTTTTTAACAAAGGAGATTGTCAATTTTTACATTCTAGTCTTACATCTGGAGATCGAGCAAATTGAATTTAAACCAAGTTGAATTTACAAACTATGATTCTGGGTATTATAAGTGATGTTGTTTTTACCCACTTTATTCCTCTTGAGACTAAGCAAACAATCTTTAATTTACATTGATAGAAACGTTTAACATGATATGAAATTTATGAATATGATTGCTTACTAAAAAGAAAGCTGTGTTTGTGAAAAAAAACTTCTCCATCCTTTAATCTTGTTTTTAATGTTTGCCTTTCTTTTTGTTTAAAATCAGTCCCAAAGATATGCCCCGCCCTGGTAGAGAAGTTGCCAGACGACGGCAATCAGAAGACACCTAGTGCTGATGTGGTGATCGCCATCTGTGGCACTCTCAATAACTTGGTGATTCACAGTTTTGACTCTGCCCATGATATCACTAAATATGGTGGCTTAAAAAAACTGATGGCCATCAAGAAAGACTTTGAACCCAGGTCTGTACTGTTGCTCCTAATCCTACATTTGACACAAGTTAAATGTATAATATCTAAATAAGTATATTGCATCTGGTCTTTCATTCATGCAAATTGTTAACATTACATTAAATGTTTTCTAGCGTCAAAGGGGGTCAAGCATCCACAGCTGCAAGCACAGTCCTTTCCAACATGTATCATTACAAGAAACTACACAAGTTATTCAGAGAAGTAAGAAACTGCAAAAAAAATGATGCTTCAAACTTTTCATGACTGATGATTGTGATCGTTTTTTAATTTACTTGTTCAATAGGTCTTCCCTGACTTGGGGTTAGGGTTAGAAACCCTAACCTTCATAAATCCCCATTTCAGTTGTTAAATCTCCGAAAGTGTTTTAGATCAAACTTATTACAAGCCATGAAAGTAATGGGTGAAAGTGCAACTAATCTGTGGATGGCTCTAGAGCCTTTTGTTTGAGCTCTTTTTTTATGAAGGAGCGGGTACACTTGTCCCTTTGAATTGTAGCCTCTGTGAATTTCCTTCTAATCATCATACTGAAGAAGTCTAAACTGAGGCTTCTGCAATAATCTATCAAAATGTCTGTGAATGACTTCATCATGTCAGTTTGGTGCACGTAATTTAACAACCTCTGTACCAAACATGTCCTGTCCTCGAGCAAGGGTGGAAATAAACCGAAGTGCTCCACCCTCATTCCTGCGTCTGTGTGTGAGAGACGGATTTCTGCCGTTTCCTCATCAGTTGCATGGCACATGCTCAAAAGCCTTATAACTGGAGGCAGCTCACATAGACGTGCATATGCTAACAGCTAGTCGAGCAGGTCCTTGTGCTGGGCTGTGCCCTGTGAATTTACTGCCTTGTGCAGATCGACACTCCCTAAGGTGTGGCGTTCAGCCCCTTTCCCAATGAACAAGTCCAAACAGAACAAGAAAATGTGTTGATCTAAGTCTGACTTTTATTTTACTCAGTGGGTGACTTTTTATCGCTTTACTCAAGCACCCAGTTCTGTTCTGGATTAAATTTAAGATTAAGTGGTCTGTTTTATTTTGTTTGCTACATTTAGACAATGTCTCAAATGTTGTTTGTCTCTGTGTTACAGAACGGTTATGGAAAAGAAGATTTCCAGGTAGGATCCTGAAGCTGTGTGACGTAGGATCTGACACCTTTGTAATTCTGCAACCCAACGAGCATCAGCGCAACAACGGACCCAGGAGGACTGTGATTGGACTCTGATATTACTGTCTGCACCCAAACTACTTTCTCAACACTGATTCCTGTCAGGGATTTTATTCCAGAGAAGCACAAATTTAAACAAAATGGCTTAAAAACAAAACAAAAAAAAAAAAAAACTTTATAGCAGACCCTTCTGCACTCGCTACAATTTAGCTATGTAAATAGTGCTTTTAATTTTGAAAAGAAATTGGATTGAATGTTATATTGTGCTTTGCTAATAGATGTTCTCATAAGAGCCAGTGCCTAACTTTGTTTCATTTGAATGGAAACCAGAGATGTATAAAAAAATATATTGGATGTACATATCTTTGCTTTAGGGGATCATTTTTATGGACTTGCATGCTTTTTAATGCTGGAAAAATACATATATAAAAATGATTTGTATTTAGCTGGAGTAATAAATTCTGTGCAGTTAAATGTATATTTTCTTAATTTTTTAGCCACATATCTAAAGTTGAGGACTTTTAAGTTTTGGAATGAATGATGCATATCTAAGCAACTTTCAGACTTGTTTGTTAGTAGACATATTTCAAAAATTGTGTATATACTTTTTTTTCCAAGATCAGATTTGTAAACATTATCACTCAGTGGTGTAAGTGGTGAACAATATGTGGGTTTTGCAGGAAACTTCTTGGCTTGTATGTTTCATACAGATGTATCATCTGATTTAACAGCTTAATAAAGACATACTTGAAATATTTAGTCATATTGTGAGGATTTATGCGTATATGTGAGGATTTATGCGTATATGCAGTTTTCTGTAACAGGAACTGATGTGGTGAAATCCTAGCCACACCCTGTTTACATATTTGCTCCTGCTCAGACAGGAACAAAACCAGACATTCCCTGCTGCACCCATATTTAGACTCTTGTTTGACTGCAGGTAATTTGCTTTCCATGAGGACAGAAAGTTATCAGTTCTGTTGAAAGGGGGGGGATCCCGTGTTTTAATGATGCAACCTGCATTTATCCTTTCTCACTGTTGGCAGCTCTGAAATGAAGACAATACTTAAAGTATTGAACTTATCTTTCTCCTTTAGGCACTAAAAGAAAATGATACATAAGTATTTGCAGAACAAGTGTCTTTTGCTTTGGTATTTAACATAACATAATTTTCTTCACAACATTACAAAACTGTGGAACAAAAAAGAACTGATCATTAAAGAGGAAATTGCACATTTTGACTTAGCTGATTCACAGGAAAGGGGGAATAAAGCATTTAGCTTCATAATTCATAAATATATAGAATAGCTACAATAGGTGGTTTAAATATAAGCAGGAATCAAATGTCCTCAGTGACCAGGCAGTAGAAGTCTGAGCGCGCTCCATAGTTGCGGGATCCCAGATCAGAGACATCGATTTCCGAGGCTTTTTGTTGGGCAGCTTCGATGGGAGCAGCAGGAAGGACAGGAGCTTTGGAAGCCAGAGCCCTGTACACGGGAAGACGAACACCTGCAGCAGTTCAGGAAAAACACGTTACTGTGGAAACACTGTAAAATAGATCATTTCTGGAGTAAGATATTTTCAAGCATTACTGTTATTTGCTGCCGATAATTTATCTCAATATTCTCAGCCCGTACATCGCTCTTATAACGCAACGAGGGAACGCTCTCAGTTCTGAACAGTTTTTGTGCTGCTCTTCGTTTTTATGCCAACAGCAACTTTTTTAAAACTTAGGTGACGCAGAAAATATTTCAGAGGCAACTGGATGTCGCGCTGTCAGGACTGTTACTGTTGCACTCAGTTATAGTTTAAAGGTGTTTCATAGTCAGAGACCCACAATATTAATAAAAAACCTAAACCAACTAAACTCTGTCAGATAACATTCATTGCATCGACTTTTTCAGCAATTCTCTGCTACTAACTCGCTTTTTCAGCAGCAACAGCATTGCTTCTTATGGTTTAATATTCCCCATAAGCCTGCATTAAAGATTTCTAATTCCACTCACGGGTAATGCGCACTTTCAGGCTTATTTCCTGCTGTTGCCATGGTGAATTTTGTTATCTGCGTTCCATTAATGAGGGCTTCTTCATGCTTAACTCAGGGTTGATTGGACGCTGTGTTTAGTTACCCGATTGATATCACCTGTTCTGAAACCTAAAAACGCTGAGTATGACAGCGAGAGGTAGTGTCAGTAGCAGCTTTCTACTCAGGGTAGATCAGCCATTTTTTTCTGAAATGGGGTCCGGGTAGTGATGGTGAGATGAAGCCTCATGAGGCATTGAACCACTTGAGCCAATTGGTTCGAGAAAGGGTTCATTTCTTGATGCTTCATGTGCACACGAAACCACCTACTGGCCAGGTGTATAATCACAGCCAGCTGGATCTTAACACGTGTGATGCATTGAATTTTTGTCTATTATGACTCTTGGGAATGACTTCACAAAAGGTGTAGGACGAAATAATTTGTCTACATAAATTTTGTATACACATATGTGTATAATAAAACATTGTTTGAATGTATTCTGTGTGTAATTATTCCCAAAATAGTAGTGACGTGATATGGCATGTTGTGTAATAATGTTTTTCTGTGACTCTAGAAAAATGGCATAGGCTTAATGAGGCAGAGGACAATGAAAGTGCTTGTGGAACTAGGCAGGGGGTAGTGAATAGGCTAATGCTTGTGTAACTTGGATGATTTCATGCATTTTTATTAAGAAACAACAATTTCTCCACAGTTTTTGGTTTCAAATGATTTCTCTTTTTTGATACTACTTCTCCAGCCTTTGAAAAGACACGCTCACATGGCACAGATGATGCCAGGGTGCATAAATAAATAAGTGCAAGTATGTACAGATTGGGGTACAGTGACCGATGATTAGCCCAGTACTATACGGTCCCACAGTTTCCCCTCAGCAGCAACACTGAAGCACACAGAGGTTCCCGCTGCGTCTTTACGCACGATCCAGCTGCTGATGTCTCCTCTCTTTTCAGCTCAATGCAATTCTAGACAGTAACAGTTTATAACCTATATCACCTTTCACAGCAACAGGTTTCTCATCTCAGTCGACCAGACAAATCTCTATTGCTCTCCTCAGTGCGCTCTGGGCAGTGAGGTGGGAGGATTTTACCCGATGGTGCGCTGCGTGCGAGGGATAAACAGGGGGGAAATGCATAAATAAAAACTGTAAAGGGCTCCTATACAGTGATCATAGGAGCTGACCGGTCTGAGATCAACCTCCTGATGTTACAAGTTCTTTAAAATGACTCTTAAAAGTGCGCACCCAAATTACAAGTAACGTAATTTTGCGCACCTGAAAAAAGCGCAAGGCAGCAGCGCACCGAAGCGCCACAGTTCTGTTTTGTTTAAAACAAAAGATCATGAAACACAGCCATAACTCTCCTAGTGACTTTAATTGGCACACTTTGCTACAGGTGTGAGGACATTAAACGTAGTGATTCACGTTTTGAATGGTGAACGGTGATAAAAGCCCCTGGGTTCGAGGGAAAGGAGGGGGGAGAAAAGCAAGCGCTGAGGCACAGAAATACGGTGCATGTAGTTAAAAAATGCAGAATTAATAAAAACAACTTATAACCAGACGTAGCGTTTTAAACTGCATCTGGTGAGCAGAACTGTTTTATGATCCAGAGTGCAGCCATCACTGGTTCTGAATGAAGGCAATATCTGGCAGCAGCTCTCTTCCCCCGCCCCCTCCCCTCCTGCGTACGTAGTACAGGACCTTACCGGCTCACTTTCACCGCTGGTTAAGACTAAAATTATTCATAACTCTGATCGCTCTTCCTGCTGCTCTGTTAACATGAACTGCAGCAGGAATTACTGATGGCCACAAGCTGTGAAAGAAGCTGAAACATCTCAGCAGAAGGCGGAGTTTTTATCGTCCGCTGCCCAGATGGGCGTTGGGATTTTTATGCGTGAAAAATGCCATGTTTGCGTGTGACCGTGTGAAGTCAGTGACGGTCAATGCGTGATAGTTGAGAGCACTGATCTCCTGTCTATCTATCTCTCTCCTAAACTCTCCAAACACCAAACTAACTGTCTCAAACTAAATAACCACTATCCAAACTCTACTATCCAAACTATCAAAACTCTATCCACTCTCTCAACTGACCGCAACTCGCCTACAACAACCCACATTTTGAATGGAGCCTGTGGGGTTTCTAAAGCTGTCAAACCCCGCGCCGAAATCTGAACCACTTCCCGAAGCAGTCACGTGGTACAGCCGGCCAGCGAGGCTTCGGACATCATCGTTTTCGGCTCCTCCCCTAAATGAAGCAAGCCTCGATACGCGCATTGCGGAAACGCCCCCTCCATTACTCGACACACGCCTCGAAGCCTCGGCACATCACGTAACATCACTAGGTCCAGGTATAACTGTCAAGTCAAAGTTCTGGGCCGTTTATGTTTTGGCAGTTCTAAGTTTAAAATTTGCTGGTGAAGATTCTCAGTCATCCAGGTCATGGTCATTCCAAAAAAAAAAGTAAAAAACAAAGCAACTGGACTTGTTTTCCGTAGTTGAAGATGTTTCGCTTCCTTTCCAGGAAGCTTTCAATTCAAAAAGTCTGGAGTAATGTGGAGTACCAAACATTATACCACTGCCAAACAAAGGCCTTGTAATGGCTTAGATAACATGCAAATTCAACCGAAACAGGTCCACCCCTTAGTAGTGGGCAGTCGTTAAAGTCATTAAACCAGCAGATTGAACCAAAACTGGTCCACTTCTCTGTAACGAGGAGTTGTTAGGGTTGTTATTGGCCTGGCTTAAAGGAACGATGTTTTGATACCCCGTATGAGGGTGAGAATAGGGGGTTTTCACTGACGTCACTGGCCAACTTCCGGTCCGCCATATTGGGTGTCACACTTCCTTATCTCTAGTTGTCGTACACGTATTTTCGTATCGCGAATGGATAAGTACGCCAGCACGCTAGAGCGACCAGGTAAGGACGTATATCTGAGGAAATGTTCCGTGATCGACCATATGGACCCCTATGCCCTCCACGGTGCCTTGTTTAGCCGTAATCCAGATGATTGGCCAAATGTAGAGCACGGCGACATAGTGCATTACCTGGTGTTCAGTGAAAACCCTCTGCACACTCTTGAGGAAATGAGAGCTTACAAGGGTCTAGAGGCTCACAACCAGTTCACATCTGGTTGGGTACGAGATGTCGAAGTTATGTACATCAAGGAAATCGCCATCATACGTGGACGGGTGAGTTTTAATAAGATGGTAAAAATGTAAACAATCCGACGCAAATGCGGCGCATGCTTCTGCGGTGGCTGACGGCCGGCGGTGCGCGAAGGCGCTTGGCTGCAGGGCCGCTCGACGCCGCTTGCGGCTTTAATTATTTAAGCAGAACAATGACCAGTGCAAAATTAAGTTGTATTTACCGTATTTACGCCGGCAAAAGCCTACCGGCGTAACCCGGAAGTAGCGCGGACGTCACTTTCCATATCGGACGTCTTCGGCTACCTTGTTTGTGGTGTGAGCGCCTATACTTCAGAACAGTTCTGAAGCTACAAGTCCTTGGAGTCTCATGTGCAGTTTACGAATGGATGGGTTCAGGAGCTTCAGCAAACAGTGGGAACACAGCAACTCGTTCAAAGGTAAGCTGTGCTCAGACGGGCTCTGGCACATGCTAACTGTTAGTGCTAACAACCACTCACGCATGCAATGTACTTTTAACTAGCTGCTATGTGTTTCAAACGTTTAGAACACACTCTCATTGACATCGGGATACTGTGGAAAGTTATGTTAGGTCGTCTTACAGCCGCGATCCAAGCGAGTCGACGACTCTTCGTTATCTCTGACACTTGTTCTCCGTGGTTGCGCCTCCAGGCAGGAAAGCGGTGGAAAATTAACCCGTTTCTATGTTTTTCCCATGGCGATCATGTGTTGCGCTGTTACAGCCCACAATACGGCAACGGTTTACATGTTTTAAATACTTAACAGTTAATTACCTGTGACAAAGTGAGCATCGCAGACTCTGGCGTATTCCAGTTTATCACCGTCCGAATCGGACCTGGATATCCGTGTCAGCCATAGGTGACGGCGTTGTTCAGAGAGCTGTTTTGTTTTTTCACACTGATTCACTATTACGGCTGGTAGGCGATAGAAAGAGCGTTGATCTCCACCTCCACGGACCGTGCAACCAACCATTAAACACGTTTTCCCCATTGTTCACTTCCAATACTGCCTAAGGCGTCATACAATGCAGGTCAACGGTGCGAAACGACTGACACCCAATATGGCGGACGCGCAGAGTAGTCACGTGAGCGTGACGTCACCTGAAAACCCCCAATTGAGGTGATGATTGGCCGGATTAATCCTATAGCTGGATTGTAAATTTTTGAGAGTTGGAACCTAAGGCCTCCTCCTCTGTTTAAGGTTGTTTTTTCTCTCTTAACGTAGATGGCTTCCTTCACACCCCTTTCAAACCATCTGTCTTCTTTGTCCAAAATGTGGATAATTTGGTCCTCAAAAGTGTCCTTTGTCATTAAGGTGTAGGTGGACAGCAGTCTTGTCCTGAGGAGGTAGCTCTCCTGTGTTGAGCCATGCGTCTGTGGAGAGGTTGTTTGGTTTCTCCAATATAAAGATCAGAACATTCCTCACTGCACTGAACTGCATACACCACTCCACTCATCTTAGGTTTGGGGGCTTTGTCCTTGGGATGCACCAGCCTCTGTCTGAGGGTCCTGTTTGGTTTGAAATGTACTGGGGTTTTGTGTTTGGAGAAAATACTCTTGAGTTTTTCAGAGACTCCAGCAACATATGGGATGACGATGTTTCTTCGTTTATTCTTCTCACCATTATGTTCTGCAGCGGGTCTTTTGGATTTTCTTGCTGATTTGACAAAAGCCCAGTTAGGGTACCCACAGGTTTGGAGAGCATCTCTGATGTGTTTCTGTTCCTTGTGCTTCCCTTCAAGCACAAGGAACAGAAGGGAAGCACAAGGAACAGAAACACATCGTTCCTTTAAGACAGGCCAATAACAACCCTAACGACTCCTCGTTACGGAGGAGTGGACCAGTTTTGGTTCAATCTGCTGGTTTAATGACTTTAACGACTGCCCATTACTAAGGGGTGGACCTGTTTCGGTTGAATTTGCATGTTATCCAAGCCATTACAAGGCCTTTGTTTGGCAGTGGTATAATGTTTGGTACTCCACATTACTCCAGACTTTTTTAATTGAGAAAGCTTTTTGGAGAGGAACCGAAACGTCTTCAACTACGGAAAACAAGTCCAGTTGCTTTGTTTTTTACTTTTTTTTGGAATAAGTTTAAAATTTGAACAAACGTCTTAAGTAGCCAGAAGTAAAAAATTAATAAAATAAAAATACAGTTTTGAGACCTCAATTGGCTCGTCTGAACCCCTAAATACTTTGAGGCATTGAGTTTAATAACATCTTTCAATCATAGACAACGTTTCTATGTGGCAACCAAAAGATCGGCTCTGTGTTTTCATGCACCATTTTTAAACAGATTTCTACTATAGATTTTCAACTGGATTGAGATCAAGATTATTTGCTGGCCATGTCATTATGTTGATTTGCCTTTCATGAAAAAAATGGTTTTAAGCTTTTTATTCAATGACAAGCTACACAATCATCACAGAACCCACTTCTGACTGAAAGAACGAAAAGAGTCTGAAATTTCAATGTCCAACCCCAATATCATTACCGGCTGTGGAAATTGTTTTTCTCAAGCAGTCGTTTATAGCTTTCTTTAGAATAACTCGAAAGAAAAATGTTCCAGCCAAGCAAAGGCTTGTTACGCAACTTCTCAGCCTTCAAATATCTTCTTGTTTTTATACAGTTTAGTTTTTTTTGTTGCTGTCCCAACATGCGTGCTCATTATGACGGATTGTTCCAAAGCCAACAGCAATGCAAACGACTGTCCACTGTGGCTTTATGGTCTTTCAGGAAGAATGCTGAACGCTGCTCGTCAACAACTCACTGCAAGGTGGGTTTCCTTAGATAGGAAACTTTTTGACTAATCTGTCTGGATGATTTGATTGAATCGACTTTGTAAAGTGCCTTGAGATGACGTGTTGTGAAATGGCGTTATATAAATAAAACTGAATTGAATTGTTGTTTTGAGAGAAATACTCTCTTCACCATCCTAAACCGGACATTGCCCACTCTACTGTCCAGCTGATCTCCTACAATCCAAAATGTTAGAAAATAGATTCTTCTTGTTGCCACACCTTTAACAACACATTAATCATCTGATATCAAAACACACTGAAATAATGTACCTTCGTTCACGTACTAGGACATTTAAATAGTAGAGTCATACTGTACTTGAACTACATGCCTCAAAAGCAAGAAAATCCGATCCTCCTTTCTTACTGTCAAGTCAGGTGCAACAAGTCTAAAAACGCAGCGCTATCTTAATGGCACGTTATTTGAAAAAGTAAAATTGTGCAGGTATTTGTTTCGGAAATAAAAACACTGGATGATTCCATATTTTTTACATTTTCTCTTCGAATAGAAAGATTGTGACCTTGCTTACTATTTCATTACATTTGTTTCAGGTGTGCCTTTGCTATTAATTATAGCTACACCTCAAACATTGGTAACTTTCATTTTCACTGTCTACATTAAGGTTATCATTAAAGTATTTAGCTCAAACATCTATTGTCTTTTGATGCAACACCACCCCTGTAACAAAGCAAATATGTGCCAGCTTATTATCTTTTTGTCATCAAGCCAGAGAGTAACTTGACTTGTCAGTGTTTGCTAAATGAAGTTAAACTAATAAAAACTTTTATATTGTTGAATTCAGTTAAGACTTATTCACACTGCATATTAAATTGTTTCACATTTTCTTGTGATTCTGGGTGAAAGAAATATTAAAGATCTGGCAGATTTTAAACAGAGGACGAAGAGCAGCACCAATTCATATGTAGATTATGCAGGTTTTTAAGATTCTCAATCTTTTCATCTAAAATTCTGCTCTTTTTTCCTGTATCAGTAAACAAGCTTTTTGTTAAATAAAACTGTATGGTTTAATTTTATAGGTTCATTAATAATAGTAGATCAAGCTGAAAAGGAAAACACCATTATTAAACAGCCATGGAAGACTTTTAGCAACAGTCAAAATGACCTAAAACCTTATTTGCACAGAAACCTAAACATGGTTCAATAATTTAACACAAGAACCTGTAAGGAAAGCCAGTTCTATATCTCTGGCTTACATTTGCAACAAAGATGATGTTATTTCTATGGAAGTGTGTATTAATCAAAAATACAAGCACCATTCATACAAGGACTGCTGTTTTTACCCAGATCTCCAGTCGGGTCGATGTCAGAACGGCAGTCCAGGTAGTCAGGGTCAAGGGTCAGCATGGGGTCCTTATCATCCTGCAGGACAGTCTGAGGGTCGCCTGCAGACTCCTTGGGGAAAATGACTCTGCGAGGCATCGCTAAAGCTAGTTCCTTCCAGAAGGCTGATGATGGAGTCTGCCAACCAAACCCACCACAAAAAAACAAAAACAAATGCAACATATTAGATTCACCTCTTAACATCAAAGGTAGTAAGCTTTCTGTAATAAAGAACCCTAAAGAGAATTCAGATCAGCCAAATAACTTCAGAGAGGTCCATCTATGTGGAATGTATATCCTATTAATTGAGATGTTGTGTGAGGCGTTACAAACACTGACAAATGCCATCATGTTCTGGCTTTTTTATTTATTTATTTAAAAAAATCAATGGGAAGATGGACAGAACTATTTAAAGGACACACCTGGAAGAAAACCATTTCTTAAGACTGGGGTTGGAGGTTCACATCCAGGGAGGACAACAACCCTAAACGTACAGCGACGGGTACAGTAGAATAGTTTAGATCAAAACATTTATATTTTAGAATGCCCCAGTCAATTTCCAGGCCTAAATCCAACGAAGTATCCGCTGCAAAATGTGATATGTGTCATTCAAAGATAGTCTACTTTCATACTGTCTGAGTTTGAGCCATTTTAGGAATAATGGGTGAAAATTAAAATCTATAGATGTTAACTGATGGTGAAGATACAGTCCAAAAGGCTTACAGCTATATTTGTATTGTTTATTGTATTGTAGCAAAGTTCTTCTAAAAAGCATTCACTCAATGAACGTCACCGTTTATAAAAAAACAAATGACGACCTTGCCTTACTTTTCTTCTGCTTCACAGTCATTTGTGTCTGGCCTAAAAAAACTTAAGATACATTATAGTTAGTCATTGCTATGTTACAAAAAACAATGTTCCAGAAATATTTATTCGGCTCTCTTTGCATCTCTGCTTTTAAATGAATAAAGCTGCCAGTTTTGTTTTTCCCCCTTGTCATCCAGATTTAAAAACTGCTTCCTTTTATTTCTTTCAGCATATGTTTCCACTTTGAAATCATGTTTAAGATTACATTTAGGCTCTAATTAAAATGAAAGATTTAGCTCTCAAAAGAGCCACAAAAAGGGAAGTGTTTGGAACTGGTTTGGTGATTTCTCTAACAGACTCCTGACTGCATGAGGTCCTGTCACCGGTTTCCAGTGGGCGTTACTTGAAGAAGCCAATCACAACCAGGCAACGTTTGAACATAAGATTTATTACTGTCAAATCTAACAAAACCACACCCTACTTTAAGGCAGTCTAACAAAACAGTAATGTGTTTTTAAAAAACAACAACTAATGTAAGGCAAAGACTTGAATTAATCTTTAAAGTTGAGTGTTACTAAAGACGCAATAACGTCAAATAAATAAATTGGTTAAACTTAAACTGATCAATTGTTTTTAGAAAACAAAATACTATTTTTGGCTTTTTTTCTAAAACAATAATTTGTTTTAGAAAAACAAATTAGTTTTCTGTCATTAGTTTTCAAATCATTCCTACTTAACAACATGGTCTTCATGGATGAGCTATTGTCATCAGAAACCAGACATACACATACATATATACATATATATATATATATATATATATATATATATACATATATATATATATATATATATATATATATATATATATATATATATATATATATATATATATATATATATATATATATATATATATATATATTGAAGTCTTTATGGACGCTACAGTTATTATGCGTGTTTAAAATCCTGAATGCAGAACACTTCTCCCAGACCTTACCACAGAGTTGTGCCTCCAGGTGAGTAACGTGAGGCGGTGCTGGTTCTCACTGAGCTGCTCCTTTATCTCAGGACTCATGCGTTTGATCTGACCGTCCAACGTGATCAGGATAGGCTGCTGACATAACTCCAGCAAGTGCAGGAGGCCCTGCCTGAAATTACACACAGCCTCAACACAACCGACTCGCAGCACCGATACAACACTGACCCCAAGTGGTAACTTACACGATGCCTAAATAATTCCGCTGACTTTCATGGTCGTTTTATGACAAAGTAAATGTACTTTGTTTGAGACTGACCTGAAATTATTTGTGCACCAGTCCTGCTCAAGATAAGCGTGAGAGAGGAGCACTATGAGGCGGCGGGAGCGGCTCATGTTCATTAGGAACTCTGCTGAAGGCTCTGTATCATAAAGGGTGTAGATTCATTATTATGAAACTATATGGTGGGTTTAACAGCAGAACAGAACAAATATAGCTCACACAGACTTTACAACACATTATTTTATGTGTTTAGCAAAAGCAGTATGTTTACATAAAAACAACAGGCAGCAGTAACGTGGAAATGAATATCTTGTTTGCACAATGTTACCTGTGTTCGGCAGGATATCGTTGTCATTGAGGTGCACCTTGTACCCATTTTTATTTTCCAGGTGAGGTTTGAGGATAAAGTTGACAAACTTCCTGTCATATGCATTGTTGACATAAGAGATGTAGGCGTCATGTAGCTTTCCATCTGAGGATGCAAACGCACAAACAAAAAGACGTTAAGATTACATTCTATTCACAAAAACAACCTCGCATTGTCATTCCAAAAAAGGTAAAAAAACAAAACAACTGGAGTTGTTTTCTTCTTTTTTTTTGGAATGACCATGACCTGGATGACTGAGAATCTTCACCAGCAACGTCGCATTGCTTCGGCAAGTCTCACCATTGAGTTCATAGTCTCCATAGGAGTTCTTGTACCAGAGCTTGATGTTCAGGAGGCACCTACAGTAGACCACAGCCGCTATGCCCAAGAGGAGGAGGAAGCTGATGGCTGCGATCACTGCAGCTGTGTGGCTGGGACTGTCTGAGCACACACACAAAGATAATAATAGGACAAGAGAATACATTAACAATCTTCACAGATTAAATATTTAGGAAGCTATCTCCAGAGGGCAACATTTGAAAATACAACGTTTGGTACAAATATTTTGCAAAGTCGACCTATCTGACTGATTAGTCGACTAAGACTAGTAAACGACTAAGATGAGAAAAGCGAAAAAAACATTTAGGTTAATTTCATAGACAGCGACCCATTTCAAGTTGTGGTAATTTTAATCATTGTGGCTTACAGGAAATGACAACCCTAAATTCGGTTTCTGAGAAAAGTGGACTATTACATAAGAAATTACACTACATGCAGCCAATAAAGTAGAGGGACAACATGGCAGGTATTTGTACTTTGAAATTTGACTTTGCAACAGTCCAGCCCATTTTCTCCTTAGCCGAGGAGTGGCTTTACAAGGAATGCTTCAGTTGCAGCCCATGTCCTGAAGCCACTTAGAGCATAAACTCCAACTGCAATCAATCCCTCGGGAATCTGCCCAGCTGCCCTTTTTCTGCGGACTCACAATAATCTTAAAGCAGTGATTATCCATCTAGCACGTGTCACTTTATCTGCCACAGATTTTTCTTTCCACTCAACTTTCCGCTAGTATTCTTGGACACAGCGCTCTGTGTACAGCTATCTTCTTTAACAATGATCTTTTGTTGCTGGCACCATAGGGTGTCAGTGACTTTCTGCTGGACAACTGTAGTCAACAGTCTATTCTATGACTGTGTTAGCTGTAATAAATGTTATTAAATAGCTGACTGACTCCTGTGTTCTCCACCATGTCATCTTCCTGTTTTCAAATATAAGAAAGCATATATCTCATCCAAAAAACAAAAACAACCTAAAGATGAAAGAAATGTATGCAAAAAAAAAAAATCCAGGTTTATTTCTCTTCTTTACAGTTTTACCACCCAAGTTTCCCCAACCTTTCTTACTTGAATTTTGCACGCTGAAGTCAGAGGAAACATTCCTCACTGTGCAGCTGTAAAGTCCAAAATCCTCTGGTTCTCTAAGGGTGAACTGAAGCAGGCTGCTTACAATCAGTTGGCCAGCATCAGGGGACCTGATAAGTACGAAAGAAAAGATAATATTACCCTCCTCTACAAACCCCAGCTCTGGCGCAAAGTGCACTGAAGGAAAACGAATATCTTAAAAGCTTCCAAAGACCATGACGTTGTGTTGTGCAGATAGAGAGTGCGGTTGGTGAGTGGCTGGCCGTTTTTGCTCCACTGCAGTGTGGTTTCACACTGCTCCTCCGATGGGTCCCAGAAGAGAAGAGCAGTGCAGTTCAGTTTCACCGTGTCTGCCACATTTCTCCAGAGTTTGCTAGGGTTACTATTCGGTTTAAAATCTGGAGCTTTGACACACTGAGACTCTGTAAAGAAATACAACAGGGATCGGTGTTCACTATGAGAGCTTCACACAATAAATAACTTGATGTAAAGGAGGTTAAATCCTCACCATTAAGGTAGCGGGTTTTAAATAACTTTATGATACAATATTACACAAACACCCACCCTTTACTACAAGGCGCACAGTGAACGATGTGGAGCTGTTTCCTTGTCGCATACAAGTATAATTCCCTTTGTCCTCTAAGCTGATGCTGGAGAACTCCAAGAAGGGCTTCCCTTCCTGATTCTGGAGCTCCTGGCAGTCCTTCTGCCAGGTCAACAGGGTTTGGGGGAAACTCTCAGGCTGATGTCCCTGCAGAGGACACTGCAGTACAAATGAAGGCCTCGGCTGCCCTAAATAAACCACCTGCTCCTTAAACCTGCTCTCATCCACACAAGTCTGACCTACAAAAGGAAATACAGAGTTACGCACTCCTGCTAAAGATAAGTAATCTAGAACTTTAACTTTTAGCCCCGATTTTTCAAATTCAATTCCCAGTACAATTTAACACTTCACTTTATATACCTCTTTTGCATGTTTGGTAAATATAAGCACAAAACTTGAAGTTGAACACGCATATGTTCAAATTTGAACACTTTACCATTCTGATGTTCACGGTTGAAAAGCAATTATCTTCTATTCCACAGATTGTGCTCTTTGATTGTCCAAAATGCAAAATTTATGTTCTGATAAAATGTACCTTAATCCATTTGAATACATGACAAATGAATGTGCTTTAAATTCAATGGTCAACTGCCTGAAGCAGACCTTGATGACTTTTCTTTAACCCAGTGATATCTGTTTCTTCAAAACACTCCCTCTGAGAAGTATAAAGAAAAACTGTTTTGAAAGACTAACAATTTTCCTTTTGGTTTTTGTATGATAGCTTGTGCCTAACACACATGTACTGACCCATCCTTGCCTGATCATATCGCTACGGGGGGATTTCAAAGCGCTTCTGAGAACTGAGTCAGTGACAAAGAATGATGAAGGAGAAATGAAGAGAGAAAGGGGATGGAAAGGCACAATGATCGACTGACTGAACAGTCGGAATGCAATGAACCAAGAAGTCGTGCCCAGTCAAGGTCCTAAAAACAAGTCTGGATCCACTTCTTAACAAATTGCTTTTATTAAACAAAATATTCTTCATACAATTCGATTCAGAAGTCAGAGTGAGAGATCACCACGACATTATGAGTCAGAGACAGGAGAGAGAGCCCACCAGCCCAACACAAGGTGACCTTTCAACCTGAATGGCAATGAGTTGGACTATTCTATGTCGGCAGCGTCATAGGGACAGGAGTGAGGGAACTGAGGTCCAAACTATGTTTTCCAAAGAGAGGTGACTTCACAGTCAGGTGACACAAGGCGCTTCCTATAAGAGCAGTGACAGGTGGCTCACTTGGAGTTCATTCCTGTGTTTCTCTTTTCCAAGCCTTTTCTAAAGTCAAGTCACGTATTTAGAAATGTAAATTATGCACAGAGTTTAGCTTTCCATAGAGAGAACGTCTGATTTGATAAGATCTTTATCAGCTAAAGAAAACCTGTACCTTTATCGTGGCAGCCCTTTGAGAATTGTCTGCAAATACTTAGATTGTTTAAGTCTTTTTCATTTATCAGTCAATCATTGCATTAGTCTGATTACTAATACCTCAATTACTGATTCTTCTAGTGACTAGATGCAATCAATCAAATGGATTCAATTTAAAATTGAAGAGTTAATATTGTGATTCTGAAAACAGACATTTTCTCCTTCTTTTCATGATGTATGCAATTTAGTGCTCCCTGACAAAAGACAATTTACCCTTCAGACAGGCAGATTTAGGACTTCAGACTGATAAAAATAACACTGTATTTAGTGGGACTAATGTGATTTTAACACATAAGCCTACTGATTCTACTACTGATTCTGCTTCTACTCGTCATACACTTCTTGCAGTGATCACAAAGCTTCTAGCAGAATTCTGGCTCAGCATTTGGCTAATCCTCCTAGCAAAATTTGTAGTTTATTTAAATATGTTGGGTCCTGGCAATATGACTGAGGTCAGGGGTTTAATTTTAGCTTATTGATGCAATCAAAAATATTTAAGGTGTTCAACAGCAACCAAGGATTCACCGAGGCAAACACAAACGATTAACTGGAAGATCCTGAAACACAGGTGCTACTGTTCAAAGTGAAATGAGTTTTACACTCCTGTGAATTGATAAGATGCCAACCAACACAAAAGGAGCAGCTCCACAATACGCAACCTTGAAGTCAACCAAAAGGTGCACACGTGGGAAACCCATAGGCCTTCTGGAAAAGCGTGTTATGGTCAGAGAAGATGAGGTTGTCATGGTTAGTCAGAAAGAATAACGATGACAAGAAGCAGGTTGAAAGGAGTCAACATGAAGCTTATAAACATCAGAACAATGTACCAACTGTCAAGTATGGTGGTGGTACCATCATGGTGAGGGCCTAATTTCCTCAGTAGAATTGGTGCATTGCACAAAAAGTTAAATTTGAGGATTATCTTTTAATTAGTTAATCCTCACCATCATCATTAATTATTATTATTATTATTATTATTATTATTATTATTAATAATAATAATAATAATAATAATATCATCATCATGAGTAATTTAATTTTCTAACTTTACCTCAAGAGATCCTGGATCTCTTGTTGGAACTCTATGTTCCAGTTGCACTTAATTTAAGCTTGCATGCATAATTTATTTTTCTTTTTTTGTAGATTAGACTAAATCTACCAAATAAAATCTTTGCACCCAGTTCTTGTTTTTAAAATGCTTTAAAGTTGTTTGTTGCATCACAGAGTGGTTCAACTGAAATAATTGAAAAGCCTAATAATATGGCACATTCAGACAGGTCCACGACGAGTGTGTGCAAATTGTTTCATAGATCAATAATATTCCTCATCGGTGAAAAGGGTCTGCATACACTCAGGTAAAACACAAGACAGTGCGGATACATTTTGGGATTGACCCAAACCAAAAATGAACACAAGACACATCCTGTTTCAGACGTAATGTTTGGTCCACATGGGCAAATTAAAATAATTGTCCCATACAGTTAATACCCCTCTCAAATGAAAATCATCTGCCTGGTTCTTTGACTGTGTTTTTAATGGTTTAAACACTGGACCATCCGGGTCCGAAGTCCTGCCGGGATCTAGCTCTGTTGCCAGGCAACAGCATGTGACTTCGTGACAAATATGACCCTGAATGACCACATGTACGCTGACCCTGTATTACCAGCATCACGCAACTCTCCACGAGTAGGTAGCACTAATAGAATAATTTAAAATAAGTAGATACAAATATTTAAAAAGAACTGAAGTAAACAACTTTGTGCATCCTTACCGACGACGGTGGCCTGCTTGCTCCATATTCCGCAACACACCAACAAAGCAGCTAAAAGCAGAGCCATGAGCCAAACTTTCCCCCCTCCTCCGTCCTCAGGCTGGAAGATAAGCCTTCAACGTCGCTCCCAATAACAGGAGAAATGGTTAGTTTATTGCCATTTAGTTTCCCAGAGTCGCAGTAAAAGGCCACGCAGACGTCCGCCTTCTCTTTCATCAAAGACACCTGGAAGAACCTGAAGCCTCACTCGTGATTGGCTCCCTCCGGTCACGTGACGCCCACACCGGTTTCTACCTGCGGCAGATATGCAAATAGCCAAAGCAGCAAAAGTCACAGAACTGCCCCTACAGCTTCCAGCGATTAAAACCCAAACAACAAAGCACTCAGACAGACGTTTTGACGGTGCACAGGTGCATTTGCAGTTTAACGTTGTACCTGCTGTACTGATTTAAACGTCAGCTAAAGTATGACCTCTGTCAGCAGTTTTATCTTTATATCATCCTAGATTTAAAGTCATATAAATTGAAGTCTTCAAAAAACAAAAGAAAAAAAAGCACCTCTGAACAGCATAAATGAGCTGAGAAAGAATCTGTTTAACATTTGGGTGAATTTAGGTTTATTTGGGGCATCAAGTATTTGGGACAGGATCACAACACCACTCCACTATAACTTGGCAAAGCTTAGGTTACCAATAAAATTTATTTTTTTTCTATGTAAACTTTTTTATTTTTTCATAGTGATATACAGCAGACACAGAAAAAGACAGGCATTACATTGCATTGGAGAGCATTACCAAAGTTACATAACATAACTGAGGAGACATCATGGAGTCAACCTGGCAATTGCCTGGACTGTCAACCTGTCCAAGGTGTACAACAGGGCAACACAGAGACAATCAACCACACAAAAGCACTCAGACGTGTAAGGCAAATTTAACATAGCCAAATAATCCAACAGTCCTGTATTTGGACAATCTGAGGAGGCCTGAGAACCCAGAGAGAACCCACACATGCACAGGGAGGACTTGTAAGGTCAATTCAAGAAGACCGTGATACGGATTTTGATCCATGAGCTTTTAGCTGGCAGGCAGCAGTGCAAACAACTCTGTAGCCCTTAAATCTGAAGTTGGCCCCTGAAAACGAGGGGAAGAGAAAATATACGTGCATCAGGTGGATTTTGCTGTAAAATGAATCTGCACAGATAAATGCACTGTAGACAAAGACAATATAAATCAAATCAGTTTATTTCTATTGCTCCAATTTACAATGCATGACATCCTAACGCATTTTACAAAGTCAATTAAATCACATCATACAGGGAGATTGGTTGAAAAGTTTTCTTTCTAAGGAAACCCAGCAGATTGCATGGAGTCATTGACTTACAGCATTCACTCCCCCTGGATGAGCTTATTGCATTGGGCATAGGATTGTTGACTTTGCAGCAAACCCTCATACCGAGCATGCATACAAAACATATACACATACATATAAAACATATAAAACATGTATGATCTAAAGCATTATTTTCTTGCAGTCTAAAATTACCAAATATTTAGTAAAGTGGGACATTATTTTAAAGGCAATAAAATGAAATGTGTCTGATATTTGGAAATATAACCTAATTGAAAGGGGAAATTAGCAACAAACATTTAAAGAGATGTAGAAAAATAACTAAAAATAACTAAGTCCACAGACGTTACGGTGATCCATCCTAGTGTAACCCTCTGCTTGTGCACACTTACATTTTTATTTTTTAATTATTTAATTAGTTCACCTTATCTATGTAAATACATCAAAATCATGTGAAGGGAAAGCCAGAGAGCGGAAAACTGCAAGAACAGTAATAAAAAAAAAAAAAAAGTATCTGATATTTGGGGATTATCTGGAACAAGGGGGGGGGGGGGACAGAGTGAGGAGAAACGTGGAGAAATACAGAGAAATGGAAACAGTCCTCAGCTAGCACACTGGATATTACCTAATCAACCATCCAAAGGAAAAATGTACAATAAAATTGAAATATCAGGATTATGAAAGTTTAGATTAAAAAAGATCCACTTGGTCCTTGGCAAATTATCTAAACGACTGTTTCTGGTCTTATTGCTTGACTTTTTAAGAATATTTTAAGTCTATCTTTATGGTTGACAAGTTTCCCAATCAATCAAGTGTGAAACAACTGGACATATTTGATATCTATAGAAATTTCCCTTCAGGCTGGTCAGTGTTTGAAAGCATCTGACCAAGATGACTCAGAGAGATTCATCATGGAGAAAAACGTTTGGTTTTTGTAATTTATATAAATGTTTTTCCTCTAGGGAGGAAATAAACATAAAATTGCAGTGATTTAAAAAATACACAAACTCTTCATTAAAGATTCAGCTGATTATGTGCAGACATTTGTACCCATATTCTTGGTTTTGACACTGTGTGGATTAAAGAATCTCAACAATAAATTCAACCATGTTCACACAATTCTTAGTTTTGAAATTAATTCATCTTGTATCTTAAGAACAGTGCAGCAAATCATTAAAACCCTCAAATTATTATGGCATTCAAACCAAATATCAGTGTTTTTCTGTCAGAAAATTTCTGACCAGATCTATATGAACCATAATATTAGAAAACCATCTTCAAAGTTCTTCCGTAGATGGAAAATAAGAACATATCCCCTCCAGGCAGCAAGCTCGTAATAAATGAATGCAAATAGAATCAGAGAGTTGTGACTTTGTCTTTTTATAGTATAATATGTCCCATCAAGGAGTCAAATGGTGTCACACTTCAGAAAATAATAGTTTTGGTGGTATAGAAAATCAATTCAAGCTGAAGGAATGTCAAGGTCAGCCTTGCTTTGTAGAACTTGTCAAATGCTCCAAGTCCTTAAAATCCACCTATGTTCCTCTCTTGGCCTTTTATGGTCTTTCTTCTTTGATACTGGAGCAGTCGGCACAGACCAGGCTGCACACAGATTTACACCAAGCAAGAAACATTATGTTAGAAATAAAGTTTCTGATCCTTGAATATTTCTGTCTTTATAGCATTACATTCAACTTTCAAATGCAAACAAACCAAGCCAGGTTGTTCTGTGTACGATATCTGTTGCAAAGGGTTGCAGACAAAAGGAGTTTGTTTGCTCTGTGATGGGATTTCTCATTAGCTTAGTAGAAATTGACAGTACTTTGTCCTGTGCTGCCAAAAAATGTTCAGGTCAATACGGGTCTTTGTGGTCTGATCTTCAGTTAAAAAAAAGAAAAAAAAGAAAGAGAGCAAAAAAAGTGGCATATATGAATCACTGCGTTGCATAGATGTAATCTTTCTGGAATGTGTTTTATCGGCTAGCAAACTCACTCCATACTGCCATAAACATAGCAAAGAGCACTGGGCCACTATTGTCGAACAGCAAACTCAGCTGTGAACAAAAAAGATCAGCAGTGAGCACCAATCAGCAGGTAAGGTCAAGAAAGTGAGGTCAGTCATTATAGAGGTAATTGTACAGGAAAATGGTCTGTCACAACACTTAGAAAAAGAAGCAATTGGAAGGCTGACATGAGGGGGGGGGACTGTTGAAGTAGCTGAGGCCATAGAGAAAGACAAAGAATCCTATAAGAGCTGGTGGGACGAGTAGACATGTGTATCATCCCAACCACAGGAAGAACAAGGCCACCTTCACTTTATGTTTCTTTTAATAATGGTGGTGGTATGAAATCAAACAAAGTGCTCAATGTGAATGAACATCAGAATAAGGATGCAATTGTTTTCTCTTTCCTACAAACATGTTTAATGTTTTAGTGATTAATAACATTTTCAGTTTTAACTTATTTTCTTATGAAAGTAAATCAAAGGTTTTACCAATTGTCTTGTGAACAAATATCTATCTATCTATCTATCTATCTATCTATCTATCTATCTATCTATCTATCTATCTATCTATCTATCTATCTATCTATCTATCTATCTATCTATCTATCTATCTGTCTGTCTGTCTGTCTGTCTGTCTGTCTGTCTGTCTGTCTGTCTGTCTGTCTGTCTGTCTGTCTGTCTGTCTGTCTGTCTGTCTATCCCTTCCTAAGTGGATAGGCGTATGATTTAAAATGAAATGTTTGAGCCTTATCCTGATTATAAGAGGACAAGTATCACTTGTACGGTTGGTGTTATTGCAAATGAGAACACGAAAGTGATTCATTGGACCCTTGAAGCCCAGGCTCGTAACAGGTAATTTGAATGATTACATTCATGCAAAATGACATATCTCAGATCAGTTTAAAAAGATCTGAATCACCTACTCAGAAAATAAGATTTATGTAGGATAATGACTGGAGCAGGATTCAAATACCTAATGTGCACAAAACAAAGTTTAGACATACCTTATTTCAAAAGAAAAACATGCTCAATATTTCATAAACTTGATTATGACAAAAATATTCGCCACAGCACTAAGGGAAGTAAACCTATGATGTAAAAAGCATTTAAAAAATAACAACTTGTGGATCCAGCTAATGCAAACTTACATACTCTTTAAAATAAATGTATTTTAGATTTTTTATGCAAAACAAAGGTTCAGAGCAAGTAATAGATGTAAACTAGACATAAAAAAGTAATTTTGGCACCAGTTTTGTTTTTCACTATTTTTTTCAGTTATAACAAAAGAAGGTTTCAGATTTTTTTAAAGCCCAAACTAGATGTATTTTAAGCCTAACTCAGCAATGAAACTTACAGCATGGTTCTGGGTGTTACAAACATTATAGGAAGTACCTTTAAATACCTTTATGGATTTATCTAGTTTAATTCCTTTTATTTTACACTGACACATTCACCAAATTCTTGTATTACAGCAAGTTTTATTCACAGTACTTAAAAAAAAAACATTTTCCAGTGTATGGCAGTGTATGTATAAAGAATATTACCTTGGCTCTGCATACATCTTTGATCACTGAATATCTTTGCTAAAGTAAACATTTACAACTGGAGATGACTTAAAGGAGCAATAGGTAACATAATTACTGTAAAATCAACCAAAATCATTGTCATTTGTCACCTGGAATGGAACTAACATTCCCTACAATGTCTTAGTCAAGTTTTCTCCTTTCAAACCCATACAGAAAAGCTTCGGTGGAGAGTGTAGCCCACGTTTACTTCCTGGTTCCTGAGCCAATCATATGAGAGCTCCCAGGGTTCTCAAAACAGCATTTGGCATTTGATCTTGGAAAAAGAGCAGCAGCTTGATAACATGGAAGCAAGTAAGAGAAGTGGACCAGAAATGGAACATAATACAACATCATATTCCTATCCTGTGTTAGTAAAAATTCAGTGGCGTTTCTCAGTAACAACGGATCGTTGAGTAAATGGCTGGTCTCCATGAAACGTGTGTTGTTCCAATTTTAACAACTAGGTATTGCTTATTGTTCCTTTAAATATCCAGATTTGCGTGCCCAACTCAAATCACCTTACCTAGCTAATCCGTGATTTATGACAACATAGTTTTCAAAAACTGTATAACTTGAGAAGCTTAATAAAAAATATGATTATTATCATTATTATTGTTGGGGAAAAAACGACACACATTTAAAATATGTCTCGTACACATACAAGTCTCTTATTTTATTCAATAATATAAAACATAATAATGCAAAACATTCTCATTTATATAAATAAACACTCAAATGTGATCTGAATAAAAAAAAGCAACAAGCATTGTTTTGTTTTACTGTTTAAGGCATCATGATACCACAATCAGCAGTCAATAGTGTAGTAATATAAATAATTTGCAGGCTTTTGGCAGAACAATCATATACTGAATGGCTCACGATCACATTTCCAACACTAAGCTCTCAGCCAATACTCAGTATATAATACCACTAATGTAATAAAACGCAAGGTCAGTAACATCAGTTACAGTACACTTACAGTTCTGCTCAGAGGTTTACACCCATTCAATATGGGCACACGTTAG
This sequence comes from Fundulus diaphanus, assembly GCA_037039145.1. NCBI lineage: Eukaryota > Metazoa > Chordata > Actinopteri > Cyprinodontiformes > Fundulidae > Fundulus > Fundulus diaphanus. Next base: position 29,821,980 of record CM073134.1, read on the forward strand.
TAATATGGAACTTTCAATGATTTATATAAATATTTTTTTATGAAATAACACATGAAATGATTGTACAACATACAACCACAAAGACTGAAACCATAATACTTGGTGAATACATGACCATTTATAAACTTAATCCATAACTGTAACCCAGTGGCAATAGGAGAAAATTCTTGTTTTTAACAGTCTCTGATGTTGTATGTTATCGTTCCTCCCTGGTAAGAACAGGTTAAAATAAATCATTAAAACTCCAAAAGTGGTATGAAAATCATGCACATAATGAGAGTAAAATTCAAACCTTATCTATATGAGCCCAAGAACAAAACAAAAAAAAGTTTTTTGGTACATGGATTAGGCAGCACTTAAAAGTGTTAATTTCCAACATTGGATGAGAGGAGCGACTGTGTTTGATCTCTTCAGGAAGGTGATAAAAGATGAGAGATGTTTCAACCCTTCCCAGTTTTAGATGTAGATGCACAAGGCCATACTGGGGTTGTATTTTCACAGTAAAATATGTCCCATCAAGGAGTTCAAACGCCGTCAGGCTTAAAAGACCTGCAGAAATTTATATTTGAAGTTAGGAAACATAGTTTATGTTAGATGTACAACTTTCAATGCTTCACCTTGAATAAGAATATAAATGAATTTGACTGTGAATGTTTAACATTTCATTCAGGGCTTAAATATCCTCATTAGCTTCAAGCACTGAAAAATGCAGTACAACAGGAAAAAAAAGTAATCGCTAAAGTTAATTGCACTTCCTCTGCTGCCGAATGATAAGGTAAGTGATAAAAGATAATATTTCATGAGAATATTTTGATAGTCAATTGGATGAAATGTAAAAAAATGGCTAATTTCTTTAGTCACATTTTTCAGACATAATTTATCAAAATCAACAACCCCCCTGCAGTACCTCCCCCGTGTTGGAGACCTCTGGTCTAGAGTATATACATTTTTATTTTTTCTAGAGCATCATAGTTTTATTATGCTTCAATTTGAACAGTAATCATGCTACTAGCAGTAGCTGTGAAAGGAACATTATTTAAACACAAAAAAGAAACACCAGCAACAGAAATATTATGACTTCTGGGAGTTTCAGGTTCAGAGAAACAAAACAGAAACACATCTTTGTGACTTACTTAAGTTCCTCTTTAAGTCTGTCGAGTTTGTCAAAGAGTTTGTCATTCTTCACTTGCATTGGAGCCGCCGGGATAAACCAGGCTGCAATGAATTTACATATGACGAGAATATGCTGCAAGGAGAGTGGATAAAGTTAGGAATGCCATATCTTTTTCCATCTGTAGCCATGTGCTTTTTTTACAGCTTTGCATTTGGCCTTTAAAGGCCAACAAACAGTCGCATTCATGTCTTATTATTGTGTAAAATGAAAATAACAAAAAAAAAAAAACATTTAGCTCAGCCAGCATGTGAAAGATTTTTGTTTTGTTAAGACTTACCTCAAAGAGGATAACAAAAGCAAAGCGCACAGCTAAAATCAGCCAAAACTGTGGAGTAACATTAAAGTCACTGTTTCTGTAGTCCTTGTAACTGCGAAGAGATACAGAACAATACATGTATGTTTAATAAATATCCATAAACACCATTGCTTATTAAAAACTTTGTTTTCCAAAAAAATAAATAAATAAATAAAGGGTGACAAACCTGCATGACGTGGCATTGAAGCCATCAGGAGTGACCATTTGATACGGTGTAAAATTTACTCTGTTGTCATTCATTGATGCAATGGACAGGGTGTTACTGATGTAACCAACCATGCAGCTATGGCACAAAAATATTCAGAAGTGAATGTTTACATGGACCATTACAAAACATAACCCATTTAAAAAAGTGGATTAAGGCTCACTCTATATCTGTTGTTGTGCTGTTGACACATGGGCCATAGACATAACGATACACAAGTCGAGGGATAAAATCCGACGAGACCCCAATCACAAGCCCATTTACAATGACAGCTAAAACACCAATAGCTTCCAGTATGTCTATCCAGACACCTGAGGAGAATGAAAAGGACCGTCAGATGTATGAATCCACAATAAAATGAAATAATCTACAGGTCATCGTTACCAATATTGTTGGTTTTCTTGGGAACCATTCTGCGCTCTAGAGTGAGCATCTTAATGGCATCCAAGCGGATCTCAACCACATTATTGATTAAAGCAAACAGGGGGGCAAGCGGAAATGCTGCCACAAATATGGTGGTGAAGCTAAACTGGATCACTAAGGTGAGAGCACAGAAAAAAAATTATGTTAACCAAAACAAGTAGAGCATTTGTGTCAACAGTGCGTACTGAGCACAAAGTACCATACCCATCTCTAAGAACTCGTTGAACAGGCTGAATGAGTCCACATGAGTGAGTCGATAGTTCTTGTGCCAGTCTTTGAGTTTGCACATGTCACACAGCTCGTCTCCGTCTTTGGCCTCAGATTCATCTTTCTGGTAGCAGACACCGCATCTCCTCTGTAGCTTAGGGGATCTTTTCCTCAAAAACTTGTGGATCCACCTAATGCAAAGTACAGGCAGCTTTAATGTAGCCTAAACCAACATTTTACATATCTTACATCATTATGATGCAATCTGATACATAGACAATGCAAGCTGATGCATGTAGAACGAATATGACACAACATACAATGACATATTATATAAAATGATCATATGTTGCAATACAATATGAAAATTATAATAAGCTATGAAGACTCCTTAGAAGCACCATGGCTTGAGGATAAGCAGGCTCCAGGTTTGATAGAGGAGAATGATAGGAATAGGGTGAGAGCGATGTATGATCCACTCTGTAAAGAGATCAGTCAAAATAAGAAGATAATACTAGTGTGATATGATAAGAGTTGATGTAATATGATATAACGCAATATGATGCTAAATGACGCAACACACTATTGCAAGGTACAATACAATAGGATGCAATATGATACAATACAATACAATAAGATAAACTGCATGATAGATAAGATGAAAGATAATGTAGTATGTGACATAATACAATGTCATGCAGTATTGGAGGCGCTGTTGAGCTCCTGAGATTGCAGTAAGGCATATTGAATCACTTCCTGTTTTCTGTTGCTGTGTGTGGATTGTGGTTTGGTGTTCCAGACTCTCTCCGTTTTATCTTAAATCTCTTTGCTGTGATATCTTTTTCTTTTTCAAACACATAAGCACATTTAAAACACGTTCTCTGTTGCTCCACTTCACATTTGGGAACTACTCGTGGTAAGAGGTCACTAGCCTAGCCTAGCTTTAGCCTTACTATGGTTTCCTCCCATATCCTTCCATCAATTTCCCCATCTCTGCCTAAGTCTCTCTCTCCTGGTCTCTGTGTCTGATGTTTAGTTATTCCTCTGCCTCCTTTAGTGATAATGATACGTGTAATACATGTAGTGTTTTTGTAGTTTTGGAGGCGAAGGTGTCAGAAATGGAGACCCGGCTCTGTGCTGTTGAAAACCCAGCAGATAGCCGAGGCCCCTTAGCCAGTTTCATGTAATGGTCCCCCAGCAGTACCCGAGAAGCAGGGTAACCAGCCCGGCTGGGTGACTATACCCAGGAAGCATAGTTCTAGATTCCAGCCCCTGGGTCACCACCAACCCGTCTGCGTTCCTAACAGATTTTCCCCACACAGCGACACACCCGCAGAGAAGCCGACATTGGTGATTGGCAGCTCCATGGTCAGAAACATGGCACTAGAGACACCAGGGATCATAGTCAAATGCCTTCAAGGGGCTAGACGGCTGACATCAAACCCTACCTGAAACTGCTGGCTAAGGAAGGATAAGCGTAAATACAGTAAAATTGTTATTCACGCTGGCGGTAATGACAACCAGTTACGCCAATTGGAGGTCAGTAAAGTTAGTGTTGCTTCGGTGTGTAAGTTTATTAAAACAATGTCAGACTTCGTAATTTTCTTAGGTCCCCTGCCTGATCTGACCAGTGATGACATGTTTAGCCGCATGTCATCATTCAACCGCTGGTTGTCTAGGTGGTGTCCTGAAAACGACGTGGGCTACATTGATAACTGGCAAACTTTCTGGGGAAAACCTGGTCTGATCCCGAGAGACGGCATCCATCCCACTTTGGATGGTGCAGCTCTTCTTTCTAGGAATCTGGACGGATTTATTAGTTCTCCTAAAGTTGTTTTGTATTGTCCACCAAGCATTTATGCTCATTTTTTTGATCAGTTCTCAGACTTCTTATCTGATTTAATGTTAAACACTGACAAAGTTATTATAGTGGGGGATTTTAACATTCATGCTGACACTGAATGTGATAACCATAATATAGCCTTTAACACTATCCTTGATTCAATTGGCTTTGTTCAAAATGTGCATAAACCAACGCACTCTTGCCTTCATACTTTGGGCCTTGTGCTGACATATGGCATTGATTGTGAAGAATTAACAGTATTTCCTCACAACCCTGTCCTATCTGATCATTTTTTAATAACATTTGACTTCAATCTAACTGAGTTCTCCACCCCCAAAAGAAGGTTTCATTATAGTAGATCTTTATCAGACAATGCTGTATCTAACTTTAAAGAGTCTGTCCCCCTTTTAATTTCCTCAGTTTCACAGAAATGCTCAGCATATGGCAACAATATTGTTTCTTCCCTTTCACAAATTGACGCCTTTGTGGTGTCACTTCTTCATTTTGTTTTGCATTAGACAATGCAGCTCCCTTGAAAAAGAAGGTGATTATTCACAGGAAGCTGGCTCCCTGGTTTAATTCAGAGCTGCGTTCCTTGAAGCACAATGTTAGGAAATTGGAGAGAAAATGGTGCTCTACACACCAAGAGGAATCCTACCTAATCTGGAAAGACAGTCTACTGTTGTATAAAAAGACCCTTCGCAGAGTTAGCGCAGCATATTTTGCATCAATAACTGAGAAGACTAAAAATAATCCTAGGTTTCTCTTCAGTACAGTTGTCAAACTTACTCAGAGTTACAGCTCCGTTGATCTATCCTTTCCCTTAGCTCTCAGTAGTAATGACTTTATGGGATTCTTCATAAATAAAATTGATTCTATTAAAAATAAAATCATGATTACCTCGTCCTCAGTAAGTGAGGCAGCGTTGGAGGAATCTTTAGAACCTGCGCGGTGTTTGAACTGTTTAGAAGCAGTAGAGCTTTCTGAGTTATCTAAAATTTTAGCTTCATCTAAACCGTCCGTTGTCTTCCGCTTATCCGGGGTCGGGTCGCGGGGGTAGCAGCTTCAGTAGGGAGGCCCAGACGTCCCTCTCCCCAGCCACTTGGGCCAGCTCCTCAGGAGGAACCCCAAGGCGTTCCCAGGCCAGCCGGGAGACATAGTCCCTCCAGCGTGTCCTGGGTCTTCCCCTGGGCCTCCTCCCGGTGGGACGTGCCTGGAACACCTCTCCAGGGAGGCGTCCAGGAGGCATCCTGACCAGATGCCCGAGCCACCTCAACTGGCTCCTCTCGACGTGGAGCTTCATCTAAACCTTCTATCTGTATGTAGACCCAATCCTAACCAAGTTGTTTAAGGAGGTATTCCCTTTGATCAGTGGTCCAATTTTAGACATGAATAATGAATCCTTAGTAAATGGATATGTACCACAGGCTTTAAAAGTAGCTGTTATTAAACCTTTACTTAAGAAACCCTCTGTTGATCAAGATACAGACCTACAGTATATATAATTTTCTTTTCTTATCTAAAATTCTTGAAAAAGTAGTTGCTAATCAAATATGTGACCATTTACAAAGTAATGACCTACTTGAGGAGTTTCAGTCAGGCTTCAGAGCTCATCATAGCACTGAAACAGCTCTGGTGAAGGTCACTAATGATTATATTCTCATGGCCTCAGAAAATGGACTTGTGTCTGTACTTTTCCTGTTAGATCTCAGTGCTGCATTTCATACAGTTGATCACAATGCTCTCCTAGAAAGACTTGAATTTACTGTAGCCTTCCATTAATCCCTACTAGGGATTAATGGAAAAGCATTAGGCTGGTTTAAATCTTATCTGTCTGACAGATTCCAGTTTGTTCATTTTAATAATAAATCTTCTTCAAACTCTAGGGTGACTTGTGGAGTACCACAGCGTTCAGTTCTTGGACCAATTATCTTTATCTATGCTTCCGATTGGCAAAATGATCAGACAGCATGGGATTAATTTCCACTGTTATGCTGATGACACTCAGCTATATCTATCCATAAATCCTGATGAATCCAATTAATTACTTTAACTACAGGCATGTCTTGATGACATCAAAACTTGGATGTCTTTAAATTTCCTGCTTTTAAATTCTGACAAGACAGAAGTTGTAATCTATGGACCAGAATCCTCAAAAAATAAACTTCTTAATCACTTGATCTGGATGGCATTAAATTAGCCTCTGGTAATAAAGTAAAAAATCTTGGTGTTATTTCTGACCATTACGTGTCATTTAAATCCCATAAACAGGCTTTCAGGGTTTTCTTTTTTCACCTCTGGATATTGCCAAAATTATAAATATTTTGTCTAGTAGTGATGCTGAAAAACTAGTCCATGCATTTGTTACTTCAAGGCTGGGCTATTGTAATTCTTTACCATCAGGAAGTCCACAAAATGCAGTTCAAAGCCTTCAGCTGATCCAAAATGCTGCAGCAAGAGCTCTGATAAAAATTAAAAAGAGGGATCATATTTCTCCAATTTTAGCTTCTCTTCATTGGCTTCCTGTTAAAATAAGAATATAATTTTAAATTCTTCTTCTAACGTATAAAGCCCTTAATAATCAAGCTTCATCATATTTCAGAGCTCTGATTACCCCGTATGTTCCTAACAGAGCACTTTCAGAGCGCTCTCAGACTGCAGGTCTGCTGGTGGTTCCTAGAGTCTCTAAAAGTAGAATGGGAGGCAGATCCTTTAGCTATCAGGCTCCTCTCCTGTGGAACCAACCCCGAGTTCAGACACCCTGACTACTTTTAAGACTAGGCTTAAAACTTTCCTTTTTGACAAAGCTTATAGTTAGAGTGGCTTATATTACCATGAGCTACCTCTATAGTTATGCTGCTATAGGCTTAGGCTAGTGGAGGACATCAGTGTCTAGTTTTCTCACTCTGCTGAGTTCTCCTGCTGTTCTCCAACTTGCTGTATTGTTTGTTGTTATTTCAACATCTAACTTTTTATTCTCTCTGTCATTTTTCCTTCATAGTAAGTACGCCTGGTCTGGCGTTCGGTTAGCTGCGACACCATCCATGGGAGGCAGATCATCCGCTATTACCACATAACATAGAATGGATTCCTGGATCAATGTGTGCTTCTGTGCTTTTTGTGTCTCTGCTCTGTCTTCTCTAACCCCCAGTCGGTCGAGACAGATGAGCCTGGTTCTGCTGGAGGTCTTCCTCCCTGTTAAATGGGAGTTTTTCTTTCCACTGTTGCTTCATGCATGCTTGGGATTGCTGCAAAGCCATCAACAATGCAGACGACCGTCCACTGTGGCTCTACGTTCTTTCAGGAGGAGTGAATGCTGCTTGTCAAAACTTGATGCAATCTGCTGGGTTCACTTAGATAGGAAAGTTTTTGACATATCTGTTTTATTTGATTGTATTTAACTTTGTAAAGTGCAATATGATGCAATATAATGTATACTATACAAAAAGAAACTTGTCATTCAGGATATCGTATAATATGATACAACGCACCATATGCACAACATGACAAAATATTATGGAAAATCATACGGAATGATGCAGTATGATGCAGTATGAGAAAATATAGCCTAATATGACACAAAACAATGTGATGGTGAGTGATTAACACAGTAAATAAAACTTACGGGCCACTGTACTCAACCACATTGCTGATGATTTGCTTCAGCACCATTATAATCATCATCTGAATGAACAAGTCTGTGAGACATCCACTTGGATGACACTAAAACAAACACAGTGACAATTGTCGGAACAACACAGTCATATTATCCACTTAACAATAATGACAATTTTCCATCAGCCATACTGTAATAAACAAGATATTTTTAATCTGTAATTGCTTACTTCTTCCAGTCTCCACTTCCCTCCAATCCGTACATATTCCCCTGGATGGCCATTTATCCTGTCATCAGAGCATAAAAACATTCAGTTACTTGTCCTGTAAGTCTAAGCCAATCAGGAAAAGAACAAGAGGTCTCAGGAGCCAGAGCATGAATCTTGAGGTTTTACCTGCCGAGAACAAATGCCACATAGAAGAGAGAGGAGAAGTAGGTGAAGAACTGGAAGGTGAACATCTTGACAGTAAAACTCTTCTCTGTGGCAGCAAACGATCTGGTTTTTTCTGTTAAAAGAAAACAAAGTTTATGTTTCGCCGTACTACTGAGTTTGCACAAAACCCAAAAGCATATCCAGTAGTACACTGTAAAGCGTCTTCTTTTTATGGTTTCCTTCTTTTTTTACCTCTGGGTCAACCTGTTTTTTTACCTTCTTTTCTTATTTTGTTCCCTTCCGCTGACTATAGCACTACTCATCCAAAGACAGATGACAGAACACTGTTCTTTAAAATTGCGTATGTAAACCTCTTAAAATCTATTTGTTTATTTTTTAACTATTGTTTATTTTTTAACAAACAGAAACAGTGTGTTGCTCTTGAAGCACTTTTTACTTTTTCACCCTGTGAATCGACAGCCGCATCACTTCCTTTCTTTTTAACTTGAACATCTCATTATCTAAATATGTCGTATTATCTATTAATAATCACAATATTTTCCCCTCCTGATGTTTCTCCTCTGTTGAACAGCCTAAACTTAAATATAGCTTATTTTTTTTCATAGTGTGCGTTTGCATTTCTAAGGGTGTTCTTTTAGAATAATCATCCTTCGTTTTTTCCATTGGTGTTTTTGATTTGACTTATATGGACAATCAGCTGACATGTCACCAAAATTTCATTCCGACTGCATGACAGTAAAAATTATTGATTCATGGTGTGTAGGCAATTGGCAAATGTGCATGTTAAGCAGATCTTTGTCTTGCAACAAGACAGCTCTGGGGCCTGTTCTATACTTGGAAACCAAAAAACATTTTAGGCAAATTAATTAGAACAGAGTCTATTCTCTTCCATGTGTATCATTACTTATTTTTAATATTAAAGTATTCCCTACTTCCGGATTTAGCTGAAATTAGATATTCATGACACCAGGAACACATAGAGTAAAAAATACCTATGTCACAGAGCTTCATAGCTACAATCCTGTTGACCTGCAAAGAAAAACAATACATGAGGATCCTCGAGACCATTGCAAAAATACTACTGAAATCTACATTTAGAGGTCTTAGTACCCGCGTCATGATGGTGATGATGAGGAAATGGAGCACAGCGCCTGCTAACATCGCTCCGATGTTGGAATGGCTGTTTTCAGAAGATTGTTTAGCCAGAAACCCTGCTACTACCACCCTGAACACCACCAACAAATGTGTCAAGCCAATAATCACCGCTATCTGGGAAAACAGAAGAAAACTGTGTCACTGCTGCCAATACATAGATGGCTAGTTTGTTCGTCTCCCTCTGATATATATATATATATATATATATATATATATATATATATATATATATATATATATATATATATATATATATATATATATGAAAGTGAGATGAACAAACTAGCCATCTCTACCAGGAGGACAGAGTAGTATGTATACTGTATATATATATATGTATGCCTAAAATCTGTAATTAATACATTTTCATGAAGTGGAAAAAAAGATGTTTCTCACCATAATGGTGACACAGATCAATACCAGAGTGCTGTGGAGGTAAGAATGCTTGTACTCATTTGGGCGACAGTCACTATCGTTCACAATTTCCAGGATCAGTTCCTCCTGTAATAATAAAATTAAGTTATAAAATAGACAGAATCAACCTCCAATGGGCCTTAGTACTGCCTAAGAAAAATACAATATACTGAACTGACTTTACCTCTGATTCAGACCACTCCGACACTTTCCATTCGCACACAAAAGTTGCCCGATGTCTCTTCCAAAACTCCAGAAACAGTGTTGCTGTGGAAAAAGGACATCTCTGTAAATACCCGATTATCAAATAAAATATATTTTCGGTGTGTTTTCAAAAAGAGTGTAATTAAGTTATTGATATTTGCATGTGATTGCAGTTTATTATCTGACAGAATCACAAGACATGTCTACCAAATTTGTATTGAACTGATAAAATAATTTTACTCTGTGTTTACATAAAATCCAAGAGTTTTTACTTTTTTAATGAAAGTCATTTGTAAGAGCTGGCAGACTAAATTGAGAAGGTATTAAAAGATTCAACAATTTGCTATATATTTTTACACTTATCATATGAAGGTCATACTCATAGTTTTTCTGTGCCATTCAGGACATGACCTTCTAAAATCTTAATGTTGCCTTTATCTATTTGGGATTTATTTGGGACCACAGACCTGTTGGAACGCCCAACTGGATTTGAAGGGTTCAGCCATGTTGTCAGTTTTTGAATTATTTAGATCACAGAAATGAATGCAGTCAAACACACAACAGAGTGGATGCTGGTAAAACAGCAGCAGAATCTAAAAGCACTATGTACATACTATACACAAATCTGTTAAAATCTCATTATGTATTCACCTTTTCAAAAAGATAAGTTCCATTCAGGGAAACTAACCCCAAACCATGATGCTGCCACCTTGATATTTTACTGTAGGTATGGTATGTTTTTAGTGATGCACAGTGTTGTTTTTGTACCAAAGTTGCAATTTAGTTTCAATAGACTATGACACATTATCCCACAAGGTTTTGTAAATTTTAGCCAGACTTGGGCACCCATCACTGAGCACAATTCATGAAAGGCCTACACTGTATATTCTTCATGTTCACACACACACACACACACACACACACACACACTTAAGAGTGCACACATTTATGCAACCATGTTTTTCTGTTTTATTTCTTATATTTTTATTTTTCATACTGTTCAGTTGTACGTTGTATGTCACAATACAAGTGACACACATTTTGAAATTGTTTATTAATGTTCCCCTTTACATCACAATAACCTGTCACTTTAATAGAAGCGTGTACACTTTTGAGAGCCAGTATGTTTGAACCTGTATGTATAATTTTGATGTGAAAAGTCACAATACATTCAACCTAGTGCATTGAATTCTTATTTTTAAAACACATTGAATTTTTGTATAATGCATGATAATGCTGCAACGAAACACCAGTGCTTAAATCACTTGTTTGGAGTCCACAATCAACATTGCATTCATCCCTATGAACAGTGTATGCCAACTTCTGACTCACAATGAAGATATAATTTAGTCTGAAGTGTCTAATTTATGTCTTTGAAGCCGTAACACACAAGTCAGTTTTCTTTTTTTCAAAATTTCCCTGCCTTTTTAGAAACCGTATTATATATTCTTGTAGGTTTTATAAATGACTGCCTGCTTAACTACTCCCACAGACAGATGGCGCCTGTTTCAGGGGTAAGTAGCCAAGAGGAGTAGGTTTTATATTATCTTGGCAGTGAACTTCTCGATATTATAATAACTGGCAGATAGGTAAAATAAATCTAAGGCAGAAAAACATGCAATTGTACAAGGTGTCCTGCGCAGATAAAATGTTTAGGCAAAGAGACATTGGCATTGTAACAGAAATGTTCAGCTAATTTTCTGTTAATAAATGTGTCTGATCTTCATCACTGTGTGGCATAAAAGTAAGTAATCTGTCTTGAATATGTGTGTTTTATCTGCTGACAAACTCACTCCATATTGCCATGAACATAGCGAAGAGCACCGTGCCATTGTTGTCGAACAGCAGGCTCAGCTGTGAACAGAGGAGATCAGCAGTGAGCACCAAGAAGCAGGTATTAACCACTGAGCCATTTAGTAGTAAACACCCTGACAAACCTTGGCATATGAGCAGGTCTCTGAAAGCTTCCACACTTTGCAACCCTCGTCACAAAGCGGACACATGACTCTGTCAGATTCACAAACCTCTTTTCTACAAGACAGTAAGGTCAGCCGTTATGGAGGGGTAATTGCAGAGGAAAATGGTCTGTCACATCACTTAGAGAAAGAAAATGTTTTAAAGCTTACATGAGGGGCGAACTGCCGAAGTAGCTGAGGCCATAGAGAAAGGCCAAGATCCCTATAAGAGCTGGTGGGATGAGTAGCCATGTGTACCATCCCAACCACAGGAAGTACAAAGCTACCTTCTCCCCAAAGTAGTTCCTGAAAATACACACAAATGGTGAAGAGAAAAACATGAGAGTCAGAGAAAGGGCAATGCTTTTATCATCTCCAAGAGTAGAAATAAACAAATACTGCAGATGAATGTGCATTTTAAAATAGTTTTGTATATTGTTGCCACTTGGACAGCTTTGTGAAAAGGTATTGCCTCCTTCCCCTGTTTCTTTTGTTAAAACCTAAAGGTTATAAGGTAAATCAGACAAAGATGTTCAAAGGTTGATATGTAAAACTGTTTTCAAATCCTAATTTTATCGGTTATAGGAAAAAGGTGGTCCTGAGTGACATACAGTAGCACAGAAGTGATATATATCCTATTCCAATATTTGTTCTCGACAAAAATAAAATTAACACCACACCGTAAAATTAACACTGCTCACATACAGTTTCCTTCATGAGTGAATGTCTGCTTCAAATGAACGTATCTTGGTTTGTTGCTCGTGATGGTTTGGTGGAGTGAGGAATCAATAGATGGATTAGGACCTGGTCAATCTATGAGTCACCTCTCACCTACAGTCATGAGATATTGATTTGGACAGAAAGCAGGAGATCTTGGTTAAAGCCGGTTTAAATTAGCCTCTTTTGCTTGGTGGCTCAGCTCAAGGATGGAAAGAGTGGAGAGCTCTTTATAGGAGTTTATAGTATAATAGTATAGTTTTAGTCTGTGAGGCATCCACCTTGTCTGCTTTTAAGACCAGGTTTAAAACTTTCCTTTTTGACAAAGCTTATAGTTAGAGTGGCTTAGGTTATCCTGAGTTATCTCTGTAGTTATGCAGGTATATGCTTAGGCTACTGGAGGACATTAAGACCCATTTCTCTCACTCTGCTGAACTCTCCTACAATTTGTTTTTCTTTCAACTTTATATTATGGTTTTTTTTTCCTCTAGTAGGTACATTTTGCCTGACATTCTGTTTAGCTATGACAAAGTCCTGGAGGGCAGATTGTCTGCTGTTATCCTCTCTAACATAGAAAACATTTCTGGATCAGTACTTCTGTGCCCTTTTTTGTGTCTCTGCCCTGTCTTCTCTAACCCCAGTCGGTAAAGGCAGATGGCCGTTCACACTGAGCATGGTTCTGCTGGAAGTTTCTTCCTGTAAAGGGGGGGTTTTCCTCTCCACTATATGCATGCTTGGTATGAGGGATTGCTGCAAAGTCAATGACAACACAGGTGACTTCCCACTGTGATTACACACTCTTTCAGCAGTGAACGCTGCAAGTCAATCACTTTATCCAATCTGCTGGTCTTCCTTAGATAGGAATCTTTTTGACCAATCTTTTGGTAGGCTTAGGTTGTACACCCCTAAATGTTTTGCTCAGCTTCAGTTTGTCTTTGATACTTTTTTTGGACAGAAAGGGCTTTATTGCTGCTCTTCTTGTTATTTGGCTTTTATCCGAAAGCAAGATATTTCCCTGTGGTTTTATGTGGTTGACCAACACAAAGTAATGGATAGTAATAGATGGAAATTATTCATAGTTTTATTTTTCTTCTTCTTTTGTTTTAGAAACCCTCTGAAAGTGAGATGTGCATTTGTATTAAAATTGACTCTTCTGAGTCAATACAGTGTAAAACTACCTTTGGCTGTAATTACAGCTTCAGGTCTTCAGTCTCTACCAGCTTTTTGCAAATCTACAAACTGATTTTATTTTCCATTCTTCAATGCAAAATAGCTCAAGCTCAGTCAGATTGCATGCAAAGCATCTGTGACCAGCAGTTTTCAAGTCTTGCTGCTTATTCATAATAGAATTTAGTTTGGACTTTGACTAGACCATCGTAAGACACAAATATGCTTTGGTTTACAGAGGGCCTTCAAAGCATTTACAGGAGATGCATTTACAGGTGGGAAGAGTTTCTCTTCCCATCTGGAGATTCTCAAAAAGCACCCGATGAAATCTCAGACCATGAGAAACAAAATCCTCTTGTGTGATTAGACAAAGACTGAACACTTTGGCCTAAATATTAGGTGTCACATCCAGAGGAAACCAGGCACTACTCATCAAGACAGCAACATCGTCCCTTACAATGAAGCAGTGTGTGCATGTGCAAAATATCTGCATGTACCTTTTCACACTTTTCAGATTTGTAATTTAAAAAAAAAATATCTAAAAGTCCCTGTAACTGTGATTTTAATACCTAATGTCTGTTTCATTAAAGTCTATTAATATGACGAGAGAATTCTCTGCTGCCAGTTTACTCCACTAGTTACACAATGTTGGTGGTATCTTGGCTGTTTTCTTGTTTCTGAAACAACCCTGCAGCCATTTAATCAGCTGCATAAAAAGCAGAATAATGAAGAGGCTGTTGTTTTGCAGTCCAAACCTGACAGCAGTTATGGGTTGCCCTTGGAGACAGGCTGACCATCGTGCCCAGCTCTTCTTCAGCTCTTTCTGTCTCTTTTTCTGAAAGCGGAGGCACAAAATCAAAGGAAATCTTCAATATGAAAAAAAGAGCTTTGAACAAACTGCTTCCACGCTGCATGCTATGGGACAAATAAAACAACAAGGCTTGCAGCTTGAGAATGTGGTATGGTTCAATTTTTCAAAGCCTTTGAACATATTTTGCCAATTCGGTTAACACTATCCACCAAGAACCCAAAATTATTGGCGCTGCGCATCAGAATGACGTTCTTTAATACATAGCTTTTTAATTTATCCTGAATGAGGTTGTCTAGAAAACAGAAGGCAAACATGCTAATATTTTCCCAGTCACGCAGTAACACTGTATGCTCACACACATGCCTGCGTACTCCCAGGATGACTACCCTGGATGACTCATTGTGTTAACATGATTTGCATGGCATGTCTGTGAGCAGATATCCTTTGGCTACAATGTTTTCTTAAGAATGCCATGCACAGCCAAGTTTCACCCTGTGATCTTAAAAGCATTTGAGAAAGGAAAGATATTTAGGCAAGCACAATGGACAACATCCAGTTGTTTTCTCTGCTGCCAAGCCTAGCATTCAAACCTGTTTCGCACTATTAGACAGACCTGATCAAGTGTTATTTTATTAAGCTCTGGTGCAATTAACTGAGTGTACTAGGTAGCTGTCGTGTAATTACACATTTTAGACCTTAAATTATAGCTCTTGGTGTTCAACCGTGATGTAAAGTTGGAATTTTACCTCATGTAAACAGAATCTTGCCTCAAAAACCTTCGCCTTCAGAAGATCCCTCAGATTTTCTGGAAGGTTACCAGCAGAGAAGGATAAGATGAAAAATGAAGCGTTGATTAAAAGGACTTTTTAAGAGTCTGGATTGTCAACAGCTCTTACTCACCTCCTGAGCGGATACATGTGCGATGTATTATGAAGTAGACGATCCTTATCCTGCAATAAAAGGATAAGTGTCACTTGTACATCAGTGTTGTAGCAAATGAGGGTTAGCATGTCATTCATTCAACATATCCTGAAAAATTATCATTTAAATTATTCAATTTACTCAAGAGGGCAGACTATACGATCTAAAGATTAAAAGTTTCTAAATTAATAGTCACAGTTAGCTCATGTTTAGTGTCGGTGAGGTATGATTCTCCCACTGGGCTGCATTTTACCCTGTAGGGTGGTGCTGAGTGGCGTGCTCCTGCACACCGCCTTCTCATCAAGCTCTTCAGCTGGAGACTTAAGAGCAGCTTCCTGCCGGGTCATTCAGCGCATGTGCCACATGTATGGCACCTCTAGCCCCTCCATGATATTTTGTGTGAATCTGTTAGAGAACACCTTGCTGTATGCTAACCTCACCCGCTCTGAATCTTCCTAAGGTTACTTCCTGAGTTCTGCCATGGCTCCTCTTCTCAGTGAAGCTTGCTAGATTCTCTGCTCAAACCTCCTCGTGTCATAATCTCACGAACGACTTCCTTCCACGACCGACATCAAGCTCCTCTCCATGGGAACCTCCAAACCCAACCTGTCCGTCCTCATATGCGCCACCATCTACTCACAGCTCACCACCAAACCAACACTCCCAGTGTCTGCTCGCTCTTCCTGGCTCAAATCGGTCTACTACGGACCAGTGAGATCAACTCTCTGATCCACTCACCTCTACTTTCATCATCTGTTTATTCACTCGGCTCATCTCTCACCTTTTTCCTTGCAGGGATCCGCTATTCCTTCCACAATAAAGACCCCCACCCTCCAGACCAGAGATCGTCATTCCCTTGTATATGAATAAACCAGCAAACATTGATCATTGTCGTCCTTTCTGTCGGTCAGAGGTTTGCTTCAAAATTATGTTTATGCATCTTGGCATAAATATAATTCATTTTGTGAGCAAACTTACTTGCGTTTATGCATTCACACATGTTGTATTCCATTAAACAATGATGTGTTGTTTTTTTCTACCAAACAAGAATTGGGTGTGCAGGTTTTGAAATGGTGGGTTTTCCTTTGATCTCCTCATAGTGAGAATACTACAGTACAAACAAGCTCAAACATCCCCACTACTATTGACGTAAATGTCTCTTATGCAAGTTGCAGAAAGTCCACAAGCTTTTTGTAGCCACTAAGAAGCTTCATGCTATACTGGCTGCATATTTGATGAAATCTTAAAAGTATGGTCCACAAAATTCAATAATGATGTTGGTGCTATAAGGCCACTGAAGAAGCTTCAAGAAAGGCATGCAAAGTCAGTTTGGTGTGTATTTGGGACTAATGTCATGTTCAAATACAAAATTATCAAATTTCCTGTCATTTGCGTTGAGCTCTTTCTTTTAGATTTAAGGAAATTGATTAAGGATGCTCCCTTTCTGGTATAACTCATTTGCAGCTGCAAAGAAGCCAGCTGTCAAGCATGATGGTGGCAGCATCATGCTGAGGGCCTTGTTTGCTGCTTTTCGTACATGTGGATCAACTAATAAAGAAGCCAGAAAAATCTCACTTCTTTTGTTCGAGCCTCAAACAGTATTAGGACCCCAAACAAACATTAAAACTGGTTTTGAAATGGAAAGCGTAGGAACACTTTAAGCTGCTGGAATTGCGCTGACCTAAACTCTTCTTAAAATTCATGGGCAACGCTTTAAACTGGAGCCTGTGTTAAATACATTTCACACAAAACTAAAATGTATGCACCCAGTTCTTGTTCTTAAAATGCACTGACCTTGCATGTTCCACCCTCAAAAAGAAAACAATTTAAAGCCTCCAATTATGGCATTCGTGCCCATGATGAAGGTATGTAAATGTCTGACCTGAACTACAGCATGCAAGGTTTTTAGTGATTGTTCATATGAAAACAGGCAATTACGATGATAATATCGCAGCAGAAAAAGAAACAATGCTTAAAATAGCATCGAAAATAGTTTTGAATGCCAAGCATAGCAAGGGTAGCTTATCTTACCTTGTGCTCAGAGAAAGGTCTTTTTGATTCGAGCTCCAGTTGCAGGCGTCAGATACTTTCAGCAGATATCTGTACTTCTGGAATATTTCTTTCGGTGCTTGGATCCCATAGAAGACGAGATGATTATCGGTGATTTTCTGACAGGAGGAAATTGAGACCAATCTGGGTCACCTATGTCACGAAGAACGAACTGCATATGCTTTTGCTCATTATGCAAGACCCACTGTCACTTTGAAATTCTTCTTCTTCAGCTCCTCAATGAATTGGGTCTGTTTAATGAAGGCATCCCTCTCCTGGTCATCGATCGTTTTGGCGACCAGGACGTAGTCGTATGACAACGAAGTGAACTGTGTGGGCAAAAAAAGATGCCGATCAAACCTTTCTGTGAATAATGGAGATGGTTTTTGGTGGAGTTAGGATCGGTAAATGAGTTAATCTCACCACAGGAGGAAATGATGACTGCTCATTTCCATTTTCCTTCACCACTCCCATTAATTCCAGCAGCTCCATACTTGACTTTATCACAAAAATAATAACAATAAAAAGTTGATCAATTCTAAACGACCACAGTCACAGTAAATAGCATTTACAGCAGGGTTAGAAATGATAGTGTCATATTACTAGACAAAACATTTCATGAGTCAGATTGTAGGTCCTAGATTTAAATCTTGCAAAAAAAAAAAAACAACAGCAAAAAAATCAGTGGATATAAAAAAAAATCCCCTGCTAAAGAATCCAGTCTAACTATAACCTGGAGGTGTGTCAAGGAATGCCAGAGAGCAACTGTGAACCTGACTCACCACAGAGCACTTCCAGTGCTCCATCTAACTCCAACCTAACCTGTCATTGTGGTGTATCTCAATCAGAGTGGCGATCCATGTTATTCCCATACATCTAAAGCTGTTATCTCGGTCCAGAGGCACGCATCTGAGACCACTGTTACCGTTTGACTGTGCAAATAAATTCAAACTGGCTTTGGATTAACGCTGGTATATGTAATCAGGTCTTTCAAAGGGTCTGAGTGGAGGGGGTTTGCCTCACATGAATGAGTCCGTCCGCGATGCTTTAAAGAGCAGAATAAGAAGTGCCTTTAAGGGGCGAGCCTTGAACAACAGAACAAAGATCTGGCCCCTGAACAGCTCAGTGTATCTACATGATTATTAAGGGGATCACCCACCTGCCTCTTGTGGCCCGGCATGATGAGGGGAACCAGCGGCGACCTCCCAGATAACAACCTTTCTCTCCAGTGTCGGCGAGCTCTCTGTTATCCCCTGCTGAATGACAGAAAAAAAATGCAATCTCCAACAATCAGTCGCAAACTTCCGGATTACACCAGGAAGAAACGCGTCGTTGTTTGACTAGCAAAGGTATGTTAGAAGCGACTCTACCTGTTGCTGGTTTCAGAGCATTTATCTAAACTGACGCCACCTTTTGTGGCCGTGTCATCTCCTCAGTCCATGCGAATAAAGCGAGTAGAAACGAAAAGGAGACCGCCGCCCACTGTGTTGCACTGTTGGCAAAGCCTAAATGAGACTCTGGACGTGATTTGTCAGGTGAGACAGAATGCAGTGAGATGTATTTCTGCGTTGCCTCCACCTCCTGTGGACGGTGGAGTTCTGCGTGTCCGCCGCTAGATGGCAGCAAACATGCTGACGTCTACGCGTCTGCAGGGCCTCTGACGGAGCTCTGATTGAATCATGTCGCTCTGACATTCATCAAGAGACAACAAAACCTTGAGCGGATAAAAATCCTTAAAGCTGCATCACTTCTGGGCTCCTCATGGAGCAGCGACTTAGTGCGTTGGGGAATTAGATCAACAAACTTAAAACCAAATATTTGCAAACACTGGATAAAAAGACCATTTCTCCTATCCACCCTGTCTGATGTTAAAGTGGGCCAAACATTCCCTGCTTTAGGGCAGTCCGGACTGCAAAACTGATTTAGTTTTCCTAAATACCAGGATAGCAAGAGCAAACATTTTAAAATATTTTTTTACATTATTCACATTATATATATATATATATATATATATATATATATATATATATATATATATATATATATATATATATATATATATATATATATATATATATATATATATATATATATATATACAGTATATTATATATTAAATATATTTGAACATTATGGAAAAGTTCATTTATTTCAGTGACTCAAGTCACTAAGGGGAGCACATTATATAGATTAACACTGACTGATGATGTTCTAAAGCCTTTATTTTTGTTAATTATGTTATTTTGTCCCCAGCCAGCTAATAAAAACACAGCATGTGGCAAGAGTAGAATATTGCGTCAGGCCAATCTTCATGTCGAAATGGGGATTTTTTTTATACCAGCTGAAATGGTACTTTTAATCTGAAAAACAACCATATAAGTATATATATATATATATATATATATATATATATATATATATATATATATATTCTCTCACAATATTCTACGTTATTCAAAATTGCTAAATACCACAAAAAGTGACCTGGTTGACCAAAACAGGAAGTTTTAATGTCAGGCGGTGATGTGATGAATATGTCATGTCTTTCCACATGCTCTACATAAAGATGTGGTTTAAAGCTGTAATTGTAATAAAATATATCAAATTATTAACACTTTGGAATTAGTGTGTAAGCAGCAGAAACACTAAAATTACCTTAGTGGACATAAACAGTCTTACTCTTGGAATCTATTACCCAAACATTTCCTGAGTCTTACAATATAAACACTGAGCAGGTTTATATTTCCAAAATTACAATCAAATCAAGAGAGAGAGAGCAAATATGTATGGAAGATATGTCAAAATACAAATATGACCTCACTCATGATTAGAAGCGGTTAAAATAGCTGGCTATCTGGGATTCCATGTAGAGAATGAACTCACCGTATCTGAATGTTCCTTAGTGACAGCCTAATTCTCTAGAAATGAAAGGTCTTGAAAAAAAGTCTGCCTCAGCAGTTTTACTTCCTTATCCACTTTTGAAGAATGTCCACACTTTTAATTCCTAAAAAAAAAGTGTGATTTAAATATTAAAATATAGAATCAGCAATGAAAAAATCAGAAAGCGTTAACCGTTTTGAGAAACCTTTAGCCTTAAAGTATTGACATTTTTCAAATTTTGTCACATTACAGTCATAACCTTCTATACTGTTTTTGTTGTTTTTGTGATTAGACCAACACAAACTACTTCATAACTGTGAAGTAGGAAAGAAAAATTATACTATTATCATCATACTGAAGTTATTCTCTGCTAAACACTCAAGGTCAGTCAGATTATATGGACAGCATCTGTAACAAAAATGTTTTGTGTCATTCACTTATTTTGATATAGTTGTAATTAAATACTGTCACCCGGACAAAAGTGTGAGTTTGCTAATCAGGCAATAGAGACAAAGTCTACTCAACTCCAACAATGATATGTAGCGTGCAAGGATCTGTGAGTTTATCGTTTTTATGTTTAGTTTTCCTGTTTTACGTCAACTTCCTGTTTTATTTTGTAAAACCATTTCCTTTCGGCTGTTTGGTTGTTTTTGTTGTTTGTCTTTCCTTTCTGTTTGCCCTTAGTTCACCCCGGAGCTGTGTTTGTCAGAATTCAAGCTGTCAGCATTTGATCCTTGCTTTCAGTTTTTCTGCATCTGGATCAGATCTTGTGTTAGTTAGTGCTTTGATCTCCTTTGTCGCATGTATTCACTTTTGACATGTTTATTTTCTAGATTTCTGCTCAGTTCTGTTGTTAAAATCCCTGGTTTCTGCTTTGCTTTTGTATCAGGATCCATCGTCTTAATTCAATTATGGTATAATGAACATGAATTGACTAGTTCTAATTCTCAGTTTTAGAGAAGCATTACATTTAGCGTAAAACATTCTGAAACGTGGATTATCTCTCAGTTTCTACATTTTCACACGCTGTGTCTGGGTCCGCTTCCCAACCATCTCCTTTGGGTGCTGAAAAAAAAGGTAAAGCAACACGATGGGGTGGTCCTCTGTGCCTTGTTATTAGAGACGAGTTTACCATTAGCCTCTGAAACCTCGGAGGGCAGTGCTCACCCAAGCAGGCCCACATCCCAAGGAGAAGCGACATGAAGTTGGAGAAAAAAGCAGCGCGGTGGTATTAAATAAGCGGCTGTATTTCTGCAGCCGGCCACACCCAACAGACAAGGATCACATAATTACACCCGAACAGGACTGTGTCAACCACTTGAAAGCTGACAGAGGAGGGCCACTGCTGCTGAATTTGACCGCAGTGGAAGTACAGAGTGTGGAGTAGGCTGGGAGGGGTGACGATGAGCTGTGAGAGAAGGTTGAATTCCTGATCTTCATGTCAGAAAGGGGAACAAACACTTAGCAGCGCAGTTGTTTAAAAAGAGGCGCCATGCATTGTCCTGCTCTAAATAGACCACTAAACTAAGCATCCTGGCTGCTAGCAGAGATGTCATGTCTAAATAAAGGCTTACTTATTATACATTACTACAGTTTACACATGTGTACTATTTGTACACGTCTTCCCTGCAGGCTGAGCAGATGTCTTTTATGTTCCGTTAACATTTGTGAGATTGTTGATGTGAAAATGTTTTGGGTGGCACAAGTTGCCTTATTTCCTGTTTAATTCGTGGAAATTTTTGTTAAGCAAATTAAACAAATGAATAAGTTCTCACAGAGGAAAAAGGATAAACAGGAAACAAGTTAAACCAGAATACCGTTCTCTTTACATTTGTGTTAGGACTGAAAGTGCATGTTTTAGACACTCTTTGTTTAACACTACGTCTACAGGAAAACAATCACTGGCTGAACATATCTGCACAGAATGGTTTTTAGAAAGTAGACGATACATAAAAAAAAAGTCATGCATCATTTATCTTCCCCATCGAAAACACTCATGGGCAATACAAAATCTAAATGCAAAGAAACAGAGTAGTCTGAATTTGTAGAAAATGGATGCATTCATCATTGTAAATCAAAAACATGAAAAGGGTATTGTATATTTGCCTGATTAACAGAAAGGTATCAGTTCCTTGATCTCTTAACTCATTTATTTATATTTAATTTGGAAACCTATTTTAGTTTACATTCAGCTACAAGGATGGCATATGGGGCACAACTTGGTTAGCCTAAATAGGGACACAAAACACAACTTTCACATTATTCACAGATTTTAAAAATACTATGTGTAAACACTAACAGGCTGGCTTTTGTTTCAAGACTTAAAGACAATACAGCTTTATTCATAAAGCACTTTAAAAACAACACAGATGACCAAAGTGCTGTACACCGATAAAAACGAATAAAATGCAGAAATCCCCTTGCCAGCTCTTGATGAAACTCTGGCGAGGGCAAAAGTTTGAAAGAGTGTCGGTAATAGAAGATAGCTTCAGAATTTGGATGGGTTAAATTTCTGCAATACTACACCATAAAATCAATGACATACAATTTAAAATACATAAAGTTTAATCCAGAAGTGAATATGATTTGATTAGTTTTAACTTTATTCTTACTGATGTTGAGAGATTGGAACATTTACTTGACATTTACTTATTTGTGGGTTTTGAAATAAAAATTCCAATTTTAGCTGAAATCTAAAAATATTTTTTTCTTTCCCAACAGACATTATTATAAAGCTTGGGCTGAATTGGACAAATAAACATTAAGAATGTTTGATAAGTATGTTTATTCTATGTAGGGAATATTTAATTCAGAAAAGTCAATTCCTTGAATTAAGTTCTGCTACTTTTATGTCCAATATGTGAATTGTTTAGTTTATTTCATTAAGGCCCTTCATTATTACTGTACCTAATGCAGCCACAGAGGGGGCCCCAAGCCAGGATAGCAGGAAGGGTCTATGGCGTAAAACATTTGCCAAATTTACCATTCAAATCAATGAAATAATCTTCATACTGCATCGGTCGAGGCCCGGATTAGCAACGACTGGCACTGATGCTGGTGACCATCAGGGTACTAGTGGAAATTGGGCTACCGTTGGTCAGTAATGAAGAAGAGGAAGAATGCAAGAGCCAAGAACTCAGAGTAGGGACTTTGAATTTGGGAGTATAAGAGGTAGAGCTAGAGAGTTGGCTGATGTGATGCTGAGGAGGAAGGTGTACATACTGTGGAGGTGAAAAGAGTGTAGGGTGGAGTGATGAGTCTGAAGCTTGAAACTGTAAATGTGATGTTCAGTGTTGTTAGTGGTTATGCCCCACAGGTGGGGTGTGAGTTAGCGGAGAAGGACGAATTATGGAGTGAATTAGATGATGGGATGCGGAATATAGCCAAAGGTGAGAGAGTGGTGATTGGTGCAAGGGAGTGATTGGGGAAAGTTTTGTCGGACAGCGCAGGATGGTGGTATGTAAAACAACTCTGATGGTGAGGAAGATCAAGAGGACAAAGACAGAGCAGAGGACAAAGTGGTGGAAGCTGAAAAAGAAGAAAGTTGTGTGGTTTTCTGGGAGATGACTGGACAACCGTGGCTAATGCTATCAGGAAGATAGGTAGGAGAGTACTTGGTATTTCTTCAGGGACGAAATAGACAGAGTACAGGAGTGTGTTTGAGATGGAGGGCAGCTAAGATGTGGAACACTGTGAGGACTGAAATGAGTCACTATGAGTATAAACAGGCTAAAGTGAAGGTAGAGCTAGCTAAGGCCTAACAAAGGGGTATGCCCATCATAAGTGACTTGTATGATGGCTGGACAGTAAGGAGGAAAATAAGGATTTACACATGTTGGCGAGACAGAGAATGGAAGGGTGTCCACCAGGCTAGGGTGATTATGGTAATGTACTGATGTGTCACACAATAAAGTTATAGGAAAGAGTAGTGGAAGTCTGAGGTCAGAAGTGAGCATCTGTGAGCAGTTGTATGGTTTAATGCCAAGAAAAAGTACCACATATGTAGTATTTGCTTTGAGGATGTTGATGGAAAAGTAGAAAGAGGGTAATGTGTGAGAACTGTAATACAGTGGTGAAGTGTGCTGTAGGAGTGACAGAGGAGTTCAAGGTAGAAATGGGATTGCATCAAGGATCGGCTCTGAGTCCCTTCTCTTTTGCTGTGGTGAACCTTGGTCCTTATGACCCACTCTCCCGCATGCTTTTGGTGTTACCCAGCCTCCATACACCACCCTTAAATAAATGGATGATTAACAGCCCTCCACAGCCTTTTGGTGGCTGTTGAGGAGCTGATGAAGAAGGATATTGAGGCTGGAACTGCCAGACATGAGGCCTAGAGGAAGACCAAACAGGAGATTGATGGATGAAGTTAAAGAGGAAATGAAAGTCATTGGTGTGAGAGAAAGATGCTGAAGATTGTGTTAGATCGAGACAGATGACTTGCTGTGGCAATCCCTGAAAGGGAAAGCCAAGAACAGTGTGGCTACTTTATTATTGTCTTGAACGCTGCTCTGAGATTGTTTATAATGTTTTATTGTTACAGATAAAGTTTTTAAAAAGTTAACTTGCAGCTGATGTCATGTTCAACTTCTTTTTTTTTACAAGCTGTCAGCAACATGTGTTTGCAGTCGGGTTGGTAATCAGTTCACATTAAGCAGTTTTAATGTTTTCTGCGTTGCTGTTGCTGGGCAAACATAGCCGCAAATGGCCCACGGGCCGCATATTGGGTACAGCTGGTCTATAACCTAAAATCCCAACTGATAAATTGAGGTTTCTTGTTGTAAAAAAGGACAAAATGTGTAAAAATAAGTCCAGGGGAAACAAGCGCTGGCAAGGCACTGTAGTTTGGAAATACCTTGGGCCGGCTCTGCTTGCCTAATTTTCTGTAATAACAACTTCCTGGTAGCTTCCATGGGGAGATTTAACTCCAAACACTCACGTGGTTGTATTTCATTCATTTCAAGGTGGATAGAGTAAAACCTTTGAAGCTGTTTTGATGAAGCAAAAAAAAAAAAAAAACGAAATTTAAAAATATAATGATTTAAATAGAAAGTGGGTTTTGTTTAGTGGGTTTGCTTCCACGTGCTGCCAGCGTGTTTATGGGCCTATGGAGACCCTCCCCCCTTGCCTCCTCTTGCGGAGCTCTCTGTGGGCTGGGCTGGGCTGGGCCGGGGAGGGGAGATGCGGCAGTGAGCGGTCAGTGGGTGAGAGAGGGCAGCCGCAGCCTGTCGAGTCAGCTACTAGGCTACTGGGGAAGGGACGCGCCAGGGACGCAACGGCTCGGGACAGTGGAAACGAAAGTGCCCGGAGCAGGACTGTTTAACCCCGAGGACAATCTCAAAATGCGCCGAATAACGGGGAAGGGAGGAGGGGACAGTTTGATTGAGATGAGCCCGAGTGAATCGCTCAGCGGTAAGTAGCTAAAAGAGCCAGAACCGGCCTCACTCTGGAAACTGCGGATCCTTGTAAACTTGTATTGAACATGGAGCTACTGGACTTCTCGGAATGCGTCGGTTCTTTAGATTTCTAGATTGTCCCCCAAATCTGAATACTATTTAAAATAAATGAATATCAAATAAACGGATTTACAAACCTTAAACATAACGTCACTTTTGGTAGTGTTATTCTTTCTTTTTTCTATTCAAAAGTTACCATTGTTATTATGTTTACCTATTTTTAACATAAGTGTTTATTAGAAATCACCTTTAAATCCGTTTTTTAAATTATTCCAGTATTTATTGCTTTCACAAAATAAAACTGAAAAACTTCCCCCTCCCTGTTTCTCCCCCTCTAACGCCCTGCCAAGCTCATGGTTTTCCTTTCTTCCCATGGAGGCAGCAGTGAGTGATTTCCATGGAGCCAGGCTTCAGCAGCTGACCTGTCTAGTGGAAACACTCAGTCACCCCCAGACAGGCACTTTAAACACCAGCAACAAAACCCCAAATCCCATGTCCTCGGCTGAATGTGGAGGTGAAACGAACTGGAGGCTTTTTTTAATTCCTGTTTTCACCATTTATGGCTAAAAGAAAGGTGTAGTGCTGAATGAAAGATGAGTCACTCTGAGAGCTCTCCAGCAACCGGCATCACAAGGAATCTGGTGTACAGAGTGCGGATAGCATGTTGATCCCTTTGAACTAGTCCACAGTTTTTTCATCTTAAAGCCACAAAGTTTAGTGCATAATGCTGGACAACGCATTTAGAACAACTTTTAGAGCTGCAGTCAATCAGTACACACACCCCTGATATGCTATCCATCCATGGTGGTAGCATCATGCTGTGGGGGATGTTTTCTTCTAAAGCAAGGACATGGAAACCAAACTGTAAAACAAACTCAACATGGTTAAACACTGGTATGTGCAATAGCTGTAATATTCTGGCTTCTTTCTTGGTTTATGTTTATTATTTGATCAATTAGTCCTCTCTCCTGCCTCAGATTCTGTTTTGGGTTCTGTCTTGTCTGGATTCTTATTTTGCTTGTGTACTGTTTTTGTTATATTGTCCCTGTATTAGTTTTGGTTTTCATCATGTGCTCTGTTAGTTTCTGCTTTATTTTCAATCTTAGGTTTGGTCCTTATGTTATTCTGGTTCTGTATTTACCTTGTTTAGATTCTGTTCCCTTCCACTGGTCCTGTCAGCTCCCTCAGTCACACCCCCCGTTCTTGATCACTTCCACCTGTTCTGATTAATTAGATGTTCACTCTGCTCACCTGTTCCTCTGCCTATTCATACCTGCCTCAGTTCTCTGCTCCCTGCCAGAACGTCTCGTCTCACGTCCCCATGTTCTCATGTCTCTTTTCTCACTCCCCGTTCACCAGTCCTTGGGTAAGAGCTCTCCAGCATTTTTGTATTCTGCCTGTCTGCATTATTACCTTACCTGTTCTCCTGTTTTTGAGTCTACCCAGTTCCTGTCAGTTTGTTTTTGCCTGGATTGTCAGCTCTGTTCTCTGCCTTGGATTGCTGACTGTCTGCCTGCCTGATCCACCTTTATCATCCCTGCAATAAACTCTCTTAAGCATTAACTCAGTGTCTGGCTGAATACCGGGTTCTCATCTCCTGCAAAATCATTACAATAGCAGTTTCATTTCCCTATGACAGCAGACTGTTTTCTATTTCTGAAAGGAAACCTGTTACAGGTAGCAAAAGACTTGAGTGTTACAAGTTCTCTATCTTGGACTATTAGCCGTTTTGCAAAGAGGATTGGGCAAATGCTATATTTCAAACTCAAAAGGTGTGCAAAGCTGGAAGAGAGAACCCAAAAGGCTTGTAGCTGCAAATGTTAGTGTATTGTTTTCTAATCATTGTTCTCCTACTTCACATTTATGCACCCTTTTGTGTCAGTCTCGCATAAAAGCTCAAAGACAGAATAAAGTTAGTGGTTGTAACATTACCACGTGTAGTTATTAAAAAAAAAAAAAAAAAAAAAAAAAGTTCAAGGGGTCTGAGTGCATTTGCAAGGCACTAAGGGGAGTTTGGTCTGCAGCGCGGCGGAGGCTTCATCGCATCACAGTGCGGTGAATATTTTAAAAGTGCAAGTGATTTCTGCACAGTTTGCAAAATGCACCTCTTACCTTGTGTTATGTTTTTAAGATAACTGTGATAGCGGATTGAATGTCCAGCTCCAGCATATTAAATCACAAATTTGATAACATCTCAACTCTGATTCTTAGGAAAAATACTTTGACACAGACCATCATCCTGTATTTAGTCTGCATAATCCAGAATAATATGCAATATTTCTTGTGTTTACATTAGCAAGGTGTCTAGAAATTTCTCTGATGCCCTTGTAGAGCAGATGTATGTGGGCCTCTGGGACCAAAACTACAGAACATGTTCTTGCAAACAAATGCAGGGATTACCTTTGGCAATTTACAAAGCTTGTGGCTTTTGTCTGTGCTGCTTTTTGAAAGCAGTAGGCGTTTGTTTTTTGTTCCTGCTGAGCTGCTAAATGATTGCTGTAATTAGTTTGATTCAGTCCATTTGTGACTCTCCTGATTTTCTCTGGCTAACAAAAAGAAACAAGCAGCAGCAGCAGCATTGAAAGCATTTCCACTGTGATCAGCTGCTCACTTCTGAACAAAGCCTTAACTGTGGAGGCTTCCTAGTGGGGAGGACTGCTGGCATAGCCCACTGGCTGATATTGCGTTCAGTGAAGCACCCGGCTGTGGAAAAATATGCTCAGCTGTGAGAGAGTTGTTCTGCTCTGGCTGTGAACGCGTCCTAGTCAAGGCGGGGATGATGTCAGCTGAAACACCCTTATCATTATCATTAAGAAAGAAGTGTGGCTCCGTGGTGCTCTCTGCCTCAAATGATAGTTAATGTTGTGAGGGGCAGCTTAACACCTGATTGTAGATAGATTAGGCCTCAGTGACATTTCCTGGTATGCATATGAAAGGCAATGTGGAATCCATCCGCAACACCATGTTCTTTTTGCACAATCCTTACCGCCCCGATGAGTTTAAAAACTAATTTTTTTGTGTCGCTGTGGTTGCTGTTGCTTAAAATTGATCATTGAAGCTACAAAGAAGAAGTACCATGTTTGGACTGACTTTCCTTCTGCTGCCATTTTTGGCTTTTTGACAACTCATTAAGTCCTCTAGTTGCTTCGTACTGACTGTAGACAAGTGCTGGTATGAGTCTCATGCTATCATAACCGCCTAAGTAACCAAGTCCAAATGCCCCTGCTTCACACTTATCTTGGGGTGTGTGTGTGTGTGTGTTTATGTACACATAGATTTAAAGCAAAAAAAAAAGGATCTAATTGCTTTTGGTTTAAACAGAAAAGCCTTCTTAAATAATACAATGTGGGTTGGGCTTTGCAGTTACATCCGTAACCTTTAGTTGTTGTTTTGATCCACAAATGTTTGCAAAAATATAGATAAAATATAGATAAAGTGCTGCATCAGCACTTTTAAAGCGTCTGTTGTGCAGAACATTATACAGAGGTGTGAAAAAAGTATTTGCGCCCTACAGGCTTATTTTTTTCTTTCTTTGCTGTCACACTTGCTACAAATTTGACAATGACCTGATTAAACGCAAAATATCATATCCATAAAAAAAGGATTTCATTGATCAAGTTAAAGCTGGTCTTATGTCAAATTCCTCCCTAAACCTAATTGGTTTTCACACCTTTGGCTGCAACGACCGTCGCTAAGTGTTTGTGATAACTGGGGATGAGTTGTTTACATCGCTGTGGTGAAGTTTGGTCACTCTCTTCTTTCTAGAATTGTTTTGATTTAGCCGTGTTTAAAGGTTTTTTAGCAGGTATTGTCCGAGCTTCTCAACTGGATATCATTACAGGCTTTGACTAGGCCACTCCAAAAGCCACATTTTTTGGACGACCGTTCAGATGTAGACGTGCTTCAGATGTTCATCCCTGTTCTTATCCAAAGTTCACTTGAGTTTAAAAACACGAACTGATTGGTGTACTTGACGACTGTACAAAATTTCTTGAATATATCGTCTTTGCAATATCAGTGTGTGCAATATTTATATCGCATTGGACTGTTTGAAGGGCAATAATTGCTTGCTAATATATTCCTAATAAACTTGTATTTTAAATGCTGATGTAACATTTAACCACTTGGACAGCGCGTCATGGCAGCAGAAGCCCACACTTTATGCAAATGACATTGTCGGAAAATGCTAAATGTCACAGTGTAGGAAGCACAGATGAGAAGAAAATAACCATGAATCTCAACCGATATTGTCATTCCAAAATTTCCCAATATTATTGCCATTACAAGATTATCTATCATCTTGCAGCTCTAATGTACATTTTCCTTTTAAACGTTTCTTGTAGAGCACAATTCATGGTTCCCTAAATTATTGAAAGTCTTCCAGATCTTGAAGCAGCAAATCCTCCCCGGACCATCACGCTACCACCATCGTGTTTAGCTGTTGGTATGATGTTTGGGAAGCACACCTTCCAAAGAGTTCCAGTTTTATCTTGTGAGTCTGCAGAAAGTTTCCCCAAAGGCTCGGGGATCACCTAGATGTTTTTTTTTTGTTTTATTTTTGGGAATGTGAGAATAGCCTTTGTGTTTTCACCTTGGAACTCTTTCCTGGACACCATTTGCGATGCCCTGGATGAGACACTGGCGCGCTCTTCGCGTCATTTTGGTAGGGTGGCCACTCCGGGGACAGTTCATCACTGTCCCGATTATTTCTCCATTTCTGAACAATGGTTCTAAACACGGTTGGCTAAAGTCCCAGTGACTTAGAAATATCTTTGTAACCCTTTCCAAACTGCTCGATGTTGATAAATGTTTCCCATCTGTTTTTTCAGTTTCTTCAGATCATGGCAGCATGTGCGTCTTTTTGGGGTCTTTACCCAAGTTTCCTCGGTTCTTATCAGTGACCAAACATGGTGAAAATGAACTCCACTCTACAGTTTGTTCATTTGAGGGAAGGAATACATTTTTCACTTAGGGCCCGGTTGGTTTGGATAGCTTGGCCGTGTTAATTATTCAGGATATCAGCTCCTTTCAGCTCGCCAAAGATCTCACCATCCTCTGTTGTCTTTCAAGACCAGAAATGTTTCCTAAGAACATTTGTCTGTCTTGTAAGCGTGGTAAGAGCTTTACCAGCTGACTCAGTGCTCAGCAAGAGGCGGGGCGGTTTCTGCCACTTACTATGGCATCTTATTTTAAGGATCTTAAACCTGACAAAATGTATGATGTGAAATTTTGCGTTTTTTTTTTTTCTTTTTATTTGTAACCTTTTATCATTAATCACCCCAAAAAAACTAAAGTAGGCCTATAAAATATAAAATGCTTTATTCACTTAGCTTTTAAGCCAATATGTGTCACACTGGGGATTTTGTTTTTCTATTAGTGCAGACCTGCATGATTTTATACAGAACCATACTTTACAATCCCATTTAAACACGTTTTCCATTGATGCAAAGTAGAAAATGTTTTAATGACTTGACCTCTTCCATACAGCAGTGTTGGTAACAAAGACCTCCATGGTTACAATAGCCTGATTTCCATATGTCTGCATAGCCGCAGAGAAACATTGGGTAAAGATTAAACATGTTGTGCTGCGTGATAAAAGCGGCTTATGTTGCGATCCTAAGGGCACACGTTGCTAACCATGTAGACAATAGCTTAAATGCTATTTTTAACTATAAATTCATACTTTATATCTTGAGTCAAGACTAAATATAACCTCAGAGACCAATAATTTGGATTGTTGTAATTTTTCTTTTGGCAAAACACAGAGGC
This sequence comes from Fundulus diaphanus, assembly GCA_037039145.1. NCBI lineage: Eukaryota > Metazoa > Chordata > Actinopteri > Cyprinodontiformes > Fundulidae > Fundulus > Fundulus diaphanus. Next base: position 29,853,653 of record CM073134.1, read on the forward strand.
TGAAACCTTTTGGCTTTATTCTTTCCTGGTATGTTTGCCTTTCTCTTGTCTCTGCCCCACCATTTGTTTATGTAAATCCTTTCTCAGAATCAGTCCTGCACAGGCAGACGGTCATTTGGAAACCAATGAGGGGAGGCTAAAAGGAGAACACGGTTGGAGTAATTAGCCAGGTTCGTCCCATGGGCTGCTGCTGTATCTAAACACGGCAAATGGAGCTTCACCAGACTTCTCATTCTTGTGTCCTGAAGTCACTCCTGTAGCCGCTGAATCACTGCAGCACGGCTGTGTGTATTCTTTCAGGGCGATCCAGTTAAGCCTCCCCGTGCGCCCCCCGAGAGACCGCTGCCACAACACGCTGTACAAATATAGACCACAACGCTGCCTGCTTGTCAGTCCTCTCCCCTTTAACTTGGGCAGCTGTTCTCAGGGCTGAAACCCTGCCGTCTCTAGCTGACTGTGGTAACTCGGTCTCATATTGTGTTGGTTTGCTTTTTGTCTTGCAGACGGTGTCAATGGCTATGACCAGCATGCCTCATCCAGCGCAGCATCCCTCCAGCAGGGAGAGTCAGAGGTAAACACCACAGCTCCCCAATGAGCTGAACAGCTTATTCATCTGCTTTATAATGTCATGTCATCAAACGTCTTTTTTTCCCCCACCATCAACTTATAATCTTAAACTTTTGCTAATGGTCTAGAGTAGATGGAGTTTGACGGGAACTTTATACAAACCTCTGAAACATTTTTATATTTACAGTCCCCGGCGAAAGAATTCATACCCGCTGGACCTTTTCAGAGTTTGTCACATTGCAGCTACAAACTTTAATATAGTTTTAGAGGATTTCATGTGACAGACTCACACTGAGGAGTGCATAAATGTGAATTGATTCCCAAAAACCTCTAAAGGTGTGGTTTGCAAATAAATGCAGCCCCCTTTACTGTTAAAATCCAGTGCAACCAATGGCGTTTAAACCAGAGGTGGGTAGTAACTAATTACATTTACTCAGATACATTTACTTGAGTAACTTTTTGAACAAAATGTAGGAGTAGTTAAGTATCGCTACTCCTACTTGAGTAAAATTTCTGGCTACTCTACCTGCTGCGATTAACTTCATGAATAAAGAACATAGTTGTTTTAACCAAAAAAACGGACCAGAGAGACAAAAACATAGTTTATGTTAAAGTGAGACTTCTTATTTGTACACAGACTTTGTTATGTTAGTTATTTTCTTTCTGCTGAGCTCATTGAGCCACCTGGAGGTCAAATGAACAGACAGTAAACAGTAGATATTGTCATACTGTATATACAGTAACTGCTGTAAGTATTGCTTTCAAGTTCAATGTTGAAAAACAATGATTTAGAAGTGTTGTAATTATGTTTTTGTCTGTCCGATTACATAATTTTTAAAAATGAAGTCGTCAGCTGTTATGATTAGTTAATCAGTACTTGAGTAGCCTTCTTACCTAATACTTTTTTTATTCTTACTCGAGTGATTTCTTGGCTGACTAGTTTTTACTTTTACTTGAGTAGAAATACGTTGAAGTAGTGCTACTCTTACTTGAGTATCATTTTTGACTACTCAACCCATCTCTGCTTATAAAGACACCCTATCTGACGTCACCTTAGTGTGTGTTTAACCCCGGTATAAATCTGACTGTTCTGTGAAGGCCTCAAATGGTAGTTGGAGAATATCAGTGAACAAACAGCATCATAAAGAACAAGGAACGTCAGGGATAAAGGTCAGGGATAAAGGTCAGGGATAAAGCTTTAGAGACGTTTAAAGCAGAGCCAGGTTATAAAACAACATCCTAATATTTCAATATCTCATAAAGCTCTGTTCAGTACATGTAAAAATGGAAAGAGGATGGCACAGCTTCAGCCCAGCATTAATCAGAACTCTGGAGGAGCAGCAGAGTTACAATGGACAGGTCGGGTGGGAGAATCTGTTGAAAGGACAACGATTTGTGCTGCACCATGCAAATATGGCATTTCTGAGAAAGTGGTAAACAAAAAAAGCTGTGGTTGAAAGAAATCAGTATGAAGTATTTTTTACAGTGGGCAACAGTCATTGTGGGCAGCACAGGAAATACCAGGAAGAAGTCACTCTGGTCAGATGAGACTAGGACTAAATTTTAAATATTCAAAAGTTGTTTCTCGGCAGTCTCATTTTCCTTTCACTTCAGAATTGGTGGTTTTTGTTGATCTGTCACACAAAATCCCATTAAAACACACCAAGTTTGTGGTTGCAAAACAGTTCAAGGGGTAAAAGATTTTGTTGCAAGGCAGTTGGTGCGTCTGAAATTTCTCTTTCACAGTATGGTATCTTGACTGCTAGCTTACTGTAGCTATTTCTAATACCAGAACCAGACTGGACAAAGCTCTAATCCACGTTTCTTCTCCCTCTTTCACATGGTATGACAGTCTCATTTAAAACCTGATGTGTGTGTAGAGATGTGTGAGTCTCTCAACAACAGCCTGGCCTCCCTAGCTTCGTCTGACTGCAGTGACAGTCTGCAGGTCAAGTTTCCAAGCTTAGAGCAAATCAATGCTTTGACTGGGGTAAGACGCTGGGCAGCCGTGCAAATGCAAGCTGTTGTGTGCGTGTGTGTTTGTGCATCTTTTTTTGGTCAACTCTCAGCTTAACTGACCACGACCTGCCTGTGTTTAATGAAGTTTCTTTTTATCTGTAGGCTAATTAAATGTTTTGCAGTTGCGGTGTGTTTTTTTTAATTTTTTTATTTTACCATTGACCATCGCTGTAAATGTTGTTTCTGTAGCTGTAGTGGTTTGAGGTGGATTTTCAAAAGTGTTTTTCCCCCCCATGTTGTGACTCCATCTCTCACTGTCTGCTCGGTTCCTCCACAGTTTTGGAGAAAACGGGCGATATTCCTGAAGTATCGTTCCAGGGTACGGCACGGTAAAACAGGCTTGTGATGCAATGAAGCTCTCTGTATATGTCTGCCTGTGTGCCTGCCAGAGTGTCTGCTCAGTGCAACAGGCATTAGATATTCCAAAAGAATAAAAAAAAAATAAAAAAAATACAGCTAGATAGAAAGATATTTGATTGATCCAGAGAAGAAAATTGTCTTGCTCGGCCATTAAGGAAAGTCAATACATTTTTCTCGGTAGAGAGCAGAGTCTGGCTTGTAGCAAGCATGTTTGTTTCTGAGAGCAATGGAAACATGCACTGTTTGTACCATCGGCTCAGTGACAATGGAAAATAGCTTTTGACCTGTTATTTTTTCACCTGCGATAAGTTCTTGCTTCACTGCGGAGATAGCAACAGCTCCGCAGTGATAAAGCACGATTAAGAGGCACAGTGTTGTAGCTAAACGTGCAGAGTGCGTGTGTGTGTGTGTGTGTGTGTATGTACGATTGTACAAGGTATAATTCTGGCCCTGCCCTATGCTCATGACGGGAGGAAGATGTAGTTAAACATATACTGCTCTGTGGGCTTATTTTAAATAGCTCAAATGTGGTTTTCTTTAAAAAGTCTGTACGCATCTTAATGAACAGTGTCTTTTTTTAACTTAAAGGCTTTTCTAGATTCGCTCCTCTCCGCTAAAGGCAACTGTTTAGCCAAGCTTGTAATCTCCGCACTGTTTTAAATGGGCATCTGTAGCTTGTCATCTTTTCTCTTCTAATTTTTGATCCAGCCTGTAGGAAAAGGTCATGTTTAAAGTTTAGACCCCATTTTAGGAATACATACAACGAAACACCTTGCATAGCCGCATTTACTCACGTATCAGACACTTTATTTACATTCAGGTCATTGCTGAAGACAGTTCCTTGTTATTAATTAGAAATTAGTATTTTATTTCACTGATATCACATGTTTGAGTATAAAAGCTATATACACTTTAAAGCATCCAGTAGTTTATGATTTCTAAGTAAATGTATAGAATTGTGGTGGAGTTTCACTGGGCAGTAGTGGCCCCCAGCAGATGTTCTGATCCCATATGGCTCATGTGTAATTACAGTAAATTAGAGAGTTTCTAAAGCAGTTTTCCCGTTAAAGAAAGCCCCCACCCTGCAGCCATGGTCAAGGAGGTAAAGACGTGTGGTTGTAACGTATATGTAATTTGAAATTAGAAAGCGCTGCAAAGGGTGAGACCTTGGGTGTCCTCCAGACATGGGCTGCTTGTCAATCTCAAGGTATAACTAGGTTTCAAAACTGCATAGATTTTCTGCCATGCTAGCTCTGCGTTTTAGTGAGATGCCAGAGAGAGTGGCGGCTGGAGAGAGCCTAGAGTCTCGCGGCACCCCCTCTTCCCCATCCGTTTCCTGCACACTGCTGCTAAGATGGCTTGTTTCTAAGAAAGAAAAATTCATGCCATTTGGTCACAGAAAACACCAACCTGGCATTTAAACCATCTAATATAGGCTTGTTATACTTCCAAAATTTTCTCTCAAAGTACAGACATTTTAAACATAAACTTATAAATATTTATTCATATAAATATTATATCTATATTATAGCTATGTATATAGATATAATATAGATATAATATTTCCAGAAAACTTGCTTATATTATATCTATGAATATAGATATAATATAAGCAAGTTTTCTGGAAAATGACACATCTCGTAGTTGATTACTCAATATGTCTACATATATGCATCAAAATGACAATAATAAACCGAATATAGGTCCACTATGTAATCAGCTAGTTACCAAAGTAGGACATTTTGTTTCAGCTTTATCTGCCCAGATTTGTAACCTTTTTATAATACAATGTTCTAAATGTGTCCATGTTACACCGACTTCAGTATCACTGAGGCTTTTAAAGCAAAGCAAGAGAAAACACAGAGCTCTAAGAAGCTATTTTAAAAGGAGACTATATGTTACAAAATGGTGAGAGAGAGAGAGAGAGAGAGATTTTCAAGGGCTAACAAATTGGCTGAATTGAGTAAAGCTAAGTTGCTTTGTTTTATCCCTTTGAGTTCATGATGTGATACATAATTTTAAATCTTTGCATTGGTATACTATACGGTCAAATAGGGATATTGTTTACTGAATCATACAGGAGAATCTTGTGCCAGAGTACGTCTTGCTCTGTGTTTACAACAATGGGAGCAGCAGGAAGAAAGAATATAGAGTTACTGCAGCCCTGGAACTGAAGAGAGTTGACTTTTGAATAAGAATCCGCTTCATTCACTAACTTTTGTGCACGAAAAAGGAATCTGACTTCGGTTCCACTTTGCTCTCAGTTAAGACATTTAAATATAAATGTATGTAAAAGAAAATCAAAATAAATGTGTGTGTGTGTGTGTGTATATATAATAATTTTTTTTTTTTTTGATTTTCAAAAGAGTAAGACATGGTTGAATTAGTGCAAATAGATATGGTATCGATAAGGGCACTCTGACTCTGTGCTCATCAGATTGACATCCTGAAGGAAGAATCTGTTTCTGGGTTGTTTTATTGCGCTCTCTAGTGCCAACCTGAAGGTAAAAATCTAAACGGATTGTGTGCAGGATATGTAGGGTCTGCAGAGACGTTAGCTGACCCTTTTCCTGAGACCTAAAACTACCATTACTGGATGAAGAGAAAGTCAGCCCTGATAATCCTTTCTGCAGACCTAATTGTTTTGACCTGTCCTCTTTTGTGGATGAGTAAAACCACACAGTGATGGACGAACAAAGGACATCTTGAATAATGGCAGTGTATAAGGCGACCAGCAGCTCCTAGAAGATTGTACTTCTTGAGTTGATGTTGGAAGTGCAGTCTCCTCTGGGCTTTCCTCCAAACAGTGTCATGTGTGAGGACCATGGAAAGGGTGGTTTCCTGGAAAGGAACTGAAAGTGATCCACACTAGACACAGTGTTGTTGAGGGGGGTGAGGGAAGTCACTTAAAGTAGTAATCCAGTCATTCTCTGTGCAGTGTTTTCCTTTTTAATTGCACTCTTTATCATAACCCCTAAATGCCTTTGATATGATTGTTCGTGTCATTGTGACAAAAATATTTTGCACAAGCTATCAGGTATTTATGATTACTCATTAAACTGTACAGTTTAGCTTCCTTAAGATGGAGAATCAAAAATTACATAACGGCATTTGTAGGAAATTCCAGACGTGACCAAACAAGAGAGGGTATTTGTATTACGAGACCAAAACTGCAGAAAGACATCAATTGTGTTCCTTCAGCCTCATAACTTTGCCTGTACCCTGTATAAAAAGCACAAACATTTTTCCTGACTCAATCAAATTGTAATTGTTCAATTTCATTGAGTCAGGAAATTGTTTATAGATCAGTTACGATTACCAAAAAAAATTATATTTGATATATTGTAGAAAAAAACTACAGATTACATTTTTTAATCCTTTGTTTACATGCACTACAATGTAAACAATCTGGCAAAGAAATGATAAAGATGTCATAGCTTTGTAAGCTTGTGATGGGTTAATTCACAGCATCTTGGTTAATTGGAGGCATACATCTGGATTTATTTTAAGGCTCCGCTTAAACACACGGGTTCGTTGCGTGACATCAAGGGAATATCAGAAGAAATCAGTCAAGACAGGAAGAAAATTCTGGACCTCCACAAGTTTGATTCCTTGGGTTTTCTGATGTCTGACAGAGACACCTTTATCCGTTCCATGAATTATATGCTAATATGAGCAGCATGGAAATGCCCAGCCATCATACAGGTAGCATAACATGTTCCCTGTCCCAGAGGTGAACATGTTATGTGCAACATGTGTGTAATGACCCCAGACCAAAAGGAAAAGACCTTGTGAAGATGCTGGCTCAGGCTGGTAAGGGAGTGTTATTATCCACATTGAAATAAGTCCTGTAGCAACATGGAAAGGCCATTCAGCAAGGAAGAAGCCATTACTTCAAAAGTAACATAAAAAGCTATATTATACTTTACAAACTAATTTGTGGATAAAGGCCTTAAGTTTTGGAGACATACCCTGTAGTCAAATGAAACTAAAACCGAAGTGTTTGGCCTAATGCTGGACAGTAAAACGATTTCAATAATTAACCCACAAACAGAAAATGTTAGTAGCAATGATAAAGGTAGGCTTTAAAGTTCAATAGGACACGGCAGTACATGTGGCCTAACAGGTAGTACGTGAGGTTCCCAAAATGTAAGCAATTGTACAAGTGTGAGCTGAGTACTTGGAACTTGATTTACATTATTTTGTGGTTTTAATCAAAATATGGCTAGCTGAGAAAGTGCCCTCGTTAATCCATAGTCATGCAAATCTTACGGGAATTATGTGGTTCGTTTATAACAATTTCTGAATATAAATACAAATCTCATTCTTAAGGCTATATTATCTATTATAATTTAAGTTTGTATTGAAACTAGTCTAGTTCTTTTGCCTGTCCTAGAAACAAGACTTTTATTTCGAAATAGTATCATGACAATTTTTTCAATTGTTTGATACAGTACCCGAGCCATAATGTTTCAAAGACAAACAGGCAAACCAAATACTAAAGACATGAACCTTTTACATTTGAGCAAAGTAAAAAAAAAAATCTATTATTATTCTGTCACGACATAACTAACTGACCTAAACAGGAATAGTTTATTTTATTTATGTCAGACAGTGAAAAAGGGGGTATGTGCATTTTGATAGCTGTATATTATGAAGTTAGGGCACTGCATAGGTCTAGAAAACCATAAGCAACAATAGAATAGTAAAAGTGTGGAATAGCATATCGAAAACGAAAGGAAAAAGCATCCATCCGTTTTGTAATCTAGTGCTACGTACCCCCCCATCCTCCACTCATCCTGTTCCTGACGCAGAGCTCTTATTCGATTAGCTAGCTGGCAGCTGCACTTCGACATCCCTCCCTGCCCCACCTGTCCTCTTCTCTCCATCTTTGCTGGATGACCGTGCAAGTGAAGGGGTTGTCCCGGGAAGAAGGCTGGTGGGCTGGTCGGATCTGACCAGGACGAAGATCAGCGCAGTAAAGGCGGAGGCAGAGCGTGCTTTCAGGGCCAGGTGCTTTTCCCTGGGGGAGAGGCAGGTTCTCATTGTGAGGCAGGCATCCTGTTATGGTCTCTTTTTTTCTCTGATGCATTACAAGCAGAAAGCGAGAAGGCCATGGAGGTAAAGTACATTTCCCTTCCTCCCTTCTTTCCTTCCGCATCAGGCCGTCAGATTGAACAACATCTCATCACGATTGTAGCACAGAAAGCCAGGACTGAGTGGGATGCTGTGGTTGTGCCAGATGGGTTCTGTGTTCTGTATGCACTCGTGTAGGTAGCTGCAGCAGTGGGGCTGAGGAAGAAACAACTTGTGTAACTATTTTTAGCTTTCTGGACAGCTGAAACAGCACAGACGGCAAGACCTGTCCTCTCTTACAGCATTCCCGTTCAATCAGTTTGTTTTTTCTCCCGGCCTATTAGCTTCCCAGGGCTAGCACTGGCTCATGCACAATGTTGACAACTACTCATTTTAGTCAATATTAAATCCACGATTTCGAAAGAAAAGCATGAACTGATGGAGTTTTGTGATTCATGAGATGTTAACCTCCAGACAAAACTTTACTTGTTTTCTCCTTCGCTGTTGTTGGCAGAGATTTCCTTAATAGCATGTTTTGTTATCAATTATTGCAAAAAAAACTATTAGAGCAGAGCGGCCATCCCAGATGCCCTCTGTTGGCATGACGTTTGTGTTTGGAGTGAAATTGTACTCATGATTTAGCTGGACGCACGTTTTGATTGTCCTATCTTCTGTGGTGAATTCATCCAAAGACTCGTGAGACTGTTAATGCGCTTTAAATGTGTGCATTTCTGTGTTGTCTCGTTGTAGGTTGATAAGCAGAAGCTCAGCAAAGACTCCGTCTTCTTCCGAGATGGAGTGCGGAGAATAGATTTCGTACTCTCGTATGTTGACGATAAAGACTGCGACAAAAAACAGGTGAGAACTGCGTTAAAAATGACTCCACTGGCAAGTTATCTGCATTTTGCTATTTGCTTATTTTGTCTTGTTTTAACTTCACATGGCAGAGAGAACTAGATCCCTTGAAGGCTAAACCGTTCACAAACAATAAAAGCTGATGTCATTTCCTGGCCTTGGAAGAACCTTTTCATGCAGGATATCCTCTGTCAGGAGTCACCAGCCTTTTTGAAAAAAAAAGCTACTTCATTGGGACTTGGAACTAGAAGAGTCAGAGCTCACCTGAGCGTTACATTAAAATCAACATTTTTCATGCTTTTGTCATTTTTAAAGCTATATAAATGCATGTGTGATAAAAAGGAAACACAATAGAATAAAATACAATTTTAGATGCAGCTCACAGGCTATTTTTTTTAGAGGCCAAAGGGTGCCACATGTGGTACTTGGGGGCTACCTGGTGCCCACGGGCACTAGGTTGGTTACCCCTGCTCTAAGTTGTGCGCCAGCATCCTACCCTAAATATCACAGCACCGATGAAGCTAGATGAGTTTTGATTCTCTGCTTGTATCTGTCATCTTGTTGTGGTGGCTGCGAGATCATTTTGGAGTGTTTTTATAGCCATTTTCTTTTTTGGCCACATGGTTCCCAAACTGTCCAGTAGTCTGTTTCATAGGGAGTTGTTAGTCTTCACAGCAGTGTGTCACCAGCTCACACTTTGCCCACACGCTCAGTCAGTGAGTCAACAGTGTAACTGTTGGCCCTGACAGGAACTGGATCATTTTTTCCACAGAGCGAGGAAGGGCCAACAGGAGTCCACTTCCTGTGGATTGGCCAGAAGGGTTGTATAACATGGCACTAAATCTCCTCCCTAACATGAAGGTTTTATTTCTTTATTAGGCTCATGTTTTCTACTAAAACAAAAGGAGATAGTGGTTTTAATAATACTACAGATTTAATATATTTTCACAGCCCCTTTCTGCTGCCATGACTCTTAATTTTAACTCTACTGAACGAGCGGTTGTTGTTTATTCACACTTGTTCATAAAACATTTGGATTATTTTCCTACTTTCTACAGTATCCTCTGACTCTGTGGCTATTTTTGTACTTTCACATGGGGAACAATGTGCTGTGGATATTTCACATTCATATAATCTTAGGTTATATGAATGTGAGCCGTCGAGCAGAATTTAAATCGAAAGTAACAATTTTTAGTCTGACTCACCATTTTTGCCCCCCCCCCCAAACCCTACCCTACCCTCACCCTGATCATAACCTATCACCATTTTATTTCAGATTTGAATTAATTGTTGCCTGTGCTTTTGTGTCTCTGCTCTGTCTTCTCTAGCCCCCAGTCGGTCGAGGCAGATGACTGTTCACACTGAGCCTGGTTCTGCTGGAGGTTTTCCTCCCTGTTAAAAGGGAGTTTTCCTCTCCACTGTCGCTTCATGCTTGCTCAGTATGAGGGATTGCTGCAAAGCCATCGACAATACAGACGACTGTCCACTGTGGCTCTACGCTCTTTCAGGAGTGAATGCTGCTGGTCAAGACTTGATGCAATCTGCTGGGTTTCCTTAGATAGGAAACTTTTTGACCAGTCTGCATGATTTGATTGAATTTGACTTTGTAAAGTGCCTTGAGATGACGTGTTGTAAATTGGCGCTATATAAATAAATTGAATTGCTTTTCATAACATTCCGGTTCTTTTTTGTGTTTTACATCTGCTGAAGGAGAGAAGGAGAATTTATGAAGCCAACCTTGAAAAAGCCGGCCTGGAGCTGGAAACGGAAGATAAGTCGGTAAGTGACCCTTAGTGCTGACAGGCTAAGACAGATCTAAAGTTTCAAAAAATTTGATCCAAGATGTTCTGGAATAAAAAAAAAAAGGTTGAGAATCCAAGTGTGTTTCTCTCCCAGTAGTTTAAAGAAGCCCACATCATAACAGACCCTTCACTATACTTAACAGAGGGAATGACATTCATTTTTCCAATATCCACTCTTTGATTCTTGCCATGCCTATCCTTGGAGATAAGTATGAAGTAGCAATTCTAGTTATATAATGGACATGGGCATAATATGCAGCCTCTCAGCTCTCATTTGATGGTGTCCGCATAAAGGTTGGATGAAAGGTTTAAGAGCTTTAGCTCATTAACATGTATCACCTTCTTTTTAAAGGAACCAAAAGCAATTGGAAAACTGACTTAAAGGCTATTTCATGGGCAGGTGTGGGGAATTCGTCCATTATGTCATTATCAATTTAGCAGGGCCTGGAGTTGAGAAAGCACTGGTGAACTCAGCTATGCAAAACAACCTGGATTTCAGGCAACAGTGGTGAATGATATCAGAATCATTTCCATGGTGAAGAGAAACCTCTTCAAAACAGCCAACCAACTGAACAACACGCTCCAGGGGGTAGGTGTATCAGTATCCAAGTATCCAAATCTCCCATAAAGAGTGCATGAAAGTAAATATAGAGGGTTCAGTACAAAATTCAAGCCACTCAAAGGCCTAAAAAAAAGGGTAGATTGGACTTTGCTAAAAAAGAAAGATAAAAATATCTAAAAAAAAAAATCAGAAGAGTTCTTGAAAGCATTCTTTGGACAAGATAGCAAGATAAACCTCTATCAGAAGGACGTCAGTGTGATGGTACATGGTTGCCAGTGGCACTGAGATACTGGTGTTTGTTGACAATGTGGCACAGGACAGAATAAGATGGTCATGTTCAAGAAATAAGAATTTGCACTCCACAGAAGAATGTGCTGTACTGTGTTTCTATCAGATTAAAAGTAGTTTTTGAAAATAACGTTTAAGCAGGGATTAAAATATTTTTTCTTAAAGTCACATCTCTGTAAAAAAAATAAATAATTTTTTTTGATTAGTCTGATGTAATATTCTAATCTTAAATGTTATGTTTCCATCAGCTGTAAGCGCAAGCTCATCACAACAGAAATAAAAGCAATAATGAGTGTCACTTGGTGAATACAGTTACTTAAATAAATTAAGTCTTCGATAATATTCTAATTGATAGAATATTATTTATTAGTTTTATTATTCTGATGTTTTATCAATTGGTCTCACTTTTATTGTAATTCTGCTTCCTAGAGCTAGCAAAGGTATTTCTGCATTTTACTAGTTTTTATCAGTGTACAGCACTTTGGTCAGTGGTGTTGTTTTTAAAGTGCTTTATAAATGAAGTTGTATTGTATCATTTAAAAAAAATGCCTTAGTTTTTGTTGATGTTTGGTTTTTTAAATTAATTTTTGGAACAAGTTTGGAACTAATTATTTTCTTTGTTGATTTAATTTAGATTTGTGTGTGTGTTCTTTGGGATTTATTTTTGTTTCCCTTAGAATAAAAGTGCAAACTAAAGGTTGGATTTAATATAATGAAATCAAATAATGGCTGAATTTATTTTAGGTATTTCTGAACTTTTACCAGGGCTGCTAATAGGTGCATACCTGTTGTAACCTACACTCTTTGTGTTCTCATCGTCAGGAGTCTGAGGACGGCAAGACGTACTTTGTGAAGATTCACGCTCCGTGGGAGGTTCTGACCACCTACGCAGACGTGCTGAAGATCAAGGTTCCGTTCAAAGTCAGCGACATGCCAGATGATCGGGAAATGCCCATGAACTGGCTCTCCACGCCTTTCCGTCTGCCTAAGCACATCATGCATCCCGAGCCGGATTTCTTCACTGCTCCATTTAGCAAGAGCAAATCGGACTTCTTCCTTATCGAAAACCAAGACACGTTCTTCCCTCCCTCCACTCGCAACAGGATCGTAAGCATAGCCTGCTGCCTTATCCAGCTTGTGACCTTCAGTCTAAAAATCCTTGAATATTTAAAACTCTTATCAGCTCCAGTGCAGCAACTTTGTAAAACTTTCTTGTAGCAAGTCATGTTTGAGGAAGAACTAGTCGTGTTTTTTTTTTTTTTTTTTTTTATTTCTCCCATCCCTCCAGGTCTACTATATCCTGGCCCGCTGCTTGTATGTCAATGAAGACTGTGGAGACAAGAAGGGAATTAAGAGGTTATTGAACAACGGCTCCTACACCGCTGCCTTCCCTCTTCATGATGTGAGCTTCCTCTAGTTTGCCTTAAGTGTCACATTAAAAAAAAAAAAAAAGCATGTAACCATCGCTGGAATTTGAACTCAGCCTTCAAGCCAATAACGTCTTTGCTTGAAGCTGCAACACATTCTGCAGTGACTTTGATGAAATAAAACTGTCTGATTGATGCCTGCAGTCCAGATACTGGATAAAATCCAAATATGACAACTGTGAAAGCGAAAGACACGATCTCTACAACCACTGGGCACAATTCCTCTGCTTTTTCAAGGAGCAGCCCATTAACCGTATCAGGTAAAGCAACTAAAGCTAGCGCTGCTGCCCGTCGGTCAACGTACCGAGCAGGTTTGAGTAACAAAAGCATGACTACTGCTCTTTTCGCTTTCTTTAAAAGGAACTATTATGGAGAGAAGATTGGCATTTATTTCGCCTGGCTTGGTTTCTACACTGAAATGCTGTTGTTTGCTGCAGTCGTTGGAACGATCTGTTTCCTGTACGGGTTCCTCACCTTCGACGAAAACCAGTGGAGGTGAGTCGCGCAGAGACTTCCTGGTCTTTCGGAGGCCACTGGAATGATTTAGATGGTTTCTTATGTTTTCCTAAACAGTAAGGAGATCTGCAGCGACGAAATTGGAGGCAAAATTGTCATGTGTCCCCTTTGTGACAAGAAATGTGGTTTCTGGAAGCTCAACACAACATGCAACTCCTCGTGGGTGAGTAATATTGGCCCACAGTGACTCATCTTCTACCCACAATATATGGCATTTAAAGAATATTTATGGATAATCAGTGAATAAATCAGTTTGTCATTTATTGACGATATCATAAATCTGTTTTTCTTGCAGCAATCGCACCTGTTTGACAATGTGGCCACAGTGTTTTTTGCCATTTTCATGGGAATTTGGGGTATGTAAACAAATCTGAGCTCAACATTTTCTAATTTCAACCACAGTGCACCACCTAGTGGATTGTCTAGTTACCTGCTGTTTACCAGTTAAAGAAAAGAAAAGCCCAGCTTCTTGTAGTTTTGCTTTCGCTTTGTTTGTTGAGGCTTCAGGGCTGAGAGTCATAAATCGTGACACGGTTGTAGAGAATAAGAAACCATTCAACAAGCTCTTCTAAATCGAAGCTTGTGATTCTGTGATCAGAGAAGTGACTCTGACCTAATGCATGTGGTGTGATGGGTGGTGTGCCCCCGCAGTGACGCTGTTCCTGGAGTTCTGGAAGAGGCGGCAGGCCCGTCTAGAGTACGAGTGGGACCTGGTCGACTTTGAGGAGGAGCAGCAGCAGCTGCAGCTTCGGCCGGAGTATGAAGCCAAGTGTACAAAGAGCAAGCAGAACCCCATCACCAAGGTGTTTGTGCACTAATGAAGTTCTGATCTACCATGTTCACTGGTCACAAAGGTACCGGTGGATAAGTTTATCCTCCATGAGAATCAATGACTCATTTGACCTGATCACGTTACCTGCTGTAGTTGCACAGATTCGTGCTTTGAGATAAAACAATTTACAGGGATCCTACACAGCCTGGAAACATCTGGAGCTTGATTTGAATGTCTTTGTTTGAACTTTGTTGTATTTAATCCATCCATCCATCCATCCATCGGAAAAGATTGAGTTTTTACATAAAACTGTGTATGAACCCTCGGTGTAAAGTATGAACGAGATAAAAAAGACTTCTATGATCTTTCATCACTGCATCTTCAGGAACAAGAGGGGGTCATTGACAGAACTGCTACGTATCTAGCTGGGAAGTTTTTTCTGTGCTGGGCCGCTGTGATCTTTTGGGTAAGGGTGGCACGCAGGGTTGGACCACCTGGTTGGTGAGGAAGTGGTCTTGTGGTGGTAGATGTGCCGGGATTTGACAATTATTTCTGGAAAGGCTCCAAGGGTTGAGTTTCCTATTTGCCATTATTAGTGTCCGTCTGTTGCCTGGTGAGTTTCTTAAACACATATCCTCATAAAGAAACCATAGAAGTAAAGATAAATAGGGCAAAAAAAAAGGTTCTGATTGAAGAACAAGATTCTGTCTTACACGTGAACCCAGAGACAGTTGAAGGAACTTGGCCTGAAAGAGCTTTCTTTTCAGAATATAACAAAAAAAAAAAAAGACTGACCCCAATGCTTTGCTTGCTTTTGATTTAGGAAATGGAGCCTTACTTACCCGTAACAAGCAAGTGTGCACGCTCATGTCTGTCTGGAGCTACCGTCCTGTTGTGGGTGAGCATATTATCTTCTGATCAGATTTAAAGTCCGTCCGTCTACCACCTTTCTTCTCTCTCTCGTCTGTCTTAGCCGTTTTTCCCTTCATGCTGTTTCACCAGGACATTTATGCTTAAAACTAAAATATACTGCGTGAAACCGATGGTAATGCTCAGTAAACAGTCTCAATGAAACAGACCAATTTTATGGCATTTTTACAGTTGTGACAGATTAAACTGAATAGTTTTAAGCATACTCGTCTAAATGTTCTTACCCTTATTCCCACATGTATCTAAACTTGTATGACAAGACAAATAGACTAAATGGGATCTGTTGCACTGTATTATCATATTCATATCGACTTTGATGATGCAGTATTTCTTTGGAAATAAAGTTAATTAGGCAACAAGGGAAGTATCCCAGAATCCCTTTTTTTGTAAAGCTGCCCTGACAAAAGAAGGCGACCAGCTTCTTCGTGCTGTATGGCCGGATTTGCCAGGACAGGGAGGAAAAATAAAAGCCTAGAGATGCACAAGGGAATTGAATGATGATTGACATCAGCTGATTTTTCAGCTCGATCAGCCCTGACCACACACTGGCCACTTAGAAACTACACAAATCAGATTTTTTTTCTCTGATCTGTGAGCTCACAATAAAGGCGGAGCTCACTATATGGCATGTCTCTCCTTCCTAACGTCCGCGTTGTTGGTCAAAACTAACCGGCCTCCTTGCATTGTGCACTTCTGTGATTCATTTTGATGTTTTTCGCTGCGTCTCTGTTCAGTGTCGTCTTTCATGTTGTCGCTGTGTTCTCTGTCCTGAAGATCTCATTGATCATTGCCTGCATCATCGGAGTCATAGCGTACCGCCTGGCGGTATACGCGGCCTTCGCTAGCATCATGAAAGACAGCCCCACCAATCACCTGGAGGTGGTCGGCCCCTACATCACACCCCAGCTGGCCACCTCCGTCACCGCCTCTTGCATCAACTTTGTCATCATCATGATCCTCAACCTCATGTATGAGAAAGTGGCTGTTTGGATTACTGACATGGGTGAGGGTCGGCGCTTTATAACTCATCCACGGTTCATGGTATGAAAATCCCTTTAAAACCCTACATCTTCTTGTAATTTCCAGAAATCCCAAAGACCCACCTTGAGTATGAGAACAAGCTGACCATGAAGATGTTCCTCTTCCAGTTTGTCAACTACTACTCCTCGTGCTTCTACGTGGCTTTCTTTAAGGGCAAGTTTGTGGGCTATCCTGGAAAATATGCTTATATGTTTGGGAGCAGCCTGAGGAACGAAGAGGTAATGTTTACGTTACACTGCACTGGATTAGCTCTGGTGATTTACCATGGGGCGAGCCTGTTCGTCTCCCATCTTCTGTCTTTCTCACTCTGTGCGTGTTTGCAGTGTGACCCCGGCGGCTGTCTCATTGAGTTAACAACACAGCTGGTAATAGTGATGACTGGGAAACAGGTGTGGGGCAACATTCAGGAAGCTCTACTGCCGTGAGTACAGAAACCATTTGCTGTAGCTCTGCATGTCGAGTAAATGCAATGTGGTTTAAATGTCATTACAAGGCGAACACTAGCTCAGGGGTTCCCAAACTTTACAGGCGACGACACCCAAAAACCTAGTGCCAGAGACGGTCGACCCCTTTTTTTTTGGGAGATTATGGGGTGGGGCTGGGAAGCTGGGGGTAATTACGAGAATAAAGTGGTAATTTTACGACACTTATTACAAAAACTACAGTAGTTCCCCTGTGTTAACATGAGGAATGTTGAGCATCTGGTTAAGGTATACTTTGGTATAGGTTTCAAAAATAAGGAAATACTAAATCTTTGTAGGACATCCACATCAACTTATTATTAGTATCATAACTCTGAGACTGTGCAACGACTGTGTGTCTTTATTCTGGTGATATATTACGACTTTGTTTTGGTAAAATTATGACTTTTCTCTGAATAAAAAACTAGTCACCTCAGTTCCCTCGTAGATTAAAGAAAATACATTGTTGGCCACGGAGGAGTACATGTCCACAAAGGAACTCCAACATTTTGGGATTAATTTCATATATTTGCAAGAAAAAACGTGTATATTCTCTGATGGTGAAAAGTCAGATATATTTGAGAAAAAACATATAATTTCCCATGATTAAAGGCGTTGCCCTGCGACAGACTGGCGACCTGTCCAGGGTGTACCCCGCCTCTCGCCCGGTGAACGCTGGAGATAGGCACCAGCAACCCCCGCGACCCCATGAAGGATTAAGTGGGTCAGAAAATGGATGGATGGATGGATAAAGGCGTAAATTTGCTATATTAAAACTAGGATATTCTTTTACATGGCAATGTCAGAAATCTGCAAGAAAATTAACTCAGAAATGTATTAACAATGTGATTAAAGTTTGATATATCTCACTTTCTGTAGCACAAAAAGGTGTGTGTGTGTGTGTGTATATATAATATTGCTTGATTGTAAAATGCTGTTTTCAGAGATGTCATCTCGCAACCCCTCCGAGACAAGGCACGGCGAGTTTATTGTTTCAGTAACAAGACAATTCAAAATGCTGCCCCGGGGCGTCCCAATATGCACTTTGGGAGCCCATGCACGAGTTAAACCCACCTAATTATAATTCTCATAACAACATGAGAATTATTGGAGGGCAGGAGATAAGTTTTGTGGATAAACAAATGATGAACCTCCTCTGTTGTTGGCTAAAGGTGACCAGTTCCTTTCTTTCTCAAGCTAGTTGCAATGTAATGGGAAGTACTGTTTTTTTTTTTTAAAAAGACACTTCGGGTTCAATTTAACTTGTGATTTAGAATAACAACAATAACAGTTTTCTAACTCAAAATATTACTGAACAAATTTGAATATTGCGTCAGCCGTCCAAGTTCCTTTTAATAATTTTTTTTCTCCAGCAAAATGAGAATAGGGAATGTCGCCACTCTCTTATATCTTCCTGCTGTTGTAGCCTGACTCTTCCATTTGCATCTGTATGTTCGAGTGACATTCGCGCCTGTGTATCTAAACTGCCAGACTTAGATTGACATGTATCATAAATTAATCTGGTTGGATGAAAAATTACACAAAAAGCACTGATTGGCCATGAGAGCTGAGAGTTGCGCCTGAGGAGACTCGTCAGGTAACCAATTAGAATCAGCCAAGCATATTAATAAAAAAAATGGAGTGAAAGAAAAAGTGTGGTAGCAAAAGGGGCACCAATAACAAGGATACCTGCAGCCTTGAGAGGAGTCAGCGCATCAAGAGCCTCTACACAGACAAATCCTAAAAATGGGCTATACGCATCTTAACTGGGCTAAGTAAAAAAAAAAAAAAAACTGGACTGTTGCTCAATGGTCCAAAGTTTCTATTTCATTTTCAAATCAAGGTCCCAGAGTCAGCATTGAATATTAGCAAATAGCTGCTGTTACATTTTGATATAGGTATTGATTTCAGCTTTATCGACACCAATACACATATCAGTCGACCTCTACTCTGGACCCAACACATCAGAGCTAAACCCCATGATGTAAAATGGCAGCATCTCTGTATGCGCAATTGTTCTCAGTATAAGTCGACTTCTGCTACTTCTGTGAAAAGTTTCCTGACAGCTTTCCGCTGCCATCTTATGTCCTTTTTTAGATGGGTGATGAACTGGTGGGGCAGCAGGAAGGCACGGAGCCATCCGGAGAGTCTATACAGTCGCTGGGAGCAGGATCATGACCTGCAGAGCTTTGGTCAGCTGGGCCTCTTCTATGAATATCTGGAAATGGGTAGGAATCAATCCAACATGCACGGATGTACAGTTGGGGTCGCAAGTGGACAGTACTGTTGTAAACCAAATGGTTATGAAATTTATCAAACTGTTCAAAATATTACTGGTGGTGATAATCTCTCATTTTAATCTAAAAAAGGTGCCGCTTTTAGGAAGATAGATTAACACAGAAGTGTTATAAGACAAGAATCCACCAGATGGCGCTGTTTCATTGTTCTGTCTCTCACCAGTATCCGTCTTCTCTGTCTCACAGTGATCCAGTTTGGATTCATCACGCTCTTCGTGGCTTCCTTCCCCCTGGCGCCGCTCTTAGCCCTTTTCAACAACATCATTGAAATCCGAGTGGACGCCTGGAAGCTCACCACGCAGTTCAGGCGTCCTGTGGCAGCCAAGGCCCACAGCATCGGGGCCTGGGAGGAAATTCTCAACGGGATGGCCGTACTGTCTGTTGTCACAAATGTGAGCGCTTGGTTAAATAGGCTGCCAGACCCTTTGGGTGGATTCTTACTGAACCAACTAAAGCAAGTTATTTTCCTGCTTCGTAGGCATTCATCGTGGCCTTCACCTCTGACATGATGCCCCGGCTGGTGTACATGTACGCTTACCAGCCGAGGGGAGAGATGAACATGAAAGGCTACATTAACAACAGCCTGTCCGTGTTTAACATCTCAGAGATCCCATATCGCAGCATGCCTGATGAGGAAGAGAACCCTGTGTGGTTCAACAGCTCCATCACGACCTGCAGGTAAGAGGGACACAAAGATTCTGACAAAGGCATCATGTGTCATAAATTAGTTTGGTTTTTATATAAGTTAAAGTTCAACACGGTCTCAGAGTATTCATTGAGGAGAATGTCCCTTTCTAGAGTATTTATTATAATCGTTTATTATGTGATTAATGTGCTATTTTATGTAAGACAAGTATAAGTAGAATGATACACAGCTTTCAAAATTTTGTACAAATAAAAATCAGAAAAGTGCGGCATATGTTCATATTCAGCTCCCTTTACTCTGCTACCCCTAAATACCCTCCACACCATGACTGATTTAATGTTAGTGTGAATACAGCCACTTCGAAAAGCACTTAAATGTTTGTTAGAGATCATTAGTGAACAAACAGCATCATCAAGATCAGTTATTAAAACACATTTTTTTTTTTGCTCTGATGTGATATTATAGCTGTAAGTGGAAAATCATAATATTAATTTCTATATGTTTCGCTTAGTGAGTTCAGTTACTGAAATTAATGAATTTATCAATAATATTCTAATTTATTAAATTGGTCTGAATAGACAGCACTATGTTTGGCAAAAAGAATAACATATTGCACATCCCCCTGAACAACACATACTCTGTCTGCTGCGGTGGCAATTTAATTCCCCCCTTTGGAGAATAAATAAAGTCTTGTCTTATCCCCACTATGAAACATGGGGGTGGAAGCATCATGCTGCGGGAAGGCAACGTTATCAAATTGAATTTAGTTGTGGAGGGGTTTATTCATTTGTTAATTCATCCGAATGCAGCGTGGTTTGTTTAAAAGTCGTTTGTTGTGTGTGTGTAACTGGTTTAGCAATAATATTTAAAGTTTCAAAGGGGAGTCAATGTCAAACTATGTGGTAACTCTGCTAATATATTTTTTTTAATTTCAACCAAAGCATTAATGTTAATCAGCATAAAGTTCTAACTTTTTATTTATATGCTTTTCTTTATAGGTATCGTGATTATCGCTACCCCCCTGGGCACGAGAAAGAGTATTCCCACACTATGCAGTTTTGGCACATTTTGGCTGCCAAGCTAGCTTTTATCATCATAATGGAGGTAAGTAAAACAGGCCCCACTTTCTCTACCGTTTAATACTAGATGTTTTAACTAGGCTTTATAGACATGTTTGTGTTTAGTCATATTGACATGCATTCCCAGAAGGTTCCGCTTTCTCAAGCAGTTTATACAGTTTATACAGCTGTTTATAGCACAGGTCCCAGTCAAAACATCTACACATCTCAACCCTGTCCTATGCGTGTCTCACAGCTTTTGGCAATAAAATCCCATCCTTCAGGCGACTTTAACGCTCAGTTCAGATATATATATATTTTTTTTTTTACGTAGTTGTTCATACTACTAATTTAATGCGACCACCATCAGACCTTTGTCTGAACAGTTCAGGATTCAAAGCGACCTGCATGCGCAGATAACAAAAGAAGACGTCACACAGTAGAGCACCGATTACAGAAGAAATGGTGCATGAAATTGTTACTAAAAGTGTTTAATAAAGCTCCATTAAACAAAACAAACCCTGCAATAACAGCTGTCAGCTTCTCTGTGTTAGTATGAAGTTACTGAGTAATTCGAGCCGACAATTTTAAGACCACATCATGACTAGAAGAAGAAAACAGCACAGTTATTCGCCTGTTATTGAGCCGCGGCTGCTACTGTAGAGAAGTCTGTGTGGACGTCTATTTGGAGCCAGGGCAGGGATGTGAAACAGCTGAAATGCAACACCACCGTCCAGACTGCAGACGTTTTGAAAATATCCAATATGTATACAATGTAGTACCACATATGGATGTCTCAAAAAGCTGACTTTTTTTTGTGAGGGGGATTGGAGTGTGACTGTTTCAATGTCATGAACAAGACGGATAAAGATTGCATAGGGGCAAAAAGATAGGATTTGGCTTGCATTTGCCTGCTGTGAGGTTGTAGCCTTAGTCAGATTTATATCCGGTTGCATACAGTCCATTTCAGTCGTAATTATGATGCAATTAATGGCAGCACCGCCCCACTGATGACCCCCATCTTCATCACCATTATCCATGCCATACGAAACGTTAATTGGTCATGTTTTTTTTTTTTTTTTTTGATACCTACATGATGTTCTTTAATTTACTGTAAACAGTAGCAAGTTTTTAGAAAGTTTTCTGAAAAAGTCTTTGACAAAGCTACTTTATTTTAATATTTTCCTAAAAATTGCATCGCTTCAGTCTTTCTTTGTACAGTCTGTTGATTTTATTATGTTAATTTTGTAGATATTTGTCTATATTACTTAACTGTGAAGCAGTCTGTGATTTAAAAAAAAATCATTATTTAGAAAGATTATATAGAAATAATCCTTACTAAATGTGTGCAACCATCTCAACATTTTCTGTCAGGCTACAGTAAATCTCTATAACCGGCCTTGATGAAGCAACTGAAAGTTACCTCAAATCTGAGCAGTAGAATCTGAAAAGAAAAAAAATATATTATAAAATGGAAACTTGTAGGAATGCTGTTTGCTGTTCCTTGCTACCCAATTTGGCAGCTTCCCTGCATTATTTATTCTTTGTACTGAGAGAAAGTTGAAGGTTTGCATAGTTGTTGGATGGAGAGTGCATGATTAAAAATGTATCCTGTGGACTCCTGATGTTGCTAGTTTAGTCCTGTTGTATCATTCCACTTTTTTCCAGTTTATCTAGAGTCTACTTTCACATAAGTACAGGTCAACAGGGTTCCTTCACTGTTTGGAAAAGTCTAAAAAGTCTGAAAGTATATTTCAGTATTTTCCAGATCTGGATAAGAGTATGTGGACGTTTCTTGTATTAATCAAGTTTATTCCATATCCCACTGTTATAATAATACATTTATTTAGAACGCATTTTACATTTACAGAAAATCTCAATGTCTAAATGTTTTTTCCTTCCTTCCTTCCTTCCTTCCTTCCTTCCTTCCTTCCTTCCTTCCTTCCTTCCTTCCTTCCTTCCTTCCTTCCTTCCTTCCTTCCTTCCTTCCTTCCTTCCTTCCTTCCTTCCTTCCTCCTGACTTTCCCTTTCCTGCCTTTTCTTCTTTTGTCCTCCCTCATTTGTGTTCTTCACGCTTTCCTTATGTGTCCATCTGTCTTTCCTTTCTTTTATTTCTTCTTTTTTTATTCCTTATTTCCTTGTGTCCTTCCTTCCACTTTTCCATCCTACTGACTTTCCTTTTCTTCTTGTTTTCTGTTTCTTAATGTCCTTCCTTTACTTCTCTCTATCTTGTGTTTTCCTCTGCTGTAAATATATGGCTGATATTGACAGTTTATATTTGGAAATGGCCGTAAGGGACTAAGAACTCTGGAAAAGAATGAAATTTTTATATGAAAATTGTAAGGATATATTTGGCCGAGAACAGCAGATCAAAGTCCACAAAATTAACTGTCTTGAATTCAGTGTGTAGGTAAAGACTTCTGTGTATGTGCAAACAGAACCATGGTTTAATAAGTTGCTTTTTGTTCCTTCACAGCATGTTGTTTTTCTGGTCAAGTATTTTGTGGCCTGGCTGATTCCAGACGTTCCATCCGACGTGAAGGCTCGGGTCAAGAGGGAGCGTTTCCTAGTCCAGGAGTATCTTCACAACTATGAAGTGGAGAAGCTGAAAATGCAGCTCAGCGAGCAAAGCAACCAGGAGTGCACGTGTACGCCGATGATCTATCCGGATTTACCCAAACACGAGTTGCTGTCAGAGGTCCTCTAGCGTAGGTGGCGGCCGGGCAGTCACTCAAAAAGTCGAGGAAACAGATTTCCTCGCTTGTGTCTTCTGATCTCGAACGTCACTCTGCTGAATTACCTGTCATTTAACGGCGAACCCACAGAGAACTTTCCACACTTCTCAGCCATCCCTCCTCTACTCACCTGCTGACTGTGGATTCTCCTCTTTTAGAGACCAAATCTCTGTGCATGCTGACACTTTGGGACGCTTGAATTCAAACACCTCTCTCATATTTATGTCTTCACGTGTAATTAATGTAGAGCTGAAGACATCCAAGCTTTACTGTATTCAAAAAAAAAGCTCTACTGTGTCTTTAAGAGACAGCTCACTATTGTTTTGATGTAAGGCTATTTATTTAAAATGCCACCAAAGACTCGCCTTAATACACACACTTTTGTTTTTCTTTTTATGTGAAGGATTTTTCAATGTGAGGACTTTTTGGTATACTTTGTGTCATATCAGCTTATGTTTTACCATATTTTCCCCTTTTTACAGTAGCATGACCATATCTAAGCTGTGGTCAGTCATCTGCGCTGGTGTGACAACCTTTCAGCAAGTTATGTTAAAATAATCGGGCTTATATCTGTCGTTACTCTTAATTTCACCTCATTGTTTGCCCCAGGCCGAAACCTGAGATGTGAAGTAGCTTTTTATGCTGAGGAGAAATCAGTGCTGCTGTTTCGACTGTGACTAAGGACAGATTTGATCCTGCAGTGGCCAGTTGCAGCAGCTGTGGCACGCTGACTGTCTATACAGGGATGAGAGGTGAAGAGTGGGCTCTCTTTTAAAAATATCTATATATACATTTCTTTGTCTTTACCACATTGCAGCGAATGAAAGCTTGTGTTCGCTTCATTACACGAAACCCATCAACGCAGTGCCTGCAGCCGTCCGCTTCAGTTTTCTTAAAAATAAGTCACGTTTTCCTTTATTTTTGCACAAAAGCACTTAAAGTAGCGCAAATACCAAGACATGACTGTGTCCAACTAATCATTATCATGACACTAAGCCTGTATGATCTGTTTTTTTAAAGTAGTAACGTGAGATATTTATCTTTCAGTTTGATCGAACTCTGATGTTTATATTTTTTGTGATTTTAGTTTAGAGACGATATGGACATTTCACATCAGTTGTTGTTGCCTAAGTAGAACTTTGCAGAAAATATCTGTTATGGAAGGACTTGAATCTTATGTAAAGTAGCTGATTTAGTAAATATCTAGGTCTGTTGGAGGTGTTAATGTGTAAGTTCACCTCACTCTTTCACTTTGCCTTATCTACGCCCTGTGCTCTGCTGACTATTGCCCACTATGCCTTAAAACATTTCATCCCTTTTTTCCAAAAACTTATTTTTCTACCTGATTTTCTCATGTGTTTTCTGCTAAAATATTTTAGTCAGAACATGTTTTTGATCATTCTTCAGGCAAAAAACAAACAAAATTTTTTACTGTATATTCAATGTTAAATGTTCATGTTTTTATTAATTTGAGTAATTTGTTTTTATGAGTGTGTCCTGTATCCAATTATATGAGACGGCAAAAATAAATCTTCCAAATAAAAAGCTCAGCCTGTGTTGTAGTTTGATGTTT
Source organism: Fundulus diaphanus (assembly GCA_037039145.1). NCBI lineage: Eukaryota > Metazoa > Chordata > Actinopteri > Cyprinodontiformes > Fundulidae > Fundulus > Fundulus diaphanus. Next base: position 29,878,638 of record CM073134.1, read on the forward strand.
AAATGAATTCTTGACTTTTTGGACTTGACCTGATGACAATATAAACAGATGTATTATCTGCGAATGTCAGTCGTTTTATCTCCTGTTGGAGTCAAGACAAAATAAAGGCTTTCAGCAATTATTGTGCATATTTTTAACCAATTCATGGAGCACTTTGGCCTCTCAGCTGCGGGAGGAACCCACTCCGGTTTTGGGAACCAGTGCCGCAGACCCTCAGCTACAGACCCTCGCAGCAGATGGTCCGAGATAACGATTCAGTGTTGGTTCACACCTTGGTGTGTTTTTACACCTCAAAATGCTGGCACGGCTGTTTGGGTTGCCGTGCAGAGGTCAATGTAACAAAGGCGAGGGAGGAACTCTAGTCCAGGAGGACTGTAAGAGATTATGGAGTAATGGATTTATGGACAATAAGGCAATTATATAGTTTTAGTCAGTTATTTGATTTATGTTATAAGCAATTTGTTATATTGGTTAAAATTGCCTGATCCACTAACCGTAAATTATTTGGATCTGATCCCAACCCCTTCTCCCAAAAGACACTCATAATGGTCTCTGTGGTAAACCTTTTGCAAATGCTGCCATTTCTCTGAAGGTGCTTCATTGACAGAGCCAACCTGAGGTATGGGTGGACAAAGCCTCTGCTTAAGGCACCAGAGGGCCCCCAAGAGCCACTGGATCCTCACACAGTACAGATTACACCATGTTTTGGTTTATAAAGAACAAGGGGACAGCTCGCAAAGGGGCGAACAAGCCATGCAAGTTCACTCTTTTATTTCCAAAATAGACCTTTTCAGTTCATTTAAATTTATGAAATAAAATTCACCAAAATAACATGTCAGTTTAAGATGATGTTTTCTTTATTTGCAGGTAAATAATAGTTTGTTTATTTTTTGTTTTGCTTTTGTAAGCAAGCCCGAAAGAATCATGGGGGCCATTTTTCTAAGGGAAGGGACAGGTATAGGACAACCATGCACTGGGGTGGGCCCCATGGTGTTTTACCAGAGCAGGAGAAGCAGCATGGATCCTTGTTTGCTGCTTGCTGAAATGGGGAAACATACTGTAAGACGAAAATATGTATATACGAAATGTGCCTGTAGTGCATCAGTGGCTCTTATACAGCCCTACAATTTAGCTCCGAGTAGGGGTCTTCAAATCAGACACCAAACTTAACACCATTAGCCAGTCAAGGACCATAGATAATTGTCCTTGACTGGCTAATGGTTGGTGGGGTCCCAGTTGACTGGCACAGCAAACAAGCCCTGGCAGTTTAACAAAAGGAGATAGTAAATATAACTTTAATATGTGGTACTTGTGCTGTCCCCTGAAAGGATGGCACATTGGACATATCAAAAATCACACTGGTTGTGTCTGAGCATGCGCCTCATTTCACATTAAGCCTTGAAATATGGCAAAGTATTGGTGTTGTGATAGTTGGTGGTTGATGGGCTTCACTGGAAGTGGGATTCCATGCCCATTCATGTCAGGCAGTAATTTGAGTATCCACTCCACCAGTGCCAGTTTAAGGCTCTGCTGTCTCTCGCCTGTGTTCTGCTCTCTCCGAGCTACCTCTAGCTACATACGCTTTGCCAAGTTAACAGTAGCAATTCTCTGTGTAGATGTCCACTGTTACTTTCTTGCCATTTTTTGATCTCCCAGTTATGACCCTGCTTCTGCTCTCTGGGTTTCTTGTCCTGCCTCGCTCTTGTTGGACTCTGCATTTATCTCAGCTGTCCGGACACAGACAATAGGCCCATACTGTATTTCAACTTTGCCTTCAGCTCGAACCATACCAGATCACCTCTGTGTCTCTGAGCCTCACCTGCCTTCTTACAACGTCTTCGCCCTGTTGACAGGGTTAGATGAGTTGGTGCAGAGAAACCATCCTGGTACTTTCCTGTGAGGACTCGAATGTGTTCAGAAGCCGAGCAGCTGATTCATCATCTAAGAGGTTGGTGAGACTCTGTCTGAGTTAAACTCATCTATACTCTTTAGTCACTAAATAATTTTCCCCATTTCAGCTGCTCTTGAACATTTGCATGACCAGTCTGCCACTCCCACCAGTTCCAAATGTTAAATATATTTTTTAAATGTGTTCTGTTTGTTTGGGTTATCCTCTGTCCCAGACTTCCCACTCCAAGTCAAAATCTGATCAGGGCTTTATACAGTTTCTGACCCTTGGATATATTCCCTGACCAGCATTTGTCAAAAGTCAGTGGTGCAGTGCTGCTCACTCTGTCATAAACAGCTAATCCCACAAATGTTTAATTAGGTACAGTTAAGGACTGCAGGTATAGGCTAAATCTTTTGTACTGTCAAATTTTAGACATAGGTCTAGTACACTCATCTGATAGGTTCCTAGGGGACAGGGTTCGGCTCCTAAGAGTGGAAATTTGGGATTACCACTGGTTGCAGAATGTTCTCTAGATATCACTGTCACTGTATGGGCTTCCATTAGTGCCAAACATCCCATATGATCAGGGTTAAAGGAAGACCAAAGAGTAGAGTGTGGTGTTGGCAAAAGGTTTAATGAAATAAGAGAAAACGTATACAACATATGAGGAACAGAGCAGGGAATCAAACCATGAGGTGGAGAGAAATCTGACAGAGCAACGAAACTATGAGAAACATGAAGAAACATACAAGACCAGCAATGAGTAATGAAACCAGGGAGTTTAAATACAGAGGGAGGTGTGGAGAAAGGTGAGACAGAAAGACAGGTGAAAGTATTCAGGAAGAAATGAGGAAAAGCTGAGACCATTGTGAGCTGAGGAGAGGAGTACGATGAACTGAAGGGAAACACAAAGGAGAAATCTCGCATAAAACATGACCAAAACTTACATAGAATGAACTAACAAAATTCACTAACTAATCCACTAAAATAGGCACTATATACTAGAAAAACAGAAACCCAAAAGCTCAAACACCTAAGAGTAATAAGCATAGAAATAACAATAGCATGATCCAATAAACTCAACCACAAAGAAATAGTCAAAATACAACACACAAAAAAATTAAAGTCCAAATTGTTAGACAGGCAGACAATCACTGAGAGACAGCAAGCGCAATTTGTGGCAGTGGCATGTCATTCTGGCAGTTCCGGTGGCAGTTCCGGGTTGCCACGGCGTATTACTGGCATATGCCACTAGGCTGACAGTCTCCACTGGCATCTGCCACAACAGAGACAGGGTGCCAGCACAGGGTGTCAGTGATCTACTGGCACCTGTCACAAGGCTGACAGGCTGCCAGAGCGACTTACGCCGTTACGGGCGCCGTCAGCGCCGGTTTTCGGCAAAAGGCTTAGTTAACGTGACTTTAGGTGGATTTTGGTTTTGAAATTATGATCTTATTATTTAATAAACTGTCTCAACCTGTTCATAAAGTCATATTTATTTGATGGAACGATGTAGTTCATTGCAGTACAGGGTGAAAGTTTGGCTGAGAGAGAGGGAGGGGGGGGGGGGATAATTTTGAGTGCTTTATGAACGTAACAAAAAGGTTATATGACCTGCATGCTTGGCTCGAGACAGCCTCCAACCTGTCCTGGTTGGGAGGGTGGAGAAATCGGCTGCTGCTGCTGCCTCTAGTCTTGTGACGCATGCCTGCAAATCTTCATCATCCACCAAAGTTCTACTGTAACATTACCATGGCTGTTCGTCTCGTCATTTACTCTTGACCTTCTCTGTTGATTGTTCGGGCCTAAATATGACTAAATGCCTTCTTAACGTTTATGCTGCCACACATTCTCATTAATTTCTTGGTTAGTTAGCAGGTGCTCTCTCAGGTAAATATCTAGATACAGTAGGTTAGATTATTGCTTTTGCGCCATCTAGTGTCTGAACTCGGGAGTGGGTATTAGTTTACTTTAACCGCTTTCGAGAAGAAAACGTATTAATAGTCTGTACAATAAAAACTAAATTAACAAATGTGAAGGACACAAGACATGTATTTATATTAGGGCTGTCAAATGATAAAATTTTTTTTAATTGTGATTAATCGCATAATGTTGATAGTTAATTCAAGATTAATCGCAAATTAATTATATATTTTATCCTTTTAAATCAGAACGTGTAATAGCCTGTTTGGGCATTTTAATATGCAATTTTGGAATAAATGACACTAATAAAATACATGCTTGTACAAAAAATATTTTTATTTTGTTATTTTTCAAGCACTTTCAGAATTGGAATGAAAACATCCTACTGCCAAATGTTAAACTCTGGGCTATGGCTAAATGACTAATAATGACGCCCTGCTGTTTACACAATGTGTAAATAAATTAGTAAATAAATACCTGTTTTCATGCTAATATATTTTTTTCCTCTCAAACAAAGATAGACATGGTATTATATACATGAATAAAAATTGTACATTTCAATAAAGTCATAAGTTTTGTTAATTTTTTTCAATCTCTCATCTAATTCTGAGCAAAGTTTTAATTTTTTTTCTTTAACAGCGACAACATTCTGCAGTCCGTCAAAGCAGAAGATATTCTTACAGATTCTGAGATTAAGGTGATGACATTCATTATTATGTAGAAGACAATCATATTTTTCAGGAAATTAAATCAAATTGTGAATTTAACTTAATCTAAAATGTTGCAGGACCTGGAAAAGAAGTTGCAGACTGGTGACATTCTGTCAAACAGAATGTATCTGTGAAAACACAAAGGCTTTGATCCAGCCCTTAGTAGGTTATACAGTGAGCATGTCACCACTTTTAATGACATGATGGTACGTTGTCATTGCTTTATGTAATTCAATTCAAAACCATGTCAAAATACAAAACTGGATGAGCTACTGTTAGTGCTGTATTCTAAAAGAATGCTCAAGGGAATGGTGACGTATGTCCTGTTTGAGATTCCATAGTATTGTCTTCCTTTCTTTTTGAATTATTTGTTGTATTTTTTTAATGCTGTAGGGTGTCATCCTAGTTACAGAAAAACTTTAAGAAGCATCCAATCAATTGCTAAAATTTAAAAGTCTTGTCAATTTCAATTAACGACACTCATGATAACTGCCTCCCTTGTTGTTACAGACAGAGGTTCTCATCACACGGCTTGAAAACATTCTGTATGTCCCTGGCAGTGGAGATGTTGACCAACACATGGTCACAGAGGTGATTCTGCCTGAGGTGAGCTTCAGTCCCTAAAACTGAGAAAGAAAAAGCAATTACTAATGGCATAGGTTTGTAAGTGTAAATGGGCTTGGTGACAAAAACACTTTTATATGTCCATCTGTGCTGGTGAAGATTATCAGTCATCCAGGTCATCGACTCCCCTTTACAAAGGCTTTCAGTTTAATTTGCATGTTATCTAAGCTTTAAAAAGGCATCCTTGATAGGACCAAAAACTATCAAGGATGAGAGATGTTCAGAAAGCGTTAAAGAAGGATTTTATAATGTGAAATGGGTAACATTTGAGTTTTACATAGGGGTTTGATCCTTTATGTACTCATCTGAACATTAACTGAACACAAAATGACCAGCAGACAGACAACAAATGCTGATTTGATTGAGATGGAGAAAACTGAACAGATCATACGATGGAGGAATAACACAACAAAGCAGAAAACATTACCAAAAATAACCTGGCACAAAAAATTTAATATTTCAGTGACAGCAACAACTTGAATAACAACTGAACTTGAACAATGTCTCCCTCTTGAGTCCTTCTGTAAAAATAGGTACCAATTTTACAATGGCTTCCAACACCTCCAGGTGATTTCTGGTCTGCATAACCAAAACAAACTTTAAAAACAAAACAAATCTAAATAGACAATTGACAAATATTACAGTGGACACCCATAAAAAAATATTTGTCCTCATGCAATGCCCTTAACTTAAATTATGTTTCATCTGTAAATGGTCTTAGGGAATAATAACCAATACTAAATTTGTGTGATAATAAGAGTAACCATTATAAAAAAACAAACTAAATTTCAACATGGAAATGTGACTGATTTAGTGTTGTACAACTGCTGTACATGATTTTTTTTTAGTTGTCATCCAGTGGCTGCAAAATAACAACCTTTGCCGCTACCAAGCAGAGATGATGCTCATAAATACCGTGAAGAAAAATGAGGGGTAAATAACAATTGTGTGTGCACAACTACATAAACTGCAGTCATTAAAAGATACAGTACTGGCTCAGCCCCCCCTCCTCTGTTTTTGTTCATTTATTTCCAGACTTTCAGAAGCCCAGGAAGAAGAAGACACAGAAAAGGTTAACAGAAAAGGGTTAAACTACATAGCTATTTGAATGTAATCTGTTTTTGTCAAATGTAAAAGGAAATATGATCCCTTGATGTAGGCTAAATTAACAATCTGTAACTAATCTATCATTTTCTGCAGGGAAGCCCGTTCATTGTCGATAGTCAGGCTGCAGCTGACTGGTGCAGAGAACAACAATTTAGTGGAAGAATAACACTTCCTGTTGTTCTGGATATGGACGAACTAGAACAAGCAGAAGCTCTCGAAGCCCTCAAGACATGGAATGAAGAGTATAATGAATATTCTCCAGTGGAGCATTTTACTTTTGTTTTTGAAAAGAAGGAGGACTATGAAAAGTTCTGTTTGTACATTGTCGATGTAAAAAAACTAAAAGTTTTTGCAAGATTTGAAGAACTTCAGTAAATAAAGACTTTTACAAGTAACCATATATCTTCATTGCTGCAGCCTATCTGGATTTTAGATAGATTTAAGGAGAGACACATACTAATCAGCATAGAATTTGGGTACAACTACTACAACCTGACCTCATTTTCACCCTCCAGTATTCTGTGGAACGATGTCAACTCACATTGTTCTCTGACACCCTCATGGCCAGGTGCTTTCAGAATGACTATGTATGTCATACTAACTATTCTGTGTAGCACATCAGCAGTGTGTGGAATGCTTCTTTCCTTACAGCATATTAAATACATAGAAAACACTATTTACGCCATTGCTTCCAAAGTAAATGCAGTCACATCATTAAAGGTTTTACACATGTTAATAAGCAATATCATGGTTTGAAAAGAGTATTTTACTGAAAAGTGGCCAGGGACACCTAGTGGCTACCTGCCACTAGGTGGCCAGGGCCAGCCTTGTGTCAGGTTCCAGGAGAGGAGAGACTGGCACCCTGTGCTGGCACCCTGTCAATGGCCACTAATTTTCATACGAATTACATCGTTCCATCAAATAAATATGACTTTATGAACGGGCTGACACAGTTTATTAAATAATGAGATCATAATTTCAAAACCAAAATCCACCTAAAGTCACGTTAACTAAGCCTTTTGCCGAAAACCGGCGCTGACGGCGCCCGTAACGGCGTAAGTCGCTCTGGCAGCCTGTCAGCCTTGTGACAGGTGCCAGTAGATCACTGACACCCTGTGCTGGCACCCTGTCAATGGCCACTAATTTTCATACGAATTACATCGTTCCATCAAATAAATATGACTTTATGAACGGGTTGAGACAGTTTATTAAATAATGAGATCATAATTTCAAAACCAAAATCCACCTAAAGTCACGTTAACTAAGCCTTTTGCCGAAAACCGGCGCTGACGGCGCCCGTAACGGCGTAAGTCGCTCTGGCAGCCTGTCAGCCTTGTGACAGGTGCCAGTAGATCACTGACACCCTGTGCTGGCACCCTGTCAATGGCCACTAATTTTCATACGAATTACATCGTTCCATCAAATAAATATGACTTTATGAACGGGTTGAGACAGTTTATTAAATAATGAGATCATAATTTCAAAACCAAAATCCACCTAAAGTCACGTTAACTAAGCTTTTTGCCGAAAACCGGCGCTGACGGCGCCCGTAACGGTGTAAGTCGCTCTCGTAGCCTGTCAGCCTTGTGACAGGTGCCAGTAGATCACTGACACCCTGTGCTGGCACCCTGTCTCTGTTGTGGCAGATGCCAGTGGAGACTGTCAGCCTAGTGGCATATGCCAGTAATACGCCGTGGCAACCCGGAACTGCCACCGGAACTGCCAGAATGACATGCCACTGCCACAAATTGCGCTCGGTCCTGCTGCAATCACTGTGTTGAGATCACCCGATTCTTATTTTTATTTTTCCAGGGAGGGAAACACAGCCCCACACTGCCTCTTCCAAAAGATGTTTGGCAGTAAGAAAAGTTTTATGGGCCCATGGGACACCATATATTTCATTTCATGAACAGCCTTTCCAGTGGCACAAGATGCAATGCCAAAAAACTATCTTACAATGAAGGACTTGGCAAGGCAAGGCAAGGCGAGTTTATTTATAAATCACTTTTCAGTAACAAGACAATTCAAAGTGCTGTACATGAACAAAACAAAAAAACAGCGGAAATAAAAGGATTACAGAGACAGAGGGAAAACATTACAGATGAAAGCACATTGCAATGGAACAGTAGCAGTAGGTCAGATACAGTATAAGACAAGTTGAACTACAAACTTCAATATTAACATTTAAATGAAGCTCTAAACGAATACGCTTTATTTAACTTGATTTAAAGGAACTCTGGGTTTCAGCACTTTTACAGTCTTCTGGAAGTTTGTTCCAGCACAAAAACTAAATGCTGCTTTCCATGCTTGGTTCTGGTTCTAGGTATGCAGAGTAGGCTTGAGCCAGAAGACCTTAATAGTCTGGAGGGTTGATACACTGATATCAAGTCTGTGATGTATTTAGGTGCTAAGCCATTCAGGGATTTATAAATTAATGGAAGTATTTTAAAGTCTATTTTCTGAGATAATAGGCCAATTTACTAATCGATGTAACAAAAAATGTATTCACCTTCTGTTCAACGATTCAAAGATTGAACTGGCTTGGAAGTGGGCTTCTTTAGTGCACTTCCTCCAATAAAGTCACTTCCAGTTCAGTTAGACATAAAGGAGAGCGGTCGACGAGCCGCGGCTTGTTCCCGCTGACAGGTTTTGAATTTGTATAATTGAATTAGAGGAGAGGAGAGGAACGGGAGCGGAGGGAGGAGCCGCTGACAGGTAGACGCGCTGCGTGCTCCTCCGTGATGCCCACAGCTCCTCCGGCTGCGTCCACACCGGAGATCCTCACCTCAGATAAGACCGGAAACCCTCCCCTCATCCCATCTGAAGCTATACCGTCCTATTTCTCCGCGTTGCTGCTTTCTAGTCGCAGGCAGGATCTTTAAAAAAAATGGCCCTTCACGGATTAAAATCTCGCAAAGCGCAAGCGGACTTTTCAGACTGCTGTCTGATGACTGTGAATCCCTCTCTTTCTGGCTGAGCGTTGTTCCTCCCGTTTCTCCATTTTTTCCCTCTCCCTCTTCACAAGCTTCTCTTTTCAGGACACCGAGGCGTTTTTTTTTCTACACGGAGGAAAGGAGCGCAATCATTTGGAATAACATCTCAACAATATGATCCCGTATGCTGCACTGCTTTTTATTATAGCATTTTAGGATTTATTTTTGAAAAGACAACTTGGAAATGGAGCCAGGGAAGGAGAAGGCAGTCCCCATCAAAGAGGGGGTTAAACAGATCGCAGGAAAGGCCCTGGGGAAACTGTACAGGTAAGAGACAGAAGGGCTTTCATTTGATCTTATCGTCTTTAAAGAAAAAAGGATGCGCGCATAAGTGTTCTTATGGCTTCTTCGTGGGATGGATCACGCGTGGAATATAGTGACAGCAGAGTCGTGTGGCCCCAATATTTAAGGATCAGATTATTTCCCAGGAGGATGGGCCCCCTCCACCAGCAGCTGGGGGGTGTTTTTAATTATTAATGAAAGAGAGCGAGTCGTGACACCGGGTCCTGGAGATATCTGTAATACCCACGGACCCGTCTGTAGTCATTTCAGATCGATGATCTTCAACTCAAAAGCTCCAATATGTCTTCATGTGGAGAACAGTTTGTTATAGATGCTTATTAACACATTTTACCTTTAATCTTTTCACAGATAATCCAATATGTTCTGTTTAAATGTAAAAAAATAAAGCTCAAGAAAAAAATATTTTTGTTGTACTAATTTTTTCATTATTATTATTATTTTACTATCAAGTGCAACCTAATGTGTCATTCCTTCGTCTTTCGTTTCTAAATTGGGATCCAGTTGTAAAGTAAAGCTGCAGCAAAAACGTGACTCATTGCTGAGGCCCACTTTACCGAATGAGGCCTTCACGTTGAATCGGGTTTTGGGAAATGAAACCTCGGATTTTCTGTCAAGAAATTCCCTGTCATTAAAAGCATAATTGAAAAAAATACACGAGGCAGTTATTAAAATAATAATAAAAAATGGCTTAAATCATCTCCAACCGAAGGTGATGTTGATGATGCTGCTGCAATGCGGTGTGAAGGTCATTTTTTTCTGAAGAAAGAAAACGAAATAGCCTAACATTTAGATTTTATGAAAAGGATTTTTTTGGGGGGGAAATTCACATATTTTGAAAGATAAACGAGAATTGGACCCTTTTATAACGCCTTAAAGATTGATGAGGGGCACACAGCCTTTCCATAATAGGTTTTTATTTCTCCTTTTTCTCAATAAGACAGCAATACATAAATAATTAATTAATTAATCAAATAAATATAAAATCCTGAACCTCGTGTAATAATAATAATAATAATAATAATAATAATAATAATAATAAATCCGTATCCTGTATCTCATTCAACGCCTGCATGCGCAAAGCAAAGCAACCCTACGAGTTGATGCTGTTATATAATCGCCTTGTGGCGCAGGCGGCTGGAGCAGCGGCAGCAAACAGGTGAGGCCATCGAGCTGACGGAGGATGGGAGACCCAGGAAGGACCAGGAGCGCAAAGCTCCCCTGTGTGACTGCACCTGCTTCGGGCTTCCGCGCAGATACATCATCGCCATGCTGAGCGGGCTCGGCTTCTGCATCTCCTTCGGTATCCGCTGTAACTTGGGTGTGGCCATCGTCAGCATGGTGAACAACAGCACGATCCATCAGAACGGCAAGATCATCGTCAAAGAGGTGCGCAACTCCGCCCTCCTCCACATCACGGAGCCCCAACCCATCTGTCTGATAGGCGGTGGGGGGCAGAGCCTGTAGACCGGTTGTTTTATTAATTTGTTTCGTTTTTCTTTTGTTTTGATGCTTACAGTTATTTTTATAAATGTACAGAAAAAGAACAATTCGAGAAATGTCTGTTTTAACGTTTTCTGACTTCATTCCGTTAAAGCAAATTAACATTTCTCACAATTATTGGCCCTTTTCAAGCTTGTAAAATAAAAGTTTTAAAATTTACAAAAAACGAATTTTAAAAGACAAAATATTTATATATTCTTTTTTTTTCTTTTTTAGAAAGCACAATTCAACTGGGACCCGGAGATCGTGGGAATGATCCATGGGTCTTTCTTCTGGGGCTACATAGTAACTCAAATTCCAGGTGGCTATATTTGCTCCAGACTAGCCGCAAACAGGTAAAAGAACACATGATTTTTACCATCAGGCTCAGTTTCACAAAGTGTTAAATGTGCGCTGGAAAATAAACTGTTGGCATTTGACTAACAAAATTGGTAACAAGTTGTTTAGTTAATTTTCTCTGCAGAATATTTGTACATCTAAAAAATATATGATGAGTGAATTCCAAACCTTTTTCAAAATGTAGCCTATTGCTCAACTAAAGGATTTACGGTAAACGTCAGCTATTAAAGTTCAGTGACTCATATGGTTTGTTCTATGCAAAACAAAAAGTGATTCATGCAAAAAACACTCCATAAATAGCAAAAAACATTTAAAATGAAATCTAATAAAGTAGCACCTACATCTTATTCCTGCCTCTTAAAGCTAAAATATGCTGCTTATTGCAGAAAAAGCAGGCCTACAGCTTGCTTGCAAATTTGACTTCTGCATTTGTGAACTAAAGAAAGATGGAGTGGACTACAAATATTTTAAATCTATTCTTTGAAGAAACAATTGAAACCATTTTACCTGACATATTTCATTCACTGACAATGACTACTTAAAGGTTATAAGAAGCTCTTTTTGCAATCAAGTTCGACTTTAGCATTAGCGCCATTGTTAAACAAGTTAAATATAGATATCATTTTTCAAAAAATTATTCTAACGAGGGGCCATGTTAATATTTTCATTTCCTTTGCATTTGACTGACATTAAACGTTTAAAAGTTGCTGAAATAATGTAAGTTTAAGAAAACATTCATTCAATGTCAAAACAACGTTGAACACCGAATATCTGAAATGGTGTTGTTAACTCACCATGGATTTAGCATTGAAATATCAACCATTTTTGAGTTTATACGTCTAATCATTATTTTTTACATTGAAATGACTATTTTAACGCTGATTAGATTTACAAAATCAAAATCAAATTCAACGGTTATCCAACACAACTACCCCATGTTGATTCCACAGTCACTCGACGTCAAAAAGCCAGCTGGAAATTGAAAAAGACTTTCTCGGGGTAATGACACTCACATTGCAAGATTGACTTTAGCAAGGGGCTGTCACTAAACCAATTAAAACTGGACATGATGACGGGGCTGCCAGTTCGAACCCCCACTTTGACCGTCTCAGTCGTCGTGTCCTTGAGCAAGACACTTAACTCGCTTTGCCTGCTGTCAGTGGTCAGTCTGCCCCAGGGCAGCTGTGGCTACAGTAGCTTACACCACCACCAGTGAATGAATAAATGTAGTGTGAAGTGCTTTAGTGTCCTCAGGACTTGATGAATTGCTATACAAGTACTCACCATTTACAATGAACTCTTTCACATCTACTGTATTGCAATCTATTGTGGCATTTAAACGTTTCGATGACAACTGCTGCTAAGATGGTGTGGTTATTTGCAAGTTGTGCTCCTGCATTAAGAAATTCAGCTTGCTAGCAAGTTTGATATCAGCGTTAGCATTGCTAAGATATAGCATAAGCTTGATATCGACTTTTTAAATCTTTTCTAACAAGATTGCAAGTAAACGCTTTCCCTGACAACCACAGGTAACGACTGCCTCAGGAATAATAAATTCATCTTGTTTGCTTGTTTGACTGTAGCATTAGCAATGTTGCTAAACTAGTTAAAGCTGGATACAAAGTTAAATTCTTGCCCCAGCTCAAAAACGTAGTGTTGTGGCAGTTTGCAATGTTTACTAAGTTGACGTATTCAGTCATAATAGAAATTATATTCTATGCTGATCACCACACAGCAAATAATAATAACGAAAATAAACAACTTAACTTATTTCTGGGGAAAGTCTCTTGTTACCAATAGCAAAAATCCACTAAAGTATGCATATATATATATATATATATATATATATATATATATATATATATATATATATATATATATATATATATATATATATATATATATATATCAATAACTGAGCAGATATGTCAGGTATACACAGCGACATTCTTGTCTACGTCATAATAGTTCTTTTTGTGCCACAGAAAGTGTAATATGTCAAACTTTAATCACATTGTTAATACATTTCTGAGTTTATTTTCCATTCAGGAACACTACATTTAGAAATTATGTAGATTTGATTGCCTTACCAAGAATACTTTGGAAAAAATTTTTTATAGCGTACTGAAAACAAAGGTGTGATGGTCCCCATTGATGTGAATGCTGGGCTTGGAGAAAACCAGCAGATGAACTGGGGATTTGGTTCATGTCCGCCAGGCGTGCCTCCTCATGTTAATGAGCTCCCATGGGATGACCGTGTCTAATCCTTTATGTTGGGATGCATGGCAACCGCACCAGCCAAAGCCTTGTGTGAAATCTGCTTCAAGGCAATGATTGTAGTATGATTTTTGGTGGCTGTGGAGCCCACATTATTGTTTCACTGACGACCAGTTAGTCAGCTATTAGCTGTAGGAATCGAACAAATCTGCAACAGAGATCGATGACAAAAAGGATAAGAAAATAGTGAAAAAAAGAAAAAAAATGTATGAGACGTTCAAAGTGTTGGTAGGTTACCCATCAAATGCAATTAACGGAATAAATTAGTCAAACATATTAGGACAGTATAGAATCAATCTTGCGTGACCTCGTGAGCAAAATCTAAACAAAATGCAAATGTTTCGATGTTAGTCTTTCAGTTTCAAACACATCTTCCTTGGCAACTGAATAACTCTGATATGTGTGAATATGGATCCAGTTGGGACTGGTTTTGTCATCACCCTGTGTGTTTATTTCTTTTGTGTGGTGGCAACAGAATAGAATATTTCATTGTTTTTAAGGCACTGTTGTTGCACTGACACATGTGCGGACAGTGTGATGGTTTTATTTTTATCTTATTTTATTTTTTAACCCGTTGTGCTGTTTCTGTCCAGGGTTTTCGGTGCTGCCATTGTGCTGACATCCATCCTGAACATGTTCATTCCCTCTGCCGCCCGCACGCACTACGGATGCGTAATATGCTTAAGGATACTGCAAGGCTTGGTGGAGGTATTGATGCACAGCTTTTACATCTCTTTTTGACCTTTAAAGCTCTGTGAATTGTCGCCGCATTATCAGGAGATGAGCTTTACCTGACCCATTGGTAAAACGGTCCTGACGTTCTGCATTTAGTTACACTGCACACAAATCCTCCATGCATGTGGAAACCTTCTGCTCTCTGTTTGCATTTGACCGTAAAATGGGTCCTATTATGATGGAGCTCCATTCATTGTACTGTACACAGATTGACCAACAAACAGCACTAAAACCCTGAATAGCAGGGTTCGTGTGTAATGGGTCTCCATGCTGCAACAGCTGGAAACATGCCGAACAAAAGAGATAAAAACCACTTGATGCAGCGGGCTCCCTCAGCTCAAAAAGGGGCTTCATTTCAGTAGAGAGAGATATGCTATTATCAGATTGAAGGTCAGCCTCTTTTGTCATTGTGCTGAGCTGCACGCTGTCATTTCAATAGCTGCTCATGACCATTGAGGGAGAGCGAACCGCCTGTGTTCAACGCCACAAATTACTACGACAAATTAAGAATTAGCATTTCAGGGTGTCTCCTACTGCAAGCCACAGCAATTTGCATCTATCAATAGTTGATTGTATGCCACTTAGTGTTTAATGAAGATTTAATGGGAGCAATTCAGTTTATTTTATTTTTTCTCATGAAATGGGGAGTCGGCTTGAATTTACACCGGGCTATTAGTCCTTATTAGAAAGGTCGGCTCCAATGCACGCCAGTGTGTTTGTTATTAACTTCGGTTTGCTCTGCAAGGCTTTCACAAAATAGGAAGAGACAGCGTCACTCAGGGAGTAATTGAGCGAACGTGTGAAAACATGCCCGAAAAAAAAGTCTAATTGCATTGCCTCGCTAAAATGTTCCTACCACTTGAGCTTTGTAACCTTTTGTCACGTTATAAACCCAAACATGATTTGTTAGGATCTTTATGTAATAGTACAATAGAAAATAGCAGACAATGTTGAAGGAGAAGGAACATTATACATCTATCCACAAATAAAAATCTTAAAGGTGTGACATACATTATGTGACATAAAACCTCCAGTACTCCGACCCCCCTAAATAAAATCTAGTGCAACAAATTAGCTTCAGAAGTCCGCTAATTAGTAAATAAAATGTACTTGTGTGTAACTTTATCTCAGTATAAATTCAACTGTCGTGCGAAAGCCTCATAGGTTTGCAAGTGAATATAAGTGGACAGCATCATGAAGACCAAGGAGCACAGCAGACTGCTCAAGATAAAGTTGAGGAGAAGCTTAAAGCAGGGTTAGGTTACAAAAAATTATCGCAATCTTTGAACATCTCACAGAGCTCTGCTCAATCCCATCATCTAAAAATGGAAAAGGTATGGCGCAACTTCAGACTGACCGAGACGTGGCCGTTCGCCTGAACTTGCAGCTCAGGCAAGGAGAGCATTAATCAGAACCAGCCAAGCAGTCCATGGTAAGTTTGGAGGAGCAGCAGAGATCCATAGCTCAGGTGGGAAATGAAGAGCTGCACTATGCAAACATGGCGTTTAGAGCAAGATGTACAAGATGTCTGCCGCAGAGGACTTGCAGCTATGGTTCCCACAAAAAGGGCTTCTACAAAATATTGACTCAGCACATATAGACACCACATGATTTTGATTCGTAAAATAGTTCAGAAAGCTTCTATCGTCCCCCTTCCACTTCACAACCATGGATTATGTTGTAATGGTATAGCACATCAACACAAAACCCTAATGAAAGTATGAATACTTTAGCAATGCAGTGTAACTGACACATAAAAACAGATGAAAGGAATTATCGGGCTTTTGCCTTATCACTTTGCAGGGAGTGACTTATCCAGCCTGCCATGGGATATGGAGTAAATGGGCCCCGCCGCTGGAAAGAAGTCGCCTGGCAACCCTCTCCTTTTGCGGTACAAAACATAAACCTACAATGTTTGTCTTCTGTTTAAAAGCAAATCTCGATCCTTGTTGCGACTCAGATTTGATCATCATCTCAAAGAGTCAAATACAGGTTTAGAATTACACAATGTTGTTCCCAAAGATGTTTAAATGGACAACTCTGCTACTCTAGGCTAGATCTCATTCTTCCTATTCATGACAATGTGCCTCGTTCAGGATCGTACGCTGGTGCAGTGGTGGCCATGCCTCTGGCTGGGGTCCTGGTGCAGTACACAGGATGGTCCTCAGTCTTCTACGTGTACGGTGAGCATCACTGTTATGGCAAACTTTACTCAGGCTTTGTGACATATGGGGAAACAAAAGACAATTTTCAAATAAAGTGAGTTGCTAAATCAGTACACCACACATTTTGGACTCACATGCCATTAAATGATGTGTCGAATCCCCTTCAGCCCTTCTGTGTTTGCGATGATACACACTTCCTGTTTGCCGCTCAGGATGCTTTGGAATATTTTGGTACATGTTCTGGGTTCTGGTGTCGTACGAGAGTCCGGCAGAGCACCCGACCATCACCGAAGAGGAGCGTCGTTACATTGAGGAGAGCATCGGTGAGAGTGCCCAGCTCATGGGCGCAACAGAGGTGAGTTCTGACCCTGGTCGTATCGCTTTGTCTGGAGCCACCATCTCTGTGTGGGCCATTTCTCACTGACTCAATGTTTGTTCCGATGATGCAGAAATTCAAGACCCCCTGGAGGAAGTTCTTCACTTCCATGCCTGTCTATGCAATCATTGTGGCCAATTTCTGCAGAAGCTGGACTTTTTACCTGCTGCTCATCAGCCAGCCTGCATACTTTGAAGAGGTTTTTGGCTTTGAGATCAGTAAGGTAAACAACAACTCCCTCTTATATAGTTAGCCAAGTCCAATTAGAAATGTACCTATAATGACGGCCTTCTTATCCCTATGAACTTTTGTTGCTCTAATTGGAAAAATATTTGATAAATATTTAAATAAAAAATAAAGTGCCAAAGGAGCCAGAAAGGTCATCTACAATGTGATAATATGAAATAGCTCCTATTTCGCTTACATACTCTGGATCAACTGTTTTCATCCACCTGCTTCTTTAATGGCCCATTTTATAGATTTATGTCAAACACCATCCTGAGTTAATCGTTTTCAGCTGAAGACTAAATTCACGGTAAATGCCAGTTTATGAAAAGTAGATTAGCTTTAACTGAAGCTTCATACTAGTTCTGCACATAATTTAGAAGGATGCTTCGAGCAGAGAGGGAAATCTGTGCTTAGAGAAAAAAAACGGACCACCAGCAGAATAAACTCGGTAAGCTCGGGCCATCTGCCTCGACCGGCTGGACCGTCAGAGGACAGAACAGACTCCCTCTCATGACAGAATGTGTAACCGTTCCTTTTGAAGAGCAAGCCAATGGAGAATCTCGATGAAGGCTCTCTGACCACTTCCTTTACTCGTTTTCGTGCTAAACTGCAGTCTGTGGTTGGGCTTGCTAAATGACTCCGAGGCTAATTTGATCCCAGTGTAGACTGCTGTTGGTGATGTGCTTGACATGACCAAGAACCAACCCTTATTATTTCTAAAAGTAAGAATGTGAGTGTGAGTCAAAAAACACGTCCCTATTCCTAATTTGGTTTCATCACTGATTTTTTTTATTTTTGGTTGTTGAGTATTTATAAGGCTTATGCACTGTATTTTATCTTTTTAAGGAGATCTTCCATCTCCTTGGTTAAATGTGAACAGTTGAAGCAAGTGCGTAGACAGCATAATGCAAAAGCTACTTGTTGGGGTTTCACATATAAACACACAGTAAATATGGTGTGGTCTCTATTAGGCTCTATGATTGTTTCGATTTAGGCACAAGTATGCACAAGCACTCCACATTCCACGTTATTTATTAAATAAGGATCAAGTCAAAATGAAGACATTGCATGTAATGTAAACTACGTTCCCCACAATCATCTCCTCCTTCCTCATCTGACCTCCTCCCCACTCAAAATGCCTCATTTTACCAGTTGGTTAGATTCACCCTGACACGGTTAGGTTTTCCATCATGAAAAATATTAACCTTTTTTCGTCTAAATAAACTCAAACCTTTAGCATCAAGAATGCTTCACAGGGGTTGCAATAACATTATTAGCATGAACATCCTCCAGCAGACCTTTTCCATTTCAGCACAACTAGAGGGAGGTCTCTGTAGCTCAAACCCTGCCTTATTATGAGCTTTAGAGGCTTAGAGAAAGATTTCACAGAGGCCAAAAAAAATGTTTTTACCAGGCGATCAGAAATACACTATGTCTGTAAATGAAGGAGGACGTGCTTTGGTAACTGTAATCTGTGTCTGACCTAAAAACTTGCCTGGGGAATGTTCTCACTGTAGATCAATTATGTATATCAGAATCAGCATGACATTTTGTACATCTGCAAACTATAAACCGACACATAGCGTTAGCTTATAGTTATTGCCATCATTCTAGTCTTAATTTGTAAATGGACATTTGACGTATTTGCCTGCTTCTAGCTCAGGAAAACATGTGGCTCAACTTGAAAGCAAAAGATGCTAAAATATGATTGCGGTTTTGTCATTTGTTTCATTCCTTGATAAAAAAAAACAAACAAAAAAAACACAATCCAGATATTAGAGTCCAGGTAATATCAGGCCATCTTGATCTTTGCCCGTCAGAGTGTAAATCATAACTCACGTTACCCTGTCAGGTGTAATTCAGGACCAGAATGAGAACCCGCCATTACTGAGGTGAATTATTGCGTCTGGGAGTCAGAGATTGAAATGCAGAAACACATTTGTTCAGACATAGTTATCGATGTTTTTTTTTTCTGGCCGTCACAGCTGCCTCAGAGAAATGTTTGATCGGTTTTCAGGTCGGGGCGCTGTCGGCTCTCCCTCACCTGGTCATGACCATCATTGTGCCTTTAGGAGGCCAGTTAGCGGACTACCTGCGGACCCACAACATCATGTCCACCACTAATGTCCGTAAAATCATGAACTGTGGAGGTGAGACTTCACTCTGACTCTTATCTCTCTATTTCAATGTTATGGGAGTCTTTCTCCGTGAACTCTAGCCCTGTTTCCTTTCAGGGTTTGGCATGGAGGCAACTCTCCTGTTAGTGGTCGGATACTCTCATAGTAAAGGGATGGCCATCTCTTTCCTGGTGCTGGCAGTGGGCTTTAGTGGATTCGCAATATCAGGTAAGCTTTTGAAGAATTTTTCTGATTATTTCCCAAACAAGGCAACAAAGCTCAAAGTTGTTCCTGTCTTTGCTGCAGGGTTTAACGTGAACCATCTAGACATCGCTCCTCGCTACGCCAGCATCCTCATGGGCATTTCTAATGGTGTGGGAACTCTGTCAGGCATGGTCTGCCCACTCATTGTAGGAACGATGACAAAGCACAAGGTGAGTGTTTCTCATGGGAATGGTTCTATGATATAAACTGATGTTTCAAGCCTCCAAAGGAACTAAATGGAGGATTAATTTAAAAAAAGATTTAGCTTGAGGGATTGATTACTTATTATTTTTGAAGGACTATGTGACGTACAAATAGGAGAAGAATGGCTTATGGCTTCTCTTCAAAAAATTTAAAGACAACGCTTCAGAGACCATTTCTTTTTACATTCAAAATAAAATGCTGTTTGTGGTATTGTTGTGTTGAATGAACCACTGCTCATGAAGAAGTCCGCAGAAATGAAACTCAACCAAATTTTAATAAAATGTACAGATTCAGCAACATAAAACACTTTTTTCATCCTAAAGCATGATCTTTTTCCTAGGCTAGATAAATCTCCAGACATTGATAATACAACTATTTCTAAATAGAGCTGCAAAGTAAACACAAACCTCAGAAACCAGCTGTTCTTTAAATGGTATACATAAAGACTGTGCTTTTGTATCTATCTATCTATCTATCTATCTATCTATCTATCTATCTATCTATCTATCTATCTATCTATCTATCTATCTATCTATCTATCTATCTATCTATCTATCTATCTATCTATCTATCTATCTATCTATCTATCTATCTATCTATCTATCTATCTATCTATCTATCTAGTTTTGCAATTTCCTTGTGTGTCTAGAAATAAATGACACTACTAACTCTTTGGGGTCACCTGAAGAGGGCTGTGGATAAGAGGTGTCCTCACAATCTGACAGGTTTGGAGAACTTGTGGAAGTTATAGTGAGCAAATATTTCCAACTCAAGATATGAGGTTCAGTCAGACTGCAACCAAAGAAGACTGTATGATGAAATGTAATCAAGTTGATTTAGTTTTGTTTTAAAAGGTGCGCACACTTGGGAACCTGGGGTTATTGCATTTTGTTTTGTTTGTTTTTTCCAGTTAAATTATATGTAGCATAAATGTCACATTATAATTGGAAAATGGAAAAAGGTTTTGAAATTATTTGTCATTACTTTATTGTGACCTTTACGGAAATTCTGTGTACTTGCTTCTGTTTCTGTTCCAAGACCCGTGAAGAGTGGCAGTACGTCTTCCTCATCGCCTCCCTTGTGCATTATGGAGGCGTAGTGTTTTATGGGATCTTTGCCTCTGGGGAGAAGCAGCCATGGGCCGACCCTGAGGAAACCAGCGAGGAGAAGTGCGGCTTCATAGATGAGGACGAGCTGGCCGAGGAGACGGGTGACATTATGCAGAGCCAGGGCGCAATGGGCGGCCCGGCTAAAAGCTACGGGGCAACAGCACAGCTCAACGGAGGCTGGGTGCAGGACTGGGACAAGACGGAGGAATACATTCAGGAGCCAGCAGGAAAGATGTACACTCAGCGCGGCTACTCCTAAACCACACAGCTATGGTGAGCCTGCCTAAATAACAGGCGCGCCACCATCGATTGCACAAACAAGCATCGCATCACATATCTAGACCCATTCTGTCTGTTTAAGTAGTTTGCCATGAAATTTAAAGAAATAGTTTATTGCAAATTAGAAAAATAAATCCTAATTAGATTATTGTTTTTCATATGTGCATATTGTAGGGTTTTGAACAAACATACAAAAAGCAGCTGCAAAGCAAGCTGCAGGTGTATGCTAGGCACCCAAACCTCATTGATCTACTTGAACAACACGAGCCAGATGACACTGCAGATGACCATCACGTGGGGTCTTTCTCTTAAATACTACTCTGATTGCACTGAAACAAAAAGTGTTCTATAAAAAAAATACCTAATATGTTTTAAATGTGTTTTATGTATTGTATATATATACCTGTATACTGTTTCTGTGAGACTATCGTGGATTTTGGGTCATTGATCTGTGTTAACGTTAAAGACATAAAAAGGCCATATTTTTCATGGACAGTACCTCCTCAGGGAGATGTCTGCTTGCAAAAAAAGGTCTTCATCTTCTCCAGTGAGGCCTACGATATATTATAAGACAAAATAAGCGTGAGTGGAGCTGAATCGTAGAGTTTTAGTGTGTGTTTGTTGCATGAATTTGCTCAGATCAATGTTTCAGAGGCTTCACAGTCACAAATAGTCCTCATTTAGCCAACCGCTTTGCTCTTAGGTGGCTATCTGCTGCCATTACGAATAATATGATGAGTTCTCGTAATCGGGCTGTGGTGGGAGACAAATCAAAAGGCAACCGCTCAAAAAAAAAAAGTTCCTCGGTGTTTGGTGTGCACTGCAATAACTTCTGTGTACCAGCCATCACATTCTGTTCTGTAAAGTAACACAAGCTTGCCGTCTGTAATTGTACTTCTTTTGGAGTCACGTGACGATCAACATGAAGGTGTGTGTTTTAACAAGTTTTCATTGTCTGGAGAAGCCAGCTTTATTGCTCTTTTATGCAGATGACGTTGTTGCATTTTGACGGCGAGGAATGCAGTGCTACCCGCGAACAGCGGAGTTTTCTGTGATCTCTTGATGTTCCTTGGTTGTTGTTTTTTCCGCCGCCACCACGTGTACTTTTAGTGACACATTGATATTGTGACCTTTGGGTGGACCACATGAACTATTACATGGCTCTTCCACTTGACTTAATTTGCTGTTTAGACACTTTGCTTTCATTGACTGAAACCTTGCAAGGGATGTTAAAGATATATGAATATTTAAGAATGTTTCAGATGACCAAAAGATGCTATAATGGCTTTGTGCCTGGAGTTTATGTAAACAGATAAATGTGATTTTATGGATTCTATTATTGTGTAAAATGAAGATGTATGTTGGAGTCTAAAAGTGTTATAAAAATACTCATATTTTATAAAAAATAACAAGTAAAAGTCAAATTTGGTCATATGTTTTGATGATTTACCGTATCCCGCACAGAGTGAAGACAATCTGTTTCCCTAGTTAACCTTGTGCAAGAGTCTCCTTCTCTCTCTATGTTTCTCATTAGTAAATCAATATTAGAAGTCTCTGGAGAGCAGGGCATATTACTGGACTCCTTACAGGAGCAGTCATTTTTAAAGCAAGTGGGCTCTTCTCTAGGACAAGGAACATCGTCTCTGCACCCAGTTCTGGCTTGGAAGTGAAAAAAGCACCTCCCAAGGTTGTTGGTGTGTAAAAATGTTGGTGACTAAAAATGTAACCCTCAGGATTTGAGGTGTGTAATCCACACCTCAAATCCTCCTGTGTGGGAAAAGACAAGACAGTAAAAATAAGTATTTTTATAAACTGAGGTAGAATACTATCTTGGCCTGGGTCTCCTACCTGCACATAAGCCTAACGTAATTTTCTCATGCAACACGTGTCTATCGATTTGCTTCTACTCTAGGTGCCTTGAACAGACAATCAATACTCTTTACAGTGGAATGCATAAGCATTATAGGCATAAAGCTGATGCATCTACTGCAAACTAGAATTTAAATACAGCTGAGACTAAATAGCAACATGTACCGTATAAAAATACCTTTTTGTATCCTTCAGACTGAACTTTTCCTGTTTTAGGTCCCCGAGGACTACTCAAACAACTATTATTTACATAAAATGTCAGAATATTTACAAAGATTTATTTATTTATTACTTCTTTTTTTAAATTTAGAAGCTTGCACACATTTGAGGGGATCTATTACTATGCCTTTAACTAAAGTCAGAAGACGATATCAAGCCTGGGAAAACCATTCCAGATGTAAAGTACGGGGGTGGCAGCATCATGATGAGATGTTCTATGATGCACGGGTTACTGGTCAACTTTACAAATTTGGTGGTATCATGAGGAAAGAACATGTGGAAAAAAAATTGTAACAACCTCTCAAGACATTAGCCAGGAAGTTAAAGCCCAGGTCTGACTTGAGTTTTCCCTTTGGGAAATGACCCAACATATGCAACCAGACTAGTCATAAAGTGGCCTAAGTTAAGGACAAAAAGGTCATTGCACCGGAGACGCCAACACAAAGTCATGATCTCAGTCCCGTGGGAAAATCTTCGGGCAGAGCTAAAAAGGTGACTGACCTGACTCTATTCCAGGAGTTATGTCAGGAGGAATGGGACAAAAGTCCAGCAGACTGTTCTGAGAAGCTTTTGGAAGGACACTCTACCAAAACGGAAGCAGGACACTCTACCAAAACGGATTTAACATATTTGAATAATTCAGGTAATGCTAACCTGAAAAGTTTAATCTGATTTGTTGTCAGACATTTAGAAAAAAAAAGGTTAAGAGTCATTTTGAACTTATTTTTATGTACAGTTTTGATTTGAAAATTATTTGTAGATATCAGGGTAGTCAAATGCATGTAACTGTTTCCTGTTTGCTACAGTAAACCAAAATACAAACTGGAAACAGAGGCTTATGTTACCACAGCACAAATATCACGAAGGAACAAAAAATTGTCAAAATAAAAAAAACTGAATTATTAAAATCCTGGCGTGGTGCTATAACTGTTTGTTTGAAAGAAATCCCAATAAAACAGAACATGGGGACGTTAGAAAAATATCCAGGTTCTTTTACGCTTTAGGCACTGTAGAGTGAGTTTTCTCTTTGACTGAAGATGAAACTTTTCTTCTTCTTTGTCTATCTGCTCTCAATAATCTATGATGGTATAGCAAACAAGCCGTGTGACTAACTCGCAGACTTGTTGGTGTTGAATCGTTTATTTATAGCAATACGTTTAGCATTGCAGTGGTAAGTCGAAAGGATTTCAAAGTTCTTCCTTTTCCTTCTAACAGACTATGTATCCTTCAAGATCAAAATAATAATAATAATTTAAGATGTGACCGATGAGCTGCCACCCCCACTTCTTTACAAAATGAGACACCTTATAGCTGAGTTGTGAAAATGATTTGCCCCCTACAGATTTCTTCTGTTTTTCATGTTTTGTCACACCTAAATGTTTCAGATCATCAATCTATTTTTAATGCCAGACAAAGATAATCTGAGTGAACACAGAATGCAGTTTTCAGATGAGAATTTTATTTCTGAAGGGGGGAAAAGCCATCCATGAGAATATGCCCCCTACATGAAAAGATAACCGCCTCCCTTGTGAAATCATGTGATTAACCAAATTTCTTTGGATCAGTTTCATTGACCACACCCTGGTCTGATTTCTGCTCATCCTGTAGATTCAATGAATCACTTAAATATAACATGTCTGTCACCATGAGGTAGGCCAGAAGATTTTTAAAAAAAATATGCTCTGATTTAAAGAAACTCAAAAACAGAGGTGAAACAAAATTATAGACCTCCATCATCCTGAAATGGGTTACAAAGCCATTTCTAAGGTTTTGGGACTCCAGTAAGCCACAGCTCATTTGTCCATTTTATGGACAAATGATAGAACAGTGTTGGACCTTTGCAGGAGTAGATGCCCTAGCAAAATTATTGCAAGAGTCCATCCACGACTCATCCAGGAGGCCACAAAAGAACCCAGAACAACAGCTAAAGCTCTGCAGACCCCACTTGCCTGCAATAAGGTCAGTGTTTATGATTTAACAATAAGAAAGAGACTGGGCAAAAATGGCATCCATGGTTGGAGCTCCAACAAAAGCGGATCTTTATGGAAAGCATTTTTCTTGTCACTTTGGTGGAACTAACACAGAATCTCAGAAAAAATAAAATGAAATCATCGGTCAAAAATGGTGGTGGTAATGTGATGGTCTGGGGTTTCTTTGCTGTGTCAGGACCTGGACAATTTACTGTAACTGATGGAACCATGAATTCTACTCCCTACATAAAAAATCTTGAAGGAGATGCCAAGCCATCAACTCGTGGCCTTAAAGGAAGCACACTGTCATGCTTTTTAGTTCTTCCTTTTCACATTACTGGTGAAAACTCTCAGTCATCCAGGTCATGGTCATTCCAAAAAAGTTAAAAAACAAAACAAGGTACTTATAGTACTTGCAAGGTCTTTGTTGGGCAGTACTATAAAGCTTGCAACTCCATACTACTCCAGACATTTTGAATTGAGAATGCTTTCTGGATAGGAAGCGAAACGTCTTCAAACTTCGGAAAAAGTCCAGTTGTTTTGTTTTTTAACTTTTTTGGAAATTCCTTTTCACATTGCAATCATTCAGTTGTAAGCTATATAAAGTGGTACTGCAATTCTTTGGTATGAATTCCTTGTTTATTCCTCCTTTTTACCTCTGTTCTGAGGTGTGTCTGAGAGCAACTTGTTCTGGTGCTGTCCCTTTAAATCTAAAGGAGGAACCCCACCCTTTAGGTCAAAGAGCCTTCCACCATTTTTGTAGTGTGCTGGAGGCCGGTGTAATGAAAAACCAATGACTGACTAACTTGCCCTGCAGCAAATTCTGTGACATTTTAAAAAGGTAATAGAAAGCAGAGAAAACTGAATGGCTTGAAAAATATGACCCAAACAGAATATAATATACATATTTGCAGCCCCTGGACTGAGTACATTTAACTTTTCAGCTCCTAGAAACTCAAAGTGCACAACAAAATGTATTTAAGGGCTAAAAAAAAGTGGATTTTTGCATGATTTGTCCCCTTTCAGGTCAAGACACCAGCAGTTTCCCCTCATCAAGGGGACTTCAATATAATTTAGATAAGGGGCATGACCTTTAACAGGCTGTTCACACAAAAAACTTTCAGTATTTCTGAATTTAAACTATTCAGCGAAGAAAAAAAAATCCTCCAAAGCAAAGCAAAAGACTCCTTCTTTGTTTTCACAGAGACTTGATGTCAGTTGTTGCTGACATCAAGGTTTAGGGGCCAATCACAATGTCTACTTGTTTTAGCTTTTTTCCCCCTTTATAAATGGAATCCTAATTTCTTTTTGTGTTCATCCGCATTACCTCTGCCTGATATTACAACGGTATGACGATTTGAAACAATTAGACACAACAAAAAGTACAAAGAGAAGACATTTCTAAGGGAGCTCATAGTTTTTCTGATGAGCCTCTGTCAACATCAGCCTCACCCCATGAAAATGTGAAGTTAAAGCGGGAAAATAAAGAAACACAAAAATGCATATTTCCTAATGCGTGGCCAGCAATTTTATGTGGTGATTAACTTGCTGAAGGAGTAAATTGTGTTCAAAATGAAAGTTCACTTGCAAATGTTTCTTCATCTTAAGAACATCATGATGTTTAAATCTAGATGCATTAAAATGTGTGGCTCTTGCTGTGCATTTTAACCTTTGTGGGTGTGGATGAGTCATGAGACTCTGATACTAGATATAAGAACTGTTTTTGATTCCCCTCTCACCGCCAGGTCTTTATGAAATGTGTCATCGGCGCAACTGACCCCATAAACATGTTGGTATTTCATTGACTGCTTGCAGTGCATAAGCAAACTGAAAGCATCTAGCATAAATATTCAGTTTAACATAATATGCTGTCTTGTGTTGGACTGAGCTTTCAGACGTCGATGACCGGTTTTCTCCACATGATGGACAGTCTGAGCGTGGAAACCTTCTGCTGCGTTTGACTGATGGCTCCATCACAGGAAGCAGCTCCACGTCTGAATATTCCCCCGGTTAAAGCCTGGCAGCAATTACCACAAACCCCAGTTTCTCTTCGGCTTATCCACCGTGGCGAGAAGGGAGGCCATTAACGCATGTCGTTGCACTCCACGCTCTGTGGTGTGCGTTAATTCAACAGAAAACGCAATTGTGTCGCCGCTCACGTGGAACATGTTTCCTCACGCCTAACCAGCCGCCGTGGTCATGGCTGCTACACCTGTAACGTACCTGTTGTAGAGTGCACAGAAACCTGTCAGCGATTTAAGGTGAAGCTCTCTCAGCACTTCTTCTGCCTGCAACACCGATGCTTTATTTTTTGCTGCATCCCATGCTCAGTCACTCTCCACCCCGCCTGGTTGTGTAATCCGTGGGTGCGTGAAGGAGGGCTGAGGAGTTATCGGTTGGTGGGGCAGGTGCAGCCCTGCCCCTTGGGGACCGTAATGGGATGAGGCCTTGGTCAGAATGAGTGTTTGATGACAGGCTTGCACCCTTCCCTTGAGAGTCTGTCTGCATGCAATTATCCTCCTGATCCCTCCTCCCAGTGTTCTCAACATTCCCACCTCCATGCTTCAATAGCTCTTAATTTCCAATGGAAAATTCAGATCCGTCATATGCTGAAAGATCAAGTAATTACAACCTCACATTTCAACGCAGCATTGGAGTAATTACTGTTTTATGACAACCCCCTACGACACTATCCACCACCTAGGGGCATATAAATCCACACATACACACTCCTCTCCTTCCTTGCTAATTGCTTCATTAGCGGAAAGGCCAGGTAGCTATTGGTTTTACTTTCCACTCACTATATGCAACTTGGAATTTATATATATATATATATATATATATATATATATATATATATATATATATATATATATATATATATATATATATATATATATATATGTGTGTGTGTGTGTGTGTGTGTGTGTGTGTGTTTCAAGAATCTTTTATTGTCACCGCATGACAATAAAAGAAGACCTTGTGTTCAACGTTGGATTATCCTTGAGATATTCAGCCAGCATCCTCCTTCTGTGATATGCAAATTTTTGCCCGCTGCAGAATATTTCCCAGTACCAGCAGGAGCTAAACACATTTATCTGATTTCAGTCCCTCTAAGACATTCATTAACTATAGCTAGCCACGTTACAACCACAAAATTATTGTATGTCATTGGGATGTTATGTGACAGAACAAGACAAGTAGAGCAGAGTTGTGATGTGGAGGGAGATTGTTTTCAACATGAAGATCTTGAAAAATGTATCCTGCATTTGGATTGTGAATCACTCTTCTATCACTATACTCTTCTGTGAGATTTCCAAAGCTGTACATATTGTTTCATAACCACACCCTGCTTTAAACATCTCCACAACTTTATTCCTGACCTGTCTGCTGTGTTCCTTGGTCTTCATGATGCTGATTGTTCTCCACTGTTGTGCAACAAAGCCCTGAGGCCTTCACAGATTAGCTTGAGTGATACTGAGGTAAAGCACACACAGGTGGACTCTGTTCGCTTGATTTTATTAAGGAGTATCACAGTAAAGGGAGCTTAACACCAAAGCAGGCAAATTATCTCTTGTTTATAAAAAAAAAAAAAATGAAAACCACATATGCCTTACGATCCACCTCATAACTATGCACTAATCTGCATTGGTCCAATAAAATACTATAAACGCATAATACATAGGTTTGTGGTTGTAACTTGGCAAAATGTGAAAAAGTTTCATGTATATCTGAAATCTGAACTCCAGGAGAATCTTTGTAACATCCCATTGTTGTAATGTTCTGTTGTGGTTCTGGTTATTTTTTCAGTTTAGGATTATTTCTGTTTCTTGTTTTGGATTTATGCTTAGCCTGTTTTTGTTATCTGGCCTTTATTGTTAGTTTTTATTTCACCCCGTGTCTGTTTAGTCTCGTTCCTTACCTTAGGGTTTTGTTTATCTATCTTATGCTCCCTTTATCACCTCCACCTGTTTTTGTTAATTTGCCCCGCCCTGCTCTCCTGTTCTGTTGCCTATTTAAACCCGCCTTCGTTTTTGCTTAGTTGCCGGTATATCTCATCTCGTCCCTGTCCGCTACCTCGTGGTAAGAGCTTTGCAGCCTCTGTTTATGTTATCTGTCTGTTGCCCTGAATTATCTGTCCTGTTTTTTGAGTCTGTCCCAGCCTTTGCCTTTTTGTCCCTGGAGGATCCGTCATCTGTGTCAATAAAAACCCTTTTTTTTAGCATCAGCTCCGTGTTTGGCTTAACTTTGGATTCACCACAGCAAATCATTACAATTGTTTCTTTTTTTATATACAATGAACAGGTTGTCTCCAAACGAATGTGATGTGATCCAGCAGAGGTCCATCTAGTTTCACCTCCCACCTGTCAGATTACACCGACACCTTCGTACATGCTAACAATAGCTCACGCACGAGGATTTAACACGATGCTGACAGGATAATGACACTAACACCAGACAAAATGCATTATATTTTGAGTTTTTTCAAAGAATGTCTTTTTATACAGCCTAATATTTATTTCCCTTTGATAAAAAACTCAAAATGTTGAATTAAACTCATGATCGAGTTTCGTACATTATGTTTTTATAGTTTACCTTCCATCACGTTTAGAAGAAACTCTACCGTTCTTTACATTTCTCAGGATTTAAAGGCAAAAGAGCATTTTCCCCCCACAGCTTAAGACATTTTAACAAGATGATGCTTAATCCTCTCAAATGTAGGAACTGCTGCATTTCCATTTGACTCTTGCCTAATTAGATATTGAATACATTTGTATTCCTTCATGTTTTTGGCAAATTACCAGTAAAAAAAAAAACACACCCTTCCTTTAATATGCAAAACTACCTCTGCAACAACAGCTCCTCTGACAGCCATGTTGTATTCAGGTCATTATGCAGATGAGAGTGCACAACAAAATAAATATAAAAGAACTACAGTATTTTCCTCACAAACCACTTGGAGCATCCATCTTTCCCTGATGCATGCTATGAGTGGGACACAGGTGTGAACAGGGGTCCCCCCCCCCTCCCCAATAATCAGTGGCTGGGGCCACACGAGGGGCCAAGCTGGAGAGGCTTAGGCGCGTGCCGAGGGAGGGCTCTACCCTTTCAGCACCCCACCCCCTCGGAGAGCTCCCTATTCACACCACCAGATGGTGGCTGGATCGGAGTTTTAATGAATGTTATCCTTCGTGACCCTGTAGACGCCGCAGAACAGCAGTGCTCCCCTCTCAGCACGCCTCGCTGCAGTTTGCCACCCCACGCTGACCGAGAACAATATCGCAGAACGTAAAGTGAAAGAGGGATAGTGGAGGAAGTGCGGGATGATGCAGTAAAACCGGCCCGCTTTCCTGCAAAACCTAAAAAAAACAAAAAAAAAAAAACCTGCTGCTGAGAGCAGGTTTGTTCTCATTTATGGATCTAAAGAAGTGTTTCGTTTTCAGCGTGGAAGAGCTCAAACGACACAACGGAGGATTTTTTGTTGTTGTTGTTCTGTTGTCTTAATTGTTTTCAGATAAGCTTGCATCTTATTAAAGCAAAAAGAAAACAGGGTTCCAGCTTTTATCACAGATCGCCTGGAGCAGGCAGCACATTTCTCAAGCCTCATCGTCTTGCACACTTCTTGAAGTCAGTCAGTAACACGTGTGAGTCATCGCCATGGCTGCTCACACCTTCTGCCAGTTCTGTGCAAGGTTGTGAATAAAAGTGAGAACTACAAAATCTAAAAAAAAGAAGAACTACACACACACACACACACACAAACACGGAGGATTTTACAAGCCACAGTCTTCTTAGCGGCAAGAATAAATTAAAAAGGCATTGGTTTATTAATCTAAATTCTTTGTCTTCGCTCTCTAAACAGATGAATCGGATTCCTCAGTCATTGTTGGTTTTCATCCAGCCTGACGCATATGTTTTCATTGCCTGGAAATAAATTGGTTGTGTACGAGCTGCCCTTACCCACTGACCCCTGTCTGTCTCAACGTGAATTGCCTTCGCGGCGTGTTAAACGAGCCGTGGCCGTGTTGGTGTTTCCTCCGCGGCTCTAATACGCCGTCTGACAGAGACCTGTCACCCACCGGCTACTGCCGACCGGCTGACTGAGGAAGAAGCCAGAGTCTCCCTAATTGATCCCTCGCCCCCAGCGCTCCTTTGACATGCGGGCGAGGGCATGAGATGCGCAAATTACTAGTCTGGTCCAGTCACATGACTGGCATGAAGCCAATCAAAACGTGTTGGTTTAGAGCGAGCAGGGCTGGAGGGATGGCTGACAGATGGCGTGAGAGAAAGGGGAATCATTTCAACAGAGTACAGTTTTAAATGGATTCGGTGCTTGATTGCTTTGTTGCTTGTGTTTTGTTACTTTCTGCACATGAAAACCATTGAGTATTAAAACAAATCTGTGTCTGCAACACGTAATGCTAGAAATAATAGTCATATTCCATAATAAATTAGAATGTTATTGGTCCATGCATTTGTTACTTCAAGGCTGGACTACTGTAATTCTTTACTATCAGGAAGTCCACAAAATGCAGTTCAATGCTTTCAGCTGGTCCAAAATGCTGCAGCAAGAGTTCTGATGAAAATCAACAAGAGGGATCATATTTCTCCAATTTTAGTTTCCCTTCACTGGCTTCCTGTTAAATCAAGAATATAATTTAAAATTCTTCTTCTAACGTATAAAGCCCTTAATAATCAAGCTTCATCATATATCAGAGCTCTGATTACTCCGTATGTTCCTAACAGAGCACTTCGCTCTCAGACTGCAGGTCTGCTGGTGGTTCCTAGAGTCTCTAAAAGTAGAATGGGAGGCAGATCCTTTAGCTATCAGGCTCCTCTCCTGTGGAACCAACTCCCAGTTTTGGTCTGTGAGGCAGACACCCTGTCTACTTTTAAGACTAATCTTAAAACTTTCCTTTTTGACAAAGCTTATAGTTAGAATGGCTTATGTTATCTTTCTCTCATTCTGCTGAGTTCTCCTACTGTTCTCCATTTTGAATTGTCTGTCATTTCAACTTTTGGTTCTCTCTCTTTTTTCTTCATAGTAGGTACACCTGGTCTGGCGTTCTGTTAGCTGTGACATCATCCAGGGAAGACAGATCACCCACTATTATCATATAATGTAGAACAGATTACTAGATCAATGTGTGCTTCTGTGCTTGTTTGTCTCTCTTGTTGTGTCTCTGCTCTGTCTTCTCTAACCCCTAGTCAGTCGAGGCAGATGGCCGTTCATACTGAGCCTGGTTCTGCTGGAGGTTTTCCTTCCTGTTAAAGGGGAGATTTCCTCTCCACTGTCACTTCATGCTTGCTCAGTATGAGGGATTGCTGCAAAGCCATGGACAATGCAGACGACTGTCCCTGTGGCTCTACGCTTCTTCAGGAGGAGTGAATGCTGCTTGTCAAGACTCGATGCAATCTACTGGGTTTCCTTAGATAGGAATTTTTTTTTCTGACCAATCTATAATCTGACCCAATCTGTATAATTTGATTGAATTTGACTTTGGAAAGTGCCTTGAGATGACATGTTTCATGAATTGGTGTTATATAAATAAAATTGAATAGAATTGAATTATTGAAAACTCCATTTATTTTACTAACTCAAATTCAGTAAGGGAAACACCCTATATAGATTAACGCAGACTGATTATGTTTTAAAGCCTTTATTTCTATTAGGATTTTTTTTCCACCTCCAGTTAAAAAAACACAGCATTTAAGATTAGAATATTGATACAGAATAGAAAAGCATAAATTGTAATGCAGAAACGGGGGCTTAATGAAAAAGGATGTTTAATACCAGCTTAATGGCTGTTGTTTGCAAAAGAAACAATTAATCTGACAAACAAGCCTCTTAGAAATGCTTATTCTAATTTATTGAACGCAACTGTATATTGTAAACTCAAGAACTCTCAAGTTCTTCTTTGAGTAATTACTGTGTAGAATTACCCTCCAATGCAAGTCTTTCAGAGCACGAAATTAACCTTTTTGCCGAGAGTATAACTTGAGCTCATTCAGGTTGGATGGAGGGCATCTGTGAGCAACACGTTTTAAGTAAAGCCCCAGATTCTCTATTGGATTTAGGTCCCAAGTTTTGCATTTTTACATAAATCATCTCAGTTCCAAAAGACTGAGAAAGCTTTCTTTGAATTTTGTGCCTAAAACTCAAGGGATGAGCTAGTGTCATATCTACACCAATCCCTAATTATATACAGTATTCAAACCTTTTTTACTATAATTTTCTGCTTACAGCTAATGAGAACGTGACATTTAAGATCAGAACTTTACATCACACCAATAAAAAATATACATTTTAAATACAGAAATGTGGGCTCAATGGAAAGTATGTTTAATACCTGCTTGAAGGTTGGTATTTTAAAAAGGTACTTTTGATCTGACAAATGAGTCTCGTCAGAATGCATACTCTAATGTACTGAGTATAACCGCATACTTGATGTGGAGAAGTAGTCTTATTAAAAATGGGTACTTTTTATTTTTTCAGATGACCTTTTAGGGCTTCTGAAAGTGTATGGGGATACATTTTCAGCCACAAATCTGGTCATGATTTATTTTAAGACAGTTGAAATCAGATATTTACATCTGTTGCATAAAAATACCAGTAGATTTATCTATTTATTTTTCTCGCTGTCTAAAATTAAATCTGGCTAAAGTTTCCCTGTTCTAGGTCAGCTATGATTACAAAAATTATTTCTATTTGCTAAATGCCCGATGAGAATGAAAAACTTGTTTTAGAATTAGTTTTTCATTTTATTTTGTCAAGGTTAGACATGAACAAACACAAAGATTTTTGCCTTTAAACAAGTTTGGAATCCAGGTACCCTAACAGGTTAAATTCAGTACATCTGAGCTAAATAGAACCCCCCCACCACCCCCAGAAATATGGATGCATTTCAAGGAAGCACCCCAGAACCCCTGCTTCCTGTGTGACGACATCAGCAAAAATAAATAGATAAAAAGATCAAAAGATATCAGGACGGAAACTGTGATATCAGAAACCTGGAGATACCAGATTCATCTGTTCAAACAATAATAAGCAACTATAAAGACAGAGATGTTCGGCCAGGGGAAAGGTTTGCACCTCAAACACGCCCAGGGTACAACAAATGTTGGTGCAAAATCTGTGCAAAAGACTTATTTCTCATTATCCAAAGTGAAAGGAGTCCTCTACCAACCCCACTCAGCAAGGAAAGAGCCATTATTTCAAAAGCAACATAAAGAAAATCGATGACAGTTTACAAACTGACACGTGCTGACATCAAGACACCTTAAACTTTTGGAGACATGATCCTGTGGTCCAGCGGAGGTAGAACTGAAGTGCTTGGCCATAATGACCATCGCTTGCAGTAGTGAGGAAAATGAACTAAGAAGCACAGGGATGGCAGCGTCATGTTGTCTTTGTTTAGCTGCTAAAAGGGACCAGTGCACTTCACAAAACTGATGCCATCATGAGCAAATAAGTTTGTTTGGAAAATATCGACGCAACATGTTAAAACGTTAGCCTGGAAGTTAAAGCTTGGACCCCAACGGGTCCTCCAAACTGGACGATGACCCTAAGCATACCGCCAAATTAGGTTAAGAGTGGCTTAAGTCAATGTTTTGGGTTGACCATCACAAAGCAGCGATCTCAGTTCAGGGGGAAATGTGTGGCCAGAGCTGGGAAGGTGTGCGGGAACAAAGGGGGCTTACAAATCTAGCCCAGTCTGATCAGCAGCACTTAAAAAAACTCCTCTGGTAGAAAGATATAAAGAAACGTAGGGGCGGCTGAAAACTTTAGCACAGAACCTAAAAAAACTAAGGGCAACTTTGGAGTTTTTTCTATACCATTTTGATCTGTAACTCCCCCCACCCGTCAAACTGAGGTACTTTCACATTCAAAAGCATTTGTGCGCTGTTTAAAACCAGTTTTTGTGGCATCATAAAATGAGACCATATTCAATTTTTTTACACTTTTTTTGTCCCCTTAACCCAACAAATACTCTGTACAAGTCAACTGAGAAAATATTAGGGAGAAAATCTAAAGAAAACTATACAATTAAGTGTAAAAATAAAGTATGCACACCTTTAAACTAGTACTTAGTAAAGCATCTTTCGGATTCAGTTTCATCAATCAGGTTTAGGTGGGAGACAACCGGCATCTTACATCTTGATTTGGCAATATTTGGCTATTGCACCCATCTATTGGTTTGTGATAATCAAGAGGATCTCTAGATGATCAGGCCAAATGATTGGACTCACTGTGATGCTAAAAAAAATTAAATCCCTCGTCTTCAGCTTTCTAGCAAACACCTGAACGGCTTTGGCCAGTGACTGGAATTTCAGACTGCTCATACTTTGATTTGTCTTGATTTATTTCCCAGTTTCACCTAAAAACAAACAAAAAAACACCTAAGAAAACAGGTAACCCCAAAACGTGATGCTGCCACCGCCATCGTGGTTTTGCAATTTTTCTGGTGATGCTTGATGTGGTTTTTGTGACCAACAAACCTCTTTAAATCGTGGCTCAAATGTTCCAGAAAGCTTGGTTTCATCAAACCATGACAGATTCTACCATGAGGTTTTAAACAGATCAGGATATATTTTTTTAGGGGGGCGGGGGTGAACCCTCTGACGTCCACCCTACTCCATAGTCTGAACATAAGGAGAATCCAGCATAGTTGGTCACAGCCAGCGCTTTCTAGAAGGTCCTTCACTTCCACCAGTGTTGCCGTTTGGCATTGGATTAAAGAAAGTGAATCAGTTCAAGGCTGTGTGCATTTATTGCTGGTTTTGCAGCTGTTTTTATTTCTTTTTTTTTTGGATTGTTTGGATTTTATGTGTATATTGTATACTGTTGTATATTATGTGTCAAATTAAGGAATATGTTAGCACATTTTTCATCATGGTCACAAAAACCTGCCTTTTGACTGCAATGTTTGCACTTTTGATTGAAACCGTACATGAAACTGTTCTGTACTAATCCTGATGTCGCGCCTAGACAAAACGCAGAGCTGTATAAAAACAAAATACACTTGCTGAGATTTTTATTTATTGCTAAATAGTTCAATTCCACTTTATAAAAGTTCTTAAATATTGCCTATTAGTATGAAACTACATTCAGTAGCATATACAAGTATAATTAATATTTGTATGTTAACATAAAAGTAGGAATAAACAGGTGCAACAGTTATGATTGCACCGTCAATATGACCAACTGTGTATCATTGTTGATCATTAGTTGCCTTCCAACAGTCTCACAGTTTATTTATTGAGCACCATAAGAGATCTGGCACACAGATTATTGAGCGAACAATTACTCTTAAAGATTTTGGTGACATCTTAAAGTTCTAAAGAAACCAGAATCCTGAGTGTTACGGGCTCAATGCGAACAGGAGGTCTCCCCACACACTCAGACCTCTGACGTCAAAGCCCCCATCGGAAACCTTCATAGCCCTGAGTTCATCCTCTGTTTCTGTCCTCAGAGAGGGACAGGCCTCAAACAGGGTCAAAAAGTGCTCCGTCATCTTCTGGAAGGACACCGAGGGGTTGGCAGCAGCGTGAACCCATTCCCCGTCGCTTATCCCGTACTCCATCTCCGAGGCCCACTTTTTTAGCAACGTGCAGAACGCATCTCTAAATTTCCGGTGCCTTTTTGCCAAGTCCGCAAGAAGCCGGGACGGCAGCCCAGAGCACACGCGCTGCAGCACGCCGTGCCGACTCTGCAGCCAGTCCAGGAGAAAGTCCTGGGCAGCAGTTTGTGCAGCTGAGCCTGCCGTGGTCAGCAGAGCTGCAGCGATGACTAGACACAAACGCGGTGCTGCGCCGTCAAGTTCCTGAAGGACAGAGCTCAGAAGGTCTTCGGCCCAGCGCGCATCGCCGCTCCGGCTCAGCGCCGACCCCAGCCTCTCCATCAGCATCTCTCCCTGAACCTCAGCATCAGCACCAACAGCAGGCGGGCCCGGAAGATGGCGCAGGAGCTTACAGGCGGACTTGTACTGGAGGAGCCGGCCGCAGAGGCCTCTGACGTCTTCGTAGTCGCTGTCTGTGACGCCGGCGGAGGGCCTTGTTTCAAAGAGCATCTTCATGGCGGAGACGGGCAGCGCTGGGTTGCCGAGGAGCCACAGGAGCAGCAGGTTCTGGCAGCGGCCCAGATCCCACAGGGACACCGCGCTGTATTCAGGAAGCGCCTCCTTCAAGCCACGGCTGGTGAGCTGCAGCTGCTTCTCCAGGACTCCTCTTATGACGTGGTTGCTGTGGAACCTGGTGTAGATGTGCTCGCAGTAGCGGGCCCAGTGAAAGGCCCGGCACACCGTCTGCTCGTCCCACTGACTCACCACGTCGCTGTGGGCAGCCACGGCCAGCAGCTCCACTGTGGAGGCCACGTTTCTCAGCACGGCCTCCATGTGGCGCTGTCCTCATTCACAGGTCTTCCCTGATGGGGGCAAACACAAATTCAGCATTCACCCCCAAAGAATAAAGTCCCAGAAAGTCAGTGAGTTAGCCACGACTCTGTTTGAATATGTCAAACAGACGTCGCGGGAACAAAAATAAACTCTATTTTAACAAAGACACGTTGCTCTAACAGCTAAAATGCTGCCATAAAAACAGAACAAGACAATTAATATCACATTTTTGCTGCTGTCGACTCACTTGTCTCTACTTTCTTTCCGGTGCCCGGGTCTTCCGTTTGTATTTGTGTGGGCTGTGCCAACGCGCATGCGTACTGGACTACTCAATCTTTGGCCCTTCAAAATAAAAGACTCCAGTGGACTGCAAAATAAGATTGGAGGTCAGGAATGATGGTGCGTTCACTTTAAACTCGGGAGTCGGATTTCTGAGTCCTCCGCTGGGAAAAACAACAGGTTTCTGAAGCCTGAAGTCTCTCACCTGCTGCAGATATGAAAAGTGAAGAAAACACCCGAGAATTTTTTTATTTTTTTTTAGAAAGACCACATACAAATTACACAACACCTGAGTACAAGAGTGGAACGGCCCCTTTTCTTTGTAGGTAGCCTAATAATAAAATAAAAATTATAATCTTTCCATGAACATTTTCCTTTAAAAAAATAATGAGGGCTATTTCATTATATTTTATTTTGTCTTGTATTTAGTAGTTAACACCAAAACATAAACCACTCTGGGGGGGGGTTCCACTTGTGCATAGGGTGTGTTGTATTTTTATTCAAAACTTGGATTTTATAAGTATACAAACACCCCTACAAGTGGGAAATCCAGCCAGGACAGTCAGAGGTTCCCGATGTAGGAGTTCAGTATTTAATATGGCTGCTGTGACAGCCATATTAAATACTTTTCATATCTACATGGTGCAAATGTTTTTTGAACTTTACAAAGTTTCCAGTCAGAAATAAAATAAGAAGGGACTTTGAAATCAGCGCCTCGGCGTATCCAAAATGTCTGGCTGTGCATGTAATGTGCTGGGTTTGTCTCAGAAGTGAGAGTTCAGAGCTGGAGAATGATGATCAATGGTCAAATATGGCTGCCGTGCATAAAACGTTGAACAATATTAGCAACTCAGATTGCTCACCTTGAGAAAATTTTCTGGCCGTATCCGAAGAAGTCAAATGGGGGACATGTGTTGTTATTGCCTCGTATTTGCGGCAAAACAACCAGCAAATCCCACTGGTTTTCCGACTTGCAACTAGAACGCACCGGACTCGGGTGTGACGTCACTCCCAGATCTCCCCCCCCCCCCAATTTCCGTGACGACTCGAACGCACCACAAGGTTCCAAAAATTCAGATCTCCCCGCGTTTCGAAACTGTAGGCCTTTTTTTTACAGGCATTAAAACCTGCATACGTTTATTTGTACCTCACTCCATAAACTGGCTACACCATCTTAAGGATAAGTCAGTTAACAACACCCGTTTATTTCATCATCATCATCATCATCATCATCATCATCATCATCATCATCATCATCATCATCATCATCATCATCATCATATTAACAATTACGCCTGAGATGTACTATTCGCACAGAAATTCATTCATAGACGTTTATTGTTTTACCTAAAAGCATCGGATAACGTAATGTTAGTCTCACACTTTCACATGAAGGCAACAAGAGGAGGGAGGCACGGCCAGCTGGATCAAACTTCCCTCCCATCATCATCCTCCGCAGCAGGAGCAGAGCAGCAACAGGAGCAGCGTGCTGTGAGTGTTTGTCTGTCAGATCTTCGTGCAATGCGCTCCAAGACGGACCTCCCCGGTCCACATTACCTCAGTGTTCTGGAGACTAACCTGTGCGTCGGAGGAGCATGAAAACGGAGATTCAGCAGCTCACAGGACGAGTGAGCTGAAGGGTGAGCCTTTAATTATGTCAGATCGATTCTTCCATTTCATATTTTTTGAAATAATTACTAAAGTTGTTATGAATTAGCCTATATATTCGAGCTAAAAAGTTCCTTACTCTCAATTGAAAGATATTGCTTTTCTTTTCCTTCACTCCTCTGATGGAATGAGAGGCATCTCGGGTTACTCAGAATATGACTTTTTTCCCCTCTTCTTCTTCTTTGGCGGCAGCCTTTTAATTAGTGAGCGTTCAGCTGTATTTCAGACATAAGTCATTAGGCGTTCACTCTTGATCTTATTTCCAGACTGGCAAATTGACTCTTGTGGCTCTTTTTTATTTGTTAGGCTTGTAAAGACGGAGACGACTTAAAAAGTCATGTTGCAATTGCATTTCTAACATAATATTTTTGCAGGGTGCTAAAAAGACCACGAGCAACATCAAAGCTTTTAACTGAATGTGAGTGATTGTATTTTTTTAATGCATTTTGCTTATAGGGGAATTTTGGATACATATAATGACGAATAAACCTATTACTGAGGTTGGAATAGCTCATTGGCACCAAAGTTGTTGATTATTCTGAAATCATTGCATCCTAACAGAGAGTCAGAATAAAATGAGAGGTTCAGAAAATTCAGTTTCTGGTCACATTTTCTGCAGGAGAGTTTGTCCTGCAATGAGTATCTGCAACAGCTGTTATAATCTGGTTTGTGCAAGCATATAACTTATCTCCCGTGGAAACTTTGCAGAACTGCCATGGTTAAGTGAGTAATTCCGCTTCTGGATACGTTTACTGCTGTGGAGGATGAAGAATAGGAAGCCAGTGTGAGCTAACAGCACAGAGGCACTTTTGTGTTTTCTAATTGATGTACTATGCAGTCGGAATTCCTATCTATATGCCTTTCCTGGAGCAATCTGCAACAACAGTAACATCTTTTGATGACCTTGTGGAAGTCCGGAGGGCCCTCCAGGATCACAAAATGTGCATTTAAATATATATGTTAGTTGGAACGTCTCCTGCGACGTCAAACGTAAGGCTGACCTGAAGTTTGAAAAAGACATTTGCACGTTCAGCAGATGAAACACGTCT
Source organism: Fundulus diaphanus (assembly GCA_037039145.1). NCBI lineage: Eukaryota > Metazoa > Chordata > Actinopteri > Cyprinodontiformes > Fundulidae > Fundulus > Fundulus diaphanus. The sequence goes on from CM073134.1 coordinate 29,919,231, forward strand.
CGTAGCAGAGTGGTGACTTGGTTCTGAGGTCGAACAGGCCAAGTCACAGTGTGGTGAGAAGCACGAAGTATGTCTAACAACGTTCCCTTGGGAATCATGTTTACTCATATCTTCTCATAAATATCACAGTTGCTGTACAAAACACGGAGTCTTAGGTCAAACTAATAACTTTTTTTTAATAGTGCCTTTATATTACCTTGCAAAAGCACACATACCCATTGCACTTTTTTCTTGTTTCAACCACAAACTTCAATGTGCTTCGTTGGGATTTTATGTTGGTGATCAACACTAAGAGAAGATAAATGTCAAGTGAAAGGAAGATTATGCGTGATTTTCATTTTTCAAAACAAATAACAAACCTGAGAAAGTTTATTTCAGAACATCAGTAAACATCAGGAACAGCGAGAAACAGAGCAGACAGGTCATTTATGATGCTGTGGAGTATTTTCAGGCAGGGTTTGGTTTTATTCAGAGCTTTGAAATCACACAAAGAACTGTTCAATCCATCCTCTGAAAAGGTAATGAGTTTAGTGCGTTGCAATCCCACCAAGACATGGCCATCCTCACACCTGGTTTCAACTCTGGAGGAGCTGCAGACATCCGTAGCTCAGGTAGGGGAACAAGTTGAAAGGACAGCTATTAGTTGTGCACTTCAAACATCTGTCCTTTATGGAAGAGTAGCAAGAGCAGTTTCTATTTAGATTGCATATCTTGTGGGTGAGCTCAAAATAAAACTTTTTTGCATGTGTGCAAAGGCCACTGTGAATTGTAACTCGCACTGAACACACCATCTGCGCCGTGAAACATGCTGGGATCAGGAGGATCAGGTAAGAGCTATTCGAAGAAGCAAAAGAAGAAGCCAAGGTTCAATTCCCAGCTGGATGCTGACCCTAAACACAGAGCCAGGACTGCAGTGACCAGAGGAAAATCACATAATAATTCTTCAATGTTCATTTGAAACATCCCACGCTAGAGCAAAGTTAAATCAAAACGATACGTAAAATAATGCATATTCACACGCAGCACCTGAAGTCGCTAGTGAATGTGTGTGAGTGTGTTTCAGTCGTCCACACACCCCATAGGAATGTCGCACATGTGTGTGAGTGCTGAGCCGCGGAGTTTGGTGTGTGCATGCCGCGAGAAGGTGTCATCCTTGTTGAGCTATGACGACCTCGCTCAGACTCCAAAGTTTTGATGTCTACTTTTTCACCGCGGTGTGATTATGTTACAGCGAGCTGCAGAGGAACCTTGAAATGTTTCACGGCTTCTTGTTGTGTTAGTCTCCCTCTGCAGTCAGCACACGTTTCCAGCCATTACGCGTCATGAACTGTTTGTTTATGGTATTTATGCCTCCTGGTTCAAATAAATGTTTCTTTATATTTAATTTGCATCAGATTCGCTGTTGCTTTTTGCGTGTCACGCAGGCATGCGAGATCTTCCAGTCTGCGTGGAAACTTTAGGGAAATCCTTTGAAATTCACCCGCTGGATTTAATCATAAAAAAATAAAATAAAGCTCTTATTCAAGCTTCCATTTACTTAATCAGCTGAGTCAGAAACAAAAATGAACACTTTGAGAGAAAAAAAATATGTCTAGTCTGGTGATGCAGGTACTAATACAGTAGGAGGTTGTCTGCCGTCAGTCAGAATCACAATATTGTTCAGTGTACTTCAGAGAGAGAGAATCACAGCCTAAACTTTGCGGTTTCTTCCCCTGCTTACATCTGGGGGCTATTTGCTTTGACAGTTGCCCACTCTTTGGAGGCAGCACCATTAAAGGAGACAGCTGACTGAAAACAGAATGATTTTGCCATTATAGCCCACACAGCGAATTAGGCACTGGAAACAGATGTGAGAACGGTCTTATTTCTCAATGACATCAGCTTTAAATGGAATGATTTTTAAATATCAGCCTTATTACCGATGCCGAATGCAATCGATCTGCGTAAACTCTGCTGCTGTGTCGACTGTACTGGATTGAGACAGACGGTGTAATAGACTCCATTATTGGTGGCAGGGAATACTCAAAGAGCTCTTTGTTAGCTTAATAAAACCGCTATTGTATGAGTCCAGCTGCTATGAAAGTATCTGCTGGCTGATGAAGAAGGCAAAAGGAATGCTACTGTCTCATGCATCCAGGTCAGTGTAATCCACACCGGGATTCAACCTTGAGGATGAAAGTAGTCAGACAGGATTTGTTATAATTTCTTTTCCTCCTTTTCGGAAAATTAGCCTGATTGGCAGCTGTAATTTGACACTGTAGAACTTCTCAGAAGTCAGAACGTTAATCGTTTGAACCAGATCTCAAATCATTTATAGCTGGAACACCACAATGTATATGTTGCAAAGAGAAATTAATAATAGTATGTAATAATAAGAAAAAAAACGAAATACTATAATGTGCTCTAATCATGTGGGGATGGCTAAGTTAAATTTAAGTATGGCGCAGACCAATATTATCTGGCTCATAATGCAAAAAAAACCAACCAAACAAAAAAAGAAACATGTTGACAAAATATTCCATTCTTGCTCTTGAGAACATTAATCCTGGGAGGACAAATTTTATGTTAAGGAATAATTGCTTTTGGCAAAATCACAGGTGCCAAGGTTATTGGTATTCTTGATTATGACTTTAAAATACATTTTAGTGAAGCATTTTACACCTGTTACTTTTTTGTAATCGAGGGTTATAGAACTTTTAATCAGTAATCTGTGGCTAATTCTTCTGAGCCACTTCTCAAAATGGGAAAGACCAATGAACATGCCATTCAAGTAAGGCGGATGTGTGTTTGATCTACTTAGGCTGGAGATTGATAAAAAAGACAAAGTTACTGACCCAAATCTGCCCATAGTCGGAGTGAAAATTAAAAAAGTTATGAAATAACTGGAACTGGGGGCAAAAGTTTATTTTGCCACAGCATAGAGTGAGGAGGATAGTGGAGAAGACAGAAAATGTCTAAATGCTAAATGCTAGAGAACTGGGAAAAAAGAGTGACAGCTGAAAAACAAGCCTTTGTCTAAATACTCTGTAGTATCAGCTTGGACGCTTTTCAGCTTCAGACCCACAAAATGACAGTGTAAAAGACTTGTCATACGGATAATGACTGCAATTTACTATGAAGTCAATCTAGTCTATCATATATGTTTATCAAATACATTGTAATCCTGCATCATCAGGTGGGGATAACCTAGGCATAATGACATAAAAATTCAAAGGAAGAAGATCCTGAGCATGTCTGAAGCAATGCTTGACAAAGGATTATCTCAAAATAACAATAGCCCAGTTTTTCTTTGACTTCTTTGATTTTCTAATACATATTTAAAAGCCTACATAGGGTACAAAACTGCAAACATAGCTTTTGTTTAGTCAAATCAGGTAGGTTCAATACAAGAATCCCAATGTGAGGCAAGGCCCAATCAGTACCCATCCAGCTTAAGCAAAATCCACATAGTGATAATGGCTGGGACAGGATATTGCTGCAACATGGAGGGGATTTCTACAGATTTGGCCCCATCTTTGGGAAAATGTATCATGTTGTGCAAGTTAAAGTGTCATTGGTATTTTGCAACACAACAGATGATTTTGGTTGAGAAGTCATACACTAGCCATGTTATAAGGACCAAAAAGGTTGAACAAAATGAAGGAATGAATAAGAACGTTTGATGCCCCCCCCCCCCCCCACACACACACACACACACACAAATTAAAGTTCTAATCTTTACTGAGATGTTCAGCAAAAGCAAATTCATGATCGATCTCCAACCTAAGGCTAAAACCGATGGAGAAATTATAAATATGCTTCACATTTGGGGCGGTATTGGGATCTTGTAACCCAGCAATGTTTTCATTGCTTTTACAGTGTATGTCCTAACAGATGTAAATGTCTTGATTACCTGGTAAAAAGCATTTAATCACAAGGCATTCAGTCTGTGAAAGAGTAAACTGAACTTAATATTCTGAGCTGAAAATAACGCTTTTAAATTTGAAAACTTATGGCAGCCTGCATAAATATTGGCACCCCTGTTGAAAATCTGTAAAAAGGTATACAATTTTATTTTGTTGCAACAGCATAATCTCACATTAAGATCTCTATCATAAAATGGTAGTTTTTTTTTTCACCCATCCTCCACATTTTCTTTGCATGGCATGTAGAAAAACATGGGTTGTTTTCAAGTCCTGTTTGCTACTGCAACTGTGATACACAGGACTTGTAGATGTGCACAAGTACTGTATATTAAAAGTAGCCATTATCTTGCAGCCCTTTCCTGATTTAGATAATAGACCTCTGGCTTACTTTAATGACATGATCTTGTCCGTCTCATTTTTAAGCTTGGCTTTGAGAACTGAGCTTCTGTGTCATGGCGTATTTATACCCCAAGTAATTGTGGGCTAATTAAAGGTTCCTACAAAGTTTGTATATGTTATTTAAGTAAACATTTAAAAATGTTTCAGTCATCATAGGATTATTTTCGAGGAATGGTTAGGTTGGAAATGTTGTATTCTTCTATTATTTTCGATTATACTACTGCAATAGGCGATGCATTTATTTCACGCAGCTTTAGATATCTCAACCAGGGGAGCCACATTGTGTGGATGGTGTTTTACAGATCCAGTGCAATCACAGAAAAGTTTTATGTGCCTTAATTAACCTCAGATTCCATTCAACTAACATTTAAAAAAATGTCCCCTACAGGTATTGTTTAATGCCGTTTTGACTCATTGACTTGATTTAACTTTTCATCCAATCGTCTTTGGTCCTTACTGTTTACTTCAGGCTGTCAGTAGGGAACCATGTGCAGCTCGCTGAGTCCAAAGCAGCCCTGCGGTCCTGGGCTGACAGACATGCAGCAGTACCACCAATGGCTCTCTAGTCGACATGAAGCCAGCCTGTTGCCCATGAAGGAAGACCTCGCCCTGTGGCTCAGTAATATTCTTGGTAAGCCTCAAAAATCATTAATACTCATATTATCCTGAAGTATAACTGCATAGGAAATTTCAGTAAATAAAATATTTGTAGGATCATTCAGTATCACATCACTGGGCGACGTGAACCCAGTCAGAATTATGATAATATCCGCATTTTTCGCATTTAATTTTGTCCATAGTTCTGACTTTATTTGGACACAAACTTTCCACATATTTTGCTGTTTTGCTAATTTATTCAAAAGACTGACCTCGGAATGCAGTCGTGCTGCAAGAAAACCCCTGCAAAGCTCCTCATCTTGTCTTTAACATAATTTAAGTGGTACTGCTGATGTAAACACTTCTACAGGGAGCTCAAATCAATCTTAGCCTCATTGCAAACCCATTTTCAAGTCAACAAACTGTGACCCTGATTCAGTGTTCTATAGATTACCTTAAAAGAATAATGGACATCATTAACTTTTCTTAAGTAATGCCGAGCCACTAGTGAAGAATAAGGAGCATAGGAGGTTCTGTGCTGCTGTTTGTTTTCTAAACAGTGCAGTCACAGGTGAATACATTCAACTCCCTAATCTAATCTGAATGAGATTAGAGGAGCATAAGTAAACTTTAAGATGTCAAATTTTTGTTCCGCTTTAAGATCTTGATTGGCTTCAGAAGCTGTAGAAAAATCTTAAAAAGTGTACATTTTTGTAATGTTTAAAAAAAGATCACAAGGTTTTTAGTTCTCAGTTTGAAAATTTCTTCAGTTCATTTCATATATGTATAACTCAAGGTCATGGAAAAGTCTACTTAAAAGTACTTTATCAAATAAGCAGCTCTAAACAGCATCCAGTTGTATAGAATCCAACCCAGTCAGATTATCTTTTCAAACAAACAATCAAATCTTTGTGTTGTGTACCCATGAACAGGCAGGAGTCAGGCACAAACATAGTTCAGTAGTATATTCATTGAAGAAAACAGGATTTAGAAAACTGCAGGAGACACAAAGGTTAATCAAACTGGTGATAGGTAGATGGACAGGTCAAAGACTGAGAAATCAGGTTGAGTACGTATAGAGAGGGAGGTAGCTATAACCGGTTCAAGGAATTCATACGATTGTTTAAGTGAATGTGGAGCAGTTGAGGGGAAACATGGACCGAGGTACTGAGAGAGAAATACTGGAAATGACAAAATAACTTCATAGGAGAACGCAAGGAAACAAGAAGCCATTAAAAACAGAGCACAAAAGCATCCACCAATTGTAAAACTAAAAAAGGACTACAAACCAGACTATAAAAACCAAACACAAGAAAAACACTGGGAAAATAATGACTGAACACTGAAGAAAACAGAAGACAAAGCATTGGAATAATCTAAATACAATCTAAATACACAAAGGTGGAAACCAAAATGACCGATTAAGTGTCCAAGAGATCATGACACATCCAGTTGAACTGCACACAGTCCATTTCAATGCAATTATCATACAACCCAGCCAGATTAGGTTGATTGTAAAATACTCATTTGTGAGAAGTTGTCCATCAAATGTAGAGCTGGGCTAATGTTCAGATTGTGGATGTGTCCACGCCCCAACGCCTGATTCAGATCATTGAATTAGCTCTTCCATCTGTCACCATGTTCTGCAGGAGCCTGTAGATGATGTGGCTGTTTAAGTCAGGGTGTTCAAGCAGGGAAGCATCTAAACCATACAGGAAACCGACTGTTGAGAGCAGAAGCTGCCATCCCCAGAACCAGACAATTGGATAAAGCAATTCCTCATCCTGGGCAAGCATGTGGCAACAGTGGGCACTGAGTAGAGTGCATATGGTTCCAGTCAAAAGTTTAAATACACTCATCATCTGCATGTATGGATGGATATGAATCCGTCTTTTTTCATGGTTGTACTATGATACAATACAGCTTCACTGAGTTTTTAAAAGCAAGAGCCTAGTGCCTTAAACTTGGATTTATGTAGTGTTCTCTTTGTGCCCAGAACTTCCCAGTCAGTTCAATACTAAAAAAATTATTATTGAAAGTAATAATTAAAACTTTGAAAGTTGGACTTCAAAATCCAATTTGGCCTCATACATCAAGACAGTATATTGCTACTAGCAGTCATAACAACAACAATGAACAAATCCCACAGATATTCAAACTAGCAAATAGTATGCAAAGTTCAGATATTTTAAATGGGGTGAATGCCGGGGTTATTCAAGAAGCTTAACCTGGTCGGTCCATCCCAGCACCTTCTATAGTGCATTTGGAACCCCTGTCCTTTTAGAACTGCAAAATATATGTTCAAATTTGAACCATATGATCCAGCATGTTGCCCTTAGAAGAAAGGAAAGCTAACTGGGGGGTCAGGAACAACTGAGGGATCACCAAGACTGCAACTTGCCATAAACTAAAACGTCCTGAAACCCCAGTGTAGCTGTCTACTATGAAGCCAGTTTAAATTAGCGTGGACTTAGAGGGTACCAACCAAGAAGGAACTGCCTCTTCCAACACCTTCAAATAAAAGTGAAATTTGTCACTGACTATCTGGAGAAAACCCAAAGTATCTTTATTACGGTAGTCTCCCTTGGGGAAAATTTTCTCGCCATAAATCCTGCAGTCAGACAAGACAACGATTATGCCACTTGGCTTCTCTGACAAGAGGTCTGTTTAAAAGAGACAAGTCAAGGCTTAGTAACATAAAAAGACCATTTCAGACACCAAGCATGGTGGTGGAAGCATCATGCTAAGGGCTCATTTCACTGCCGGTGCTATTGGTACATTGCAAAAACTTGCCGGATTAACATAGGTCTTGGACTGCCCTCAAATTTGTCAACTTCATCGCAAATCAACAGCTTGCTGGTTAAAGCTGGGACTCAGAACCTGTTTGAAATGGATCTAGTCTTAACCCGGAAGAAATTTTGTGGACTGTATTTAAAAGCTGGGTCTGTGCCAGGAAACAAACCATTTCACCTTCACCAATTCTGATTCTCTAGCAAGGACCAAAAATGGGTTTTAGGGTTTATTGAGGGAAGGGGTCGATGGGATGGATGGATTAGATGTGCGGATTGGTCATCTGGAGCGACTTGATGGCTTGGGAGGAGGAGACCCAGTGTCAGGGTGCAGTCTTCAGGAACCCTCTTTTCCTGATCCCACCTAGGGGGATCCTAACAGTCCTACCAGGACTTTATTAATGACTAGAGAACGTATGTGATTGAGTTGCAATTTGCTGAGGGGTGTTCAAACAAACAGTAGTGAAGGTGTATGCATATATTTGAGCCTGCATTCATAGTTAGATAGAGAATCCACAGAGCAGTTGAGTAATCCCGTGAACTTGTAAAAATAACAGTTTAAAAGCATCATGAAAAACCCAGAATTAACATGACATTCACGGCCATGACGAGTGTATGTAAACGTCTGACCGGAACCGTCCAGATAATATTCAGTTACTGAAACAATGTTTGTCTTGCAGCTGTGTGTAGCTGTTTAATAAGTGGGTGTTTCTCCAAGGGACGTCCTCCAGAGTATAAACAGTCATTTCTAACTTTTACTGCGAGCAGGATGAGCTCCTGTATCAGATTCCGGCTTGTGGGAAGCACCCCTGTTATCTCCGGCAGTCTGTTTGCTCTGGAACCAGCTGATCCAGAGACCTGGTGGTGGCAAACCAAGCTGGTTTTAAGAAGCAACAGCATGAATGTGTTTATACAACATACACAGCACAAAACTATTTAGTTTGTTTTATGAGTTTTGGACAAGTGGGACGATCAGTTTAAGTTTAAATACGTTTATCAGGGCTCTGTGGCTGTATATGTCGCTCAACGCAGCAAGGGGCCGAACGCCGAGCATAAGCATAAGACAGCGACTTGCAGAAAATCACTCAAGATTTCAATGGCTCTTTCTTTGGCCTCAGCTGCAACATTTGGAACCCATTAAGCTTGGAACCCCCAACCCCTCCTCTTATAAGAAACAGAAATGGGATTAAAAAAGAAATCTCTCCAGTTTCTTTCCATCGACACCCCCCCGCCTCCTACCCCTAAACCCTGCCACCACCTCCTATTTCACAATGACCTAACCACAAAAGTATGGTCCTCTGGAAGTCAGTCAAGTGGACGCCACATGTTGATCATCAATATGTATGTGCAACTGCGCAGGATAATAAGGCTTTATTATGGGCAAGCGGATGGCCCCCTTTCACACGCCTTCCTCTGCTCCATCCATTGCTGATTTACCAGGAAATCCCCCAAATTCTTCCTAATTTATATTTTAAACTCCGGTCTCCCGAGAGATTTCACAAACCCAGCAGCAACACCGAGGCTTGATCATTAAAGCGGTTTTGGAGAGTTGAAAGCATTACATCAGGTTCAGGAATGAACAGGAGATTGAATTTTATTTCTTCTGCGCGGTGCATATTTTAAACGAGCATGCCTTTGATGGATTTATGGTGTTGGACTGTCTGCTTGTCTTTATGTGTCCCCCCGCTCAGGTCTGGAAATCACCGCTGAGAGCTTCATGGATCGGTTAGACAATGGTTTCCTGTTGTGCCAGCTGGCTGAGACGCTGCAGGAGAAGTTCAGGCAGAGTAATGGAGACCTGCATGAGCCTGGCAACAGCAAGGTACAGAGGAATCAGAGCGCCGCAGTTAGATGGCGTGAGACAGATTACAGTGAAAACACTCATTTGGGAGTTAGATTGAGGCTGAGAGTGTTCCCAGACGTACTTTTATTGTGAATGATTTTTACAGAGCTTTGTTCCCAAGTGAAAAAAAAAAATCCTAAAAGGGTTCACTGATTTGATCTGATTGTGATCTGACCTTACTGAGCAAGAATCACTCTGGTCTCGAGTCTTTTAACAGCTCCCCTTAAACCAATGTTAGCTCATTATCATAGGTTCGATGTAATTTTACATGTACCCCTGAAAAAAAATTAAACCAATTGCCCACAAAGGTCACCTAAATATGACAGGGCAGGCAAGGAGAGAATTGATCAGAAAAGCAGCAGAAAAGACCCTGGTTACTCTGGGGGATCTGCAGAAAACCATGGTTCAGGTGGGAGAATTTGTCAGCGGGATAGCTATCGGTCATGCGGCAAGCAAATTTGGAAGAAGTTTTTAAGAAGTTCTGTTTATAGTTTGCCACAAACCAGCAGCATCATGGTTTAGTGATGGCTCTCTGGGTCAGAGTTTCACCTTCAGGCAGGACAGCAACTGTAAGGAAACAGCCTGATCTCACTGAGATCAATGCAGATTCAAGTGTTGGAGTGATCCCGTCAAAGTCCGAGTTTGGAATCTGTGTCTGTATTCACAAAGAATCCTAATAATAAAACTAAAACTAGCTCTTTAGTGACACATTTTATGAAAAAAAGTCCTGGATTCTAAGTTTTTTCTTAGAATTGTACCTCAGTAAGATAAAAGTTATTCACAGAGTCCTAGGCCTTAAGAGAGCTCCAACAGTAAAACAATGTTAGGAGTAGTGAGGAGGACTTTTAGCGAGCCTACGAGTGTTTTAAGCAGGGAAGATGGTGGAAACAGAGAGAGGCTGATCCACCACCTAATCAATGGAGGAAATGAGCAAATTAGCTTCTACAATCATACTATTATTAATATGTAAATGAGATCAACTTAATCATCCCCAAAGGGGGAAATTAGTTAGTTTCAGTGGCCCACCAGGTTAAAGGTGCGGCTTTAGTAAAGTACATTTTTGAGGATAAATAAATAATAGGAAAAATGCTAAAATAATCATAAATAAGAATTGGAGAAATGTGCAAAGAATATAGGACAGAAGAATTTATATATTATTTACAGGAATGTTCTCAATAATAAACATTTTAGAAGAAATGGAAAAAGTTGCAGAAAAATAAATACATAAATACAAACTCTAGACAAGATAAAAGATGTGAAAAAGTATTTTCTGTATTATACACAATGATATCAGTAGCCTAAGTGGTCATAAGAAGTTTGCTTAGGTGATGTCTTCTCCTCTCTGGCTTTTGATTGCTGCATGGTGAGCTTCTCAATTTCCAGGATGGCAGAGAAAAAGGCGCATTGATCTGTACTTCAAAGTCCGCCTATTTTTGCCGTGATCCAGGGACCAATTTACGTTTCAACACTGCTCTATTCTCCTCCCAAAGCTGTGCGCGATGAAGGCGCAGCTCCTCTGGTTTTTTTTTCTTCCATCTTTTTTTCTCCATTTTATCTTGGCCATTTTGCCAAATACAATCGCTTTATACAAGCAGGCAATCCCAGTAAAATGCTGACAGGTGAGTGGACATTTGTGTCAAATAGACAAAATAGTAATATTACCAGTATGGTGCGTAAACATAACAAGGAAATCAAAATAACGACGAGGATGCAAATAAGGTGCATTCAAATATTTTAATGCTATGTGACAATTATTTAATTTTGCTAAGTTTCATCATCCAGCGCTCCCTCCAGTTAGGTTTCATCATCATTTCTTAATCCAGTCTAATCAGCTAAATTCTCTCCTTTGATTACTAAGAGCACATTTGTGCTTTTCTTTCTTTTCTTTTTTTAATACTAGCGATACTATCGACCAATCACAGCATCACACCTAGCAACGGGGTCAACCCCACTTCCTCACTGAGATAAATATTTCATATTCTTACTCAGATTTGCCCTCAGCTACAATCTGAATTGACTCCTATAGGCAGGAATTTTTAGGCTAAAATAGCTCCTTAAGAGGACCGTGAGAATGTTTGGCAATGCAGACACTGATCTGTGGCAAGATTTGAAAATGAATGTATTCTCCATCCACCCAGTCTGACTAAGCTTGAGCTATTCTGCACAGAAGAACGGGGCAGAATGTCCGTTTCTGGATGTGCAAAGCTGTATGATAGGAAAATGTGAAAAGGTTCAAGAACTAGAATACGTTAGCAAAAGCATTGTAAATCGGTGAGATCGGCATAGCATATGTATTCCAACTTTGCCAAGAGCTGCAAAGTTAAATAAAAAAAATATACAAAGTGTAAATGTGGGGGGATGGGGGACTGCAGTCTCAGATAGGGTGAGATGAGGAATAATCCAAGCGCAGGGCCCCACAGACCCTGGGAGAATTGAGAGAAGTATGCTAAAAGTTTCAAAAACCTTGCAAGCAGATATCTGTAAATTACTCCGCCTGTCCTCCCCTAACATCGACGTCATAGGAGTAATTTGTAGTTATATTTCTGCCTTTGTTTCACTTTTGACAGCATAGGTTTCATTAACTAAATTTTTTATTTATTTTTTTTTTTTTACTCAGATGTAATAGCCATAATGCACAGACTGCGATATAGTTATATGAGTGAAAGAGTGATTCTGTCATTGCTTTCCGTTTGGAGGGGAAAGAAGGCAAAGGATCTTTTGTTGCTTCTTCAGTGAGAGTTGTTGATGTTTGCACTGGGGCATTGCCGCGCTGATGACGAAGGGTCTCCTGATCTCAGTGTGAACACAGCAGCAGCACAGATGTGAGGAAATACTTGAGGTCAATGGCCGTGGGACGGCAGAGACGCTACTGGAAATAAAGGAGCACATTGATTGTTGAAAGCAAAAGAGAAACGGCTGAGATGTCTCATATTTTCAGATCATTTGCAACGACAGCATGTTGCTCTTTGCCCACATTCGCAGATACCTTAGAGTTAATGAGTCTAACAACAGAACAGCATGCTTCCCAAATTGGTTGCTCCTTAATGTTTTGTTTTATGTCACTTCAAGCTTTCCAGGTGACCCCAAGAGCTGTAGTTGTTAGGCATTTTTAAAAGTGGACTCCTGTAGAGTTCCAGCTTCATCAGCTCCTGTGAAGTGACGTAACTGCTGTAACAGAGCGCATCAGGGAAGCAATAAATTAGATGCTGCGAATTCTATACATCTATATGTTGCCTAATCTTTGCAGTCTGCAGAAAAAAAACATAGGTTTCTTACATTTCATACTAAATTTCAATATCCTACATGCATTAATCATTCAGATTAATGCTATGTTATTGAAAACTGGACAAATGCAACATGAAATGTTTAAACGTGTTTTTGTAAAACTCCAAGTTCCTTGAAGTTTGATGCCTCACATTTGACTGTTTTAACTGTATAATACTAAACTGCTGATGGGACCGCTCGCTACTAATCAGCCTAATTACCATCAGATTAGTAACATGATCGGCTAGAAAAAACCAACAGTCCGAAGAGGCTGAGGCTTCTACAAATACACGTTTGAGGTACAAACATTTTGGCAGCTTAGGTTTTATCGTTCTCGCCTCTGCCTCCCCAAATAAAAGCTTAACACAGCAGTGCTGTCCCAGTTCACACTCAGGACAAATCAGTTCATTTCACTCAACTGAAACTGAATTCTTTCATGAACATTTCAAACTAAACGAAGACTCACAAAATCAACTAGTTCCCATTTGTTCATGTTCATGTTTTGTATATTTATTCACTAATATTAGGACAAATGTCGTTTGGGAAATCCCACAGAAACGCCACGCTTTTCATAACTATCAAAAAGTTATAATTCTGGCTGGATATGTAAGAACTCCTCTAATATGAAAGGGACACATTGAGGCTTTTCAGGGTTACGTTTAGGGCCATTCCAGGAGCTTAATGTTTTTTATGTATGTTTGGGTCATTGTCCTGTTGAAACACCAAATTATATCCAAGCTTCAATGGCTGCTGATTCAAAGTTACATTAGATGATTTGGTGGTACGTCTCTGTCTTCATTATCCACCAACTTTGTGCCAGGCACCAGTAAAGTTGGCAGCGAAACGACCCCACAGCATGATGCTACCACCACTGTGTTTCACGGCTGACACAGATTTCTTCAGTTTGAAAATATCACCTAGATTCCCCCAAATATACCTGTTTGTGTGGCCAAATGGCTTGATCCTGGTCTTAAAATACCAGAACTTATCCAAAGTGAAGCAACTTTTACATGGCCAAAGAGAGAGATAGAGAGTGACAACCAAGAAAGAAGCACCTGCTAAAAGATCAACACCTTCAGTATTGACAGAAATTTGAAGCAGGTCACACAGACAACCCGTGTCTTCAGGACATGACGGTGGGAATAAAATAGCCTAGATTCCTCATTAGCATTGACATGCTTATAATTGTGTTAGAGAGAATCTAAAATATGCTATAGTGTCTATATATGTTACAGAAAGCACTGTGTAGAGTAAACAGGAAACACATTATGAAGGTGGTGCGTATACACTACATAGGACCATTTACCTGTTTTTGTTTTTTTTTGGGGGGGGGAACAGGGCTGTACAGATCTGCACAGGTGTATAAATTACAACTTCAAACAGCTATGTAAATGTTTGACAAGGCTGTGTTATAATCCCTCACTAACTGGCTATGTTCAACAGACAGATAGGACAGGAGTAAAATAATCTCATTTAACTCCAGTATGAGCTACAAAGTCAACAGACTTCCTAAATTGTGAGCAGATTCCTATAAAATTGAGCATTCGAGTTTCTCTGCTCTTTTCAATAAGCTTTTTAAGTTTCCATCTGTTTAGAGATGATGTTTTCAAGAAGCTTTCTACCTTACGTGCAATCAAACACACAAAGGTGCCAATAATAATATAACAAGCCACGGCAAAAATAAATGTAATTTTGATTGGCATATTAAATGTCATTGGCAAACCTTTTTTCCACAGCTATGTAAAGTAATACAACAACACAAACGATCCTAGAAAAAAAAAGGTCTGAAAGAGAGCCTGGAACGAAATGAAAAATACCCACAAAAGCTTGCATATTTCCTGCGTGAGCTCACTGCACCTTTCTCAAAGCACAGACACACATATCCTTCATAAAACCACAGCAAAATGCATAAATCTCCCTGAACAGACCGCGTGGGGGCTGAAACCCATAAGTATGTCATTTGATCCTAAATCATGGAGGGTCTGCTAAAGTAGCTCCAGTTTTCTGAGCCGTCATCTCCCATATTGATCTGTAAGGAGAAGGCTCTCAGATCCTAGGATGAAACCAGAGCATCCGCAGATGGAGCAGACATTGCTGTCTACATCAAGGCAATCAAAACACTGAGGTAGACTGCACGTGGGGAAAATACGGCCAAACCAATGTTAGGTCCTCCGCTTCCTCACATGAATGCAAATCAACTGCACATAAATTTGTGAAAATAAAGTTGACTTTAAAGATCTCAGACAGAATTTGATCTGTTGGATGAAACAAATCATGGTTTTTGGTCAGTCGTTTGGCTGATGGGTGGGTGGGTGAGGATGTGATGTGATTGTACTATGATCTGAATTTTTGATCTGACGGATTTGCATGCATGCATTTTATGTTTGATGGGCCAAGAGAGAGTCTCCATTTTCAAGGAAAAGAAATTCATCCAAGGATGCAGACATATCATGGCCAAAACAACAATGGATCCTTGATGGTTTGTTACGACAAAGTTGGCCACTGCGAATATTTTTCAGGGTACAATCAACAGCTTTAGTTATGTTCCGTCACACAAAATAAACAGAGCACGCCTTTTTCTAATTTTTTTAGATCCTAAGAGGTGACCTGATGTCATGTGTGATAAACCTAGCTAATAGGAATGTCCCAATCAAGGATCTTTTTCTACATGATACAAAGTTGGATTATGTAAGAATAGAAATTTGCCAAAACAGACTTCCAGTTCCTCACATCTGTAAAATGAATGCTATCCTTGTTTAAAGAGCTTGGTGCAGTACGTGGTCTGGATTAATGCCAGTTTTTGTGTCCCACTTAACTCACTAAGCAAGGCTGTTCTAGATGTTGCTTTGTCAGCAGCACGTGCTTTGCCCTAACAAGATTTACGGCCTTTCGTTCCCATGGATGTGTTCGACTCGACATATACACCTAGTCTTCAACAAACTCCAGTATTGGTCCGGCGGACGTGTTTTGTTACACACGGCAGTTTGCTGTAACGCTGAGCTAACGTGCCCCTCTCAGTTTTGCCGGGACTTGTTTATATTATTACTTGTAACATATTTTATTGGGATTTTAGTTAATTGTGGTGTGTGGCCAAAACTCACAGAAAAGGTTTTTGTTTCCAATACTTCATACTACATCCCTCTTAGGATACAGTGGGTGTGTATCTGTGCCGTTCATTCATGCTGCCCTTTAAATTATTTAAGCAGGTTAAGATACACTCATTGGACTATTGCTTGCATAAATGTATGTGTGCTTGTTAACACCGATGGTGAATCAGCCAATCACAGGTCAACAACTCAAGGCATTTAACCATGTAGATGTGGCGAAAAAACAGCTTGCTAAATTTCAAACCGAGCATCAGAATGAGGGGAAAGGGCATTTAAGTGACTTTGAAAGGCGTATGGGTGTTGGTGCCAGACCTCTGATCTAATGTTTTTGTTTTTTTTAACTCAACCATATTTTGGGTAGGGGGGTTTGCATGGGATCTACAGGGAATTATGTAAAGAAGAGGAAATATTAAGCAAACAGCAGCTGTGTTAGAGGTCAGTAGAGAATGGTCAGACTGGTTGGAGATTATAGAGGACAACAGATTTGATGACATACCCACTCATTAGAACCAAGGAATGTGGAATACCTGAACATATCTGAACATACAACTCATCAAGCCTGGAAGCAGATGAGCTACAGTAGGAAAAGACCATTATTGTTAGACCATTAGTGTTAGCATTTTTGTACATGCTCACCAAACTCTATTGGTAACTATCACGTTGAAAAAACGTTATCTGATCCGAAGGGTCTTGGTTTCAGCTGCAAAATACAGATTGAGTCAGAATTTGGTCTCTAAACAACATAAAATCATAGATCTATCTTGCCTCGTATCAACAGCTCAGACTGTTGGTAAGATGATGAAGGAGCTATTTTCCTGGCACATTTTGGGCTCTTTGGCACCAGGTCAACCTTTTATAAATACCACAGCCTACCTGAGTATTGTTGCTGACTATGTCCATCTCTTTAGGGCTACAGTGTACCCTTCATATGATTTCTAAGTCTATCAAGAAAGTGCACCATGTCACACAGCTCAAATAATCTCAAAGTGGTTTCTTGGACATCGCAATGGGCTCAGTCTAAAAGAGCACCAATGGGATGTGGTGAAACAGGAGACTCACGTCATGGATGAGGAGCTGACAAATCTGCAGCAACCGTGTGAAGCGGTCAAATCAGTGTGGACACTTTGCTGAATCCATGCCAAGAAGAATTAAGGCAGTTCTTACAGAAAAAGCAGTTTCAACCAGGTACTAGCAAAGTGCACCTATAAAGTGGACGGTTAGTGTATGGTTTTATAGAACAAAAAGTAGCCCACTTGAGACTCACCATTTAAATCATCTTAAATTCTTGGTTGGATCGAAACTTAGTCTTTGTTTGAAGAGAAATGTAAAAACTAGCTTCTAACGAGTTCCCAAGTACCAAGTATGCTGAAAATGTCTGGAAATTACTCATGTTTAAAGTATTTTTGTGTTATCTTCTTTGTGCCCTCAGAAGAAAATCCCTCATCGGAGGATACCGTGCCGACAGAGCGCTCCCTCCGGTTCCTTCTTTGCACGGGACAACACAGCCAACTTCCTGGCCTGGTGCCGTCAAGTCGGAGTGGGTGAAACATGTCTCTTTGAGTCTGAGGGTTTAGGTGAGTTTTACAGGGTTTTTTTTTCTCAGTCATATCAGACCGCTCTCAAATCTGAATTTGGGACAATCTGGCCGCGTTAACAAAGCACCCAGCTCTTGGACTCAGGTTTCTGAGTCTTTTCAGGACATTAATTGTGCAGGTACAATACTGAACAAGATTAAATGTTTACTTCTGAGGTTCACAATCCTCTCCTCCTCAGTCTTGTCTTACTCTGCATGACGAGAATAATATCTGCATCAAAACACTGAAGTACAACAAATGTACATACAGTTGGGCATTAGTGAAAACGTAATCCAACACTACAAAGTGCTCTGTTTTATTTGTCTAAATCCTTTTTCATAAAAAAAAAAAAAATACCAGGCATGTTCCTTTTACCAAATAAGTCTTCTTCCAAAGAGATGTCGGAGCTGAGATGCTGGAGCTGAGATGTCCTTACGATAAGGTGCAGGGAATGTTACAGGGTCATCATTTACAAATGATCATTGCATTTTATTGCTGAAGGCTGGTCTAACAATGTTGAGTATGTAGATAGTTACACTTCTAGAGGCCAGGCAGCATACCGTGAATGACAAAACATGGAGTTACAGTCCCCATCTAGTCTAGTAGACACGCAACTGTGTTTAAAAGCTGTGGACGTATTTCCAAAACCAGTAATGGGTGATGACTTGTTTTTCTCTTTCTGTCATTCTTTTTTTGGATAAACTTGTGAAGCAGTAGAGGTATCGGCACCCAGGTTTGCTCTCATACAGTGGATCGTCTGTCATCATTGCATGGTTGGATGTGTCACATCTATCATGCCTTTTGGTCTGCGCACTTCCTGCTTGGTTTGCCATTTGACGAGGTTAAAATGATCATCTCAAACATACAGGCAGATTCAGAATGAAGGAGTGGATGGATGTTTGGATGCATGGAGTCCATCAGCTTGTTTTTCTGTGTTGTTCACCATCACAAAGCCACTCTTCTTCTCTCATTCCCTTGTTTTCTGATGAAATATCGTATCTTATTGTAAGACTGAGTGCTAAGCTTTGATCTCTTCCTGTAGTTCTTCATAAGCAGCCACGAGAGGTGTGCCTCTGTCTGTTAGAGTTGGGCCGGATAGCATCACGGTTGGTTACAGCTTCCCCCCCCCATGTTTTCTTTTTCTATCTCAGTAATTATTTTTACAGTATTGTTTCATATGGTTCCCTTTTTTACTTTCAGTTACAATGTGGAGCCTCCAGGCCTTATAAAACTGGAAAAAGAGATTGAACAAGAAGAAAGGGCACCTCTACCTCCCCCATCACCTGTATCCCCAACGCAGCCACTCCCCTCATCCCCTTCTTCATCCCCCTCCCCGTCCCCTTCCCCAACACCAACTTCAAACCCAGCGCAGACCAAAGTGACTTCATCCAAGAAGAGCGCAGGCAAGCTCCTGGATGACGCTGTAAGTCACACTTGGCTCAGCTCTGCATTTCATATCCGAAGGGGATCGGATGTGTAAAAGCGGCGTTCTATGTGTTACAGGTGAGACATATCGCTGATGATCCGCCCTGCCGGTGTGCAAATAAGTTCTGTGTAGAGAGGCAGTCGCAGGGCCGGTATCGTGTTGGAGAGAAGATGCTCTTTATACGGGTGAGACAAAAAAAACCACAGAAGAATTCATTCCATAAATATTACATCGGAGAGATGAGGAAGATAGGATATTAAGTATTCGTAAAAATAGTGCATATTCTTCTTTTTCTGTTGGTTGATTGCTTAAAGGCTCACAGCATCAGATCACCGACCTCCATCTAATCCTTTCCCCAACAACCTCCTTTCTCACACCGACCCTCCTCCTGCTAACCTGACAACAGCCAGATGTCTCGTTCCGCCTAGCTACACTCACATACATCTGGGACACCGCCGATAGAGAATGATTTCTCCAACCAAATTTATGGTCTGGCCAATCAGGACGCAGGGCTGGAGTTTCATAGATGTGACGTAGTGGAGACGCGACCATGACGTGAGACTGTTTTGATAGCAATGGCGGCTCGTCGAGGAAGCAAGCACTAACATTGATGCTGCTATTTCTTCCGTGTTGTCCAATCTACCTAATATTGTTTCATTAAAAGAACATCAGAGAACGCCTCTGAAGGCTTTTCTTGGTGGAAACCATGTTTTCGCCCTTCTCCCGACCGGATTTGGCAAGTTTTGTTTTCTGGGGCCAGCGGACGTGCCGACGCGGACGCGCCCCGGAGCGGTTAGCGGTTAGCGCTAACTATGTTAGGAGGCCTTTAGTCCTCAACGCGGTCGGCCCGGAATCGACTCCGACCCGCGGTGCTTTGCCGCCTGTCTTCCCCCCTCTTCTTGTCAGCTCACTGTCAATAAAACGCGTGCCACTAGAGCCGCAAACACATTATTATTATTTTTTTCCTGCGTCGCTATCATCAGCGTCACGGGTTAGCTTCGGTGCGAGTGGTTGAAATAGCACGTCAATAAAGATGACAGACAAGTGGCTTATCCAATCATATGCAAGAATTTTTGATAAGGCTCAGCCTTCTGTAAAGGCAATTCCTATGGCGGTGTCCCAGATGTATGTGAGTGGAGCTAGGCGGAGCGACATACAGCTGGCTGTTGTCAGGTTATCCTCCTGCTCCTCCTGGCTCTGTTTTTAATGTTACCCTGCTTTATATCTCTTCCAACAACAGCTTCGATGTTTATGTTTTTTTTTTTTTTTTATTGGATCACTGGCCTACACTGGGGCAGCTGTCTGAGTCCAAATTTCAGTCATCTGCCTGTTCATGTCAGATGAAGTTGATGTTTTTGGAGGTAAACCTCCATCTTCATTGCTTCATCCACTTTCTGCAACACACTACGATCACTATGGGTGTCAGGTTACGCTATAAAATGGGGAATCAATTTATAACAAATGTGCCTCCACCACCGTTCCCACTGCCCTTCACCACCACACATTTCACCCAGCCCACAAAAAACATCCCATCAGATAAAATGTACATTAGTATTCTCTGTTTGACGTATAAACACAATGATGCTGCTGCCCATGAACCTCTTGACTATTAGCCAAGACACAACATCAATGTTTCTACCTCTACTCAATGTAGTACGTCTGTGACTTAAAACATTATTTGTCTGATTGACTGGGATTAAGAGCGATGCAGCATGATTATAACCCTTCAAAAAGCCGTTTCAGATTAATTTGACCTAAAGAGAACATGTTGAGACCAAGCGCCTTTTATTCCACATCACACTGTGACACGAGTTGAAGCAAAAATAGTGAAAATAATAAAGTTCTTCCACTTGCACCATTTCTCCAGTTGTTGATCTCAAGTTATTATCCTCTCAGTCAACGGGGATGTAAAATTTACCGGCACTTCTATTTGAACTTCTATAGTATCCCAAACTCAGATTACACCATCTCTTACTATACACGCAACTTAATATTATGTGTCACCGCATGATCACAGCCACTCATTCAGTTAGTGGGTCAATAACATCAATGAGTGGGTGGGGCTGAATTTCCACCAGCTAAATGCTGATGAGACACAATCAATTGGTTTTGCTCTCAAAAAGGCAAGGCTACTGATCAGCCCTAAACTACTGTTATAATGGGGCTAAAAACATCTATAACATATAAAGTCTGTTGTTAAACCAGCTTATGGTCATCTTAAGATCATAATAAAATGTTGCAGGCATGATTACTATAATAGTTTATTTACTGGTCTCTTTAAAATCAGTCAGGTAACTGTAGCTCATCCAAAACGCTGTCCTGACCGGCACTAAAGTAAACAGATCAGATCACACCAGTCCCTAAATCTCTGCTCTGGCTTCCTAATTGTAAAATGCTAAATTTAAACATTGGGCTATTGGTCTGTAAAATGTGGACCCTTCAGGCCTTCAGAAACAGGTACACTCAATGTTTCCTGGACCAGAACTGAACACGGAGAGACGACATTTAGTTTCTATACTCCTCAGGTCTGAAGCAAACTCCCTGAAAACATGAGATGCAGAAACTGCAGGTTCCTAGAAATCAGGACTGAAAACATTTCACTGCAGCTTTTGATCAGAGTCTCACTAATGAACTGTTTACCCAATTACTGATGGGTCAATTGAAATATGAGTTTTAAGACTTAATTCGCATCTTACCATGCAATACTTTATAAACGTTTTTATGTTTTTCCTGTGATGTTTGGATTGCCTTGTGCATAAAAGTTGCTATATAAATAAACCCGTCTTTCCTTCACTGTGGACAGTGACACTGTTGTTTCAGATGGTTGAATGTCAGATGATGTTGGGTATTTCAAATGAGCAATCATGACAAACAGAAAAACTGTTGGATTATGCTTAAAAACCAGATCTGGGCTAAGAAATCATTTTAAATTAACCTTATTCAGATTTAAATTAATCTAAGAAATTGTTTTAAGATCCTTCCACTCCTGAAGCAGAACTGTTCAGATACAACATTAGGAATGAAAGTCAGAGAGAAATAGATTCTTAAGATACTGTATTATCTGTATATGCATGTCATCCACCTGTATCTGTAACCTTCACAATCCAAACAGACATCAAATCAAACCAAACTGGTTTAGAGCTTCTAAATGCTCTTTGGCATGTTGATCCCAAGCAAGCTGAAACTTATCTGCCCACAGAATACACGTCTTCAGCCTTTCGCTGCAGATACAGAATATTTTGTGGTCTTTCCTGTACAGCTGACGAATAGCTCCAACCTAATGTAGAACCAGCTCAGCAGCATTTCTGAATGTACAGAGTAAAAATAGTTTTCTGAGGTGCTCCATGTGGTTGTACTAATTACAATAGCAAGGTGGACTCTCAAGCAGTGCAGCCTGAGGTGCAACTAGTGGTTTCTGGCCTAGCTCTTTATGTGGTTTGATTTTTCCAGGAGTTCCTAAATCCCTGTTCAATATGCGCTCTTTTTTTTTAATGACCTTAACTTATGCCATGTAGTAATTTACTTACAAATTGTTTAAATGAATCAGTGCAGTACAGTGATTTTCAGAAAACATCCACAAACCCAGACAGAAGGATGAAAGTCGTCCGTTTTTGTCTGAGCCAACCATTGCTGCAAGCTCTCCTTCAGATACTGCGGTGCTCTAGCTCTGTGAAGAATTACACATTCGTCTATAACCACAAACTTTAATGGCCGGGCTGTTAATTCAATTGTTAAGTAAAAAACTCGATTTGATCTGAGAAACGCCGTAGCTCTCATCGCAGTAAACATAGCTCAGCTGTCCTTGAGCAGAGGGATGACTGGTATTTGAGAAAGATAAATTGAGGCTAACTGATCTGAGAAAGAGAGTCGGTCCTCCTGGGATTCTGGTTACTTGGCAACCCGCATCCAGGATTCACACATCCAACTATGTGAATCATGCCAGTGGTATGTTTGAGATCTGCAGGCGTGCAAAAGAGAGTTTACTCTCGAATGTCCCCTGCTGCCGGCCCATTAAACTGCAACCCGATCAAATCTAATTTACTGCCATGTTGTGGTGATAAAATCTGCTGTGTATTATTAGCGGGGACAATAGGAGTGCAAATGCTAACATGAAAGAATTCCAGCCACAATAACATGCTGTGAATCACTGATGCCGCCAAACAGACCCGATGCTGTAGTCTCGAATGTGTTGCTGAGCAACCAAGGACAAATAGTGAGAGGCTGGAGGTGTTGGTCCAGATCGATCTGTTACACTGTATATACTCTACAAAGTCAGGTCTGGTTTTACGTCTACGACAGGCATCCCGGATGAGCTGAAAAGTCTTGAGATCATCTGTTTTTTCCACATATCTCTAAGAAAAACACATGATCCCACTGCGGAAAGAACAGGCATTTCTATAAAATCCAAGCAAAACGACCATTAAATGACCGACACTCTGTATTTCAGCAAACTCTCTTTATGTTGAAGACGCTTTACTTAAAATTTCTCACATGGTCTCTCCGCTAGCCGCCGCTACTTCTGAAAAAGACGTGACTACAGTAAGGCCAGTCAGTGTCTGTAAGCTGCTGGGGTATGGCAAGCTGTACGTGTAAATATTTAATCCTTGATAGCAGCCATCATTTGTGCCTGTTAGTTCCCAACTACATGGCACTACTTAGACATCTGCTAGTTTAATATCTATATGCACCAGTCCAATGCACCTTTTTACCAGGAACTCTTTAACTAGTGTCACTTTAGTCCAACTAGTAGGTCTGGCTTCCTGATACGTCCCCCCGAGGGAAAATGCGTATTAGTTAACTACAGTGGACTAGTAACGCTTTTACTCCCGTTTCCTAGGAGACTGGCCTTCTCCTGGAAGAAATGAGCTGCTTGTTGTTTCAGCACAAGATGGTGGAGAAACATCAGCGTGTTTCTGATAAGTGCTGTCCCGGCTCGGCCCCAGGCCACCGCTCTCCTAGGGGTTCCTGATGAAGAACACCCGTCTCAGGCAGGGGTCATATCCCAGAGAAGCGTGATTGAAACCTCCCTGCTTCACGCGGCTCCATTAAACCCACTGCAACAAAGCCGCGGGCCCAGCGCTGGTGATTGGAAGTGCTGCCCCCACTGCTGCCCCCTAGATTGATTCTTGTAAGAGGCTTATAAATGTTGCATGTCATGCTGCCGGAGGGCAAGACGCCTCGTTTCTGAGGTGACAGGGTCCTTAGGTAGTATCAAGCTATTTATTTTGGTCCGTGTCAGAATCTTTCAAAACTAATAAGGCATTATAATTATTTTTATTTTTTTCCCACGGAAAAGGTTTATTTACCGAGCTCTGGAAAGACCGCCTTCAGTAAACAAGCTTGTTCTTGCTGAGGTGTAATGGTGTGCTAATGAGGAAAAAGTGGCAGTAAGCCTTCACGCTGAAGCAGACATGTTTTATGAGCACGGCCTCTCGGGAACGCAAGCGTTTGATCATCCAATACAGCAACGTGTTTTATTTCTTCTTTCTGCTATAATGGGTGATGTTGCCATGGTAGCGAGGCTCAGGAATGTGCCCTGATGTGTCAGGTGTCATCATATGAAGCGAATATTGTAGGAAAACTAAAATCCCTCAATAGACGTTTGTGGCAAACGCAGTGCAGGCTTCAGACGGTTGGAGAGAAGCAGCAGCCTAGATATTTACAGCCGTAACAGTTTGACTGTGCTGACAGCAGCTGTTCCAGTAAGGTCAAAACTGCACCGTAGGTTTGCTAAGACATTCTGCTCAACGTCCTAAAAGTTGGACTCAGAAGCTAAGTGACCTTCAGTCATCACAAAATGATCAACATATTTTTTTACTATATTTAAAAACGTGGGTTGCAGTTGAATTTCAAACCATTTTTGATCTTGTGCTTTAACAAAATGGCCTGATGAGGCAGTAGCTAAACGTCTTTCTATGCATACTGACGACCAGTTTAGATATTAAGTAAAATGCTAAGATGCAACCGAATGTATTAAAAGAAATAAAGAATAGTAGTTTGCCATGTTTGTTAAAAACTCTACACATCTAGAGATTTGAAATAAATTGATGCTCACAAATCTAAACTATTTTATTGCATTGTTTTAAGTCTATAGCATAAATATGCAGTAGCTTTTTTTGTACACCATGCCAAAGTGTTCATCTCCCTTAAGTCATTTATTTTTTTTCCATTTTGTCACGTTACAGCTTCAGTGAGACCCACACAATTTGTCTTCCTAATGAGGTGACATGTATATGGCATGTTGTTGCTCTGGATTGTATTTAAAGGAATCAAGGGGAGGGGAAACAAATGCATGTCATTTCTTCCTCATTTGTATTTGTCAAGAATTTTGAAAACAACGTCTCCTTTTTCCCTCACTTTACAATGGTGTGCGACTTTATGTTGGCCTATCAAATATTAATACCTCTAGATGAACGTCTAGAGGTATTAATATTCTTCCAAGGCACTGCAACTCATCAGCTACAAAGGCCAACATTTACCAGTGAAGGGGAGCTGAAAGAACCAAAGATGTCATTTTATGACCAGAGATGCTTGATTTTATAGTGCAGACTTTTCACAAAAAAGCTGACATCACAGCGTCTGGTGTTGGTTTTGTTAATCGTTTGGTTTTTGTAATCTTTCCGCTGCAGCACGAGTCTAATGATGTATTTGAGAAAATAAACCGAAGGGAAGACAGCAGGCCTGTTTGTGCAAGCGATAGGCTTGTAAGATAAAACAAATGAACATGTTTAGGAATTAACTTAGAAGTTCAAACTGTGCGTTCTTAGGTTAAGCAACAAAAATGTTTTGACTACGTTTTGATGCCCATGTTGTCCCGTGGTCTGAGTAGTGTACTGTGCATGCAGCCACTGAGAGGAACAACTCAATGTTTTTTTTTGGCAAAGGTATAAAGAAATGACCAGTTTGAGGGATATTATGTGGATTTAGGCGTTCAAGGATTCTTAAACCTGTCAACAAGCATTCACTTGAGTGGAGGGTAAACTCTGCTTTTGTGACATCAGTGAGTCCAACCTTAACGGACAGCAGTGATCGAAATGTGCTAGAGGCTAAAAACAAGTATTTAAAAAGTCAACTGTCTGGGTGTTAGGACAGTTTCTGCTGCACAGCTGTGAATCATGAAGCTATATACCACACAGGCCTTTCTCAAAGCCTGGTCTCCGGTCCAGATGAAACAGCAAGCCAATCCAAACGCAGCCCACAGGGTGGGAAATGTGAGGAAACTCTGATTTGGGCAGATAAAAAACTCAGAATGCGGAATATAATAATTTATGCATTCGGTCTAACAAATATGGGGTTGTGTAACAAATTCAGTGTCAATGACATTTACCTTTTCCTCTGCTATTCACGTCAAAAGAACATTAGGGGAGATCCTATCTTGCAAAATATAAATTTCTGATCCTGAACGTCATTATTGCTGAGTGAGTTAGGCAGGACACAGGGAGATAAAAACTGGCGATCATCTAATAAATTAAGGTTTCACATTTAATTAATATCTCTAAAGTTGCAACCTTTTACTTCTATCCCTAGATAACTGAGTTTTACTGTTTTTATGTTACAATCGTCTTCTTGCACTTTCGGTTACTGCTTTTTCTTTTGTTTAAAGAATGGCACTTTATTTGTCGATGCGTGAAAAGTAATGAAGTCCATGAAGGGCAAGTTAAAAACTCTTATAAAATCCGAGCAGGCATTAACCTTTACGTTGTAAAATCAGAGCGAGGTGGAGTCACAAACAACTGCTGGCAATAAATGCCATTTCTGGCGCTTGTTAGTTCAGAGCTCTCTAGCTCATGGCCCGTTCTCTAGAGATTTGAACATAAACTTTGAGAACCTCTGCTCTATAGCCTTGTCAAGGGTTGCTGAACTTAATGTATGTCCATAAATCCTTCAACCAGAGAAATTAGCCTCCCGGATGAGAGGAGTAGGTGGGTACAGAGATATGAAAAATATCTATTTTCCAAGAATAGACTACGTCAGATCGATCTGGTACCATCAATCTTTTGTATTTTAGCCACGTAAACTTGTCAACTTAATGCTTGTTTCTGAATTATTTGTTAAGCCAGTACTCATCGTATTTCCTGCTGCAGATGCTGCACAACAAGCATGTGATGGTGCGGGTCGGCGGAGGCTGGGAGACCTTCGAGAGCTATCTGCTGAAACACGACCCCTGCCGAATGCTCCAGATTTCCAGAGTGGAGGGAAAGATTTCCCCCATCAGCACCAAGTCCCCCAACATCAGAGACCTGGCCCCTGACAGCTACCTAGTGGTGGCGGCCCACTACCGCAGCAAGAAGTGAGGGGCCTGGTCACAAATGGACACGGGGCATGTTGTTGTTTTTTTGTTTCTTTGTTCTACCCAACACAAATAATGGGGCTTTGCTTAGCAACATATTTTAAACAAAATATCAAAGATATGGTGAAAACCAAGAAACCGATTGGTAATAGGGGGAAGATTTATTTGGGAGGGGGGGAAAAAACAGAAATCCCG
The DNA here is from genome assembly GCA_037039145.1 of Fundulus diaphanus. Lineage (NCBI taxonomy): Eukaryota > Metazoa > Chordata > Actinopteri > Cyprinodontiformes > Fundulidae > Fundulus > Fundulus diaphanus. Next base: position 29,946,620 of record CM073134.1, read on the forward strand.
GGTCTTATATTTAGCATTTTATCTCCTTTTTTTTAGTTTAGGATATTCTCTTACTTTTATGGGAACTTTTTGTATAATTTTCCTGATATTTACAGTGTAGTGGGTTAAACAGGTGCTTAGCAGGGAAGTTGTAAATGTTCCTGATATTTTGTTTTCAGTCGCTAGTTGTACTTGAAACAACAGAGTAGGTTCTTTCAGAGGGCAGAGGCCTTCTGAGCATGTCTGTAATGCAAAAGTACACCTTGAGTAAAACCAGGCACAAGATGGAGTTTTCAGTACCGTTGAGAATTTTGTTTTTACTGTGTAACCCAATATAAATGTTTTGGATTCCCAGAATTTCACAAGTGTTTCAAGCTGATTTAATGAATATGTTAGAATATTAACACCGTCAAAATCCCGAAGATAATAGCCAAACCTGATTTCCTTAAATGCATTTCTGATTAAGTGAATTATAAACAGTGCTTACTCTTCATGCAGAGCAGTTTTACAGCATTTCCCACTTTAATTTTATTGTTTCATGTCTGAATTGTGCCACCATCTGTGTCAACCATCTCATGTAGAACTGAACCGCGTTTCTGTCTCCTTTTGTTTGATGTTACTGACCTCTAGAGGTAGAAGAGAGATTTTAACGCGAGGATAATCTGTGACTTCTGGTTTGGAGTCTTACAATAACAGAAACAATTCCTGTATCAAAGCTGAGCTTATTGATATATGTGACTTTTTATGGAATATTAAAATGTTGCTGCTTTTTCTCACTAAAATTAAATATTATAAACCAAGGTTCTGAGAAGAAACAAACCAATTTTTTTAAGTGAAATTTAAATAAAGGTTCATTGTTTGGGACTTGTGATATCCTCCTTATCTCCTTTCCAAGTCAAAATTAAAACCCTTTCATGGGTCCTATAATTAAAACCATCAATCTATAAATGTTTACGTGATCACCTGCAGACACAAAGCCTGCCGCCGTCATTATTTGGTGTGTGATGTAATACCATAGTTCAGCATCTGGAGTCCAAACATACATAACAGAAATGTGCTTTATTAAACGTAGCAAGTACCATTGGCTATATTCTTTCGCCCTACAAAATGGGAAGAGCACCAGAAGCATTTAAGGATCAGGCAGCTGTAAGAAAAGATCTCAGTTAAGCACTTCAAAGCTTATTCTTCACTACATTTCATCCAGCACTTCGTGTGAGTAGGACAGCATAGCTGCTTTATCGGAAAACTGTGACCGAGAGTGGCAAAAATAAGTTACTAATAAATTATGAGCTGTGGCAAAAATCATACAATAAAGGGTTAGACTCTTCAAAATCAAACCAAATCATATTAGTGTTTTATAGTTCAATTCAAATGAACGACTGAAGGACTATGACTGATTAATAGTGCTGTAGGTCACATGCACATAGGTAACGAGGGCGTGTCCAGAAACTACCCAGACGTTTCGGGCTGTTTACCATCAATCTATGCTATCAAATGCAGACTGACGGTGTGCAACCACAGTGGCAACTAAATTATGTCATCGGTAGAGAAGGCGTGAATCTTGTTTGCTCCCTTGCACCTTACGCAACCCAGTAAAAAAATATATAAATACGAACATAATGACCAGCGTTCTAAAAAGACAGCTTATGCTCATCAGTGGCTGATCCACTGCAACGGTCATCAATTCGCCCAAGTCGACAAGCAAAGCCAGTTCAGCAAATCAAACGGTTAAATTTGCATATGTTTGTTACCAGGAAGCAGAGACCTAAACCTTCTGGAGGATTGTGGCGCTACTATCTAAAAAACTGATGAGTAATTTTCCTCAAAAGAACTTCACCTCACATGGACAGCCCCGTTTCTCACACACATCGCGGCTAATAAAAGCGCAGCAGCTTGTTCCAACGCTATCATTTTATCCTTTGACATGTCAAAATGTCCGCTAGGACTTGGCAAATACAGCTTTGCTTCTCTGAGACAACTTCTGCGTGAAACGTGGTGACGGTCGCGTGATGTTAACGGCATAACAAAAACGAGCGAAAGGAGTTCAGCCGGGCAGCAGTTCCAACTTTTTTGTCCCCCCCCAGCAATCCAGCAGACAGGCCTCGTGTGGTTTCGAACGTCGGCGGTCCTCATCCCGTCGCGGTTCTCATCCGACCTGCCACTGAAGACCAAAACGAAGAGAAGGGTCAAAGCGACAGAGTGGCACGTATGCCTATGAGATTACATCCTGGGGTCAGACTGCTGTGCAGGAACTGGGTTTAAAGTTCATTTTGAGATAACAGTAATTAGTAGGCACATATATTGTAAAGCAGAAACATCCTCCAGAATTGACCCTTGGCTAAGGCCCGCCCCCCATGGTTACTGTTGCTATGCCTGGCAAACATCGCTAGCCGCCCGCATATCGTCATGGATTCCAGTGATTTCAGCGAGAGATATTACGAAGGAAATCGTTTAAAAATTTTTGGAGTCTATCTGGTAAGTACCAGACAGAAAGGACTGCAATATGCATATGAAAAATATATTCACAACATCATTTGTCAGCAGAGTAAAGTTGATGAAAAGGACATAAGAATCTAAGCGAGGGCTCACCGTTCATATTGCAAGACTCAGCCACCTCAAGTCTTGATAAGTCACATACAAAACAAACATATAAAGAAACAACAATGTTCTTGCATCGCAGGGTAAGGAAATATATTATTTTATTATAATCCAACTTTCTGGTTTCAACCAGAAAGCTATAAGATAGATTTCAGTATCTGTTATGCTAGCCGGCTGCTTAAAGTGTTCTTTTTGTTTATAGCGCTCCAGGATATTGTTCGCACATCGTGGGTTTGTTCAATACGCAGTGCATATCTACCTTGCTCAATGTTAAAAAAATAAAACTTTAACTGATTATCTACTACTGTCTTGTAGCCAACAACTGTGTCCTAGTTAGCCGTTAGCATCTTACATTGGAACAAACATGCTAGTTTTCCTCTTCCATGCGGCCAGCTGCTCGTGGAGTCTTCCACACTGCTTAATCCATATTCAACATCCAGGTTTGTTTTGGGAAGGCGTAAAATTCAACAGCACCCAAACGTTCAGGATATCTTTCATCAGACTTGCAAGTCCCGTACACATAACGCTTCGGCATTTTGCAAAGGAAGTGAATGTTTGCCAGGCCCTTCCCCCTTAGCTAGGTTGCTAATGCTAACATATGATTGGTCAGGACTCAGCGAAGGGTCAATTACTAATAGACACAATACATTTTTTTTTTTAATGAAAGGCTTTTAACCCTGAGCAGAAAGATGAATAAAGCCAACACCAAACTAACCTTTAGTCCACCGCCACCAGACACAGAGGTGGTCATCGCCTGTTTGTCAATTTCTTCTTGTTTCTTCCTCTTCCTTTCAACTGCTTCTGGATTTTTGACGCCCCTGTACGCTGTCTGGAAACCAAAGAGAAGAAGAAGAAAAAAAAAACTCAAGCTCAAGCAGGAAACAGCATTGTCTATTTCTTATTCCTTTAAATGTTAGAAAAACTGTGCGAAACATGCTGGCAGCTGTGTGTTTAAAAAGATGTTTTAGCTTATGACCACAACTGTTTAGAACAAAAGGCGTGATCCAGTCAGAACCAGCGCACGCATTCGACGGCCAAATAAGGCGTCGCAGCAAAAAAAGACGGAGCAGCTGCTTTCAGTCGGGGTGTGCCGCTTACGCCATCCGTGGGTTAAGAGCTCTGTGCTTGTTCTCTCGATCTGAACGCCGAAGGTTAAAGCACGACAGTGACCGAGAGCAGAACGTTGTGGCGGTTCAAATATGAGCCAACTTCAGAGCCTGACTTCCATTCTGAGCTGAATTTACTTACCTTGTCTTAACTTTAGCGTGGCTCTTACTGGTTTGCAAGTGTCTTTTCTGCACAGTAAGAAAATGCTCAAAAAAATACTTAAATACAAGACATGAAAAGCTCACATTTTTAGAATCAGGTAACAGCTTACTGGGTACATGTACAGCATGGCTGAAAAACAAATACTCAAGGTTGTGTTGGAGAGAACGTTTTCTGTTTAACGATCCGCCGCAGTGCGGCAGTGTTGTAATCAAATCACTATGCCTCGAGTCCGAGTCCAGGTTCGAGTCTCCAGTGTTCAAGTCCGAGTCAAGTCCAAGTCATTAAAAAAAAATCCGAGTCGAGTCCGAGTCAAGTCCACTACTCATCCAAGTCAAGTCACTATTGATCCAAGTCGAGTCCTTATTGATCAAGTTGAGTCCAAGTTCCGCACTAAAGTAAGCATAGCCTACATGTTTTTAAACTAAAAAAAATCCACATAGCTGTGGTGTCGCAGCTCATAGGCACATCCTAATGGCGCCCGCTATGTGATGTATGACATGAAGCAGTAACATTCCATTGCATTAATAATTTAGATATTAAAATCATACACCAAATAATATTCTAATGACATTAAAATTATAGCCTAATGATATAATAAAAAGTCGAGTCTTTTTCTCAATTTCCGAGTCAGAATGATCTGAATGTAGGAGTCCGAGTTCAAGTTCGAGTCATTAGTGCTCAAGTCCAAGTAAAGTCACGAGTCTCTAAATTTAGCTAATGATTCGGACTCAAGTTCGAGTCTCGGACTCGAGTACTACAACACTGCAGTGCGGTAAGTCCTTAGATGTTTGGCTACTGAGAGGAGGGACGTTTTTTTTTCATGATGAACTGGTGCGACTGTGTTTGTGTTGTGAGATTTTCTATGAGGGGGAATGGGTTTAACATCGGCCAGGGACTATCTGCGCGCATGCCTGCGACCAGACGTTTGTAGTCAAGATCAAAGTTAAGACAGGAAGACACTGTGCCTTGAAGAAGGATTCCTCCCTCTGGAACCCGATGCGTCGACACAAAGTGGAACGTATTTTAGAAATGGAAGGAAAAGGATAGATGGCGCTCAAGATTTTTGCGTCACATATAGAAATCAGAAAAGTGTGACGTGCATTTGGATTCATCTTTCCTTAATTTGATGCCCATAAACAAACTAAGGTCCAACAAATTTCCGTCAGAAGTAGGGCTGGACGATAATTCAATAACGATATATATTGATCAATAGACTTATATTGATGATAGAAAAAAAAGGTCCATAAAAAGTTCAATAGAATAACAGTTTTCCTTCCTGATGCATTTTAGCCATGTAGGTTAATATTACAGTTATTAATCCTCCCAACCAATCACAAACACAGACCCAGGAATGCTCCGCCCCCAAACTCCGCCCACTTCAAAGGGTTCAAAGAGCATGCGTTATTTTTTATTTTTTAAAAACTTGTAGTTTTGGTAAAAAGTGGGTTGAATAAAGGGTTGAGTTTGAATTCAGTGATTGTGAGTACTGTATCTAAAAAGAGGTCTCTAAGCAACATTATAAAATGACCAGAGCTGCACTTAAAATATGTTTTGAATTTGTTGACAATTATCGATACCGCTCCAATATGATTTCTATTTTATCAATGGGCTTTTTTTCTATATCGTCCGGCCCTAGTCAGAAGTAACCTATTTAACGGTGCGCCTTTGCGCAAGATGATCTTGGTAGTACAGCCGCTAAGCAAAGGCCGTACACAGCACCATCAAAAGCAAGTATCACCACAGTGAGTTGAAAGAAGTTAGGGCTGGGCGATAAAACAATTTTATCGATTAATTTGAATGTAAAAAAGAAAATCACAATTTTTTTTTTTATTATTGTTTTTTTTTTTTGCCAATGCATTCACCAGGGCTTCCATGAAACTTTGCACTAGATCAGTCCTGAAAGTGTAAATTGTTGTGGTAACAGCAGGCAATGTTTAATATATGTTTAGGAAAATACATTGTCAAAATACTCCAAAGAGGAAAACTTTTTACCCTAAGACGGGGCAGTTTAATTTATTAATTTACTTCAATTCAATTCAATTTTATTTATATAGCGCCAAATCATGAAACATGTCATCTCAAGGCACTTTACAAAATCAAGTTCAATCATATTATACAGATTGGGTCAGATTATACAGATTGGTCAAAATGTCCTATATAAGGAAACCAGTTGATTGCATCAAAGTCCCGACAAGCAGCATTCACTCCTGGGGAACCGTAGAGCCACAGGGAGAGTCGTCTGCATTGTACATGGCTTTGCTGCAATCCCTCATACTGAGCAAGCATGAAGCGACAGTGGGAAGAAAAACCACCCATTAACGGGGAAAAAAAACCTCCGGCAGAACCGGGCTCAGTATGAACGGTCATCTGCCTCGACCGACTAGGGTTACAGAAGACAGAGCAGAGACACAACAAGAGAGACAAAAAAGCACAGAAGCACACATTGATCTAGTAATCTGTTCTACATTAGATGGTAATAGTCGGTGATCTGTCCTCCCTGGATGATTTCACAGTCAACAGAACGTCAGACCAGGTGTACCTACTATGAAGAAAAAAGAGAGAACAAAAAGTTAAAAGCTGAAATGACAACAGTCATTTCAATGTAATGCAATGCAAATCTGGAGAACAGTAGACTGGAGAACAGTAGAAATCAGTAGAGTGAGAAAAATAGGCCCTGATGTCCTCCAGTAGCCTAAGCCTATAGCAGCAAAACTATAAAGGTAGCTCAGAGTAACATGAGCCACTCTAGTTATAAGCTTTGTCAAAAAGGAAGGTTTTAAGATTAGTCTTAAAAGTAGACAGGGTGTCTGCTTCACGGACCAAAACTGGGAGTTGGTTCCACAGGAGAGGAGCCTGATAGCTAAAGGATCTGCCTCCCATTCTACTTTTAGAGACTCTAGGAACCACCAGCAGACCTGCAGTCTGAGAGCGAAGTGCTCTGTTAGGAACATACGGAGTAATCAGAGCTCTGATATATGATGGAGCTTGATTATTAAGGGCTTTATATGTTAGAAGAAGAATTTTAAATTCTATTCTTGATTTAACAGGAAGCCAATGAAGGGAAGCTAAAATTTGAGAAATATGATCCCTCTTGTTGATTTTCATCAGAACTCTTGCTGCAGCATTTTGGATCAGCTGAAGACTTTGAATTGCATTTTGTGGACTTCCTGATAGTAAAGAATTACAATAGTCCAGCCTTGAAGTAACAAATGCATGGACTAGTTTTTCAGCATCACTCCTGGACAGAATGTTTCTAATTTTGGCGATATTCCGGAGGTGAAAAAAGGAAACTCTGGAAACCTGTTTAATATGGGATTTAAATGACATGTCTTGGTCAAAAATAACACTAAGGTTTTTTACTTTATTACCAGAGGCCAAGTTAATGTCATCCAGATTAAGTGATTGGTTAAGAAGTTTATTTTTTGAGGACTCTGGCCCAAAGATTACAACTTCGGTCTTGTCAGAATTTAGATGCAGGAAATTTAAAGTCATCCAGCTTTTGATGTCATCAAGACATGACTGCAGTCGAAGTAATTGATTGGATTCATCAGGATTTATGGATAAATATAGCTGAGTGTCATCAGCATAACAGTGGAAATTAATCCCATGCTGTCTGATAATTTTGCTGATCGGAAGCATATATATAGTAAAGAGAATTGGTCCAAGGACTGAACCCTGTGGTACTCCACAGGTGACCCTAGAGTTTGAGGAAGATTTATCATTAACATGAACAAACTGGAATCTGTCCGACAGATAAGATTTAAACCAGCCTAATGCTTTCCCCTTAATCCCTACAGTATGTTCAAGTCTTTGTAGGAGAATATTGTGATCAACTGTATCAAATGCAGCACTAAGATCTAACAGGACAAGTACAGACACAAGTCCATTATCTGAGGCCATGAGAATATCATTAGTGACCTTCACCAGAGCCGTTTCAGTGCTATGATGAGCTCTGAAGCCTGACTGAAACTCCTCAAGTAGGTCATTGCTTTGTAAATGTTCACAAAGTTGATTAGCAACTACTTTCTCAAGAATTTTAGATAAGAAAAGAAGATTAGATATAGGTCTGTAGTTTACTAGCTCATCTTGATCAAGAGAAGGTTTCTTAAGTAAAGGTTTAATAACAGCTACTTTAAAAGCCTGTGGTACATATCCATTTACTAAGGATAGATTAATCATGTCTAAAATAGGACCACTGATCAAAGGGAATACCTCCTTAAACAACTTGGTTGGGATTGGGTCTAACATACAGGTAGAAGGTTTAGATGAAGCTAAGATTTTAGATAGCTCAGAAAGCTCTACTGCTTCTAAACAGTTCAGACACAGCGCAGGTTCTAAAGATTCCTCCAATGCTGCCTTACTTACTGGGGATGAGGTAATCATGTTTGGGAGGATGCCAATTATTTTATTTTTAATGGCATCAATTTTATTTATGAAGAATCCCATAAAATCATTACTACTAAGAGCTAAGGGAATGGATGGATCAACAGAGTTGCAGCTCTGAGTAAGTTTGGCAACTGTACTAAAGAGAAATCTAGAATTATTTTTATTCTCTTCAATTAATGATGAAAAATATGCTGCTCTAACTCTGCGAAGGGTCTTGTTATACAACAATAGACTGTCCCTCCAGATTAAGTAGGATTCCTCTTGGTGTGTAGAGCGCCATTTTCTCTCCAATTTCCTAACATTGTACTTCAAGGAACGCAGCTCTGAATTAAACCAGGGAGCCAGCTTCCTGTGAATTATCACCTTCTTTTTCAAGGGAGCTACATTATCTAATGCAGAACGCAATGAGGAAGTCACACTGTTAGCAAATGTATCTATTTGTGAATGGGAAGAAACAGCATTGCTGCCATCTACAGGGCATTTCTGCAATACTGAGGATATTAAGAGGGGGACAGACTCTTTAAGTTTTGATACAGCATTATCCGATAAAGATCTACTATAATGGAACCCTCTTTTGGGGGTGGAGAAATCGGTTAGATTAAACTCAAATGTTATTAAAAAATGATCAGATAGGACAGGGTTGTGAGAGAATACTGTTAGTTCTTCACAATCAATGCCATATGTCAGCACAAGGTCCAAAGTATGGAGCTGAGAGTGCGTTGGCTTATGCACATTTTGAGCAAAACCAATTGAATCTAGGATAGTTTTAAAGGCTACACTAAGGTTATCACATTCAGTGTCAACATGGATGTTAAAATCACCCACTATAATAACCTTGTCAGTATTTAACACCAAATCAGATAAGAAGTCTGACAGTTGATCCAAAAACTGAGTGTAAGGGCCTGGTGGACGATACAAAACAATAAACAGAAGAGGTTTTATTGCTTTGCAGTTTGGATGAGGGAAACTGAGGGTTAAACTTTCAAAAGAACTGTAATTATTAATTGGCCTGGGACTAATTAATAAATCAGACTGAAAGATGGTTGCCACTCCTCCTCCTCTTCCCACAGATCTGGGAATGTGGAAATTTGAATAACTGGAGGGAGTTGACTCATTTATACTAACGTAGTCCTCTTGTAGCCAGGTTTCTGTGAGACAAAACAAATCAATCTGATTATCAGAAATCAATTCATTAACTAACAAAGTCTTTGGAGGGAGAGACCTTATATTTAATAGACCACATTTAATTCTTTTATTTTTTGGTTCAAAGTGATCCGTATGGATTTTTATTAGATTTTTATGATTTGTTCCCTTTAGATCAGTTTTTGATCTGTTAAGTTTTGGCCGTGGGAAAGACACCGTCTCAATAGGATAATGGGTGGGTAACAGTACAGAAGCTGCAGAGAGGTGTGTTAAACTACGGCTCTGCTTCCTGGTCTGGACCCTGGGTTGTCAGCATTTAGGAGAACTAATAAATCCGGCCAGATTCCTAGAAAGAAGAGCTGCACCATCCAAAGTGGGATGAATGCCGTCTCTCCTGATCAGACCAGGTTTTCCCCATAAAGTTTGCCAGTTATCAATGTAGCCCACGTCGTTTTCTGGACACCACCTAGACAACCAGCGGTTGAATGATGACATGCGGCTAAACTTGTCATCACTGGTCAGATCAGGCAGGGGACCAGAGAAAATTACAGAGTCCGATATTGTTTTAGCAAACTCACACACCGAAGCAACACCAACTTTGGTGACCTCTGATCGGCGTGACCGGGTGTCATTACCGCCAGCGTGAATAACAATCTTACTGTATTTACGCTTATCCTTAGGCAGCAGTTTTAGGTAGGATTCTATGTCGCCCGTTCTGGCCCCTGGTAGGCATTTAACTATGGTTCCTGGTTTCTTTAGTGCCACGTTTCTTATTACAGAGCTGCCAATAATTAAGGTCGGCTCCTCGGCGAGACTGTCACTCAGAGGGGAAAATTTATTAGAAACGCAGATGGGTTGGTGGTGATCTGGGGGCTGAAATCTAGAGCTATGCTTACTACGAACCGTCACCCAGCCGGCCTGCTTAACCGGCTGTTCGAGTGCGGCTGTTTGTTCGCTACGTGAAGTTACTCTTTGTGAAGTTACTCTTTGTGGCTCCGCGCTAGCAAAGGAGCGGCTATCAGCTGGTTTTTCAACAGCACGGAGCCGGGTCTCCAGTTCTGACACCCTCGCCTCCAAAGCTACAAAAATACTACATTTATTACATGTACCATTATCACTAAAGGAGGCAGAGGAATAACTGAACATCTGACACAGAGAGCAGCAGATAGGAGACTTAGTCAGAGACGGAGAAGCCATTATGAGGCTAAGGCTTGGCTAGCGCTAGGCTAACGCTAGGCTAAAGCTAGGCTAGCGCCCTGTTATCACGCCAAAGAACAAACCGTGTGAAACACGAGGAGTTCCCAAACGTGATGAGCAGCCACAGAAAATGTTTTAAAAGTGCTTATGTTTGGAAACAGGTGTTACAACAAAGAGGTTTAAAGATAAAAAGCGAGAGAGCCTGGAGCAAAAATCCGTTGTTCACACAGCAACAACAGGAAGTGACACAATACGCCTTACCGCAAACAGGAAGTCAACTTACAGTTGACTTCACACCAACTTATTTTTTTAAGTTGGTGTGAAGTAACAAGTGATGTCTGTTCTTAGATGTCCAATAGCTGGTGGTTCCTAGAGTCTCTAAAAGTAGAATGGGAGGCAGATCCTTTAGCTATCAGGCTCCTCTCCTGTGAAACCAACTCCCAGTTTTGGTCTGTGAGGCAGACACCCTGTCTACTTTTAAGACTAATCTTAAAACTTTCCTTTTTGACAAAGCTTATAGTTAGAATGGCGTATGTTATCTTTCTCTCATTCTGCTGAGTTCTCCTACTGTTCTCCATTTTGAATTGTCTGTCATTTCAACTTTTGGTTCTCTCTCTTTTCTCTTAATAGTAGGTACACCTGGTCTGGCGTTCTGTTAGCTGTGACATCATCCAGGGAAGACAGATCACCCACTATTACCATCTAATGTAGAACAGATTACTATATCAATGTGTGCTTCTGTGCTTTTTTGTCTCTCTTGTTGTGTCTCTGCTCTGTCTTCTGTAACCCCCAGTCGGTCGAGGCAGATGACCGTTCATACTGAGCCCGGTTCTGCCGGAGGTTTTCCTTCCCGTTAATGGGGAGTTTTTCTTCCCACTGTCGCTTCATGCTTGCTCAGTATGAGGGATTGCTGCAAAGCCATGGACAATGCAGACGACTCTCCCTGTAGCTCTACGCTTCCCTAGGAGTGAATGCTGCTTGTCGGGACTTTGAAGCAATCAACTGGTTCCCTTATATAGGACATTTTTTGACCAATCTGTATAATCTGACCCAATCTGTATAATATGATTGAACTTAACTTTGTAAAGTGCCTTGAGATGACATGTTTCATGAATTGGCGCTATATAAATAAAATTGAATTGAATTGAATAATACAGGAAACCTTTTGTTACATTTTCATTATTTACTATGGTGGGGCCTGCCATCTTGCTTTGGAAACACGTGTTACAGCTCGTAATGAGCTACTCTTTAAATTCAGGTCAAGTCCCACATGAGATTATTGAAATAAAATGAAGTTTTTAAAAATCATTTTGGAAATTTGCTTTTATGAAACAGAAAGGAAGAAAATCGATTAATTGGATTTGGTAAAAAAAAAATAGATTTTATTGGTAAGCCATGTCGCCCAGCCCTAAAAAATATATATCCAAAGTCTTGAACGTCTCAGAGCACTTTTAAATCCGCAAACAACGTACAAATGTCACAGGAGACCATAATTGACATTCTTGGCCTACAAAAGCGGATACCTCCACATCAACCTGAACGCGCCGTTTTCACGCGGAAACGTCTTGCTTTTAATCAGCAGGGATGAGGCAGTATGATGGAGTTGATGGGGAGCTCGATGGGGCTAAAGAAAACTGTTTTTTTTTTTTAAGTCTCACTGAGAGGGGGGAGTGGGGGGAGTAGAGCTTCACCTACCAGCAGGATAACAACCCTGACCGTGCAGCCAGTGCTACGACCCGCCCGAAGCCCAAACTTAAATCACGCTGAGAATCCCAAAAACACAGGAAGCTGTAAATGCAGGAAAATGTGCTACAAAGCCACACTTTGTGAGCTTTTTGTGAAAAAGAGGAAAAGGATAATTTTGCCTTTCCCTCAGAACTATGCACCACTTGTTGGTTTAACACTACTTGTTGACATCTACATGGTGTCCATGTCCCTAGGACACTAGGCTGGCGAAATGTACATTACCTAGCAAGATATGTTGTTTAACCTGATGAGGGACTCATGATTTGATTATAGGACTGGGGATCAGAAGCACCCACTCATCACTGACCTCTTTTTGTCTCTTCTCGGCGGCTTCGGCCAACTGTCGTCTCCTTGTCTCCTGTTAAGGACAGAAAACCTGTGAGCTAAAACTTGGAGCTGGCTGACAGGGAAGGGGTCCCATGCGTCAACAAGAGCCTCTGCAGTTTAAAGAGTTTGTATTTTATTTACTTTTATTATTATTTTTACTATGTATGCCAGATACATCTCCTGTGAGATGCTTGAACTGAAATGTGATAAAAGTTACATTCACTTACAGGATCCGGGGTGACAACAACGTCGTCCGCTGCTCCGCCAAGGCACGGCAGGCACATTCCCATTCTGGAATAATATTATTATTCCAAGAAGTAAAAACAAAAAAAAACGGCGTAGAAAATTAGTTTTCAGTGTCTGAAGTTAACTAAACCAGAAACCTAACGAGATATCTGGCCAGTCACCAAAGCGTACGGGTGGTAAATAAGGCAAAAGAAGCGGCGGGTTCTACTCCAGCCGGCTCATTCCGTTGTTTCCCGTTAGCTAACAGCGGCTCCTGCTATTAGCCCGGGGGGACGGCAGCATTCTAGCTAACGCCTAGTTTAAGCTACCGCTACAAGCCAAGCTGCCTCCCGGAGTCACATAATAAACCGTCTCCTTCCACACCTCAGGTTCAATCGGCGCGGCATTTAGAAACCAACGCGCCCGAGAGCGCAGATAAAGTCCAACGCGGCTCTCTGCCTGTTTACTGGTGTAGCTCCGCCGTGCTGCTGATGGTAGATCCAGTGCGCTGCGTCGCTTACGTTCAATAACGGGACGTTAATGAGCGCCGATGACGTCACGCGCACTCAGTTTTAACGCGAAATGTCGCATTAAAATACGAAATGAAGGGCTGCTAATGTGAATTATTACTATTCATTATTTTTTTCCATTTGTTGAAAACTATTTGTGGAATCTATTGTGTATCCTGTCAACGTGTTTTTGCCTCTGTCATGCCCGAATGCTCCCATTGTGGGACAATAAAGGTATTTCTATTCTATTCTATTGTATTCCAGTCTCTGTGTTTTACATCGTTAGGCATTCATGGTTAGGAACATGCACATAATTCAAGGATTGAAAGAACTACAAGGCAGTGGTCATCATTTGTAATAAGTAGAAATGAAAGAAAATCAAGCTTACCATCATACTGTAAAGACCTTAAAACGGTACAGTGAGTTAAACCTTCTTTGTTTGTTGAGTTTTATACCAGAGAGAGAGAGAGAGAGAGAGACAGAGAGAGAGAGAGAGAGAGAGAGAGAGAGAGAGAGAGAGAGAGAGAGAGAGAGAGAGAGAGAGAGAGAGAGAGAGAGAGAGAGAGAGAGAGAGAGAGAAGCCTTTGGTTTAGTTTGGTTTGGGTTGGCAGCAGGCCTTCATGCTGAAGAAGCATGTGGTGACCGTGAAACGAGACCCTTTTTAATATTAATTTTATTTCGAACCATAAAAAAATAGAAAAACCATATGTGACAACATAAGATAAGATAAGATAGACTTTATTGATCTCACAGTGGAGATCAATAAAGTTGGCTTAGATAACATGCAAATTCAACCGATGTTATCTAAGCCATTACAAGGCCTTTGTTTGGCAGTGGTATAAAGCTGGTTACTCCACATTACTCCAGACTTTTTGAATTGAGAAAGCTTCCTGAGGAGGAAGCGAAACGTCTTCTACTACGAATAACAAGTCCAGTTGCCTTGTTTTTTACTATTTTTGGAATGACCATGACCTGGATGACTGAGAATCTTCACCAGCATACCTTCACATATATCTCTGCAGCTGCAGATAAATGTACTCATTTAGTTGAAATGACATTTATGTAATTCATTTTTATTCACATTATTTATGTACTCCTTATATTTTCTTTTGAATTGTACAATATGTTTGCTTTGCTTAATTTCACCGTCTAAGCCATTCCACAGAATCACTCCACAAACTGATATGCACATGCTTTTAAGAGTGCTGCAAACACATTGTTGTTTTAAATTACAGTTTCCCCTAAAGTCATACCTTCCCTCTCTATTGTTGAACAGATTTTGGATTTTCTTTGGAAGGATATTGTTTCTAGCTTTGGACATCACATATGCAGTTTTAAATTGTACCAAATCCATAAATTTCATTATTTGTGATTTATAAAAAAGTTGATTAATGTGTTCATGATACCAAACATTATGTACAATCCTTATTGCTCTTTTTTGCATTGTGCACATTTTTTTGTAAAGAAGTGTTGTATGTATTACCCAAGACTTCACCACAATAATCTAAATATGGCAGTAACATGGTACTGTAAAGAGTGTGCAAAGTTTTGTTATTCAATATATGCCTTGTTTTCCCCAGTATCCCTATGGTTTTAGCCATCTTATTACATAAATGGTTGATATGGGGTTTCAAACAGAGCTTATGGTCCAAAATCACACATAGAAGCATATTTTCAAAGACTCGCTGACTTAGTACATTATTCATTTTCAGTTGAACAGTAGTATTAATTTCTCGATTTCAAAACAACATAAATTTGTTGAATATCTAATTCAAAAAAATTAAATATTCAGAAATGAATATCCAAATGCAAATTAGAGAACAGTAGGATAACTCAGCAGAGTGAGAGAAAGACCCTGATGTCCTCCAGGAGCCTAAGCCTATTGCAGCATAACTACAGAGATAGCTCAGGATAACCTAAGCCACTCTAACTATAAGCTTTATCAAAAAGGGAAGTCTTAAGCCTAGTCTTTTAAGGTTTTTACCGCACTAGTGGCACATTTTTTGTACAGTAGGCTTACAGGAAAGGGGGTACAAGAGAGGGGGAGAGACATGCGGCAAAGGACCACAGGTTGGAGTCAAACCTGCGTCAGCCAAGTCGAGGGCTAAGGCCTCCATACATGGGTCGTGCACGCTAACCACTGCGCAACCAAAGCACGCCCTTAAGCCTAGTCTTAAAAGTAGACAGGGTGTCTGGCTCACGGACCAAAACTGGGAGTTGGTTCCACAGGAGAGGAGCCTGATAGCTAAAGGATCTGCCTCCCATTTTACTTTTAGAGACTCTAGGAACCACCAGTAGACCTGCAGTCTGAGAGCGAAGTGCTCTGTTAGGAACATACGGGGTAATCAGAGCTCTGATATATGATGGAGCTTGATTATTAAGGGCTTTATACATTAGAAGGAGAATTTTAAATTATGTTCTTGATTTAACAGGAAGCCAATTGGAGAAATATGATCCCTCTCGTTGATTTTCATCAGAACTCTTGGTGCAGCATTTTGGATCAGCTGAAGCCAATCCTTTAAAAAAAAAATCATGCATGAGGAAGATTTATCGTTAACATGAAAAAAATGGAATTTGTCAGAAGATGTGGTCAAAGCCAACCCATCCTGTAACCCATCCTCTTTGTAAAAGAGTGTTGTTGGTTGTAGCAGATGTGGCCCTGAGATCTAACAGAACAAGTACAGACACTTGTCCATTATCTGGGGCTATGGGGATATCATTAGTGACTTTCACCAGTGCTGTTTCATTACTATGATGACCACCTAAGCCGACTTCAGACAGATCATTAAAGAGTTGATTAGCAATTTCCAAGTGGACAAAGCATGCACTGTAGTTTTAGTATCTGTATGCAAATTGAATAAATATTTAAATCTCGAGGGCAGACATAATTCATTAAATTGCTATGATTTTTATTTTATTTTTAATTTAAAGTTATAGAGAGAATTGTAGATGAGACAGGTTTTTATGCATATTATTTGGTCTAGATCTGGATGTCTTTAAAAAAGCAATCATTTTTTCATTTAGATAGATTAAAACTTTATTCAGTGTCCTATCTCTAAATTAAGGACCATCAGTGTGTTTTTGTGGCTTTTAATGAGGTTAGTATCTAAAATCACTAATTCATGCATGAAAGAATTGTTTGGGGAGGGCTTTAATATTTGCATAGCGTTATGAAAGATGACAAAAAAGGTGGATTTTTTTTAAAGTTCTTGTTAAACCTTTGAAAGTACTGTACGTCTACACTCCTACAGCACCACTAGGTGGTCAAAAGGAGTACAACAACAATTTGCTCATAAAATTTTGACACCTTTTCACCTCCAGCTATTTTCATCTGCTTGTGGCATAACTACAATAACTTCTCAGCGATTAATAAAGTGTGCCCTGTGAGGAGTGGTGAAAAAATAATAATGTTCTCATTTAACTTCACCACAGGTACCAGAGCTGAAAAATACAGTGTCCAGCATAGACGGAACATTCCCATATTTCAATGGACACATTTAATAGCTGTGACAAGTTTTGAATGTTTCTGTCTATATGATATGCCTCTCCCTTTAAGTGAGTGGAGGATATCCGCTGCTGTTACCCTTGTTGTCAGCAACATTAGTAAAACAGAAACCCTGTGTGAAGTGAGTGATGCTCCATGGAGCAGGAGCTCCGTCCAATCAATGCCGTCCAATCAATAGTCTGAGAGTTTAATGTCATACTCCTCTTTACTGTCAACAACTCCCCCTATTCATCTTCACAGCGGAGCCCAGGCTGTTTCACAGCTCCCAGCGCTGCGCTGTGGGAATGACAGGTTCGTGAGACTGGACAGCCTTTGGGAGTGCAGATTTTATTATTTTTTGAACCATTTCCGAATGGGAATATATAGGGGGGTTGCAGAACACAATGGCATACATGGAGTCAGAAGCTGCAGGCACTTCTTCAGGTAGGTTTATCTCACCAATCATAGAGGCACAGGGAGTTCAGAGGTGCAGCAGGTTGAATAAGCAGCAATTGCAACTTATTCGGCCTGTTATCTGACAGTTTTTGACTGTTTGATTTGTTTTTGTTCATCTGTTATGCTTGTGCAAAAAACAGGAGTAAAAATCTAAATTAACTTTTTTTTGTAGAAGCATTATGCATAAGGTTGCATCTATAAGTTGTTACATTGTTTGTCTTATTCTTCTTCAGCACGTTGCTAACAGTTTCGAATCTCCATAATTTGGGATTGCGTTCGCAAAATGTGAGACAGTGTGCAGGAAGCCTACTATTAATCAGCATGAAAACGGACCCCTTGGGCTTAACTTATTCATGAACTTTGCTGTTGGGTGAATGAATATACATAAAAGAGTGTGAGGGGTTCAAAGAATGGAACGTAACGGCACACCTTTCATGCTGTTTTTTTGTAAAAGGAGACAAGAATCAAGTGGTATACAGTAGAAATTATGAGTCTTTCAGGTGTATTATATGAACCAATCAGACTGGAACACTCATCACGGCAGAGAAATCCTACAATCTTGTCAAGTATCATTAATTTAGCTTGAAACTGCTCAATATGTAACACAAAACCGATTTGTTACAGCCTAGTGTGACCATTTGCAATTTCAAAAGAGACTTTGTTTGAAATTGGAATTAATTTTAACGTATCTTTACTGTTTTTATTATTTTTTATTCTAAAAATGTATAAAGATAAATTAAAAACTAAGCTGTAGCTAACTATTACTATCACTTTAATTGGATCTATAGTTATACATATGTATATTTACCTCTGGGATTATTAAAGTATGTCTGATTCTGATTCTGATATTACAGTAATTATGTTCTACTAATGTACCTAATGAGTGAATACTGTCTTTTAGCTGCATAATGGGCAGCATCCCTGGTCAGCACAGACTCACTTTGCACACAAATCAATACATGCATGAAGTTGGAACGGATCTGTTAAACCATGAAAATGTTAAGAACCAACACTTCAGTCATTACAGGTCAGCATGGGGCCAAATGGTCTGCAAGCAAACAGATCTGCAGCTGATGCAATTTAAAATAGTTTTGCATGAGTATAACTTTTAGGACCAACATCTTTGAACTTTTGTATTATTGCAATTATTATATTTTAAGAAGAATACGGTCATTTAGTTGTCTACGCATTAAGAGGTCATAATTTGATCTTCTATTACGCAGTTTTATGTTCTGAACTGAATAAGTCCAGTCTGCTTATCAGCCGTTTACCGTTTAGAGAGGGGGAAGCATGAGTGTTTTGACTGCATGGAAACATTTATGAGGCCTTAAGTGATCATTGCTTCCTAATGTAAGCTGTTTAAGCGCTCCAAGAAACACACATGCGCTTTGTATAGCTCATAGATAGGGTGGAGGCTGCAGGATGAAACCTCTAACACTAACTTCCACCTATATGTATTATTGCAGATAAACACTTTTACTATTTCCATCAGATTTACAGCTCAAGCCTTTGCCTGGCTGCATTCACACTAAGGTACATTGGATTTTTCAACTTCAGATGTTTTTTATTTAGTCTAAACAATAATTAAATTGGTACTTTCTGCAGCTTATTAAAAACATATTGTGTACTTGCTAAAAGGAATTGCAAAAATGAGTTGATCGGAAAAGGCCATTAATTTAGAGCTTTGTTCATGTTTGGATATGCTTTTTTTCATGTTATGGGATTCACACTTTGCTTGATCTCCCTTCCCAGATTTTCTTGCTTCATGGGGAAGAAATTCTGTGACCTGGGGCTTTTAAATGTGTCTAAATAAATAATCAATGCCTTAGGAAGTGCAGGAAGTACCTTCTCATCAATCGATCTTTATAATGTCTCTATACTTTTGATATGATAAGGACAGTTTATTATTGCACTTAGGCTGCTAAGCTTTAATGGACAGAAGTGGATTTAAGTGATGTTTTTTTTCTCCTTTTTTAAGAGCAGCCTAAGCTTCGTCAACATGGATGTAGATTTCGTTACATGAAATCAAGCTATCTTCAAATTATTTATGCCAAATATCAAACTTCACTGACAAAAAAGACAAAATAAATTCTGAAAACTGGCATTGTTTCTTGGAAAATATTTTCTGCCAGTGACACATTTAAGCTGAAGTTGGAGAATCAAAAAACTTTAAAATTTCCTAAAATATCAAAACAACTTACAAAATAATAATCTTCAATGGCAAGATCTTAGAGTATAACCAGTGGTGCCTTATGTCGTCTTTAGTGAATGCATGACATCAAATCACCAATTCTGTTCTGTCCCACTGTAGAAGGACATACCCGTGCTGTGACAACAGATTTTAGTGACATAGGAAATTAGTCCACAAATCAATAAATCATTTCAAAATTATTTCCTCCTACAATGTAACACACACTCAAGTTGTTCACTTCAGGCAGTTCACTTCAGGTTAGCATTTTATTTCTAGTTATCACATAAAAAAGGCATTTATTGGGTAAAAACTAAAATTATGTAGGCCTAATGTTTACTAGAAAAAAACACCTTTTTTGCACACATGTTTGCACACCTACTTCTTGATTCAAATTCAGCATAGAATTTTCTTTGGCAATGGTCGACCAGGATGCCAAATCTTTACTTTGTAAATTTATCCGGTTGTCAGAACATCTCTTGTCCATGGCCCCCTTCAGATCCATTCACAGACATTCTGTTAGATTCTGGTTTGAATACTGGTTAGGTCATTCTAAAACTTCAATTTTCCTGTGATAATGGAATTATTTTGTTGATTTTGACATATTTAGACTCACAGTGATGCTAAAAAAATAAAATACTTCTTCATCTTCAGATTTCTTGAAGCTTTGGATCAAAACTGACAAGAAATTGAAACAGTTCACACAATATGCATCCATATTGACAAAGTTTTATTTGAAGAAAAGTGACAGCAGAGCAAGATTCTGCCACCCCCATATTTCATTGTAAACTCTGTGTTCTTCTAGCAATGTGATCTGTTGCTTTTAGAATTATGGTAAAAATTTCTTCTTTAGCTTCATCTGATCCAAACATATTTTCTCAAGATGTTTTGGGAGATTTTAGCCAAGACTGGATATATTCTTTGCAATAAAAGGCATGTGACCGGTTTCTGATTTCTTTTTCACTTATGGAGAAATATTTGGTTATAGTTATGTCACTGTTGGACCATATTTCTTCCCTTAATTGATGGCCATCTTTGAGCCATTATGTGTAAACATGGTAGGGCTGAGCGATATAAACCAAAACTAATGTCTCCATATTTTTTAAGCTGAATGCCGATATACAATATTTATCTCAATATGTTTTTCTTTTCATAAAGTAATTATAAAAAGGCATCTCTGAATTAAAAGCTTTATCCCAAATGTCTCACAGGTACCTTTTTATAACAAACAGCTTTAGATAAATATCAGAAATGGCTGAGAATAAACCTACTGGAATACATAAATTATATAATTATAACACAACATCTCGTTATAAACGATAATGTCTCATCTTATATCTTTTTTAAAAATTCTCGATATTTTTAAAATCTCAATATATTGCCCAGCCCTAAAACATAGTACACTTGCTGATCTCTGTTTGGTAACGCATGGGATGGCAAACCACTGAACAGAAGAAGTGGCTCACATGCAAGTAAGCAATCAATTCCCAGACAAGAGAATTGTTTTTAAAATGGCTACAATTTTTATTTTCCCCTCCCAGATTGGAGAGCATGTTATGTCCAAGCAGAATATTGTTGAAATATTGAACATTCACAATGCCACAGATTTCATAAACTCAACCACAAAGGGACATGAGATCATTGATCAGTGCCTCAGACCCTCACTGAGTGCAGATTTCTGTCCTCTGCAGATTTATGTTGAGCCGCTGGAATGCTTGTATTGCCACATCTTATAAACTCATGGAGGGACTAGAACCCTGAATCAGTCGGCCGATCTAAACACACGGTCCAAGCTTGGATAGTATGAATAAAACAGCTTAACAATTCCTTTCATGTCTAATGCTCGGGAATAAATCAGAAAGTTTGTCTTTCTACTGCTCTGTTAACCAGTAGACTTTTAGGAAAGTTCTAAACCCATTTTGAAAGTAATTCATAAACAGCTGGAGGACTTTTAGATTGCTACGGCATTTTAAAACGTTCAACCGTGCTGTAGGAGCACATTCAAACTCAGCGTTTTATATTGAGGTGAAGGCTGAATCATCACCTGAAGTTTTGATAAGCTTAGCCAAAAGCTTCCTGAACAATCTTCGGGTTTAAAGACCGTTTCTTGTTTTGACCACATGGCTTCGCTGAATAAAACGCCTGCTGGCACCATTTATCACTACCATTTATAAAAATAGTTGAACTAAATTACTGGGAACCGATTTTGTTTGTAAATGTTTATATCAGAGATCTGTGCAAACTTATTTCAGCAAAGAAACGTGCTGAAATTGGTGTTAACTGCTGCAGACCTGGTTTTGGAAACCCAGAGGCCTCATTGTCCCCCATTAGTGTCAAGTATCACATAAGACAAGAGGGATTTTATAGTTGTGTTAAAAATGTATGAGTGCAGTAATATGAGAGGTAGGTATGAGATGGGTCGCTGTGATCAGCTACATGATCTTCTGATCTGAAAATATATATTCCCCACAGATCAAAATCAACAGGAAGTTTTATTGAAGTAAGAAGGAGTTAACAGAATATTTTCATAGCAATTTGTATTAATTGTTTTGCAGGAACATGTCATCAGGACAACTACATGTTCCGCCCCCTTCTGGAGAAGCAGGGCTCCAGGTCCTCAGACAGGCAGGCTCCTTACAACCCAACCATCAGCCGTTCAGCTTCCTGGAGCTCCTCACTTGGCAACGGTTCTGCCTCTGGAGACTCGGAGACGGAAACCGAACAGCACTCCAGTGAGTTTGACAGCAGTTGTCTCTTCTCAAGTTTTTTTTTTTTTTTTTAATAAGTAATCCGTCTTAGCAGGTTTTATGAGCACACATTCATCCACTTATTTATTTTTTTACACCCTCTTAATCAGGGTTGCAGGGCGGTCAGTGGTTGAGAGGCGGAGGGCACCCTGGTCAGTTCACCAGTCCATAGGTCCACAGGGCAGACACCACAGTCACTCACTCACTGACAACTGACAATAACTGAGATGGAGTCAACAAATAAATAATGCTCATTGGACTCTGGTTTTGTTGATAACGTGTTTTATGTGTGGTACAACAATGAGGACTGACAGAGCATGGGAATGTGGGTAAATATATGTATTATACAAAAAAAACAAAACAACACAAGACAGTTTTGTGTTTCAGTTTGAAGGGGCAGGTGTTGGAGTTTAGAGACATGGAAGGTGCCTTACAACAGCAGTCATACCCCTTGAACTCCTATTTTATAACATTACAACCTCAAACGTAAAGATAGTTTATAGGGTTTTATATGAGAGACAGACACTAAGCTGTTCATACTTGTGAAATGGAGGAAAATGCTAAATTATCTTCCCTTTTTTTCTTTTTACGATGAACTTTGAATCATAAGAAATATAATGGGTCACTGATATTGTTTTAGTATAGAAAGCAGTTCTATTAATAGTAATGCTTGTTTGTTCACACTCTGTTACGACTATTCATCTGTTTCTTCCAAACTAACAGGAGCAATCCCCTCATCACTACTGGCTCTGCTTCTGACACTAAATCAACGAAATTCCCCTTTTTTACAAAGCCATCTGATAAATTAAGGTCACTTTGAGGAATGTAGTGTTGGCTCATTTAACATAGCAGGGCACTATTCATACAGAACTGCACCAAACTCTTATATTAATTCTAATATTCACTTAATGAGTAATCCTACCTGCCCACTCAGGACTTGTGGACTCATGGCTGGTACTTGCTGCTGTATTTTGCTTCTGACTCTGAGGGACCACAAGGCAATAATTCCCAGTTATGTGGCGTTGCATCATAATGTTTTATACTTTAGACTATAAAACATTACATTATGCGCCACAACATCACAAAATTCAGTGACTTGGTAATTTAGTTGTACGGTGGTTTGCAGGCAAAGTTCAACGTCTTTCTTTACCTATTTCATAGTCCTCATTTGACGTTTCAAACCGTGGGCTCAATTTATTGAAAAAGCTGCCCTTTATTACACATTTAGCAGCAGCTGTTTTCAGAGTGTTCCTCTTTCTAATTATGGCCTTCTCCATGTCGCCATTGACCAAGTGCCCTGACGTGTTACATCAGGGTGCATAAAAACAAAAAAATAAGCTGCTAAGGGAGGTGGAGGCAGCCCAGGGATAACGGTAGCATTGTAGCGTACGTGATCCACTCTACATTGTCACAACTGAGCAGCGGCCACAATATCAGACCGGCCCACCAGGAATTGTCCCGGTCCTGCTAGCCACTCCGGGCCTGAACAGAGCTGTTCTGCGAAGGCCTCAGAGGTTTGTTAGAGAACAACCAACATCATAAAGAGTAAGGAGCACAGCAGAAGTTTGACACAGGGGAAAGAGTGTGAGACAAGAATAAACCCACCAAGACTTGGCTTTCTGTCTAGATTGACAGCCTGGGAAATAGAGAACATTAATCAGAGAAGCAACCAATCAGCCCATAGTAACTCTGGAGGAGCAGCAGAGATCCACAGCTCCGGTAGGACAATCTGTCAACGGGACAACTAGTAGTCATGCATGGTGAACACACCATGCCCATGGTGAAACCTTGTGGTGGCTACCTCATACAATGGGGCTTATTTTGTTCTTTATAATAGGTGAGCAGTTCAGAGATAAATACAGGGATATACTGAGAGAAAAAACATGCAAAAAGTTGTTGTCACTGGATCTCCTACCTACCAGCAGGACCACAAGCCTAAACATAGAGTCAGATCCACAATGAAATGCTTTAGCTCGAAGATCAGCACCTAAATCCAACTCAGAATTTGTGGCAAGACTTCAAAACTGATGTTAACCAAAGCGCTCTAACCAATTAGACTGAGCTTGAGATGTTCTACAAGCTAGAAATGGATATTTGTTGAAGACAGCCCAAAAGACTTGCAGCCATAACTGAAGCAAAGAGTGAGTCTTCAAAGTATTGGCTGAAAGGCTGGAGTGCAAATACACGCCCCACTTTTCAGACTTTTATCTGTAAAAATATATGAAAAACATATGTTTTACCCTTCAGAGTTGTGAGCTACCTTGTATTGACCTATCAACTAAAAACCCAATAACATACATTGCAATTCGCAAGGTACTGTAGTTCATGGTTGCTGTAAAGTTGTTCCTTTGCTCTAACAGCTTGGCTGGTCATTTTCATCCACAGGGTGGCAGTATATCATAACTTCTCTGCCTGTGCAGTGCTGCCACCTGACCTACATCTCCAAACTTAAGAGCAATGAAAAGAAATGGTACCATTTAAATAGATCTGTGCCTGCTTTGAAAAAGCTGCTGATTTATTTATCGAACGCCCCTGCGGAGCTCCCAGATGCATTTACTTGGTTGTTTGACTGATATTTCATTGGGGCCAGCCCCTTATAAACATCAGAACAGTGGGAGGTGTAGAGCCATGCTGGGCTGAAAGAAAGCAGATGGTATTTGGATCCGCGACAGATGCCAGACTTACTCCTCTGAATCCCCACACAGAAATAGACTGATGAACAAAACTAATTCCACAGATCAAACTATAAACAGTCACTGTGGCAAAGACTGGGCTATAGTCACTACAATGCAATGCAATACAATACAACAATACAAGTCTGTGTCCCTAATGGGTCTCAGATAAGGATCTGCAATTAACTGCAGCTGATTCTGAAATAAACGCAGTGACCTTCCAGATCGGATGTGATAGGCATTCTGCAGGATTATGCCGTGGTGTCTTCCTTTTTCCTAAACCGTCTACTGGGTTGATAATGAAATGCAGCCAATCTACCATTTGTTATTGTCCAATATAAAAGATAGAAAGTGTCAAAAAGAGAAGTAAATTTTACCAACGACAGCAGATCCTAGATCCATCAACCAGTGAGATAAATCGTAGATTTTAGACAGGCTAGCGAAACACAATCACAGAGCTGAGCAGTAAATCACTACAACATGATGAAATGATGCCGGGTATGTTTGTCCAGCATTTAATTGACTTGCCACAGTCTGACAATTAGCAGCCATTCAAGTCTTAATAAAAGTCGATTCAACTTTACTATGGCCGTTTAAAGCGGAAGCCGTCCTGCTCGGCTTCTGTTTTCATGCCTGCAACACTGTTTACTGTCAAACAAGGGAACCCCTGCCTCTGCAGCAGCAGTGTGTCAGCAGCTGAGCTGTGGGATTCCTGTAGCTGAAGCAGGAAGTTTCATTATTGATTGTTTGGAGTGGTTTTTTTCTCTTCCATACAGCCTCACTTTACATGCCTGCTAAAAAAAATAGATCCTCTTCGACAAAATTGTCCATTATTCACCCTTTTCTTTTATTTATATGTTCTTTTTATCATAGCCGAGTGAACACTTTGGCTGCACATTATGAACTCTGAGATTATATCTGGACAGATTATTCTGTAATCAATCAAACTCGCTTTAGATATAGTTTTTCGCCTATAGGACAGTTTGTTTTCTAACAGTTTCTTTGTAAATTGTTAATTAAATAAAGACACGACCTGACCTCCCCAAACCAAGCTTCCATGTGAGTGCACCTGAAGGCAGCTGATCAGAGTTCTTTTGAGTACCTCCACTTGTGTTTTTCTTGTTGCTTTTCTTCCGCATTGTATCCAGTTCATCCATTAGAAGTGTTTACTTGTGCTGCGTATGGCTGCAGTAAGATTTTTTAAAGTATATTTGCAAAAGCTGCATGGATTTTGGGGAAAATCTGGTAACAATAAAACACATGGAAGGAGTTTGGTTAGGGGACCAGGGCAAACTAAAACAGTCAGATTTTATTTTTTAAAACTCTTAAGCGATCATTTCGAGCCCGTTCATAATAGAAACCATATGACTTGGTTGGTGCACTTCCAAGAACCAACAAATGTTTCCTGCTGAAAATGTATAATAATAATAATAATAATAATTATTATTATTATTATTAATATTAATAATAATAAAAAACCTTCAGATAAAGGACCATTTGAAATCAAGACGTCTCAAGGGTGACCTGGCCAAGAAAGGAAGCAGCCCACGTCATAATGGACAAGACTGATAGCAATAACAAGACAACCATTAAAATATATAAACTGGGAGCAATTTGACAAATACATAGAAGTTTTTATTTTTACAGTGGCAATAGAAATTAAGGAAAGTAACAACGTAATATTTAAAACACAGGCACTGTTCAAAAGATTTCCTTCGCTGGTTTCTGAAGATAGAGCAGAGGGCTTTCAGTGAAACCAGTTCTGGCCGTGTCCGTTCAGACTGGAGGACTTTCCAAGCAGAGGGGACGAAAAAAAGTATTGCTTTCTTTCCTGTCTCAGTTCGACCACAACGTGCAGAAAAAAAAAAGACCTACACCAGGGGTCCACAACCTGCTGCCCTGGAGCAACATGTGGCTCTACGGGCCCGCCCTGCACAGTGCCCCTTAATAATAGAACTGAACTCTGTTTTGACATATAAGTGTTAAATTAACAGCACTTTAGCCAGATTTTCTGTGTTTTCATGCAATATCTCCAAAGAGTGTTCACTCCATACAGACAATAATGGTAGGAGGAATCATTTTTTTTTCTTTTGTCATTTTTTATTTAATTAAAAAAAATTGTCATGTGCTTTGTTTCTCTGTTTTCCATTCTTCTCAAGGGAATGTTTTTTATTTTCTTTCCATACAAGTTTGTTGTTCGAAAACCAAAAACCTTTAAACAAACGTAATTTAAACTGTGGGTATTTATTTTTCTGTGTCATGTAGGTTTTGAAGCTGTAAACAAATGTATTCAGCAGGAGCAATGGCAAAGGGGTTCCTTTGGACTGTAAAGGTTGCTGGCCTTGCCCCAAAACCATGATTCCAGACATAGCACAGGGGCGACGTAAGAAAAAAATCCCTTCCAGTTTCTCTTGAAATCTACAATCATCTCCCTTGTTTTATTCACATTCAGCATGAGATGCGTTTTTTTTCCAAATCATCCTACAAAGCGGTCCACCAGCTCCCTGTACTCAGCTTCTTGCCTAGCTCTGATACACCCAATGACAGCAAAGTTATCTGAGTATTTCTTCAGATGACAGGAGTCTTGTACTGGAGGTCTGAGGAGTAAAGAGTGAAACGGGATGGTGAGAGTACAGTCCCCTGTGGTGCTCTTGTGCTCCTGACTACTTGGTTAGACACACAACCTTTCAGTCTCACAAACTGTGGTCTGTTTGTCAGGTAGTCTTTGATCCAGGCGATTGTTGAGGTCTCCACCTGAGTCTTCTGCAGTTTCTGACAAAGCAAATCAGGTTGGATTTTGTTAAATGCACAGGAGCACTTGAACTCCAACTCCATGTTGATAAGAAACTGCAGGGGGTCCTAATAGTAGCTTGTTTGCTCACTGAAGTGGACCACCAGGAGTCTGTCCAGGACCTTCATGTTGTGGGATGTCAGGGCAACATGTCTATAGTCATTGAGGACTGATGGGTGAGTTTTCTTTGGTAGCAGAACAATGCAGGAGGTCTTCCACAACACTGGAACATTCTCCTTGGTCAGACTGAAGTTGAAGCGGTGCTACATAATCCCAGAGAGCTGCCCTGCACATTCCTTCAGGACACTAGGGTAGACACCATTCAAACCTGCAGCATTGTTCTGTTCCAGCCTCTCCAACGTATTCTTCAAAGGGAGCAGCATCTCCTGATTGGGTTGAAGACAAACACGTAGACGCAGATAGGTCAGCAGGCGAGGTGGAAGATGAAACATTTGTGTGCCAGGATAGCTTTGGGTCAAAGGAGGGCGGGAAGTATGTTCGGCTGCGGGCAGGAGACGAGAAAGCTGAACTTAATCCTGAACTGAACCTATAAGAATGTGTTCAGTTCATTGGCTTTGTGGGTGTGTTGGGTTTTTTGCTAATCTAAAGCAACATCAAGTAAAAATTTGTGTCCCGATAATCTGAAATGCAACAGATGTTGAAAAAGAAGTCAAACTGATGTATTATTATTATTGTTGTCCATCCATCCATTGTCCAACAAGCTTAGAGCTGTTGGGGTCGCGAGGGGTTGCTGGTGCCTATCTCCAGCATTCAATGGGCGAGAGGCGGGGTACACCCTGGACAGGTCACCAGTCTATCGCAGGGCAGCACAGAGACAAACTGGACAAACAGCCATTCACGCACACAGAATTTAGAGAGGCAAATTAACCTAACAGTCATGTTTTTGTACCCGGAGAGAACCCACGCAATGTACAGGGAGAACAAGCAAACTCCATGCAGAAAGACCCAGGGCAAGGGTAGGACTCGAACCCAGGACCTTCTTGCTGCAACAGTGCTACCCACTGCACCACTGTGCAGCCCATTATTATTATTATTATTATTATTATTATTATTATTATTATTATTACGAACTCAGCTTTCTATTTCTGTAGACGTTTGACAACAGCCCACAGAGTTGAACATGACCTTGGCTTTGTGTGAAAGACGCGCTGCCCCGGTAATTTTCCCGTAGCTTATTTTCTGGAGTCAGTAAATCAGGACGCAGCAGGACGCGTCCATCCCAGGACCTCCCCTGCCGGCCGTCACCATGACAACAGCCGTGAATGGTGGCGGTCTTAGGAGAGGAGGAGGTGAGGGAGAGGAGGAGGAGGTGAGGGAGGGAGGCAGCGTGCGGAGCGGAGCGGAGACAGGTGTTGCTGGTGTTTGCGCATCGTCCGTGAGATCGTTTCAGCAGGATGGGGAGCGAGCTGACACCTCCACGGGTTCCCTCCGCAGTTCTCCATGCATTCTGCAGTTTAGCTTTTCCAAACGGGGGATTTGACTGAACACGCTGGGGACCAACTGAGAGCCGCCATGGTGCACCACTCGGGCTCAATCCAGTCGTTTAAGCAGCAGAAAGGTTGGTCGCTTCTCTCGCTGTTTATTTTGGGATATATAGTTCGTCTTTTTTCTTTTTTTTTCAAACTGAGGGGCGAGTTTTCTGTTTCCGTGATGAACAGTTTTCGTGCTGGTGGTGTCTGTACTTGGTGAGGGTGACGCAGAGTTGGATGCTTTGCAAGGTCCTTCTCCTGGGATGAAGCCTGTTTCTGCGCGTTTTGAATTATCCTCTAGTTAACGCTACACTGGTGATATTTTAATGAAGTCAATATTGTCAGACTGAAGCGATCTTTAAGTCACTTTTTTTATATAATGCATTATGTTGCAAATGTGATGACATAAAACTCACAATTTCTTAAAATTATTTTGTTTAGAACAAGACTTTTTTAAATTGTTGATTAGTTTAAATTGGACTTTGATGATGCACTGTTATAACTAACACCAGAGCTTAAGAAGTATTTTATGCATTGATGTTTTTTTGTTTTAACCTGCGAAGAGGCATGACTAGTTTACTTTGAAGGTAAAGAAGCTTTCTGTCTCCCTGAAAAGCTAAAGCTAAATATGTCATTTTAGCTCTGACAACAATTACATTAATTTTTATATTTAATGTCACACAGACAAAAAATTTAAATAAATAAATTCCACACTCATTTACACTCAGCTACTCATAAAAAGTATAAGCAGCCAGAGATCAGAATAAGCCAATTTTCCCTTGATCGGCTCTAGTCAGAGATCAGCAGGTCAAATACGGAAAATCTGAATTTTTTTCCATTCGTTAATTGAATGGAAAACAAGAACACCCACCGCTTTCCTTCGATTTATTAATTCAATAAAATTCAGTTAAAGACTTCAAAAAATTTGCGTTTCCTGTGTGACTGCTGCATACTATAAGCTGAAAGGATGAGTTCAAATTAGCTGAAAGGCCTGAAGAGAAGCATAAGTCCTCTGAAGTTCAACGCTTGGTTCCACAAAAGCATTGGAGGAACACAGATGATATACAGATTTCCTTCAACTACTGAGAGAAATGTGGACATATAGCCATCTACTCTTGGAAAACCTTTTCTGTTTTCAACATGTAAGTTATCTCTATGAAGAATGTGATGTTGTTTCCTTTCGTCTGAGGCCTGTCCTTCAAATTCTTTAAGACAGTGTGGCTTAAAAATCATCCATCCATCCATCCATCCATTTTCTGACCCGCTTAATCCCTCATGGGGTCGCGGGGGTTTCTGGTCCCTATCTCCAGCGTTCACTAATCGAAACAAAAATAAAAAAATTCAAAATTTGGTTGTATAATTTGTTAAAGCCGTGGCAATAGGATGAATTTGCCCAAATGATTGAATGTTGCAACTCATCTTAGCGGAAGAGTTGGTAATGTCCTCAGCTTTAAGGGACGGAGCTGTCAAAAACTTTGACTCTCTTTTTATAAAAAAGGCCAAAAGATGTTAAAAAGCTGAAGCATTTATTGACTTTCCAATGTGTCATGATCTGCCTAAGATTTAGATGGTGTTTCTAGCTGAAAGTGAGGGGGTGCAGTTAGCTTCCAAAGAGCA
This sequence comes from Fundulus diaphanus, assembly GCA_037039145.1. Classification (NCBI taxonomy): domain Eukaryota; kingdom Metazoa; phylum Chordata; class Actinopteri; order Cyprinodontiformes; family Fundulidae; genus Fundulus; species Fundulus diaphanus. The sequence continues at coordinate 29,977,444 of CM073134.1, forward strand.
CACGGTGTTTGACTGATTTTCATGCTCGCCCCATTCATTTATACCAAAAGATCAGTTGAAAATAAAAAATATATATAGAAAAATTTCCAAATAGCAGAAGACATAGTCGCAAGTGAAAGTGATGGTTATTTTGATATTTGAATTGTTGAAACAGAACAACAATGGTAAAAAGATAAAAAACAGCTGAAGGATCTCAGGCTTTCTGGCATCCAAACAATAACTACACACACGCTGCGGATAATGTTGTCACTGCTTTGTCTTCTGTTAGTATCAAAACTAATACCTCTGTTTCTTTTAGATATTATAGGCTGTTAGAAAAACAAAAGAATTGATCAAAATCTGATTGTGACAGACATTCAAGACAACTGGAAATCAATGTCGGCCAGGGAAGAAAAAAAAGTCGGTGCATCTAAAAATCTTAACATTACAAAACATAAAAAACTTCTCTTTATGTACTGAAAATTATTGGAAATCTGCTCCAGTCTGTAACTAAAAACCAATCCAAACCATCTTCTTTGCAGCTTGATTACATGTTGAGCTAGTATTGATTTTTTTTTTGTATCCATAAAATGTGGTTTCCTTTGAGAAAATTAGTCCTACTTGAATCCCTTTAGTTTCAGGCTGTCTAAAATTAGAGGATAGTTGAGAAAAGGTTTGTGTTTTTAATGATGACTCAGGCTGATAAACAGGGAGTGTTTATGTGTATGGTCGAGGCGTTAGAAAACTCTTCTGGCTTCTCATGAGAAGAAGCTGAGCTGAGCTGAGCTGCTCGTGACTGAGCCTGCTGAGGGTGTTAGCTGATCTCCTTTTGCTCACTTTTCTCAGTGCTGTTTCTGGCTTTGTTTTAAAATCAAACTCTCTGTGACTTGTATGCGCATAGATCCACACATGGTGTGCTTTACTTTGATTGCATTTAACGGCCCAGCGCATCGTTTTATTTAGATTTTAAAATAACCTCGTTAAATGTGCTTTTCTTAAAGGAACATTCTTCCTCGTCTTATTGACATTCCAGATAATATCCCATTTTATCTATTTTATAGCTCAGACTAAGTCTCTTCCTGTCTTCACTCCAGCCAACTGGAAACATGTTGCAGCAGATGAGATCAGATTAATGTGAAAGCCTTACTAAAGGCCAGAGGGGATGCTCAATAATTTCATAATTGCTAAGTGCACTGTTAAAGGGAAAGAGAAAGGGATGGACTTTGGCAACATAAATCCTCTTAAAGCAAAATTCAAAGTTGATTCTGCATTTTCTTTAGCCCAGTCAGGGACAATGCATATATATATATATATATATATATATATATATATATATATATATATATATATATATATATATATATATATATATATATATATATATATTTAGGGATATATTTGACAATGTGTTTGATGTGAAACGTTTTGATAAATTAGGAAAAGCTGTAAATTGATCTTACAGTCATCTATAATACATTTCAGTATAAAGAGGGAGGCAAATCACTCTTCCTGTGTCTTTAAACAGGTGATCCCTGAACTGCAAGTCAACTTTCTTGCACAAAATGAAATTGTGAAATTAAACATGCAAGTTTGTTATTTTTTATTTTTTTCCTTGCTATTTTTTTTATTGTTCAGTTCAATCAGGTATATTTGTTTCACTAATGCTAAATGTCAGACTTATTTTATTAAATTTATAGCACTTGTTTTAAAGTAGCATTTTATGGAGTACTTGTGAATAGTTACTGTCTTACTGCCGGACAATAGCAAGCTAAGTGCAATCACTCAGCTTGCCACAAACTCTAAACTATGATCCCTTTAAAACTGTGAACGCACAATATTGGAGCGTGGCTTAAAGGAACAATAAGTAAAAACTAAATGTTTCAAGTTGGAAAAAAGTGTTTCAAATCGAAAAAACACACAAAACACATTGCAACGAAGTAGTTATGCACCATACCTGTAATTTTGAGAGGAGAAAAAGTTAATAGAGACATTGTTGATGGAGAGTACCAAATGTTTATAGGGAATGTTACTTCCATCTCGGTTGACAAATTAGAATGATTTTGGTTAATTTCACAGTTAATTTCTAACTTGTTGCTCCTTTAAGCAACACTCTTCAGTGTAGAAGTTGTTACTGCTTGAAGAACAATCAAAGTTAGCTGTTTTCAGTAACAGCGAGGTGTCGCAAGAATGAAGTCAGAGGAAGCAAAGACACATAAGATGCTATAAAATGAAATATTTGTTATGGAAGCGTATTGGGTATTCATTGAACACTTTACAATTCAAAGTGCTTCAAAGGAAAATTACATTTCTACAACACAGCTAGATTGGGTGAACATTTCTTTCCTTCTCCAATTCGTACTTTGCAGTCTTGGTCGTTTTGTGCCTGATATTTTTGGGTCATTTTGTATCTGCTTTGGACGTGTTTCATTGAACTGGCCCAGAAATGAATTGGCCCAGAGCTGCCCTCAGTATTAAGAAAGTGAAATGTAATACAGCAAAGCAGCAATGCTTAATCCTTTTGCCGTGTCATGGAACATGCTGGGTTAGGAAATGATGGCACTCTTAGGACATTTCTGAGTTAAAAGCATAGGGGATGATTTTTCCATAAATAAAGGTACCTCCAAGTCACTGATGCAGAGCCAGTGGACCTATACCTATGTTTACATACACAAAATTTCTCGATCGGATTAAACTGTATTCAGATAAAATAATCGGATTGTACCGTTTATATGGGCACACAATCATTTAATCCGATCATAATGTGCATGTATATGCACCTGGCTTTATTCAGCATAGAACCACTCTGACATGCGCAATTATCAACTTCCCCTAAAACACCCACAGAAGAAGTAATTCCATCTTTGCTAAACTACAAAAATAGTAAAAGCAGTATTATACGAGTTTGTTTGTCTTCCGAGCGCCCAGGCTGGACTTGCACAATGTTCTAATTACGGTTGAAACGTTAGTGAGTAAAGAAACAATTTTGAGCTCTTTTATTTTTTCGAACAGAGAGGTTGTATTGCGAGCCCTGACAATTTTGCTTCCCGACGTATTTCCGCCACTCGCCCACGTGGAAATACGTCACGTTTACCTCGGGCGCACATGCGCACTCGGGTCAGTTTGCCCGTTCGGAATAACTTGAGTCTAACAATCGTTTATATGGATGTGGAGCGGATTATCATTCAGCATGTATACGTCATCATAGCTATTAGGAGGAACCAGCTTTCTGTTGAGTCACTGCTTGTTATTCTGCTTGTGCAATGTAGTTTCTAAGGCACTTTTTTCAAAGACTTTTAAGCTTATTTCTTGAGCAACCAAAATCTTATAAGTAAAATAGAATAGAAATCAGAGGGGAGCTCTACATGCAGATACAAAGAAAATGTATTTATATATTTAAAAAATATTAGTAGACTGATGTAAGGGCAAATTTGCAACATAAGAACATAATACTTTATACTGTATTTATTAGTTGTTAAAAATAGAATAATTAAAAGTCAAAGAAGTGTACAAATGACCTCTGGAAATGTGCAAAACATGTATGTATATTTATGCATGAAAAAACAGCCATCCATCCATTGTCTATAATTATTCGTGCTGGTGCCTATCTCCTGCAGTCATTGGGCAAAAAGTGGGATCCACTCTGGACTGGTAGCCAGTCTACCACAGACCAGCAGACTACAAGAATGAATAAGACTGTGCAAAGTAAAATCTGCTCTGCAGCTAAATATGGATGGGGAGACAAGGAGGATGAAGAACAAAATATGTATGAAGACGAAAACTCAAGACTAGGACAAGGCTTTTTTTTCTTAAATAAGTGTCTTTGTGAGACCACTACTTTTAATTTTTATTATTGCATTAAAAAGAAAAAAAATACTTGTCCATTATGACATGAAGAAGTGAGTTATTATTGTTGCAGGTTAATTTTCCAATCCAGGAGAGTCATTATTTCTCTCATTAATGAGCTCCAGAGATTTTAAAGTCATTTCTATACCTGTTGACTTATCTGAAATTTCTGATCTAACTATTATTTGTAACCACACAGAGAATGCGTACTTTAGATATGTTTAAAATTACAAGCCTTCTTTAACTAATAGTGTTTCACAACTGGGCCAGATGTCCTTTTTTTTTGCAAATCAAAATTTGGTCACAGCCAGGCTGCCTTTGTTCCTGATATAGACGGACTGCTCAGTGGAGGATGGCTCAAAATAAATACTTTGAACTCTGTTAATTACATTTATAGAGAATCTGACTCAGCTAGAATCAATATCAACAGGTCAATGCACTACACAAATCAAACATCAGAAATCTTCCTCAGAGCTCTTAATCTTCATGGAGCTTAACTGCTTGATTTAGGTCTAGACATTCACCCTGCAACACAGAATCTAGAGTGAGAGGACAAAGGGACTGCTAAGGACTGCTTTTAGCATCCTCACAGAGTAATACGGTGCTGCCATCATCATGATTGTACCAAATGAATGGTTGAAACGGAATGAAGCTCAGCACCTGGATTCTTGTGTTTAATGCTGTTGGAAACCTTGTCCTTATGGTTCAAGAAGATTAGGCTCCATGCGGCTTCTGGGGCTTTATTTCACATGATCTGTGGTGTTCTTAAGCCAGAAGTTGTTTATCTGGGTTATTTGTGGAGTGCTGCAATGATAACTGTTATTCTCCAGTGCGTGATTATTTAGTTTGACCGGGTTAGCGCGAGGAAGTCTGTTGGATATACTGCCAGTTTCATCTGTGTTACACAAGCCAGATTGCTGTACCTTTGGTTGTTGCAGATAGCTTGCTGCCTTCTTCTCTGCTTTTACCCAATCCTATTCTCAAAGGTTAAAAAGAAATCCTCTGAATTTTATGTCATGTCATAATTTCCCCCTGCATTCACGAGCAGCTGTTAAGATTTGGTACGGACAAACATTTGCCTTCTTAGATATCTCAAGCATAATACGTTTATGTTCATCTGCAACATAAGACTGATCATAAACAGGTAAAGCAGTAGAGTCTGAAATGCTCTGGATGATCCTCCTGTAACAGAATGGACAGCATTACTTCAAATAACCATAGTACTTTGAACAACACAAGATACCTATTTTCTAAAAAAATTTACCGGCAGGGAAAATGTATTAATTTATTTTAGACCTTTTTTGTGCTGCCACACTTAATTCTCTCTTCTTAAAAGAGCTGTAAAGTTTTTTTTTTTTATAAAAGAAAATATGTTTCTGGAAATCATAATATATTGCTGAGGCTGTCCTGGTGTGAAAACGCAGTTTTCTACAGTAAATGTTTGAGCCGAGTGTTTGTGTGTATAAACCTTTGCACAGTCTAAGTCAGACCACCTGGACCCTTAAGCAATCAGGCAGATGTTTTTATAGATACAGACATTAAATTCATGACATATTATAGAGAGCATAGATGCTAAATATCACCTGCTGATATTTATCTGGTTACTAGTTGTAGTGTGTAGAAGATGAAATGAGGATGTAGTTTAAAATGTTTCTGTTATTGAAAATAATTATTCCTCTAGAAACAAGAGTATAAAAAAAGACCCAACAATGAAGCTCCTTTTTCCAGTGTGTGTGTTCAGCTGTCAGCTTTTACACTTTCACAGCTCTTAAAGAGTCTGTGATTGTTTTGTTGCTTGGTTATAAGAAAAAAAACAGGCTCAGCAAGAGGATGAAGATTTTTTTTTTTACTTCATGGCATCATTGGACTGAAAGGATTTGAGCTGAACTTTGTGGTTTATATAGTTTATGTAGGACTCAGATTGAGTACGGACACCACAAGGGCTTTGTTAATCATCCGTCTTCATGAGGGGCATCGGGAGGTACTATGACGGTAAAGGAGGGAGGAAAATGCAGATGGGAAGGGTCATGAAGATGTTTAATCTCCTCCAGTGATGCAACCTGGTGCTTTGTGCCAGGATTGCATAATCTGATCCTAAATCCTGGGTAAAACGTGCCATCTGTTCTGAGGTGTGTTTACGGCCAGGCTGTCTGGTGACAGTGAGCCAAGAACAGCGGTGTGTTTGGGATTATGAGCTATTTCTAGCTCCTCATTAAAGTCACTTTTCTGTTGATTGAAGTGCCTAATTGCAGCCACAGTGACTGACTACAGTTGAACGCAAAACATGTGTCTTGTCCTGCAGTGAAGTTGTGTTGCTCACCTTAAATGGTTTCTGCAAATGTTGCAAGTCAAACTCACAAGATCTGGTCTATCAACAATTTTCATGCCACTCATTGGGGACAACACAACAATACATATAGAAGTGCATCTCAATATATTTAAATCTCTGGGGAAAAAAATTATTTTATTAATCCAGTTCAAAAAGTGAAACTTACATCCTATAGATTCATTTAACAATTATAACATTTAACAGTGATTTTATATTTCAAGCGCTGATTTTGAGCATTTTCGTTATGGTTTGCAGCTAAAGAATATTTAAAAATTCTGTTTCTCACAAATTTTAATACAAATCTTAAATGATTTTAGTCCAGAAACGTTGGTTAGTTTGCTTTAATGGCGACTACTAAAGCAAACTGACCAATGTTCAGCTTGCCGGCGTCGTTTGCTCTGCTGTCTCTCATCTTCCTCCTGACAACCCTCCGCAGACTTTCTTTGAGGTTGAAGTCAAGCCCGTGTGCTGGCCAGTGAAGCACATGGCTCCCATGGTCATCGAAGTAGGTAGTGGTACATATGGATGGCTCGGCGGGTGCCAAATCCTGATGGAAAATAAAATTAGGATCTCCATTTTCTCAGCTGCCTGTGCTGCATCTGGACTTAAAACACAGTGGACCAACGCTGGTAGATGACGGGGCTCATCAAATCATCACTGACTGTGGGAAATTCACACCGGACCTCAAGCCACTTGGATCCCGTGTGTTCCTGTTCTCCTTCCAGACTCTGGGGCTTTGATTTCCTAATGAAAACAGAAGAGAACGTTTGGACCAGTGAGCAAAAGTCCAGCCTATTTTCTCCATATCCCAGGTAAGATGCTTCTAATGTTGTGTCTGGTTCTGGTGTGGGTTAACATGAGGAATATAGCGGTTGCAGCCTACTTTTCTGGACACGCCTGTGAGTTGTTGCTCTTGAAGCTCTGGATCCAGCTGCGGTCCATCTTGTGAATCTCTCCCAAGGTCTTGAAGGAGCCTTGCTTTGCAATCCTCACAAAGCTGCAGATATCCATGTAGCTCGTGCACCTCTTTCTACCAACCTTTTTTCCTTCCACTCAACTTTTTTATTATAATGCTTTGCCAGCTTTGTTAGAAATGTCCATTTGTTACCCTGCTTATAGTTGTGTCAGGGACTTTCTGCTGGAAAACTGTAAATTCTGTAGTCTTCCCCGTAATTGTGGAAGACATAACAGAAAATGTTCTTTATTCAAAATATCAGATTAGGGGGAAAAAAAACTTTTGTTTATTTCACTTTATTGTGGATTATTGAAGTTTTGTTGTTAAATGAGATGGTTTGTGAAAGTAAATACTACAGATTATTTTCACAGGATTTATTTTGAAATTGCATTGAGGAATTTAAATGCTTATAAATGATGAGATTTTTTGAGAAATCTGGTTCTGTTTAAGATCGTAGTCTCTTGTTGGGGTTCAGCTCAGGACACAACAGGCTTTTCTTGGTTATAAATAGAAAATCTAATAATCCTTCCTTCCCCACACAAAATCCAACTTTAATATTGAATGAATTATAGTGAATCATAAACCAACTCACAGTCATTAGTGCTGTAGCAAAAATGTGTTTCCCCCCCCCCCCCCCTCTCACAAAGAAGTACATCTTTGAATATGCAATAATTATTCCCATTAATTACACTAGATTGCTTGTTAGATTGGGTGGGATGAGCATAATCATGACAGGATTTTTTTTTTTTTTTTTTACCACTGGATTTCGATTTTGCTTCTGATCATAAATGTTCGTTTGTTACTGGTGCAACTTGAGCACTAATGGCGTAACAAAAGGCGGAAGTTGAGTATTCAGCGGATGATAAATGCCGGTCTTGGCACCTGATGTGAACCGAGCTCTTTGATGTGCTGCCAGGTGGAGGATAAAACACCCTCCGACTGCTTGCACAGTGTTTCTGTAGGAGAAGCAGCTGGCCTAATAATGAAACTGGAAGGGAGCGATGCAGAACGACAATCAAGATTTTCATCACCCTGCTCCTGTAAATCTAAATTGTCAGGCCTAATGCTGCAGCTTTTCGTAAATGACGCTGACAAAGCACGTATGGCTTGCTCAGCTCTTAGCGTAATGATAAGCGTCTTTGGAAACTTAAAATTTAAAGAAACATAAAAAGGCAGATTCTCTGTAAACCTAAGAGAGGGTAATGTGTTAAAATCCCAGTAGATCAGCAGCTTCTGAAATACTCAAACTAGCACGTCTGTCCAAAGAAGCAACATAGTCACTTAAGTCCCCTTCATTCTTCGTTCTGATGCTCAATTTGTACTCCAGCAAGTCGTCTTCAACCACATCTAGATGTCGTAATGAAGTGACTCAGCGCCATGCAACTGGCTGATTGGCTATTGAACAGGTGTACCTAACAAAGTGACCTTCATATATCTTGTAGCTCCCAGCATCATTGGAGTCAAGCATTCATTTATTTTGTCTTCCTCCATTATCTGGCTCAGGGTCGCAGGGAGGCTGGAGCCCATCCCAGCTGTCGCAGACTGGGAGCCCGGGAACAACTTGTACACATCACCATCCATCACGGGACGCCTTTCACTTAATGTAACGCGTGAGATACAGCCTCACAGGTTTCCAGAGTAAAGTGTTCTGCATCTATCTGTTCAGGTTAAAGCAAACCTGTGCAAACGTGTGCAAAAAAAAATTACAAATTGGGTCAGCTGCAAACAAAACTAGATATGGCATTTACAGAAGGGAATACCACCAACCTGGGATCACACGTCATCCTGCACCACCTCAACCACACAGGGATGTACACCAGGATCCTGTTTGCTGACTTCAGCTCAGACTGCAACACCATCAACTCAGACATCTTCTGCCAGAAGCTCAGACAGCTCACAGCACCGGCCTCCCTCTGTCAGTGGATCACCAGCTTCCTGCAGGCAGCAGCAGGTGAGGCTGGGGAGCATCTTTTTTCCTCCCTCTCCCTGGGATGTGTTCACTCTCAACTTCTCCTTTCTCTGTACAAATAACTGCACTCCAGCGGGCCTGTCTGGGAGAAGTTTTCGGATGACACCACTGGCATTGATCTGATCCAGGATAGTGTGGATACAGACGGGTGTGGAATTGGCTGGTCCACTGATGCGGTCAGAACCACCTGAAACTTAAAGCGCTCGAGACTGTGGCGATGACGGTGGACGTCTGGAGAACTCCCATCACACTGCCTCTACTCATCCTCCTCAACAACACTGTTTGCTGTAGATCACTTCTGGTTCCAAGGAACCAACATTTCTCCAGACCTCAGATGGTCCTCACACATAGACACTGTTCTGAAGACGGCCCAGCAGAGTCTTAACGTCCTGCAGAAACTCTTCATCTTCTGCACTGCCATTACTCAGTCTGTCCTGTGTTTTTCCATCACTGTGTCGTTTGGCTCATCCATAAAACAGGACAGGTCCAGACAGTTTAGAGAGCGGATCATCAGGGCTGACCTTCCCTCCATCCAGGACCTGTACAGGTCTAGGGTCAGAAAAAGGGCAGCTGACATCTCCACACAACCCACACATCCTGGAAACAAACTGTTTAAACTTTCACCTCCAGGTCAGCGCTACCGGGCGTTCATTGAAAGAGGCAGATTCTTCCCCCAGGCTGTTTCTCTGCTGAACACTTAACAGAGTACTCAGATCGATACCATGCTTACTTTCCATCTAAATATTCATATTTAAAAGAAAAATATTTCTATTTACCGTTTTTTTATATATATATTGTACTTAAAATGTCTCAATTGAGAGCAAAGTGGAAAATCAAATTATTTGTTATATGAAGAAAACTGACCATTAAAAATTGTTCTGGTTAAACCCCTTTAGGTTTCACCAACCTAAGAGAAGCATTGACTCTTCAGACTTAGTATTTTAATTTTATCTATTGTTCTTTAACTTCTGAAAGTGAAGATTACCCTGACTTCTCATTGAATAATAGTGCCAAAACAGTTTTTCAAAGTAACATAAACGGAATAAACAACAATTCAGATGCAAAAATCTGAATAAAAAGATGAAAAAATTTAAATAAAAAAGGCTTTATAAGGCCTAACTTTTCACTGAAATAACCCACAGATAAACATAATAAAAGTTCTAGATGGGACCTTTGTGTGGCTTCAAAACTCAGACTGGTTTTGGGCATCGAACAAAGTACTTAAACTCATAATCTCTAAATCTTGACAAAAGGAATAAAAAATCAGAAGTGTGAAGTGTAGCATTAATCATTCCTGATTTAACAACTCTCTAAGTATTACCAGTTTAAAAGTAGGGTTAATTTAACTTGCTAAATAAGTTACTAAATCAAACTTTACCAAACTGCCAACCTCAGCATTGTGTTGTTTCGTGATTCAGAGCTCATAGAAATAAACAGGAACAAGTATTTTTTTCATTTTCTCTCCAGTGTTTGGAAAGTCTGAAAACTGATTGTGGAAAAGTCTGGAGTTTTGAAACAGAAAGAGTTTGGGAACTCTAAATGTTTGTTTTACCCATCTACATTTACAGAAACTATTTACAAAAGCCTCTTGAAACATCATCAAGCAATCATTTAGATATCTAATATTTTCACTTCAACGCCTTCATAGCTGCATTCAGACATGCTTGTAAAACATATGTTTTACAGCAATAATCATATCAAAAACAAATTTTTCAGCTTTTTAAAGTAAAAACATATGACCCCTTTCTAACAACATAACAGAATATCTGTTTAAAGTTGTATAATTACACTGGAACCGTCTTTTTAGATCTGCTTCTTTTGGAGGGTGGGACCTCATTTTTCTTCTTTTACTAAACTGGAAATCCTCTGAAATGTTCTGGATGAGGAATGAAGTATTACATCATGAGTGAAGAAAAAAATACATCTGCCAGTTAAGTTTGAAATTGTGTCTCTCAAAGTCCTGCCAGTGGAACAAAGATGAATAATTGAAGGTTTTGGGTGAGAAAACATACGGGGCATGATGGGAAACAACCCAGTGACCTGAATTTGTTCTGTGCAACTTCTTTGCCTTGATGCTTTTGAGTTATAGTGCGAAAAAACTGCATTTTGGATAGTTTTAGCATAGTTTCACAAAACTGCTCTGCTGCTTGCAGTATTTTGAAAGCTTGTAACTGATCATAAAAAAAATGAATGCTTGTTCCTCCACCAGGTTTAGAGTGGGCAGAGAAGAACAAAAGAACCATCAGGGATGAAACAGAAACATCAGATCAAAACATAAACGTTCAGAAGACTGATGAACTGACTCTATTGCTATTTATACATTTGTCATGAAATCTAAATGCAGGCAGGAGTGTCACATACTCTAGTGAAGGTATAATTTATAATTTACAAAATAAGAAAAACTAAATCCGTTTGATCTAATCATCACAGCCGGGAAATAAATCACAACCTTCCCTGAAACTCTTGCGGCGACTCTTAAAGGATGCATGGAGGGTTTATGAGCACCAGCCAAGCTAAAGCTGCTGCATTGCTGTTTCACATTCAGCCAATTATGATAATGTATCTAAAACCAACTTTTACTTAGGTCTGAACATAAAGACATGAAGCAAAGTTGTCATATCCCGTCATATCTTTTTTTTTTACCATAAAAAGAAAACACGCACAAAAAAAATATATTCATCCTTAATTAAAACAATATACGGCAAGTGTTCGTCCTGATTGTGTTTACTTAGTCCTTTTTGAGCCTGAAAAGAACTTTGCACCAGGCGCAATCAGTAGATTTAAACATTGTTGGGCCGTCTGCCAGCAGTACCGCAGAACTATCAGAAAGCAAGATGGCGACAATTGACAGCTACTGTAAGAGCCAGCAGACCGTCTTGCAATGCCTCACAGTAAAGTGACAGCTCGGCGTGGTTGAAGACCAACCAGATCTACAGGGTTAGGCTTACTTAACCTCTTTCTTTTCGCAACTCTGCTGGATGTTGCTCACTTATTTTTACCAACCGATTCACAGTACAAACCAGATCTACTGGCATTGTATTTCACAGGTAAAAATTAACATATACTTACGATTGCATTTATTCATTATAAAGTTGTATATATGTCTGTGGCGGTCCGCTGCCTCTCCTTTTTTACTAATTGTGAGCATGCGCAATATCATACTACTGGTTATGTGGTCTTGTTATGGTAATTATACAAAAAAGTGCTTTGTTTACTAACAAATAGAGCAAAAAAAAAAGCGCAAAACACAAAACATTTATTTAGTAACAGGGTGCAATAATTTAAATAGAAATTCATAAAGTCATAATGGTTGACTAGGCCCCTGTTAGTAAATGTGCTCCTTTTGATGTGCCACCATTTTGTGTGGGGCTTTTTTGTAGTTAGGATAGAGTAAGTTACTTTAGCTGGCTCATTTTTATTTTGTTTTTTCCCCATTCTTACTGATTATCTGACCATTTGGGGATGAAGGTTTAAAGCTAAATACACAGTTTATGAATGCCCCATATGGTGATATAAGTATTAGCAGAATTAATCAGAACATCACTCAGACTGTGCTGCCACTGGAGTCAAGCATCCGGTGACTCAGTAAACCTTTTCTATTTAAAATCTGTCTGAATAATGTTTAAATTGCCTACATGCCTGCACTAAAATTTGAATATTTTTGGTGTAGTGTTTTGTTGGATAGCTAAATGTGGTTTAGCTATCCAACAAAAGGATGAATTTGTTTTGAACAGATACCAGTTTAGCCCCTCATGTGAGTTAGAGACATCCCGTGAGCCCAGCTGCATCTTTGTGATACAGATAAACTGTAGAGTTAGTGGTGTATAGGAACCATCATTTGGACTTTCCTTGTGCAAATGTAAAGCACATTTTAATATATTTTTTATCCTCATGTCCTACACTTCTAACAGCGACTCCCACATAAATTTCTGTTCATATATGCAGGCCATGCACACACAGAGGATTACTGTTCCCAGTAGAAACTCGTTTCAGCCACAGCACTGACAGAATAAACCAAGGACTAATGAGCCCTTTAATGTGGACTTGCACATTGCACCATCAAAAGGTTGCTGCTCTGATAGAAGAGTTCATAGAGCCCAAACGAAGAAACGAGGCTTTGGAAACAGAGCTTTGATTGTCTCGTAACTCGTATCATACAACTAATCCTGGGAGATGTAACAAGACCAGCACCATTCTATTTCTTGGTTCTGTTTTGAACTTTGAAAGTCCGTCGGGACCGTCAAACGGCACCCCCTACGGTCCCATTAGCTCGCTCAATTGCGATGTGTCACCTCAGACATGTCGGGCTTCGCCTGCGTCTACTGGGATTATCTGAACCCTTAAAGGTGCATGTTTTATGACTTCCACTCAAGAGCCACTCTTTACCTGTAAGCATCATGGAGATGAAGTGGACTTCTGGAATACATATTCTCTTCAGAGCAATCCACAGGGAGCAGGAAATGACTGCTCTTCAGGCCCGCGGCCACATCTGCTGAGTTTACTGCTCTCTGTTATTGGTGATTGAATATGTAGTACAATGATCCTTGTATCCAAGGTAAATTTCTCTCAAGGGAGGCCAATAAAGATACTTTGACTTTGTTATTTACTGTTTTGTCATTAAGTGTCACACTTTTCAGCTGAAATAAAGAGCCACGTTCGCAGCATCCAAAAATCCACTTTTCATAACGTCCCTGCTTATGTTCAGTAATTAGTACTTTGCATTTCAATTAAATTTTCAATTAAATTTTATTTATATAGCGCCAATTCATGAAACATGTCATCTCAAGGCACTTTACAAAGTCAAATTCAATCATATTATACAGATTGGTCAAAAATTTCCTATATAAGGAAACCAGTTGATTGCATCAAAGTCCCGACAAGCAGCATTCACTCCTGTAGAAGTGTAGAGCCACAGCGAGAGTCGTCTGCATTGTCCATGGCTTTACAGCAATCCATCATACTTAGCAAGCATGAAGCGACAGTGGAAAGAAAAACTCCCCATTAACGGGAAGGAAAACCTCCAGTAGAACCGGGCTCAGTATGAACGGTCATCTGCCTCGACTGACTGAGGTTAGAGAAGACAGAGCAGAGACACAACAAGACAGACAAACAAGCACAGAAGCACACATTGATCCAGTAATCTGTTCTACATTAGATGGTAATAGCGGGTGATCTGTCTTCCCTGGATGATGTCACAGTTAACAGAACGCCAGACCAGGTGTATCTACTATGAAGAAAAAAAGAGGTTCCTGGTTGTCATTTCACAAACGGTTGCTCAGCGTTGAAATATTCAACCTAATGAAATGTCCTAAAACCAACAAGGAGTCTGACGATGCACTACACAGATCAGACATACATTTATAACAGGAGTCTCCAACAATATCTGTTTAAGGCGTGTATTTTTTTATTCATTCAGAGCAAGAGCCATTCTTTGATTAGCTGTTTCTTTTCTAACCACTTTGATCAATTTATTTCAACTTCTGTTGTCAAACACATAACAATTATTATGCTTTGTTTTAATTAAAAAACGCTGAACTATGTCATAAATCATATTAGACTGAACACTGGCACTGTATAGTCAACAGCTGAAAAATAGGGAACACAAACATTGTAAATTGCAATTTATTAGTCAGATGCACCTGTCTTGCTTTAACCACTACGCTCATGCTGCGTATCAATATTTTGACTCGGTCTGTTGCGGCCCGACCCGTTCTCTATGTGCCATACTACGTGCTGTCTGTTTTGCTGTATATTGTTTGGAAGGCTAGTCATCACAGTTCAGGTAGTCGCATCGTTGTAGTTTTACTGCAGCTGTCTGATGGAAGTTGCTGTTGCGCCACCTAGGTTTTATGTTTACTGCAGTGATAATTGTTTTTGCATGCTGCGCATACATGCAATAGAAATTTACAGCTGCCTGCCCTGAAACATATGAGTATTATTATTTCTAACAACAACAAAAAATAATAAAAAAATCCATTTTGTATTAAAAACGTAATGTTAAAACATGAAATAAAGTGAGAGTTTCAGTTTGATGATCTAATGCATGAAGATTTTATGTATTTCGTTTACTTCTAACAAGTTGTAATTCTGCTTCTGCTTCTGGGTGTTACTGATTTAATTATTACTGTATCAAATTGGTGTTTATCTTTATGTAAAACTAAGCATTTAAAAAGGAAGTGCCTTTTTTTTAAAACAGTCCTGATCCATCTCATTCATGTCAAGGAATTTCTTGCCATGTTTAATGTTATAGTTTGGCTTAGCTGGAGATCAAACTGCAGTGTGGGTTATGATCTAACCCCTTTTTGTATTTGTTTTCTGTGATTATTTTAATGAAAGGTTAAAAAGAATGTACATTAGTATCTGGTTGGGGCACAGAAAGTTAAATTTTCTGATGTCACAGTCTCATTTTTTTCCTCCATACCTAACAATCTCCTAACTAGTTCTTAATTAAGTTAATTTCCTAGCAGTGGTAGATGGGAATTATGGGTTATTGCTAAGTTGCAATGCACATGCCATTGGGTTTTTCAACATGTTCAAAACATTTGTGACAGCGCAGGAGATTAAATTGTTAATGCTACAACATCACAAGTGAAGAAATCTGCTGCTGGATCGTTATTTACCTAAAGCTGCATATCTTTAACAATGAAACGCAAGGCGAATAATATGTACGGTAGTAGAATGAGGGCAGGTAATATTTCAAAGGCAATGTGGTCCTGTTTTATTTACAAAACTATTGTAGAAAAACTGCTCAGGTCATTGATGTTAATTTGATAACTTCACACCTAACTCATTTGATCTTATTAGCTTAGAGTAGCGCTTACTGGTGGAAACTTTCCTTATGTTCCTAAAGCAGATAACCAGCTAGGGGTGGGTTGCGCTGGCTGGCTCTGACAAAATGTTTTTGAGCTGAGTAGTGACTCAGCATTGGATAGCACATCATGTATTGTTATTTTAAATTTGCTGGCAAAATAGATTCCCCTCATGGGTTGGACATGGGAGGGGAGCCGTCAGTGGATAATGGGTTGTTGTTTGTTTACTCATGTCTTGTTTTTTTGTAACACTAAATACGATTTTTGAATTTGTTTTTCTTATTTTGTGGTTAGTAGTATGGCATTTCAAATTTTTATAAAAAAAAAAACTTTTGAAGAAAGTGGATCCTAGCTCCAAGCATACTTTTACGGCCCATCTCATTTCTTTTGACTTTGTCAGTATGAGCTATAGCTCACAGCTTTCATTAGTGTCATTTCTATGGGCTTGCTCAGGAAATAAATGGTATAATCACCAGCTCCACTAAGACTTCAGGCTCATCTTTAACCAGCTCTGTTCTCATCCAGTTTAGGAAAACCCCTTGTACAAAATTGTCATGAAAATGAGTTATTGTGCAGCTAGCAGGAGTAAGGAGTAAATTATAAATCCATGTTTCAGTGGACTGTTTCTCAAAAGCTGCAGAGGGAATTGGGGTAAAAGTCACGTATTCGGGTCTGTAAAAAACGGGGGGTCTTCATTTTATAAATGTATGTCCTGAACTGCAGCGCTGAAACTCCAGCTTTGTTTGAAGGGCAATAAGAGAGAAGATGCTTATCAGTGTAATTAGTGTCTGGATTGTTCCAATAATCTGTTAAACCCAACATCATCATGTTGCTTCCTTGCTGCTGACACAATCTTTAAAATAACTTTACATAGCATTAATAAAACACGGACCTGCTAAATAAAAAGCTTAAATCTAAATGCACGTTGTACATTTCTGAAGGACAATTGTATGTGAGGGTACAATATGTGAGTTGAAAGACAAAATATGAGAAAAATATTTTTAGTTTTCATTTCTATTGAATCCATATTTTCTACATTTCTCAATAAACAAAGATGCCCTGACAAATAAATACCCCCGTCTTTCATCAGTTGAGCTGGTGCAAGACCCAAAAACAGGCAGGAGGTAAAAGAAATTATTTGAAGAGGGTAGTTTAATAAAATTAACAATCCAAAACATGCATACACAAAGTATCTAGACTGTAGGGAGCACAAGGTGCACAAGAAGGGTCAAGAACTCAAGAACATGATGATTGGAAAGTCTGGAAAAAAGTGAATGGAAAAGAGAGAACATATTCAGGGAGTAGAGATTAGTGGAACAATGAATGAAAGAGCTGAACCAAAGGAAAGAGCTCCAGCTTTGGGGACCGTTAAATGAGATACCATGGAATAATGGCTACAAATGACACACGCTAGGCCCTGTAAAATAATCACTTAATGAAACATGAAAACCACAAGACTCTAAATTACAAAGTAAACCAACAGGATACAGAATTTGCAGTGACAAAAAACTGAACCCAAACCTTTTTCCGATGGTCCCGTTATCATAGATAATTTGCATGTTCAGAGTACATTTGATTTATTTGATGCCAGTAAAATTCTAAAATTTTCTTATGATGCACAGGTGTTTGGTTTTTGGTTTTCTTTTATGTTTGTGTTCTGATCATTTTCTTGTTGGTTATCATTTAGATCTTGCCATATTCAGTTGTTATTTTTGTCGTCAGGGTTTTACAGTATTAATCTTTTCCCCTTAGATAGTAGTTTATTTGTTTCTTTGCGTCTTCATCTCCCTTTGTAATAATTAGTCTCCATCCCTCTGCTTTCCTGCTCCCATTGTGTCTCAGCTGCTCCACATAATCCCCTGATTAACCCACCTGCATTCAGTCTCATTCTCCACTCTTCCCTCAGTATATAAGCTCACTGGTGGTCATTGTTCTTTGCTGGATCCTCCCATTATTCTACCTGTTGCACTGCCTGTTTCTCTGCCTGTGCTCCATGTCCGGCTCTTCTTTTGCAACTCCTGTAAGTTTTTCTTGGTTTTTTTTATTGAAAATGTCAAAATGCATATCCCATGTTCCTGTTTGTGCTGTGGGCGCACTCCAAACTCACCAAACACAACAATTGCAATGTGCTGCAGTGCCACGAATATGCAAATATATTTTCTTTTCAAAGCTGCTTATCTCAAGCCACTGAACGATGTGGTTTGGTGGAGACTATGTGCTGAAGGTGTAAATGCACTGTTCTATGAAGGACGGGCATTAACACTGAGCTCATGTAAATTTCTCATGGGCCAATTGCTGTTTGAATGGATTTCATCCTTACTTTTCTTTTTCACTCTCTCTTGTATATCAACTTTTTATTCAATTATTTTATGGTTATTGGCAAAATACAATAAGATGTAAGGATGATATGTTGGCAGTAAGTAACATCACTGTCAATACAGAATAAGATAGGTTTTTTTATGTGCCTGTTGGATTTATTGTAGCACCTACAGCAAGACTGAACAGAGAAGCTGAATGGTGCAGTAAGGCAGTGCAATATGTGGAGTTCTAAGTTCAGTGGTATTAATTTATTGCCAAGATATGCACTCCTAAACTTGCATATTACCATAACTGCAAAATAAATACATAAACATTAGTGAATGGTATGTTTCATCAAAGTGCTGAAGTTGCTCTTGCATTAGCATATTGGCAGCAGCCGCTTGAATCAAGGGACAATCTATTTATATAGTTTTACTTTTTCATAAAAGTGGCTGACTCACCACAGCCAGATATTAAACATTCAAACAGACAAAACAGAGACTGCAGAGATTCAAAACATTTTTTTCTTCCAAACATTTTTCTGGCTGCAGATGTATTCAGATTACACCTGATGATTCATGTGCTCTCTTTCGCTTTCAATTAGTGAGTGTAGATTTGTTTGCATTATATTTTTTAATATGTTTTACATTTTGCTGTTTTAGTGTTTGAGTAACCTTTATTACCTTATTGTAAGTGTAGTTTTTTTCAATACTTAATTTATATTATTCCAAATATCAACTTATACATAAATTAAAAGACAAGGAAGTGAGTGATTATTGATAAATACAATAATAAACCATAGTGTCAGAAAATGTGGACATCTTTCAGAGAAGTCAATCAACAGATGATACTTAAAGCAGCATTGTGTAAGTTTTGACCCAAAGACATTTAATATTAATGTCGTCACTCTTTAGTTTTTCCTGCACTTCCTCGGAGGACAACCTTATTGTTTCATTTCTCATCGCTCCTCAACCAATCACTGAAAAGCAGCATGTTCACATCAAAACTCCGCTCAAGTCCACCCGGTTTGACTCTGCTCTTGAGCAGGGCAGGATAAATCCAGGCTGGTCCTGAAAAAAGCTGCTGCTAAAATGCTCGCAAGCGGGCAGAGCCGGGTAGAGTGCAGCCAAACAGAGGCGGTGGAAATGGGGCTTTAAATGCATGAACACACATTTTTTAAGGTAATGAAAACAAGCAGGACCCCACCAAAACATATGGCAGCCTACATCCTGAGAAAGTACAGCAGTGAGAAGTAAAGTTTGCCCTAGAAGATCTATTCTGGTGTTTAATATGTTCCACAATGGAAGACCGAGTTCTAGATTTGTCATGGTGATGGATACTACTACATCTTAACATAAAAAGCCTTTCACTAATCCAGTCGTTGAAGGAAGGAGTTTTATCTGATTTCTACTAATGAAGGATCAGCCTTTGGGCCATGAGAAAAGCTGAAATCATTCCCCTAAATTAGGATGTTGAAAACACAACTTCTGAAAGAAGAGCCCCAAAGATGGAAGCGTGAGGTGAAGATAGTGCGGCATCATATGTGTGACAAAACTTAAAAAAAAAAAAAAAAATCTGGATATTATCTAAATAAGGAAACTACCTAAACATTTGGCCTAAAGTGGTTACATTAAGAAGATATCTTGCATTTGTTAAAGTAGTTTTGACAGCTATTCTTGCTTTTGAAATATTATGTATAAATAAAGTTGACACTGTCTTAAACTTTATTCCTTCATAACTCGATGATCCCATTATTGGAGCCTCTGCTTGGTTGTCTTAGTTTGTACAGCCGCTGTGGTTATGTAATCTCTTAACTGTCTGACACTATCTGCCCTACTTATTGGAGCATCCAGATAGAAAATATGGAGCATGGTGCCTTAACACTTAAAGCTTGGTGCCTGATACTTTAGGCTCTTAATGTGCAGAATCCCAGAAGTGCTCAGATTGGAATCTGGGCGGTTTGTCAAGTTCAGACACTTTGATCTGGAAGAGTTGTTTTGTTGTGTGTGTTTGTTTCTGCTGTGATAGGGCCTATCATTCTTTTGGGGTGGCGGGCTGCTACTGTCAAGAATCCCCACTGGCACGGCGGTAGACTGTTTTAGTGTGTAGCAGAGTACTGTGCAAAATTATTCCTTCAGGGAGGCCGGACATCAAGCGATCTTGAAAGTTGTCTTTACCCATTGTTCTTCAGGCTCTCTGGAGAGCATTACATTAAATTAAAGCGAGTGGTGCTCTCTTAGTTTAAATCCTATGATTGTCTGTGGTTTCTTCAAGAAGATATATTTTAAAACTGGCTTTCTGGTAAGCACAGAAAAGGTTTTCTCTTTCTGGTAAGCATAGAAAAGGTATACCAAGCTGACCAGCACTGCACAGCAAAAAAATTAGGACGCCACTTTTTTTACTCTATTCCCCCTGGGGGAAAAACTCAGAAAACTTTTTTTTTCTGGCAACTCATTAAGAAAGGCTTTTGGTGACAAGGCATGGGCCTCAATAGACTTGCATGTTAATTTATTTGCTTTCTGCATCCCTCTCCTTCCTCAGGCATGCACACCAGCATCAGCGAGATCCTGAAGGAGAAGAGCCTGAAGCCGTCTCGCCGCAGCCTCCCCTGCCTGGCTCAGAGTCAGACACATCCCATCAACCTCAACCACTTCCTGTCTGTGCCTCTGAGCCCAGATCCCAAACCAGAAGTCGAGGAGCTGACTCAGAGCATCAGCACATCCTGCAGCCTTCTGCCACCACAGACAGGCAGGTCCAAAGTTTCTGCAAACCCAGTTCAGCAGTATGGCTGGAGATGCAGCTTGCATTGCTGGGGCATTATATTGAAGTTGACCGTGCAGTCGTCGCCAGAGATACCCATGTCTGGACCGTCACTCATTTGGTTTTTATTGTTTGAATTCATGATTCTGATTGAAACTTGATCAATGAATTTCTTTGCTTGCATACACGAGGGTTTTCAGTTTTTCTGTACATTTGACGTACTACGGTCTGCAAATGCTAAACAACATATGTTGCCCCTCATTTTACACACTGATAGATTCAAACAAAGTCTCGGCACGCTCATCTAACTTCGTTCTTGATACTGCATTAACCTGGAACAGAGCTGGCAGCTGCAGAGATTTTTGTGATTGTAGTGCCATTCAAAGCGCACACATAATACTGATTGTGTTAATCCTGCAGGGCATCTGCAAAACCTTTGGTAAAGTCACAGCTGTCTGATGCACTTTCAGAGGAAGCAGGATAATGTAGCAAAACGCTTTCACAAGGAAAATTATACATCTTTGCATGGATGAATTCCATGGAGCTGCCGTTTTGAAAGAAAATCATTCACACGACGTCTTCAGGAATATTCAGAAGTAAGTGACAGTGAGAGCTCTATTTCTGGCACATGCACAGATCTAAAAATACCATCTGTGCAAACATTTGGTTTTGGTGTTGAGAACTTAAGTGGGAATACCTTCAGGAGAAATCAAGCAGATAGGGGAGCGTTTGTCATTTTGCAGAAAATTTTGACACGCTGTGACATTGTGCTGAGGAAAGATGTCAGGGAAATGCATCAGACTTTTACCTGAATCTCAGCAGGGTGTTGACAGATGGGTAAAAAAAATAGTCAACACACCTGACAGGGATTTGACGGACATGCCTGCTCAGTTGTCCTGATGAGGGATGATCAGCTGCCGGACCTTCAAAAATATTACATCTCCTCATTTTTTACTGCTGTTATAATAAGTTTTACAGGCTGTTTTATCTTAACTTTCATCAAAGGCAGCAGCTGCACATAATACGTTTTTTTTATTTAATCTAAGTACCATCCATCTGCCTGTGGTTCCAGTAATAAACTGATTATATCTGCAGGTGAAGCTGTTTCATTAATCAGATATACGGCATCTGCAAAGTTATTGTCAAGTTAACTCGGTTTGCAAGTCGATTCCCTCTTTTTTTGGTAGAGACTAAAACTTTTTTTCTCAGGTTTTCTGCTCATTACATCCCATCTATCCATCACAGTTAATGCAAACAGAAGCATGTTGTGCAACTGATATACCCATCCCCTGTGAAACATGTGGCGACATGGGGAAAGAAATTAAGTGGTTGAACAGTATGAAGAAAAATGAAATAAATGAATAATCTAGGTAATAGGTATTGCCTTGAGCATATTTTATTTCTATTTAAACATTCGAGTCATTTGAGGGGCAGCCCTACAGGTAGTAAAAGTTTTGGGGGCCATCAAAGAGATGTTATTAATAGATTCATAGACTCACTTCTTCTCACTTCTCTTTAGACCGTTGATCACACTTTTGTTGTACATCTACAAAACATTTAGTCTTTTTGTATTCAAGCCCCATCACCGTTTGAAGAAGTCACTGATTTAACTCTTTAGTGTTCAGGGTATTAGTTTCAAACCACAAAGCTTTTTTTTCTTACTTTTTAAAGGGATTGTTCAGATTATTTAAAGTGATATTCTTTGAAGGTATGATCAGTAATAGCTACCTTTTCTGTAGTAGAAAGATGTGGTATAGCAGTGAGTTTGTGGAAAACCTATTTTAGCGGATATATTGAGGCTTACTTAAAAGACTTTTAAGCTATATTTTTGTGCGACGAGCGGACTGGAAAACACAAATATTAATGTCCCACCGGTGTAAAAAACCCTTATGGAAATAAAGTTTGTCATAACAGTAAAACACATTAAAGGTAACCCATTTTAAATGATTAATCCCATCTTAACTTTCCCTATCATTTACCTGCCAAACCTTTGCCTCCATGTTTGTTCTGTTGACTTTGGGGCAATCCGATTGGAAGAAGTTGGAGTCGGTGAGCAGGCGGCTGGTGTCAGTCTTTGTAAATCCCGGCCTGGGATGAGTTCTCTTTTCGGATGTCCGGTGGGTTACGCTCGGGCTGTGGAGGCCGCAGCGTGTGGATATCTGTGAGGCAGAGGTGTAGCTTGCCCCCCAGCCCCACCCTCGGTCAGCTTTCTCGTGCACATCTTAGAAAGATAATCATGTTTTGATTCTTACGTTGCTTTCACAGAAAACAGACTTTTCTTAGCTTGGTCGAACCTGCATATGTTTGTGGGTCTCCGAACCCCATGTGGGCCCCTGATGACTTCGTCTCCCCAGTGTTAATGCCTTCACGGTCCACAGAAAAAGAGAAAGATGAAGGGGGAGAGCCTGGATTCATAGCAGTGGCACCCTACTGTGATGGGGCAGTTCCTTAGAAAGTGAGCCTGCAACTTCTCACATTTCTTGTGGCTTCAGCCTTAGAGTCTCACTGTTGTTTATTTCTTTTCTGATTTGACAGCACTAAGCTTATATGAACTTAGCTCTAGTAGCATTGAATGTTTACTTGGCTTACTTAAAGTTTTTGTCAAATTGTTTACCATTTTCTAAGGAGGCTTTTCAACCAACTGGGTCCCAGTGCTAAACCGTGCAGTTTGCACCAGTTCTTTGTTTTTCCACCAGTGCAAAAAAAAATGTCAATGCTTTATGATGCCCCCAAGCAGTCAGATAATCATCAACCATGTATATATATATATATATATATATATATATATATATATATATATATATATATATATATATATATACATACATATAACTCTTTCCATCACATCACCCCAGTCCACTGGTTACCTGTCAAGTTCAGAATTCAGTTCAAAATCCTCCTACTTACTTTTAAACTTATTCACAATCTCTCCGCTCCATATCTCTCTGATTTACTTCAAATTTCAACTCCCTCTCGCACACTCACCTCGTTGTTCCTTTCGCCCGTCTTAGCACCATGGGGAGCAGAGCTTTTTCTCGGTCTGCGCCCACACTCTGGAATTCACTCCCCCCTGATATCTGCAATACCGAGTCTTTATCCTTGTTCAAATCAAACCACACATGTTCAAGATTGCTTTGTCATTATGATTTTCTGTTACTTTCCTGTGTGTAGTTTGTGTTGTTTCTTTTAATTGTGACGATGTTGCTTTTACCACTTATTTTTTTTACCTGTACATTGTCCTTGAGTGTGTTGAAAGGCGCTTGGAATAAAATATATTATTATTTTTATTAAATGCATCCGATTGGCAAAATTATCAGGCAGCATGGGATTAATTTCCACTGTTATGCTGATGACACTCAGCTATATTTATCTGTAAATACTGATGAATCCAATCAACTACCTCGACTACAGTCATGTCTTGATGACATCAAAACCTGAATGACTTTACATTTTCTGCATTTAAATTCTGACAAGACAGAAGTTGTAATCTTTGGGCCAGAGTCCTCAAAAAAGAAACTTCTTAATCAATCACTTAATCTGGATGGCATTAAATTGGCCTCTGGTAATAAAGTAAAAAATCTTGGTGTTATTTTTGACAAAGTTATGTCATTTAAATCCCATATTAAACAGGTTTCCAGAGTTTCATTTTTTCACCTCCGGAATATCGCCAAAATTAGAAATATTCTGTCCAGGGGTGATGCTGAAAAACTAGTCCATGCATTTGTTACTTCAAGGCTGGACTATTGTAATTCTTTACTATCAGGAAGTCCACAAAATACAGTTCAAAGTCTTCAGCTGATCCAAAATGCTGCAGCAAGAGTTCTGATGAAAATCAACAAGCGGGATCATATTTCTCCTATTTTAGTTTCCCTTCACTGGCTTCCTGTTAAATCAAGAATAGAATTTAAAATTCTTCTTCTAACGTATAAAGCCCTTAATAATCAAGCTCCATCATATATCAGAGCTCTGATTACCCCGTATGTTCCTAACAGAGCACTTCGCTCTCAGACTGCAGGTCTGCTGGTGGTTCCTAGAGTCTCTAAAAGTAGAATGGGAGGCAGATCCTTTAGCTATCAGGCTCCTCTCCTGTGGAACCAACTCCCAGTTTTGGTCCGTGAGGCAGACACCGTGTCTACTTTTAAGACTAATCTTAAAACTTTCCTTTTTGACAAATCTTATAGTTAGAGTGGCTCATGTTACCCTGAGCTACCTCTATAGTTATGCTGCTATAGGCTTAGGCTGCTGGAGGAAATCAGGGTCTATTTTTCTCACTCCGCTGCGTTCTCCAATTTGCATTGTTTGTTGTTATTTCAACTTTTAACTATATGTTCTCTTTCTTTTTTCTCTTCATAGTAGGTACGCCTGGTCTGGCGTTCTGTTAGCTGTGACATTATCCAGGGGAGGCAGATCATCCACTATTACCATATAACATAGAAAGGATTCCTGGATCAATGTGTGCTTTTTTTTTTCTGTCTCTGCTCTGTCTTCTCAAACCCCCAGTCGGTCGAGGCAGATGACCGTTCACACCGAGCCTGGTTCTGCTTGAAGTTTTCCTCCCTGTTAAGAAGTTTTTCTCTCCACTGTCGCTTCATGCATGCTCAGTATGAGGGATTGCTGCAGGGATTGCTCTTTCAGGAGAAGTGAATGCTGCTCGTCAAGACTTGATGAAATCTGCTTGGTTTCCTTAGATAGAAAACTTTTTGACCAATCTGTGTGATTTCTTTGAATTTGAGTTGAGATGACGTGTGTTGTGAATTGGCGATATATAAATAAAATTCAATTGAATTGAATCGGAAAGTAGATCATCCATTCAGTTTAATTTTCAGTTTCAGGAATTGGGCATGCTGAAGTAAACCATCTTCTTGTCGTAAGTTTAAGTAATATGATTCCTGGATTGTTGCTGAGATACTTGAGTACATGTGCAGTATACATGTCATGTTAGACCTTTGGCTCTCACGTAACAGGCTTTTTTCAAAATGTCTGAAAAATCTGTCACAGTCTGTCTGAATGTAGAGATCAAATTTGGTGTGTTGCAATTTTAAATCTGGTACAACGTGATACCAGAGCATCTTTTCCTATCATATCTTTATGGTAACTTTAAAACAAAAGATTTATAGTTGTGTGACAGAAACTTGTTATGTACTGTTCTATCCCACAGATATGAACTTTTTTCAATTTAAGCTAAATAAATAGTAGATATCAAGAGGGTCAGGTGGGGGTTTGAGGGGCATCATTTAGTCTTTTCTAACAAAAACACACATTTTTCGCTTTAGCTTGTTGAAAACTCCCTCTGATTCCTGCAAAGAGCTCAGTGTTAATCAGCTTTGCTTTGAAGAGCAGATTTGTGTCATAGCGTTTGCTGTTAACTGGATGAAACAGTTTAGTACTGTATGTTTTGGCTTGGGCCTTGGAGGCGTAATAGATATCCCCTCACAACCTGAGATTACCGTGTCTGTGAGAGGTGGAAACACCAGCTTCACACTTAAATTTTTGCAGGTCTAAGATCAATGCAGTCATTGCAAAGTGCCGGGAAAGCTTGGAAATAGAAAACTTGAAGCACACAGAGCAGCTTTGCTTCCCTTATTCCATCTTTTTCCCTCCTGGTTTGAGCACAGCTGCATTATGAATCACAGCCAGATGATCTGATAACTGCAGGAGATATTTGATTAGATCAATTAAAACGCTGCAAACATGAATTGAAGTGGATATAATTTGTGCAGCTCTGTAACATCATACATTCGCCATGTTCAAGCACAACGAGGCTGTCTTGTGTCTAGCTTGAGCCTGACAGATAGTTTAGCAGAGTCAGTTTTACTTTGGAAAAAACAACCCCTAATAGCACTAAACAGAAAATCTTTCACATGTTTTGACGTGCTCGATTCCTTGTTGTCCAACTTTATTTTCTTGGGTAAAATACCTGGTCTGCACTTTTATTCCCATTTAGTTTAAAGTGCAATTCTGTGTAAGCGATGCTAAATTTGAGAAACGTTTTGCTTAATATATTTTTGTATGTACAGTCATATTTAATAAATTAGAATATTATCAAAATGTCAATTTGTTTGTGTAACCCAACTAACTAAGGTAAACATACATTATATAGCTCAATTAGCGACAGGCTGATGTTTTAAAGCCTTTTATTTCTGTTAATAATTTTTTTGCTTATGAAAACAACATTTAAGATTACAATATTACATCAAATTGAAGAAAAAATACATTACAGAAATACAAAAATGTGGGCCGTAATGAAAAGTATCCTTAATACTTGTTTAAAGGTTATTTTCAAAAAGTGCTGTTAATCTGACAAATTTGCCTATTTATTAAACTCAAAAACTGTTCCTTAGAAAAGCATTAATACCACTTGATCTTTTTTGATATATATCTTTTTTGTTACCGCCCTAAACTTCAATTCATATTATGGGGATTTTATGTGATAGAACACAAAGTAGCTTACAATTGGAGGTGGAAGGAAAAAAAAAATATATATATATATATATATATATATATATATATATATATATATATATATATATATAAAACGCTTGCCATGCATATGTATTCAGACCCCTCTACGCTTTAATGCTAAGTGTGCCACAATAGTAAACAACTCCTGGGCTAGGAAGGGTGTAAGAGAACCAGCCAAGAGGCCCACAGTAACTTTGGAGGAGCAGCAGAGATCCACAGCCCAGGTAATAATTTTGCCGCTTACTAAAGGACACTGCAAATGTGTAGAAGAAGGTGAGCTGGCTAAATCTGGTTAAACGTTATAATTTACTGTCAAAATGCTGGTGCTCTCCTGAAAACAAACAAAAACAAAAAAAACGGTGGTGGGAGCGTCATTTTATTGGGAGGCTTTTTCTCAGCAACGACAGGAAAGCTGCTCAGAGTTCATGAGAAGATGAATGTTCAGAGGCTGTAAAATACTTGATGCAGGGGTGGAGGTTCACCTTCTGGCAGGAACCCAGGCTTGGATCAGTGATGTCAGACTCAAATCTTAAAGGGCCAGTGTCTGGTGCAACTTTTAGATTTGTCCCTTGCCCTACACAACTGAATCAATTGGCTAAACTTGCTCACTAGCATGCAGTTAAGGGCTGCATTCAAAATGTTCTAATTATGGCTCCTAGCTCCTGTTCCTTGACCTTTCATCAGGTCAACAATAAGAACTCTGTGAGGTAGTGAGGTCAAGGGTCAGCAAGGTGAACCAAAGAAACAGCCTTAGTCAACAATTCCAGCTTCTGATGACTTTTTTATTTTCAACAGGATTCAGAACACTCCTCTCTCCTCTGAGCTTCCAACAGCTCTGTTTTATAATCAAGCAGAAACACACCTGCACTTGAGTGGACCAAACCACAATTAAACAGGGAAAAAGAAAAACACATGAAAACTAAATAGAAAAACAAAAATAAAATTATTAATCTAATTTAGAAACTCCTCTATATAATAAAATGGTCTGCAAAATAAACCATGTAATACAAGAGAAGTCAAAAAGTTACTTTAAAGAAAAACAAAGCAATACTCCTAAAGAAACCCTCTAATTGGTAGAACCCAGCCAGACAGTGACATCACTCAGACACTTAAGCAGGAAGTACTGGGCCGGCCCCTCCCATACTCCTGCAGATCTACAAGGACAAACAATGGTGAGTAAAAAGGAAAACAAATATAAATATACTTTGAAACCAAATAAAACAAATTCAACCAATAATCCAGGAGTAGCTTTAACCTAAACATATAGATGGAAACTGCAACCTAATGCTAACACAAACAAACCCGGGATAGTAAGTGGAGCAGAGCTGCAAACTAATGTTTAAATTTAAGCAAGATGGCCATCTACAGAAAGTAAATCAATCAGAAACAAGAACAAGGGACAAATGGTGAACACAAACTAAACCACTTTGTCACATTCCCCCCCCCTTAAGTTACTCAGTCTTCATAAGAACGAGAGAGGAAATCCGCCACAACGTTCTTCCGTCCAGCCTTATACTGGATCTTGAAGCAATAAGGCTGCAATGATAGATACCATCTAGTGATTCTTGCGTTGGTCTCTCTCATCTTGTTCATCCACTGTAAAGCTCTATGGTCTGTCTCAAGCACAAATTCACCACCCAACAGATAATACCTTAAAGTATCAAGAGCCCATTTTATCGCTAAAGCTTCCTTTTCTATTGTAGAGTACCTCATTTCTCTGGGGAAGAGCTTTCGACTTATATATTGCACTGGTCTTTGGTCACCTTCCTCACCTTGCAGCAACACAGCTCCTAGCCCCACTCCTGAAGCATCAGTCTGCACTGTAAATGGGCGTGAAAAATCTGGACACTGCAACACAGGTTCATTACACAAACAATTTTTCAGATCTGCAAATGCAGCCTCACACTCTGGAGTCCATTGAATCTTGTTGGGGCAAGATTTCCGTGTTAAGTCACTAAGAATGGCTGATCTGGTGGAAAAGTTGGGAATAAACCGACGATACCAGCCAGCTAAACCTAGAAAAGATCTCAACTTCTTCTTAGTTGTAGGAGGAGGACAAGCAGCAAGGTTATCAACCTTACTCACCTGAGGGCGAATAACCCCACCCCCAATGACGTAACCCAAGTATTCAACCTCCGTCTTTGCAATGTGACACTTTCCAGGGTTGATGACTAATCCAGCCGATTTGATTCTTTGTAGGACATCTGTCAGATGCTTCACGTGATCCTTCCAAGTCTCACTGAACACCACAATGTCATCGATATATGCTGCTGCATAGCCATCCGCTCCCTTTAAAACCAAGTCCATCAACCTCTGGAATGTAGCTGGAGCTCCATGAAGTCCGAAAGACATAGTTCTGAAACGATAAAGTCCACTAGGAACCCTGAAAGTAGTTAAATCCATTGAAGACTCAGTTAGTGGAACTTGCCAATAACCTTTACAGAGGTCAAGTGTTGTAAGGTACCTAGCATTCCCCAAATGTTCAATAAGTTCATCAACTCTTGGCATTGGATACGCGTCAAAAACAGAGACAGCATTAAGTTTTGAAAAATCAACACAAAATCTCTGTTTTGAGTCATTTTTCTTGGGAACAAGTACCACAGGACTGCACCACTCACCCTTGGAAGGTTCTATGATCCCCATAGCCAGCATTTCTTCCACCTCCTGTTTCAGTGCAGGCATGAGCTTTGCTGGAACCCTGGAGGTTGTATCCCTGATAGGTGGTTGAGTGGGACTGCGAAGTCGTATGTCATGCTTAATGAGAAGAGTGTAGCCTGGCTTTGTACTGAAAAGTTCCCTTGGCAACATAGCCAGCAGTTCCTCTTGTCGCTCTGGAGATAGATGACTTATATCTGGCAAAAGCTGTTCCCCAAAGTTAGATGGAAGGAATTGCTCTTGAAGCTCCTCTTCATCGATTACAGCACGAGCCCACAACTGCATTGATGGAACTGGACGGTCAATCCACCCTTTCAACATGTTGACATGAAAAACTTGCTGTTTTCTGCGACGATCTGGCAGGTTGAGCTCATAAGTAACGGGACCTACTTTCTTGGTTATGACAAAAGGCCCCTGCCACTTGGCTAAGAGGCTACTTTCAGAAGTTGGCAAAAGAAGCAACACTTTTTGTCCTTCTTTAAAGGTCCTCCTACGAGCTGTTTTATCATAGTTCTGCTTTTGGCGCTGCTGAGCTTCTATTAAGTGTCTATGAGCCAGTTCCTGAAACTGTTCAAGCTTGTCCCTCATTTTCAACACATATGAAAGTGATGTACACCGTTTTTCAGGTTCAGCCCCCTCCCAGGCCTCTTTGAGGACATCTAGTGGACCCCTGACAGTATGACCATACAAGAGTTGAAACGGGGAAAACCCAGTAGACGCTTGAGGTACCTCTTTATAAGCGAAAAGCAAAAACGGCAACCACTGCTCCCAGTCTTTCCCTGAATCCTTAACAAACTTCCTCAACATGGACTTCAGAGTTTTATTAAACCGTTCCACAAGCCCATCGGTCTGAGGATGGTAGGGACTTGTTTTGATTCCACTAATTCCTAGAAGTTTATAAACTTCCTTAAATAAGTTGGACGTGAAATTTGCTCCTTGGTCTGTAAGGATCTCTCTGGGAATACCTACCCTTGAAAACATCTGTATCAGACAATTTGCTATCTGACGGGCTTTAATCCTTCTTAATGGGAAAGCTTCAGGGTACCTTGTTGCATAGTCACACACAACTAGAATGTATCTATGTCCTGAGCTACTTCTCTCCAATGGCCCGACAATGTCCATGGCGATACGAGAGAAGGGGGTGTCTATTATTGGCATAGGAATAAGTGGTGCTCTGTCACCTTTCCTACTCGGAGCTGTCAACTGACACTGTGGACATGATTTGCAGTGTTGAACAGTATCTGAAAACTGTTGAGGCCAAAAAAAACAATTAGACATTCTGGAGAATGTTTTCACATATCCTAAATGACCCGCCCAAGGAACTGAATGGGCCAACTGTAAAACTATTGGCCTTAAGCTTGTGGGAACTACTAACTGGTCACCCACTTTGCTACGACGATACAGGCATTCATTCTTTACAATGAAAACTTCCCGAACTCCTTCTGTAATCGGTGTTGATTCTTGGGAACACTTAGCAAACAGAGGTGCTAGAGAGGGGTCCTGCCTTTGAAGTTGAACAATATTGCTTGGAACCACCTGTAGCTCATCGATCTCTGGTTCCGAACATAACTCTGCAAGTTTTGTCCCCTTTACTTTATCTTGTCTCTTCTGCATTTTGCTTTTTCTTGGGAAGTGCTTTCTTAAACTGTCCTCACCAGGAACTTCTGCATTAGCAAAAGGTAACTCACTCAAACCCAGCTCTGACTGAGACCTTTTAGAGCTAGACCTAGTGATGGCTAGCAGACCTTCACCTGAAATATCTAGATCTTTGTCTCTCTTTGCTAACAGGTCCCCCAGGATTGGCATATCCCGACCTAATACAACCTGATAAGGAAGTTTATCCATCACTCCTACTGTAAGAACATGCTTCTGTTCCTGAACTTGAAGGATAACATTGGTTATGGGGTAAGCGACATCACTACCATGAATACACCTCAGTTTAACCTTACCACAAAATGTGGTGTCTCTGGGAAGACAATCTTGCCTAATAAGGGTGCGGCTACTGCCTGAATCTAGTAGGGCGACACAAGGCTTTCCCTCAACAAAAACACAGATTGTGTGCTCCTGAGCACTAGAGGGTACTACAGACTCATATTCTTCCTTTAGCAAATCAAAAACGCTCTGGTGACAAACACAAGTTTTACTGCCTTGCTGACCTGGGCACTCAGCCTTGAAATGACCAGCTTGACCACACGAGTGACAGACCAAAGGACCTCTCTGTTTAAATTCCCTAACACGACTATTGCCACTAATTGGGGAACTTTCTTTGGGATATTTAGGTCTGTGTCCATTCCCTCCCCCTGACTTACCCAGCACAAAAGGAGGTAAACTGGGTCTCAAAGTCATATACCCTTTTTGTGGGCGACGGGCTGCAAGGAAAGCCTCTGCCATCTCTGCAGCCTCTTTCGAAGTAGAGGGGTTCCGCTCTTTCACCCAGGTTCGAAGATCTGGGCTGAGGACTCTCAGAAACTGCTCCAGCACCACGGCATCTCCAATTTGCTCTCTTGTCTTCTTCTTTGGATTCATCCACTTTTCATACAGGTCTTTAAGGCGTGTTCGTAGCTCTTTGGGTGTCTCGTCCTCCTTCACCGTCGTGGTCCGGAACCTCGCTCTGTAAGTCTCAGAACTTATTTCAAACTTTTCCAACACAGCAGTTTTTACTTTGTCATAGTCCATTATGTCATCAACGTCCATAGCTACATAAGCAGCTCTTGCTTTACCACTGAGAAGTGGTGCCAGATGCAGGGCCCATTCTATTCTTGGCCACTGACATCCAGTTGCAATTCTTTCAAACGTTGTTAGATAATGTTCAATATCTTCATCCTCACCATAGGGCTGCATCTTTGGGCCTTTCCAACTGGTTAGCGTCAGATTGGACGCTTGTGGTTCCTCAGCTGTGCTGGGAAGGCTTCCTCTCTGTTGCACTAGTTGTGGCACCTTTGGTCTTACTGCAGGCCCAGGAAGTGTGTCAGGATCAGCTACAGCACCCTCCAGCTGCATCAGATGCTCTCGGCGTTCCATTTGGACCTCCTGCTGAAGTTGACTGAACTGGTGTTACATCTTCCTCCACCGTTCATCTTGGCGTTGTCTGTCCTGCTCCCGTTTTTCTTCCTGGTCAGCATGCTGCTGCATCAGACCTTGCAATAAAGCTGAGAGTTCAGAAAAAGACTTTGCATCAGGGCGCTGCTCACCAGAAGCTTCTGGCAGGTTTTCCTCAGCTTGGGCCTCTTCTGTGGAACCCTCCATTGGCCCCTGATGTCTCTTTGACTTGGCTGATTTCTGCATTGTTGTCACCTATCGGCCTGGAACCGCCGCCGCTGCCACCATTTGTGAGGTAGTGAGGTCAAGGGTCAGCAAGGTGAACCAAAGAAACAGCCTTAGTCAACAATTCCAGCTTATGATGACTTTTTTATTTTCAACAGGATTCAGAACACTCCTCTCTCCTCTGAGCTTCCAACAGCTCTGTTTTATAATCAAGCAGAAACACACCTGCACTTGAGTGGACCAAACCACAATTAAACAGGGAAAAAGAAAAACACATGAAAACTAAATAGAAAAACAAAAATAAAATTATTAATCTAATTTAGAAACTCCTCTATATAATAAAATGGTCTGCAAAATAAACCATGTAATACAAGAGAAGTCAAAAAGTTACTTTAAAGAAAAACAAAGCAATACTCCTAAAGAAACCCTCTAATTGGTAGAACCCAGCCAGACAGTGACATCACTCAGACACTTAAGCAGGAAGTACTGGGCCGGCCCCTCCCATACTCCTGCAGATCTACAAGGACAAACAATGGTGAGTAAAAAGGAAAACAAATATAAATATACTTTGAAACCAAATAAAACAAATTCAACCAATAATCCAGGAGTAGCTTTAACCTAAACATATAGATGGAAACTGCAACCTAATGCTAACACAAACAAACCCGGGATAGTAAGTGGAGCAGAGCTGCAAACTAATTTTTAAATTTAAGCAAGATGGCCATCTACAGAAAGTAAATGAATCAGAAACAAGAACAAGGGACAAATGGTGAACACAAACTAAACCACTTTGTCACAAACTCTATCATGAGGAGCAAAGAAGCTTTGGACTACTGTGCCGATTTCTGACAACCTTTAACTCATACGGCAAACGCACATGGAAGATGCTTGTTAAATCCAGTCCTACAGCCTTCCAAAAAAGAACTGCAAAGTCCACGCTCTCTTCTCTCTGGACATTTTTGTTAATTTCTGGGAGGTGGGCTGTGCTTATACATCATGTCACACAAAGAATGGTGGGATTCCTTATGGTTCCTTGGCATCAGTAAAGGGCATTGCAAGCTCCCTATGCTAAAGGAACTATGATGGGAAGCATACAGGCTCCTTTTCACACCTCCTTCCTTATTGACTGTACTATTCGGACAGCATGACAGCATCATGGCGACCACTGACACACTAAAATGGCTCCAGGTCTTGAAATAAAGGAGCAAAGATGAATGGGTAAACACAGGAAAAATTATGTTTTCCTTCAGTTTCACAGTTATGCACTACTTTGTAAAATATACCAATGACTGGGGTTGTAATGTGACAGAGTGGGGGAAAAAAGTTCAAACTGTACCAATACTTTTGCACGACACTGTAGTTTCATATTAATGTGAGCTCCTTTTTTTTTTTTTTTTTTTCACTCAGCAGTGACTTCAGTCACCTAAATTCAAACCCCTTAAGCACGGAATAAGTGACGGTTTTTCAGAACATTTCCTCTTTAAGACCAAGAAAGACAGAAAACAAGATATGCCATCAACATGGTTGCACAGATCTTTTAAATCAGATTAAGGTGATTTTGCTTAGATGACACCTACACTAAAATAACATGTTTTCTTTCTCTCAGATCTAATTTTAATGTTTGTGGACAGATTAGCGAAAGTATTGATTTGAGCAACTAACAAATGCCAAAGCAGAAATGATGCTTCCTCCTCAGTTCAGTGAGAGTCCTGTTGAATGTGCTGTGTCTCTGTGCAGCAGAAGAAGCCAAAGACAGCTATCTGGAGGAGACTGAAGTGAGCACATGTAAAACAAGAGCAGACCCGGCATTTCTTCTGCAAAAGCCTTTCAGTCGGGCTAAATTGGAGACCCGTGCAGACTCTCTTCAGGTACCATATTTGCAGCACATTTAAATTTATTGCTGTAAATTCTGCAGCTCTTTGACCCATTACTCCACAAGTCTTATGGGATGCAACTCCTCTACAGGGAAAAAAGCAGTCGGACTCATCTGGGCTGTTTTTCCGAGATGGAAAAAAGAGAATCGATTACATCTTGGTTTATAAGAAGTCCAGCCCGCAGGTGGAGAAAAGGTGCACGTTTGAGAAGAATTTACGAGCCGAGGGCCTCATGCTGGAGAAGGAGGTGAACGTTCTGGCTTGGTCTTAAAAGACCTTTAACTCTTCCCTCTCCTCGTCATTAAAACCGTAATTCTTCCATTTTCAAACTTCTGAGATGTAAAACTTTGATGTTCTTTCATTTGTCTTTGACAGCCCTCTTTGACGAACAACGACATCATGTTTGTGAAGGTCCATGCCACCTGGGACACGCTTTGCAAATATGCAGAGCAGATGAACATTCGTATGCCTTTCAGGTAACAATACAGGGAGAGAGATGGTCTACAGACGCTTTCAAAGCAGCTGCTAACGTTATGTTACATGTTTGTCTGTTTATTTTAGAAAAAAATGCTACTTCACCGACTGGAAGAGCAGAACCCTGGGCAGGTGAGATTTACCATGTTTTTTTAAGGAGGTTTAAAGATTTAGTAACACAAGATGATGAGGATTTTAGCATTATCTTGAGATTTGATACACTGCTAGAAAATCTTGAAAAGTCTGGAATATTTGGTTTTCTAAAGATGGGTAAGAATGGAAAACAGAAAACTGAGTATCAAATAAAGTCTGTGTTTATGAACTTATTTCAATGAAAACATACAATCCTTTTTAGATTTTAGATGATTACTCTTTGATTTGGTTTGGTTCTGCTTTGAATTTTTGTCATATTTAAGAGATTTTTGTAAGTTTTTTTTTCTTTACTGTTGTCAAACCTGTGCTTTTAAATGTTTAAATCAGTCCAGATGTTCCCATATTAAATGTTTTAACTAAGCTAAGTTTGTTCAGATGTCAAAAAATAGTTACCTAGTCCTTTAACGTTTTGCTTAGTGAGAAGTCTGCTTCAGCCCGAAGTTCTGTCATTATTTAAGGAAAGAAATAGATAACAATACTCAACAAACTCAATATTTTATACTTAAATGTCTATTATGTGATGAAAATATGCTGAAAAACTCATAAACAATGAGTCTTGAAAGCATAGACTCACGAAATGGAAACCTTGTATCTCTGTTGCAATCAGATTCAGAGGTTCACAATAGCTCTAATTGCCCTATACAACTCAATCAACCAATAAAAGTCCAGCTTTCACAAAGCATTTTTCTACAGATAGTGGAAATTTGACAAATAGAAAATCAGTCTCCGTTTCCTGAACAAACAAGCAGTAATCATAAAGGTTAATTGGGAAAAAAAAGACATTAGAAAGAAAGCCAATAAATCTGGAAGTGTGCAGCTTTAATTTTGTAATTCTTTTAAAACGACCTGCATTCTACAGCTGATAAATTGTAATGATCTTCTCTATGGAAGCACATAAAGCTTCATGTTAGCGTGGTTCACCTACTTCTGGCTTCTCCTTTTAATAACATACTTTCCAGTGAGGAGAAATGGAGCCGCAGAAGCTCATTTACATACTATTTTTAGATAGATGCACTTCGCTTTCATCTCATCCTCAAACTCGGTGCCGAAATTTAAATTTCATTTGTTTCGTCCCACTGAGATGCAGACAGAAACAGTTTGCAAAGCCGTTAAAGTGAATGTATAGCAGCATGTTACGTCTGAAAATGAAAACTGAAGATTCTGCTCTATAACATTATTGTACATTTTAAATCAGTCTGCGACCTTCACTAGCCAACAAGCCGTTTTGCCCTCAGTCCAGCTAAAGAAAATGTGTTAAGAACAGCAAATGTTACTGTCACTTTTAAAGAACCAACATGTTATTTCTACTTTTAGGTTTTAATAAAAGGAAAACGTAAAACTTTTGCAAAAAGAAGATTGCTACATTTTCTTATATAGGATGTTGATATTTGTGGGAATAATGTGAAAATCGCATATAGTTTATGTGAAAAGTAGCTGTAAAAAAATATTACAATCTCATGTTAAAATGAGGCATCATCTCTCCAAATTGTCAGCATGCAGCATTCGCAGTTTGGTTTTGTTTTTTTTGTAAAAGCCATAGTTTCAGTATATTATGGGATCCTTATTTCCTGCATTTGAGGAATACTTGGCTGCAGTGTGCCGACCAGGATGATGTTTATTGCCAGATACCAAATCCTGCCAACTGTGATTAAATTAGGCTGTGATTTGGTTACCTGCTGGCAGGGAGAAGAGTTAAATGTCAGCTATGATTGGATGCTGCTGGAATAAGAGCTGGCTTTGTTTCATGCTTCGTCTTTGGCAGTTCGTCATTTGAATAGTCTGCAGTCGGTTCATTAAATCAAATGCATTAACTAATCTGTTTCTTCTACCTACCTGTCTTTGTTGAGCTTAAGCAGAGTAACATGGATCTGTGAGACAGTTTTATTGTGTAAATGTTCATTTTAGTTCAATTTCAACACTGGTTAAGTCTTGTGAAAGGCATTTCACACTAGAACGGTGCTCCTTTTAAATGAAGACAAAGTTGTAAAAGTCCACAAAGAAGGATAGACACCATAAAGGAAAATAAGGACATATTTCAATGTGCCTGACAGGGGATCTGAAAATTCTGCCAGACGAGAACATTTGACAGATTTATTTTAAAGAATAAATTCCGGGGAGACAGGAAACGTCAGGAGGCAGAGGGAGGAAACGGGTTAGTGGCTGCAGAAGAGTTGAAGATGGTAAAAAGAGTCAAAATAGAAGCCACTAACCTTTTCAGAATCCAGACAGGGCACTTGGTTGTGTTCAGTAGCTCCTCTGTCCTCCAGGGAAGCCAGCAAGCAGCTTGGCAATGAAGAGAGCTGGCTTTTAACTGAGAGACAGCGTCAGGTAGAACGGCAGTGGCTTGATCCGAATCTAGGGGACAGGCGATGGTAATGCAGGCGTAATCAGAGAGATGGGCAGACAAATCCAAACGGCAGGCAAGGCTCGTAGGTCATGGAACAGAATCAAGGTCGTGGCCCAGAGATCAGAAGCTTGGTAGAAGTCCGACAAGGCAGGGAAATCCAGGCGACAGGACTGAGGTCGTAACGGGGTGAACAGTCAAAGGCATGGAAGGAACACCGGCCAGCTACAGGCAAAAAGGTTCAATAATCTACCGCTGGCCAGAGGTGGGTAATCCAGATTCAGAAAATCAAACGCCGGTCCAGAGATTAGTTCCAAACATTTGCATTTCCAGCTCCACAGCATTGACAGGAACTAAAATCACCTAGCTAAGTGGACAGGATGAAGGAAAACTAGACAGGGTTTTTACTTTCTGAAGCCGGATTTATCCACCTGTGCTGTTGGCTTTGTGGCTGTGGAGAGTTAAAATAGAGCAGGGAAATGGGGTGGGGGGCACAGATCTGGTCACATATTTGCTAAATTATCTTTGTTCATCTGTATATCCTCACATTTTATGAATCTGTGGAGAAATCTGTATAAACCCTAGTTAAAATGTACATATTCAATAAATTAGAATATTATTAAAGAGCTCATTTGTTTCAATAACTCAGTTCAGTAACCATTATTGTTACAGTTATATTGATGAGGGTCGTCCAAACCTTTTGCTATGTGGGTGAAAAATGGTCAAGTCAAAAGTACTCACCGGCCGCACTAAATGTGTTTTTATTTTTTTAACTAAAAACACCAAAAATTGTTTTGTGTTACCAGCTTCAAAATATATGAGACAGAATATCTTTGGAAGCACAGTTTTTAATTTTGCCACAAACCACGTAGGGAACAGAGCAGACGTGTGGAAGAAGGTGGTGAGATTATACGAAAATAAAACCTTTTGGCTCACATGCAAAACACAATGTGTTGTGGAAAACAACATCCATGGTGGATTTGACCTATTATCAATACCCCCAAAATAGGAAAATGAAGTAAATACAATCTCAGTTGAACTGTTTGATGTATTATTTAATTCCAGCGTGCAACATCACTTAAAGATAGGTTAATCGTTTAGGACGTTTCCTATTCTTAAGCATACAGTTATTAGTCCCAGATTGCTAACTCTCACTCTCACTCTTTCTTATAAAATAAAATAATTGAAAGTTGTGCCTATCTGTTCTGCTTATTGTTTGCATGCTTTTCAATCTGCAACTAGAGGTGTATAAGGCAGCTCATCCTACACAAACAGGCCAAACCAGGTTACACTTTGTAGCCCCTACACTGAGAACGAACTATAATTGTAACCCCCCTCCCACCCACCCACCTGCACCCCAGCTTTGCTTCATGTAGACAGCTGTAACTGTTCCCATATTAACAAACTACGCCTAGATGCTGAATTAAGAAGACACTTTGTTTGTAGAGTATAGGCATAAATCAGTCCTCATTTTCTGATTTCTGGATCATAGTTTGTGACGCTTAAAAGAAAAAATAATACGGTTAATCCTGCAAACTGTATTTAGCCTGGCTCACATGTTCCTGTAGAAACGTGCGTACAGTAAATAAATAAATATCACAAGCACATGTGCTTTAAAACATGTTGCCTGTGGCGGGGCGGGGGGCATCAAGGTTGTGCGCTGAACAAGGTTAACCGGCATCCATCATCTCATGCCGAAGTCAACAATCTGCTCGATAATCTGCCCCATTAATCCTGTTTTCTCTGTGCGCCTGTGCAGCAGGTTTCATCTGAGGTGTCAGCAGATAAAAGGCTGGCTCCCCCGAAATCCCATGAAGCTGGACAAAGAGGCCCTGCCCGACCTGGAGGAGACTGACTGCTACACGGCTCCCTTCAGCAGGGCACGCATGCACCAGTAAGATCGCTCCTCATGCCCTGATTAACACCTCACAAGCACAATCACAGCGTCCCATAGTGCCAGTATAGGCATACGTAATGGTAGAGATATGAATATGACCCATCACATCCTCCCCTCCCCAGATCTCCTCTTGTTGGATTTAGAAGGCTGGAGATAAAAGCTGCGCTTGTATTTTTTATAAGTTTCAGCCAACAACTCTGAAACCAGAGCAAGATCAGTTCATCATGAATAAGGCATCAGAGAAGAGCAGCAGCCGTCCATTAAATAATTTCTTCCTCGTTTGTTTGTGGTATTTTATGACGAAAGCCTCTTTCCGATGGAAGCCAGGACAAGTTCTGTGATCTCGTTTCTCAGAAAAGCATTTCCATCTTTCCACTCTTCCTCCTATGTCTGCTTGGTTTTTTTTTTTGGTTTTTTTTGCTGAGTGGAGTATTGATTCATTAATGAGCAGAAACTTGACATCATGAAATGTGTCTAAATTAAACTAACCACCCCCTCCCCCCCCACCACCACCCCCGTCACAATGGCCCCATCTCGCATTACGGGCTTTGAAGGGACAATGGCCTGCTGCACGATGAGTAACTAAAGGAGCGTGTCTCTTCTCAGTTTCACTGTCAACAACAGAGAGAAGTTCTTCTCAAATTCCACCCGCAGCAGAATAGTCCATCACGTCCTGCAGCGCACCAAGTACGAAGACGGAAAATCAAAGATGGGTAAAAACATATTCCACCCTTACTCGGTTCCACACATCATAAACGATAGTCCCATCAGTGAAGCACATTATATGCAACAGTCTATATGTATGGAAAACATTTAGTCTTTCTTTTTTTTTTTCAAAAGCAAATATGTGTAAAATAGCACACTTTAGGTCTTAAAACACTCTCTTTGAATTTGGCTTTAGGGGTTTTTGTAGAATTGTGAAATAAATCACACCCACCGTTTTGCTTTTACAGGATGAAACTAATGTCTTGCGAAAGTAGTCACACCCCTTGAGATTTTTATTTCACATTTTGTCACGTTACAACCACAATATCTGATGCATTTATGGGGAACTCATAATAAACCAACACAAAATATTACTATTAGTCATCCGGGAAGGACTCAGAGTAGAGCCGCTGCTCCTCCACGTCGAGAGGAGCCAGTTGAGGTGGCTCGGGCATCTGGTTAGGATTCCTCCTGGACGCCTCCCTGGTGAGGTGTTCCGGGCACGTCCCACCGGGAGGAGGCCCAGGGGAAGACCAGGACACGCTGGAGGGACTATAGGCCCGTTTACACTACACTTTTTTAACCGAGCCGAGACCAGTCCGAGCTCGGTAACCGAGATAACTCTTGTGTGTAAACGGTCAGCAGACTGAACCAGACCGCGCTAAACCTAACCGGACCGCGCTAACTGCAGACCAGCTCTTGGGTAGGTCTCGGCCTGGTTCTATTTTATCCCGGTTTCTGATAACGAAGAGCGCATGAGCAGACCGCGTCATGCCCTTACAGTCAGCTGACTGTCAGCGGGTTTTCCGGCGTGTCTGGCTGCACGTCCCGATTCACACTCCATTCAGACAAATTTCAGACATTCATAATAATACTAGCTTCCTTACCGTGCCACACGGTTTCCAGAGATGATTCTGCTTAGCAGCGCAATGAACCTCAGTGTCTGTCGTTGTTTCCGGCGTCTGTAAATCCTTATTAGACGTTCGTTTGTCTCATCCACTTCCCAAAAAGCCAACTTTCTCAAATAAATTAACCAATGGTTGCCTTCTTCCCCTGACTCTCTGCAAACACCGAAATATCACAATATCAAGCATAACTTCCTGAATGTTACGGGCGCAGCTGTGTGTGTTTTGCTGCTACCGCCTTCAATCCCAGAGAGCGGTAGTACCGCAGATCGCCACTAGGGGGCGATGAGCAACCAAGGAACCGAGATAAGCTTTGTGTGTAAACGGGTCGGCTTGTCTTGGATAACTGAACCAAGCTCGGACTGGTCTCGGCATGGCTCGGTTTTTAGGTGTAGTGTAAACGGGGCTTTAGTCTCTCGGCTGGCCTGGGAACGCCTTGGGATTCCTCCGGAGGAGCTGGCCCAAGTGGCTGGGGAGAGGGACGTCTGGGCCTCCCTACTAAAGCTGCTACCCCCGCGACCCGACCCCGGATAAGCGGAAGACGATGGAGGGATGGAAAATATTACATGGTTTTTAAGTGGAAGCCAAAGTTTTTTTTTAATTCTATACAAATAAAAA
This sequence comes from Fundulus diaphanus, assembly GCA_037039145.1. Taxonomy (NCBI): domain Eukaryota; kingdom Metazoa; phylum Chordata; class Actinopteri; order Cyprinodontiformes; family Fundulidae; genus Fundulus; species Fundulus diaphanus. The sequence goes on from CM073134.1 coordinate 30,019,737, forward strand.
TTTTAAAATCTGTGTTTGTATTCAGCTGCCCTGAATCAACTTTTACGAAGCATGTTTAGCTAAACATGACTCTAAAACCTCCGAATTAATTTTTTTTTGCCCATTTGTCTTTGGAAATTAGCTCAAACTCTGAAAAATTGGGTGATGGGCCTCTTTTTGCCACACATTGGATTTAGTTCTGGACTTTGATTGGGCCATTGCAACACATGTATATACTCTAAACACTTCCAGTGTAGCTCTGGCTGTAGGTTTAGGATTGTTGTCCTGCTGGAAGGTGAATCTCAATGACAAAGAGCCTCTAACAGGTTTTCATCCAGGATTATCTTGTATTCAGCTCCATCTTGCCCATAACTCAGCCGACTTTCCTTTCATCACAGAAGACAAAACATTTTAGATTTTAGCAAAATTGTTCATGCTTTCTCTCACCCCTGCATGGTTTGTGACTTTTATGTACAGGGGTTGGCCAATGAAACTGAAACACCTGGTTTTAGACCACAATAATTTATTAGTATGGTGTGGGGCCTCCTTTTGCGGCCAATACGGCGTCAATTCGTCTTGGGAATGACATATACAAGTCCTGCACAGTGGTCAGAGGGATTTTAAGCCATTCTTCTTGCAGGATAGTGGCCAGGTCACGACGTGATGCTGGTGGAGGAAAAAGTTTCCTGACTCGCTCCTCCAAAACACCCCAAAGTGGCTCAATAATATTTAGATCTGGTGACTGTGCAGGCCATGGGAGATGTTCAACTTCACTTTCATGTTCAGCAAACCAATCTTTCACCAGTCTTGCTGTGTGTATTGGTGCATTGTCATCCTGATACACGGCATCTCCTTCAGGATAAAATGTTTGAACCATTGGATGCACATGGTCCTCCAGAATGGTTCGGTAGTCCTTGGCAGTGACGCGCCCATCTAGCACAAGCATGGGGCCAAGGGAATGCCATGATATGACAGCCCAAACCATCACTGATCCACCCCCATGCTTCACTCTGGGCATGCAACAGTCTGGGTGGTACGCTTCTTTGGGGCTTCCCCACACCGTAACTCTCACCGTGGGGAAAACATTAAAGGTGGACTCATCAGAGAACAATACGTTTCAAATTGTCCACAGCCCAAGATTTGCGCTCCTTGCACCATTGAAACTGACGTTTGGCATTGGCACGTGACCAAAGGTTTGGCTATAGCAGCCCAGCCGTGGATATTGACCCTGTGGAGCTCCCGACGGACAGTTTTGGTGGAAACAGGAGAGTTGAGGTGCACATTTAATTCTGCCGTGATTTGGGGAGCCGTGGTTTTATGTTTTTTGGATACAATCCGGGTTAGCACCCGAACAACCCTTGCAGACAGCTTCCTCTTGCGTCCACAGTTATTCCTGTTGGATGTGGTTCGTCCTTCTTGGTGGTATGCTGACATTACCCTGGATACCGTGGCTCTTGATACATCACAAAGACTTGCTGTCTTGGTCACAGATGTGCCAGCAAGACGTGCACCAACAATTTGTCCTCTTTTGAATTCTGGTATGTCACCCATAATGTTGTGTGCATTGCAATATTTTGAGCAAAACTGTGCTCTTACCCTGCTAATTGGACCTTCACACTCTGCTCTCATTGGTTCAATGTGCAATTAATGAAGATTGGCCACCAGGCTGGTCCAATTTAGCCATGAAACCTCCCACACTAAAATGAGAGGTGTTTCAGTTTCATTGTCCAACCCCTGTATTTCTGTCAGCACTTTCTTTTTTCCCACTCTTACGTAAAGGCCAGATTTGTGGAGTGCACGTCTAATAGTCATTTCAACAGACATCATCTTTTCGGCTTAGGTAGAAGGCCATGTCTTGTCATGTTTGTACTGCAGTTGTGCAATTCCAATTCGATTTAGCTTGTTGAACTGAACATTGCTCCGTCAGATGCTCAAAGTTTGGGATAGTGTTTTATCACCTCACCCTGTTTTAGACTTGTCCAGATGTTTGACCCTGACCTGTCTGCTGTGTTCCTCGGCCTTCATGAACCTGTCTGGTCACTGATGTTCTCTAACCTCTGCGGCCTTCACAGAACAGCTAGATTTATACAGAGATTAAATTAATTAGATGCATTCTGAATACACTGGTTGCACTGCATTTTATTTTTGGCGTGTCAGAATAAAGGAGAATGATTTTTAATCTTACAAAAGTTTGAAAAGCAAACATCCCCCATCTTCCACTTCACTAGTATGCATTACTTTGTACTGGTTTGTGGCTTGAAAATTAAATGAAATACACTAGATGTTTGTTGTTGTAACGTGACAACTGATCAAAAGTTCAAGGGGGTTGATTATATTTCTGCAAGCTCTTAGGATCATCCAGTTTATCACAAATCTGCACCCGCTTTTGTTTCCAGATTGTTTCTCTGTTCCCACTTGCCTGGCTTCTGCCAACATGATTTGCTGATTAAATTTTGGCTTTGTAGCGCTGGAACGGATTTAGAGTTAATATGTTAATACTTGTGATGACTTTATTTTCGCGCAAAAACAACATAACATCAACTTGGCTCCAAGAGCGGGAAATCCTTTTTATCTTCCCCCTGTCCTCCTCTGGCTCTCACAATCCGCTTTTTTGTGAAAGAGCACCAAAAGAAACTGCACTCTTGTCCTCAAGTCAGAACCTTTTTCACTCGGTAGAGAAACTGCAGGCAGCGCCGTGAATTTAGTGAGACTTTGCAGCAAGAATTTGCAAGCACTGCAGTAAACTTAGGCGTGAGAAGTGCTGCAATCATAAAGCGTCACTTTAAACTAGCTCTAATTCGGATTTTCACTTCTATAATTTGGTAAATTGTTATAGCTGTGTGGCCTTTTCTTATTAATGACTGGTGCTGAATTTTTAATGTGGTGTTATTCTGGGTGTTTGAGACCATTTTCTTCACTTTACTGCAGGCATCAACCGCTTGCTGGGCAACAGCACATACGAGGCGGCATTTCCCCCGCACGAGGTGGGCTGATCTTAATTTGAAATTAAAATTTTATGGATTCAAGAATCAGGAAGAAATACAAGTGGACCTTTTTTCCACATAGGCAAATGTAAAATATATAAAACAAATAAACATTCAAAAACTGAGCAGGAGAAAAAAAAAACTAAGTATTATCTGTAAAATGAGACAGTGGAAGATTTTCTAACTATTTCTGTCTCCCCAGGGCGGTTACAAGAGCAGACATCCAATTAAAACGCATGGTGCCCAGAACCACAGGCATCTTCTGTATGAGCGCTGGGCCCGCTGGGGGATCTGGTACAAATACCAGCCTCTGGACCTCATCAGGTAATCACCTTTGAAGCACAGCATCATGAGATATTTTTGGACCCCTGCTTTTTTTTCTCAATTTGTTTTTGTGGTCTTGGTTTCCTTTGAGCATGCAGCGTAAAAGCTGAGTTGTTTAAATGCGACACAAAGTAATCCTAGCAGTTCATTTTGTGGAAGACATAACATCCCAGCTGGGCTCTGTTCTGTTTTGTTATGTAACTTTCCTCTGCTTCACATTTATGAAACTTTAAGCTGTTCACTTTTATTGGCTGAGACTTCTGTTGTGTTTGACTTATATTTCACGCCCTTAAAGGAATTAGACTGACAGGGGAAGTAGTTTAAGATTTGTGAGAAAAAGTTGTTTTCTCTTTATTGACAATGGGTGAGGAATTCCTACGTTTCTTATGTGTTAATTAATTACTGAAACATTGTGAGCTTGTGCACTTTATACAACTAAGAGATAACAGGAAGTGTTAAGTGATGTGAACAAGACTGTTTTTTGCTTCTCATTCATTATTTTTCATTATATCTTTATGGGATTCTGAAAATACAGGCATGTGGGATATGTTACTGTCTTTTCTTCAGACTTTGAATGTAAATAAATTAACATACAACACTTATTGGCACGTCTGGTAACGATGCAGAAAAAGCCTTAAAGGTACATACATAGTTATTCTCTATTTATTGTCGTTGCCTCTATAGACTGGGCAGTCCATTCATGAAAGAGCAATCTGGGCCGACTTCTCTGGGCGTGCACTTTGCTGAGTCTCCGCCGTAATCAATGCATTAGCTAGAGAACATGGGCTAACGTCAATATTTATAGCTTTCGTACCTCACACATCACGCGTCTAAACAAAAGACCCGTGTGGTCGCAGATGCAGATGCTTTTTCCCATTATATCATGGGATTACTTTTCCCTCATATTAATGGTTAGAGTTTTCTACATTTCTCTCTCCAAGATTATGTTACTTCAGAAAAATATTAGTTAAATTAAAGTCTTTTAACACATCTTTTCCAAGATTAGCCATAAAAGCAGAGGCGCTGTATTATTAGAAACATAAAAAGTTCAAATATGTTTCTTGTAAGTTTTTGCATGTAAGTAATGTTATGTTATTCTGTACTACGCATTACACATCCAAAATACACAAATTACCTAAGTAAAGATGTATTTGATTGCTGTAAAGTTTTTCCTTGTTATGGTTTTAATAACACAACAAAGAATAAACATGTTCTGTTGCAAAATAACAATTAAAAGGAATTTATTTTAATTCAGATATATCAAAACATATAATAAGACCAAATTGTAAACGTCTCCTGTTTAGATGGTCAGTTGATGGCAAAGTTTGATTTGCTGTAAAAGACTTCCGCAATCCACAATAAATTTAGTTTTAATCATCTAATAGAAAAGAAATGTTGTGAGAAACTTCCATCTTGGTGATTTATGCTTAAGTCATTCCTCCTTATGTCACAAAAAATTCACAATCAAACATTTGGAAACCTGCCAGTACAGCAAGTAGTTGAGTTTTGCACAGACTGTGATGTTTTCTCTAGGAGATTCATTCTTCACTGTTGAATTGCTCCAATGTTTTATTCACCGCTTTCTTTAACAGGGAAGAGTTTTCGCACTAATTTTGCACCATGTTTTCTCCTAATCTCGCTTCTTAAGTGCTGAGAACATATTCTGCCTCCATTTATCTTTCAGCAGAACTTGTTTTGAAAATGCATTGAGCTTGTTAAGTTTTAACTTTCAGACGTTTTTGTGCTGAGGATGCAGAAAGGTTTTCACTTCAGTGCACCAATGCTGCAGCAATCCCTCACAATTTTGTTATTTATTTTTTATTTTGAATTTGTTTATTCTCTATTTTATGTCTGGGTGATGGATCAACTTGAAACTTTCAAAGTCCTTCATACTTCAACTTGACCTTCTTCCACTGGCAACAATCTTTCTACAGTACTTGCTTGCTGTTCCTGCTTTTTCGCATCAGATATTTTACTATCATGTTATGCCAGCCAAACGCTTAGAGCAATGTTTAGAGCTTCCTCCTGTCAGGATGTTCCCCTTTGTGTTGGTCAGCCATACCTATATGTAACCCAGACACAGCTTAACATCTGCTTTTCAACTGGTTTCCTCAAAGGAAGTGGACTGCAGCTTTGGGCATACAAAGCAAAAACAGAAAGTCTTTCCAAACAAAGCAACAGCAATCCTTCCTACATCCTAAAGAAATATAATCATGTCTCTTCACATAAGTACATAGTAGAGGCTAACATTATCAATATGTATCTATAATACAAGAAACCATAAAAAATGTAAAAATATAAAAAAGTGAATGACTGATTAGAGGTGAAGCTGATCAGAAGATTTAAGCTTCGGAGGTAAAAAAAACAAAAAAAAACAAAGAATTGTTGCACTTTTTTCTGCAGGGACCCTTTTGAAATCAAAGAAAACAGCAAAAGTCTTCACTGTAAAAGCATAGTTATGGTATAAATGTTTCAACTTATTTATTAAGGTAGTTGCCAATAGTTAAAACAATATTTTGATTCTTGCCATGTCTGTGATGTCATTACCCCCCCCCCCCCCCCCTCTTCCCCCAGCCCCCCAACTATAGCAAACCCTGGCTTAGTGCGCATCATGGCTGATGATTGGTTGGTTAAGAAAAACTGTCTAGCCATGAATGAAGCTTCACAGTTTGTATCACCTGACACTTCCTGTTGTTTTTATGCACTGCCGTACAATTTGTTGCACTGGATTTTATTTTGGGATAACAGAGTAAAGGGAGTTCAACGCAAATGGATGCCACACTTTTAAGATTTCTATTTGAACAAAAAAAAGCTCTTTCCACTTTGCAATTATTCACTGCTTTCTGTTGTCCTAACACATAACATGCCAATAACAGCACAGTAAAGTCTTTGATTGTAATGGGGAAAGGTCCATGGGATATACGCTATATGATTACTGCTGCCAGGCCCCATATATAATCAGATTAGTATTTTTTATTGCTTATCTTTATAAGAACCTTTACCCTGCATACAAAAACACACATTGAACACTGACCTCTAACAGCTATTGGCTCCTGAGATTATCTGCTCTTTCGGGGTCATCTGGGAGACACGCGTCATCCCAACGGAAAATGTGGCCGCTGTGGTTTGAGGAATAAGACACGGCCATCGATTTGTTTCGCATCACAATGACCTTTCAGTCGACAGCCTCCTTAATTCCTTAAGCTGCCACCCCAGAGCTAACTGACTACTCCCACAAGGCGACTCTGGAAGTACACTGCCAAGGTCAATTAAAGCTCAGCGTAGATTATTACTAAATTTTAATCACTGTCTGCCTTTGTGTTGCTCCTAGGCGGTACTTTGGAGAGAAAATCGGCCTATATTTTGCGTGGTTGGGCTGGTACACTGGCATGTTAATCCCTGCAGCCCTCGTTGGTGTTTTTGTCTTCCTGTATGGGTTCTTCACGATGGACTCAAGTCAAGTGAGGTCAGTTCACACACCGAGCTTAAAATGTCATGAAAATGCCCTTTACCTCATTTGTTCAACTCTAGAAATGTGTGTTCTGTAACTCTTGGTTAAACGTCCAAACTCACTGTCCCATCAGTAAGGAGATCTGTGAAGCCAACACAACCATCATGTGTCCCATGTGTGAGGAAACCTGCAAGCCATGGACGCTGAGTGACAGCTGCATCTTCGCAAAGGCGAGTATTTATTTCGACTTCACCTGATCACATCATGTCACTCTTCCTCACTTGGGTTTCTCCTGTTACAGGCTCAAATAAGCCCCAAAACATCACAGAATCATAGGAATCTAGCATATATCATCATTAAAATAGATTTGAATTTAAAATTTTCATTTCATTTTTTTGGGAGGGGGGTGGGTCACAATTAGGGAATTATATTCAAATGATACATATTCAAAAAAATATTTCATCAATTTACTTTTCAGACAGGGAAAGAAAGTTTTTTTTAATCTTTTTTAATTCACTGTAAATAAATGCAGTTATGCCATTTTTAGTGATCTTTGTGCCATTGAGTAATTTTTCCTGACATTGCTTCTCCTTCTTGTTGGCTTCTTATGTGTGTTCTTTTTATTATTAAAAAAAAAACTCAAAAATAGAAATTTTGTCCCCCTTATTTATTCATGCTAAATAATTGGGGGAGGGGGAGAATCTAGACTTTAATATGGGGACATTTCTTCAGGGAACAAAAAAATGTGTTTAGAAAAAAAAAATTAATCGGGTGGTGGTATGGTTATGTGTAATAATGAATTTCAAACTGTTGTAACTGAAGCTTGTTCTTTAATTTCTACAACTGAATAATTTATGACTTTCAGTTTATCTGGAGTGAAAACACGACCTGACACTGAGGCTTTTCAAATACAAGACCATTGGTCAGAAGAGACTAAGGCTGAGCTCTTCAACAAGAAGTACTCCATGGGGTTACTATACAGTCTACTGTATAAGTCAGGGAGGCAAAAAACCATCTATCCATCGTATAAACTTGCTTATCCATGCATCAGTGAAATTTAGAAAGTCCAATGAATTCAAACTTCGTATTTTTGGATAGTGGAGGGAAGACAATGTACCTGGAGAAAACACCAGCATGTATTGGGAGAACATGCAAACTCCATGCAGAAACACCACCGAAAACAAGAAAAATTAAAAAAATGGAAGACCCCATGCAAAGATTCAAACCCATGACCTTCTTGTTGCAAGGCACCAGTCCAAACAACAGCTCCTACTGTATGTGCAGCCCTGGAAAAAAAACTGTGTACAGAAAAATGTTTGTATTTCAAAACTTTATTTCCAACCTTATTGTTTAAAAACTGTAAAAGTCCAGCAGTCCCTTTATCCGACCAACCACCAAGCCATCAACCCACCTTACACCCCTCCCTAAAGACTCCATTTTTGCAGTTTTCACATTTAAGGCCTGACCTCTGTAGAGACATCTGCCATAGATCAATAGTGAACTAGTATTAAAATAAACTAATTAAGGCCAAGACCTTAAATGGGTGGTGACATCATTGTATAAACTATTTTGTGTAGATATTGCTGCAAATGTAAATTCTCCAAAGGATTTCATGTAAAAAAAAATAACGTCAGCTTTTTTGTAGGGGGTTATTTTGGCAGGCCAGATTTCCCTCCTCAGTAAAAGGTTGGCTATGATAATGATATGCGGCTCTACCTAGTTGACTTCGCTCTGAAGTCTCGGCGCAGGGGGGAAGGGAAAGCTGTTTGCTGGATGCTGTGCTCTAATTGGAGAATAGGAAGATAACCTGTTTTCTGATCTGACCGGTTTTCAGCCAAGAAACAAAGCTGAGTAGGTCCTCTGGTACCCACTCTTGACATTCACACGGCCTCATCAGTGCACAACAGATCATATTATACCTCCAAAACCTCAGAAAAGGGAAATTTGTTGTCATGGTCCCTGTAAAGTTTGAATGTGAGGGGCGAGCCCGTGGTGCAGGAATAGCGCACTCAGGTCATGTACGAAAGGCCTTTAGTTCTCGACGCGGCTGACCCAAGCTCCACTCCAGCATGTCTTCCCCCTCTCTCAGCCTCCTTTCCTGTCAACATACTTTCAATAACAAAAGGGCCAGTAGTCCCACCACCGCACCCCCAAAAAAGTGCAAAAGACATGAAGTATTGCATGAAAAGTGTACAGGAGCCCAGATCCCAGGTAGGTTGGTTGTAAAGCATGGAAAGCACCACATTCCCAATTGGTAAGTACAGTGATGGAAGTTTTATTTCCAAATCCTTTTTATGTTTTAAATATGATTGTCCTATTGTCGGTGATGGGTCACCATTGGGTCGTTCAGCAGGCAGAAAGACTCAGGAATAGCTCAGCAGGCTTAAAATGAAACAACCCAGGGTCCAGAACAGTCTACGGAGATTGTGGAAGGATAAATGCTCAAGCGTTCCTCTTTCCATGCTCCAACCTTGTGAAATATTAAAGGAGTAGGCTAAGTGCTCTCATGTTGGCAAAGGGCTGTCGTACAAAGTATTGATGGTGGCTCTAACAATAACTCTGCAACCAGTTTTGTAAACGTGGGATTTTTTTTCCCTCCCCACAATGAAGTAAAATCCTACTCCAATGAAAGATTTTTCTTGAAACATTCACATATGTTATCCGTATATTTACCAGAGTGCCAGTAAACGCGGCTGCTAATGTAGACCCGACAAGCCTCACGTTTGAGCCGTGAATTCCCTTCAGGTCCGCTTTAAGTGTTTTCACTTCCCCCACGCCGACCTAAACTAATCAGTTTATGGCTGCCGCTTTATGAATGCTCTACAGATGGGAAATGCTGTCCAATCTGCTTATCTGACTCCATGACGAGCAAATAATTGTTTTCAACCAAAGTTTCGCTAAGCCCTAGGGTCAGGAAGTCTTTGAAGTGCAGCTCATCAGACGGTTAAAAGTAAAGTCGCCCAAACCAACACTGTCCAAAAGTAACAACTCTCTCTCGGGTGTTTGTATTTGCAGGTAACCCGTCTGTTCGACAACGGCGGCACTGTGTTCTTTGCCATCTTCATGGCTATTTGGGGTAGGTTTGTTGTTCTACGCCGGCTGCTTCTCTGTGTTTGTGCCGGGCTCAGATTTCAGCTTTCCTCTCAAACACATTATGTTTTTTTCAGCTGGGAATTTCAGCACAGTAAACACTCAATGGTGGAAATACAGAAGAGCTTCCCTCTGTAATGTGTTTGCTGGAAGATAAATCATGGCCAGCTCTCCCTGAGTGACTATATGTGTGCTGTCTTGATGTAATTAGTCGGATAGTTGGCCTTATCCTCAGAGGGAGGTTATCGTTTGGCTCGGCAGGGTTTCTAAACTGCACGGTGATACCGGTCCGCTGCGGCTGCTTCCCCACAGCTGCATCCTCTTTATTACCCAGTCTGCAGCGTTTCATCGTTCTACCAACATTGTAAATCTCTTCACCTGTGCCAGTGGGAACAACCTGCATTCTTTGTTCTGTTTGTTGGACTAAATGAAAGAGAGGAAGGTTCATCTCTGAATCCTACTCAAAGCCTCTTTGCCATGTGGAGCAAAGTAGCAGGGCTGAATAAATGCACTTCAGGTCTGCTATGCGCATTTGTGAGGTCAACATGAAAAAATGTGGTGCAGGCTTCTAAAAAAAAGCTGCTTCTCTATCTCTAAAAACAAAACTCTGTGACGCTGAAATATATTAAACCTCCACACCTTTAGTCTAACAGCAAAGGATTCAAATTCTGTAGCTTTTCTAGCCCACAGGTATTTTTATATGGCCTAAAGGAAGGAATTCATACATTACATTTATTTTCCTTTAGTAATATTTATCATCACTAAACAGTTTATTTGGACTAAATGATCAACAAAGCGAAGAACAGAGACAAAAAATATAAAACATAATTTTTTTTTGAATTTTGCATACTTATACATGCATAAACTTAAAATATTAATGTTGCTTGGCTCGTTAAGTGTAGAAAAAAATGAGAAGGTGTGGAATAATGTAATTGTTCACAGAACTTATGATTAGTTCCTTTTAATTTTAATACCAAATATATCAAGTCTGTGATGAGCTCATGCAGAACAGATGAGCTACCGTACTTGCTGAAAAAAACTAAAGTCTGCATGCTGCCCATGTGGTAAAATATTCTTTAATAACAATCAGTTCTCTACCCCTGACTTCCATATATATCATACTGTTATGTTTCTACTGACTTCCACATGTATATAAATGCAGTGGCTACGTATGACAGAAAAACTGAAACTGCACATTACTGAAAACACCCCATTCCCACGGTGTAACAGGGTGGCTCCAGCATCATGCTGTGGGGATGCTTTTCTTCAGCAGGCAGAGGGAACCTGGTCAGGGTTTATGGGAGATAGGTGGAACCGATTACGGGTCAATCCTGGAAGAAAAAAAACCCTGATAGAGGCTACTAAAGTTTCTGGTAATACAGCGACAGCTACACTGGAAGGTTCAGATCAGGGGTCTGAAATGCCTTTACTCAGGGGCCAATCACCTGCAAAATCTTGGTCCTTGGTCCAATGTAGCTGAGTCAAATGGCTGGGTAACATGCCCAACATGAAACAGACTGAGGGTTGCTAATGGCCTTATCAGTTGAACTAGGTGTTTTGAAACTGACATACTGAACGTTGCAGAAGTCCAACCACTGGAGTCTGGCGTTGTAGACCTCTTACCGACCTAAATCCAGTTTGGAAACTCTGGCAAGACTTGAAAATTGAGTTAGAGGACCTGTTTCCTCCGATCAGAGGATGCCACTTTACAGTTTCACAATGACAAATTCTGGCCAAGCGAGAGTGGTAAGAAAACTTTAGGAAGTCACTGCATATGGATATGTGCATATGATTATGATTTTTTCTTTCGCAGTGTGTGTGTGTGCCACCTACTGTTTCTGAAAGCCTTTTTTATGGTGACAAAGCAGCAGACGTAAACCGCCCTGACAGTCACAGAGCATTGTTTCTTGTGCGTGCAGCTCCCGTCACAACTGAGACCAACACAAAGGAAAAGAAAGCCTCCAGTCTGAAGGCTTTACGCTAGAAAATAACTGAATGCTTAGGCTGAACACTGTGCAAGTAAAGCCTTCATACTGCTGACATTTTTCTTAACGTCTGCACAGAGGCGCTGCAGCGCTAGACTGATGGCTGTAATCTGTTTCCATAATGGGCCTTGCACATCTCTGCAGCCTGCGTTTCACTCAGGATGTCTGACCATGATGGGCTGTTTGCTTCTGCATTGTATCCTCAGCGATTTCTCATTTGCACACACTCCTGATGTCTGCTTCATATCAGAGTAGATCAATAGCACGATAAATTCCCGATTGCCTCTGCAGCGACCGTATTCCTGGAGTTTTGGAAGAGGAGGAGGGCAGAACTGACGTATGACTGGGATCTCATCGACTGGGAAGAAGAGGAGGTACCTCAGAAACAGACCTAGTTTTATTTTTAATCAGCCTGCCTCAAACATGTTGTCTGGTTTGGTTTAACTCGAGTTCATTACGTGCTGTTTTGTTCCTCAGGAGGAGCTGAGGCCTCAGTTTGAAGCCAAATACTCAAGAGTGGAGAGAGTTAACCCCATCTCTGGAAAACCCGAGCCCTTCCAGCCCTTCTCAGACAAACTGAGTCGGCTCATGGTGTCTGTGTCTGGAATATTCTTCATGGTAAGCCCCTTGGTCTCTGTGTAATCGGCCTGTTTGGCATCTGGGTTCACCTTGTCTGGCATGAGCAGCAGTGGTGTAATATCGCCCCCTGCTGGACAAAGAATATGATTGAAGCAAATAATTATAGGGATTTTCTTCTCACGTTATTATAATATATTATTTTCATTATTATAGAGAACATTAATAAAAATGGCAATTGTATTTGTAATGATCATTTTTACTTTTCCCCCTCCTCTGTAATATTATATAAATATTAGTTTATTTTTCTCTGTTGCCCAGTTGGTCGTTGTCTCCTCAGCCGTAGCTTAAGTTCTGTCGTCTCCCCATCATATCTGCTCAGATTTCCCTCGTTCTGACCGCCGTGTTTGCTGTCGTGGTTTTCCGTCTCATTGCGATGGAGAAGTTCGCCTCCTTCAACTGGGACTTTGTCCAGAAGAACTGGCAGTTCGCCACGTCTGGCACCGGCGTCTGCATCAACTTCATGATAATCATGTCTCTTAATGTGGTGGGTGTCTGGACAAGCGGCGTCTGCTTTAACGCTCTGTCCAACAAACTTTCTGTTTCCTGATGACGTGCAGAAAATTTCTTGTGCAATAATATTTTTCAGCCTTCTTTGTGCCTTTGTTCCTCATGAGTCTTATTTTGTCAGGTTTATGAAAAGGTGGCCTACCTGTTGACTAATTTAGGTGAGTTTTTTTTACACTCATATCTTCAAGATGCTTTTATATTTATGTACGGCTGCAGAGTTCTTTCCCCCCTCTTACCCCTTTACACCTCTGGACCCCTGATCCTCTTGTCTAGAGCACCCACGCACGGAGTCTGAGTGGGAGAACAGCTTTGCTCTGAAGATGTTTCTCTTCCAGTTTGTGAATTTAAACAGCTCCACGTTTTACATCGCTTTCTTCCTCGGAAGGTAAGCGCCGTGAACTTTGCACACTATCAACGCATTTTCACACTGGCTTTATAGTTCAGACATCATGTTTCATCTCTGCCTAAGCTCCATCCTGTCCAAAAAAAAAGGAACAAACTGTTGTTCTTCTGACATAATTGTCACCCTTAAGCATCATTTTATTGCCGCTGTGAGTTTATTAGCATTTCTCTGATTGAATTCAACAGCCTAATTATGCTTTCCTCAATATCCTCAGGTTTGCCGGCAGGCCTGGAAGCTACAATAAGCTGTTTAATCGATGGAGGCTGGAGGAGGTGAGTGCTGTTGTGATTATTTCAGAAAAGCCTGAGTTGATTGTCACTCTCTGTGTTGGGATATATTTAGAAATCTCAAGGGATTCATCTTTCTAATGATCCGCCCCCCCCCCCCCCCCCTGTTTCTGTGGGAAACCATTCATCCTGCCCCTCAGTAACACGGATTTTCAATCATCAGAAAGGGAAAGGGGGAAAAAAAACAACGAGAGCGAGCGTGTCTAAAGATGCGTTAATAACTTTGAATCATAAGAAGTGAAAAATGGACTGTTTATCATTGCAATGTCGTTTCCTTCTCAAGTGTCACCCCAGTGGCTGTTTGATTGATCTGTGTCTGCAAATGGGAGTCATCATGATCTTCAAACAAATCTGGAACAACTTCATGGAGCTCGGATATCCGTACGTCATGCATCGTTACAACTCCACACATTGTTCGCCATGAAAACACACTGATTCTTAATGATTTCAATTCACTGCTCCGTTTATTTATTAACTCCTTTATTAGTTTTTTTGCCTTTCAACACTAACATTTGTGGGGGGAGGGGGGGGGAGCAAACATCAAGTCTGTCCTTTAAAGCCTGCCCTGCATTTGTTAGAAATAATTGCTTCCTGCGTCCTCAGCTTGCTGCAGAACTGGTGGTCTCGCAGGAAGATGAAGAAAGGAGGAGGAGGAGGAGGAGGCCAGAATGTGGAGAACAAAGCCAAGCTGCCACAGTGGGACAAAGACTGGAACCTGCAGCCGATGAATGCACACGGACTGGTGGATGAATATCTGGAAATGGGTAAAATGTTGCACTGCTGAAAACTTTATTAAGCCCAAAGAGAAAAGAAAAGTTGGATTTGTTTGTGTTTTTGCCTTCCTTTATCTTTGCTTTGCCACAAGTTGAGTTTGACATTTTAGCCATATTATTTAATCAGAAATTATAATCGTTTCTGACTGAATATCTACAGACAAATGCACATTTGTCCAACAATCCCAAAAAAGTAGCACTTTCTCTGCTATGTTTGGTTTTTAGTATGCTTAGAAATCTGAACTTTAAACTCAAGTTGTAATTTCGAAACTCACCATGATCTGAAGTGGGTCACATGCCAAACGTGGAGCGTGGAAACCACTGTTTCTATCGTCTTTCCGGCCAAAATAAATTGGTTACAATACAACACGTTGTAAAATATCCACATAATGAAACACAACCTCTGCAGAAGCAATTTAAGCTAAATGATTTATGCTCAAACATCCAGGATGGTATAAAAACTGAAAGCTGAAAATCTAAACTCTTTTGCTAATATTAAAGTCTGAAAACGTCTTTTCTTTTGCAGTTCTCCAGTTTGGCTTCACCACCATTTTTGTAGCCGCTTTCCCTCTGGCTCCCCTCCTTGCTCTGCTTAACAACATCATCGAGATTCGTCTGGATGCCTACAAGTTTGTCACTCAGTGGAGGAGGCCCATGCCAGCGCGGGCAACAGATATAGGTTGTTTTTTCGCTCTGTTACTTTCAAATTCTGAGCTATTTCGAGATCAGAGATGCAGCGTCCCCTTTTCTCACCTCCTGATTTTTTTTTTACACCCTTTATTGCTGCCCTTAATTCCTGTCCTCTAGACTTTACTCCCTTTTACCTCTGATGCAAATAGACAAACTAGGATAACCTTTTGCCCTTGTTTTGTAAATGAAGTGCATGAAATGGTCCTCACCCTCTCTTAACATCTCCAAACTACTGTATTAATTTTTACAGTGCCTTGTTGCATAAAGTATTATACCCAGTGACAGCCATGAGGCATGTATTGCCTTAGGAGGGCTGAATACAAATTGAATGATTTATATTTCAGATTTCAATTGGTAACAAATCAGCTATTTTCCTTCTTCTTTAACATACATTAAAATGTATGTATAAATAAATGTGAACAAATATTTGCAAACCACCTGCTTCCCAGACCTCCATTCATTGAGCTCTGAACCTGAAAGAAACGCCTGCGGCACAGACAAGAGGACGGATGAGTTTTAGCAGAAACAGTCCAGCCTATGGAGATGGACACGGATCTCTACATCCTTTCCCTCTGTGCAGCCATATGCTATCCCCCCCCCCCCCCATAAGATCACAAACACCAAATTTCCCTTGCTCCACTGAGCCCTTCATGTTGCAGATTCCTCTGCTAATAAAAAGCAAAGTTCTCCCTGAAACCTTTAGAAAAGCTGAGGTTTTTTTATGCTTAACCTGACATTTACTAATAGCTTAAAGCCTAATTTAATACAGACATGCATTGTGTCTCTAGTGTTTTCAGTAAATATTAGATAACGCAGCGTTTTTGTACAGAAAAAGGGGTGAAAGTGTGTGCCTCAGCTCAGTTGGAGACCATATTAACAGAAAAAGAGACAAAGCAGCACATTGAAAGATTCGGCCGTGTTTTCCGAAAACATAAATGAAAACATATTATTTCCTCCCCCTTATTAAGTCTTGTGGGTTTTTCTGACCTTTGCTGCCTCTCTTTATGATAAATACACTATTGAAAATGTTTGTTTTCCACAGGTATCTGGCATGGGATTCTGGAAGGTATCGGCGTTCTGGCAGTCATCACCAATGCCTTCGTCATCGCAATAACCTCGGACTACATCCCCCGCTTTGTTTACGCCTTCAAGTACGGCCCCTGTGTGGACAAGGGGCCCCACCATGCAGATGAGTAAGCGTTAAACAAAAGTGTTCACAGCTTGAATATAGCCGGGGGTGCCAAAAAGGTGTTGTGGTCTGATGGTCTCTCTTCTCTGCAATCCTCTCAGGTGCCTGCAAGGCTACATGAACAGCAGCCTGTCTTTTTTTGACATGTCAGAGCTGAATAACACCATCCAGTACTGCAGGTACAGAGACTACAGAGCGCCGCCTTGGAGCTCAGTGCCCTACGAGTTCACCCTGCAGTTCTGGCATGTGTTGGCTGCCAGGCTGGCATTCATCATCGTCTTTGAGGTCTGTCCCTGCGCTCTTGTATGATATATATATATATATATATATATATATATATATATATATATATATATATATATATATATATATATATATATATATATATATATATATATGGTGTTACTAAAGTAAAAATGTCAGAGAGTCACTTTCGGTTACTTCAAGCTTTGATTAAATGATGTTCCTGATGCAGGTGATCATATGTCTAATACTTATAGACTAGAGAGTACAGTTCCTGTGTTTGCTACAACAGGTTTATATTTATGGCGCCTTGCAAAAACTGTTTTACCCCTTGCTTGAACTTCAGCACATTTTGTCACGTTACAACAACACCCATCAGTGTGGTGTTCTGTGATAGACCAAAACAAATTAGAGCCTGAGTCTGAAGTGCAAAGGAAATTCTAAATTGTTTTGTTTCTATTTTTTCGGAAAATCAAAAAATGAGAAAGCGTGGCCTGTATTTGCCTTCAGCCCCCGTTGAATCGGTACTTTTCAGAACCAGAAGTGTTTATGGGTATGTTTTTACCAGCTTTGGACGTCTAAAGACATAAAGCTTCATAAAACTGCTTAAACTGAGTCAGATTGGATGGAAAGCATCTGTGAACATCTGTTTTCAAGTCTTGCCACAAATAATCAGTTGGATTTAGATCTGGGCTTTGATTGGACTATCCTAACCAAATTATATGCTTTGACTTTAACCCTTCGACTGTAGCTCTGAACGCTTAAAAACCCTGTCCTCCTTGTACGTGATGTCCTGCCCCAGCAACTAGAAATAGAAATACCTTTAGTGTCCCATAATGGGGAAATTCAGGCAGTGGCAAAAACACATAGACAGTGTTATGGACTAGATTAGGTAAGATGAATAGAAAGATAATTTAAATTAATTACAGCTAATCTAGAGTGAAAAAAGAAGGAACTTATCAGAAAGCAAAAAAAGGAAAATATTCCGCAATTATTAATTGACAATCTGACATATTGAGATAAAAATGCAATGTTCAAGTTAACTAGAGGAAAGAAAACAGCCGATATACGGAACGATGTGAAAAAAATATGCAATATGGATGACTGTACAAACAAACGCCTCAGAGTAGCTGCAGCCTGTGCAAATGGACATCAGCGCCTGAGAGACGGTGTAAACGATTCCTGATCAGATCAAGAACCTGTGCAACCACTCACGGGCTCGCTCACCTGTTGGTCCAGCATTTTTGCTCCATCAACTTTTGACTGGCTACCCCGTCCCTGTTACAGAAAATCTTCCTCACAGCATGATGCCGGCACCGTCATGTTTCCTTTTACACTGAGACCAAACAGTAAAGTAAAAAAAAGTAACTTTCACTACTTAGTGTCGGCCGGTGACATAAATCACCATAAAACAATCTGAAGTTTGTCGTTGTAACTCAACAAAATTTGTCTGATTCCTTTTTGCAAGGCACCGTATATTTATCCCTTAAAATATGCATCGGAAACGTGCAGGTATATTTTGTGGCTTCTCTGAGTACTAACCAGTGCCGATGTCTCTTTCAGCACCTGGTGTTCGGCATCAAGTCCTTCATAGCGTACCTCATTCCTGACATGCCGAAGGACCTCTGCGATCGGATGAGGAGGGAGAAGTACCTGATGCAGGAGATGATGTATGAGGCAGAACTGGAGCATCTCCAGAAACAGCGGAAAAAGAACGGGAGGCGTTATCACCACGAGTGGCCTTAGCCTTAGCTACCCCCAATGCGTCAACAACTCATCACTCAGCCCTCAGCTCACAGACACCCCCCCCCCCGCCCCTTTGCTTATTTATGTATTTCAGCTTTGAGAGTCTAGCTTTGCGCTGCTGATAGATTCTCTGCACCAAAGACATCCCGTTGAGATCCTCTCCCTGAACTATTTCTGGAGAGCCTTGACTCCTCTACTCCTCGTTGTGTGAACCCCCCACCCCACCCCGCCCCGCCCCACCTCCCGGCCTCCCTCAGCCAGCTCCATCCAGCAGGTTGCCCTTGGATCTGTGCCCTGTCATGGCTTCAGTGGGAAAACCTTAGCAATTGTAATGTTTACTATGCAGATCAAAGGCTGCAGATCGACCTCGCTCACTCTCAGCCCCAAGCCCTGCAGCCTCTCTCTGTGTGGCAGCTAGCACTTTGCTTTGACTCTGCATGGCAGCGCGTTTCTTTCTCTATATTGTCGCCTTGGGCAGAGATATGTGTGCGCGTGGCTTTTAACATTTACTTGTTGCCGAGTGACACTGGTGATGTGGCTACCAAATAAGACTGACACTGCGTATTGCCCTTACAGCATGTTCACTGACGTTCGCAGATACTTCATGGGCTGCGAAGAAGAAAAAAAAAATCTGAGTTCAGTTCACTTGTGAAGGGTGTTGACATCCGTCCTGTGCATTTGACAAAGAAACCTATAAAGTGCATGGTTAAACCTGTTTTGTACCTTTTTGATAGACAAACTCCTTGTTCTGAGGCCTGGTTCATGTGAGCGCGTGTTGCGTGTTTATCGATGTGCTTCTGCCGAGCTTGGCTGTCCTGAGTTGAGGAAATGCAAATTTTGAGACGTTTGTTTGTGCCTACAGCATCATCATCATCATCTCAGCATCACTGCAGTCCGCAGCTGCGTCACAAACATCACGTGCGACCACGGTCGTCCAGCACATGCTTTTTTCTTTTAATCAGGAAATATTTTTTACGCTTTGTTTTTGCTGTAAGGTCCCTAAACTCTTCCCGAAGAGTTTGGTTTGTACACGAGTTACACCGCAGTACCTTCCAGGGGCTCAGCGTTGCGGCGACGGCATACGCTGTATGTCGTAACCGGACTCCCGTCGTGAATAATGCGTGCGCTTGCATCTGCTCTTCCGTTCGTCTCCCTGCAGTCTGTTTTTCATTTGCCACTGGGAGCCATGGAGTGTGGTTGAAACTCGGATATCTTGGAAATACCTGCGGCTTGGATATTCAGTTCTGCAGACAGCGTCAGTATGCTGTTCCTCGCTTGCGGAGCATGAAATGCACGCTTCTGTTCCAGTGTTTCAGAAAGCACCCAGTCGACCACAGCCTCAGCTGCCTGCTTCAGATGGGAACTGGAAAATTCTGACTTTGTTAGACGTGGTGTTTAGATGTGTTCAATTAAGATGTCGTGTATTTTAGCTGCATGTTTCTTTCTGTTGAACTTGAGAAGTAAAAACTAGACTGATTTTAGCCTGCTGGAGTCGGTCAGGATTAGTCACTCAGTCATGCTACAATGAAGAATTTATGGGGCCTTGCAAAGATATATTTATGCCACCTAATGTTGCAGCCTCCATATCATACCATGTTTACTTGAAAGGCACTTTAAAACAGCCACAGCTGAAATGAAGTGCTGCACACCGCTGCAAGCTATATACCTACATTAAAAGAAGAAAATATATATAAATACGACGTAAGACCCATAAAAGACTAAAACAAACAAGGTCAAACTAAGTCTTGCTGGTGTTGAAAGCCAAGGAATAAAAATAGTCTCAACTTTACAAACCAACATAAAATCGTTCATAATTGTAAAGTGGAAAAAAATGATACAGTACATGTGTTTCCCTTTTTTTTTAATTATAAATCTGAGAAGTGTTGCATGTGTTTGTGATCACCCGCTTGTGCTCGGTATCCCACATTCCAGTGCAACCGATTGCCTTCAGAAGTCATCTATTTCGAAAGCTTCTGTTGAAAGAAAGTCATCCGAGGACATGTTGGCTTTCTGCCTCATGTCACGTGGGGGACAGAGCAAACATTTGGTATTGATTGTTCAGATCTCATGAGATTACCGCTGAACTTTTTGGTCTACGTGCAAAACGTGATCTGTGTGAGAACCTTGAAAACATCATATCCATGGTGAAACATGGCGATGGCAGCATCATGCTTTGGAGATGCTTTTCCTCGGCAGGGACAAGGAAGCTGGTTAGAGTTGATGTAAAGATGACTGGAGCTAAACGCAGAGAATTTATGAGGGGGGGGGTTGGATAGTGTTAAAGAGTTGAGCCTCCAAGCAGAACATCTACCATAAACATGCAGCCAGAACTAAAATGGGACGGGCAGAAATTTCAGGTCCTGGAGTCGATGGAGGCATGCCTGCTGTATTTAGATTCTACCAAGTATTTACGTGGGTGCCGTGAATATAAATGCATGCTTTGCATATTTTCATTTGTAAAATAGATTTTGAAAAGCATCTTATTATATTTTATATATTCTTATATTCTTCCACTTTGCAGTTATGTGCTACTTTGTGTTGGTCTGACAGACAAATTCCCCCCAAAGAATGATGTTAAAATGCAAAATGTGAAAAAGTTTAAAGGGTGTGACTACCTTAGCAAGGCACTGTATTAATGTGAGGGTTGAGTGGTTCATACTGGTCTTAAGCAGTATTATGAACTGTAAGCAGGAATTAAACAGGTGAAAGCAAGGAATGTGACTACCCTGTGTGCATTGTACTGCGTTTCACAAGATTTATTTGAATGTTCTTGTAGATCATTTTTTTACTCATCCAATGTTTTTATACTTTTTACTTTTGCACCATTAATCCAGGTTTCCATTTTCTCACACTCAGACAGACAGCGCAACGTCCACATTTCTCAGGTGTCCGCTGAATGTTTGCAGATGATCGGATTTTTATCATGTTTTTTAAGATTTTGGCTTTTTTGTTGTTGTTGTTTTTTAGCAATATACTGTTGTCCTGCAGGGGGCAACAATATATTGCTAAAAAAAAGTATTTAATTCCAGCTGTTTTGTTTCACTGCTGCTGTTAGCTTTGTAATGTAGATCAGAAATGGCCCTTTTTCTGTTGAGACCCTGCTGTCCAAAGCAGGTTGTTGGTTAAAAACTTGTGCTTTCAGGTCATGTTTAGTCCAATGATTCGCTGTTTTATTCACACCTTCTAGTTTTTTACGAGTATCTTCCCTGCTATGTGAACACTGAAAATCTATGCATGTTGTTATCCTCGAGTGCTACTTTTCTTTTTAGCAGAAGCAGATGTAAATGCACTGGTACGGTCGTACTGTAGAGTATGCATGTCTTTAACTGCTGCTTTCAGCAGAGCCTACGTCTGTAGAGTTATTAAACATATCACCTCTATTTTTTCAGTGTTGTTCGTTTTTGCAGTCGCGTCAGGATTTTATATTGTTGGAGTATCTCCCAAGTCACAGCTTTGGACTCTGCACTGTTCAACATCATCTGTCTGGGAATTTCAAGGACATTTAGATGTGGATTGTCAAACTTCCTCTGCTTGGACACTCATTTGGCAATTGTAAAGATGTTTACCCATGAACAGCTCAAGTGTTGTACCTAAAGGCAAACGAGGGGGATATAAGGATTGAATAATGACCAGGGATGACCCTGTTACTAATCATTTCTAAATGGATCCTCATCAGTTCACCTTCTCACCGGTACAAATGCTGCACAGCGGTGGAAAGGTGCCTCTCCAGCCTTCTACCTTTGGCAATAGCACAACATGGGTGTTGTATAATAAGTAATAACGGCGTGACCTTGCACATGCCCGATAACATAGCAGTCTAGCGGGGGATTCGGCTTCATGTGGTATGCTACGCCTCCTAACAAGATCATGCTTGAGCAACAATGTAGTTGATGTGGAAGCACAGTGACGTCAGCTCATAGATTTAACCATAGTCGGGTGATACGACTGTATCGATAACATTGTTTACTTCATTACTGTTTACATGTACAAACATTGAAATGTAAAAAAAAAAATGTGTAAAATACTTTGGATATCACTCTTTTCTGTAATAAACCATGGATTGTAACTTTTAGATTAAATCTGAGCTTGTTGTTGTTGTTTTTTTCTGCTTTAAAGTGCATGAAGCAGAAGAAATGGCTGTGAGCGTTTATTATCTCTAACTAAATCTGCTTATGGAGCAAACCGAAGCCAACTGGACTGCAGACGCTGTTTTCTTCTTCTGCCCTCGCTATTATCAGAGACCACAAAACCGCCAGGCCAAAGGCTGTTCATATAACATCCAGTTAAAGAAGATTGTGTTTCTATAACAAACCATCTCACTCAGTGTTATTCTACCACATCATTAAGCCTCACGCCGCTGCGTGCTTGGCCCTCGGAGATAACTGCTTTTCCATCTTGCACAAGCCTTGATTTTCATTTTTTTACGGCACGATCTAAATACAGCAGAAGAAACATCAGAGCTCTGATGACAGATGGTTCATACTTTAATTATTTCCTCCGTTATGTCGCCCACGCCGTGATATTTCCTTCCACCTTCTCTGACTAACCGACTTTACATAATATGCCGAGATTCTCAGGGACGGATCCTACAGAATACAACAGAGAGGATACGTCTTTATTGTGCAATAATATCGCTTTATATAAATCCATGTTGAAGCTGAAGGCCTGCAGGCAGAAATCCAGGCTGATAGATGTTATCGACTAACACAATTGGTGAACTGGAGGCAAAACTAAGTGAAAGAGAGGGAAAGGCAAACATAGGCTGAAGCCTAATGTTACTGTCTGATATGATTACCAGGGCAGCAAATGATATTACCTATAGTTATGTCTTTTGCTGCAGGGTTTGTATCCACATCTATTCATGGACGTCGAAATATATATATATATATATATATATATATATATATATATATATATATATATATATATAATAAAAACTAGAGATTCACAGATTAGAAGTTTTATGGCCGTTTACAACTTCCACTTTTCTTTGAGGTCTGTGGATTTGGATTTCGGCCGAACTGATATGATTTTTTTCCCAGGGTCCATGATACATATGAAAAAAATGTACTGCAGTTTTTTTTATACAAACATTAGTTCTGAAACCAACAGATAATGAAGGAATTACGTGACCATCCAATTTATGTTTCAGAGCAAACAGTGCTGTGAAGAAGCTTTTTTGCATCCTTTACTTAAACGTTTCTATTTGCTTTTTTGTCACACGTAGATGTGACAGGTCGCCAAAATATTTTTCATATCACACAAAGACAGTCTAAGTCAATACAAAATGAAGTTCTCAACTCATGATTTCTTTTACTGAGGAAAGAAAGCTACCAAACCAACCTGCTCCTTTGTAAAAAAAAGTCACTGCCCACATTCTTCTTTAGGAACTTCTGGAAGATGGCTAAATTTATGGTTCAATTAAATGATGGCCATTTTTCACCAGAGAATATAACGGGACACACACCTTCCAAAAAGTTCCACTTTGTCTTGTTAATCCACAGAATATTTTCCCATAGTTCTTGGAGATCATCGTGTTGTTTTTTGGCAAATGTTAAACAGGCCTTTGTGGTCTTATTAGCCAGGGTTTTGGTATTGGACGTGTGCAATGGATGGATGCCATTTTTGCTCTTTTCTTATAGTTGAATCATGAACGCTGGTCTAATCAAAGGCAAGTGAGGTCCATTTTAGAAGATATTCTGGGTTACTGGTGACCAAGACGGCTTTGAGGACTTGGAGCAGTTTTTGCAGCCCGTTCCTGGGAAGGTTCAACGCCATTCCTGCTCATCCCTGTTTGTGGATCTTGGCCTTCAATGTGCGTCTCTAGAGTCCCAAAATCTTAGAGGGCTTTGTATCCCTTTCCAAACTGATGGATGTCAATGATTTTGGGTCATATCTGTTGACTCTTCTTAAACGTATTTAGATCGGCGCATCATCTGCTGCTTTTAGAGATCTTTAAGCCCACTTCAGGTTCTAGGTAAGTAGTTTCGCTAACCAGTCCGGCAGCAATCAGGGTCACTGCAGCTAGTGAAATTGAAATGGAAAAAAGCGGTTGTTTACATTTCATTTAGGTTTTACCATGGGTGGCAGTAATGTATTCACATAGGCCTAGTTTGATTTGGATAGTTTTATTCCTCTTAATAAATTACTTATGTCAAAAATATAAATTGTATTTGTCTTACCTGATCATAAAATGGATTTGATGGTCTAAACATATTTCAATCAAAAAGCAAAAAATGAAGAAAATTGCTTTATTTATTTGATTTATTTAATAATTTTTAATAAACTACAAAACTTTTGATGAAAGTACATGCTGCTGGTTGATTTGAGTATAAATAGAAAATGATAGTTTCTAAGAGTTGGGGAGGGGATAATTTTACAGACCCTTTTTTGACCTTTTGATCAGGTAAAGAAAAAATTGTCCGATTCCTATCTCTGCCCGATTGATTGGCACATCTCTTCTAAACTTTTTGGCTTTACTTATACAGCATGGGGCTCACAATGTCGATTTATAACCAATAATCTGAGCTGTGTGAAAACGAAATTTCGTTCTGTATGCACTCTGTGTATACAAAATGACAATAAAGAAAGTCTAAGTCTAAGTCTAAGTCTAATAATGCAGGGGAGGAAATCCTTGTGGTGAAAAGCAATAAAGTTGTATTTATCTAACTTCTGTGGCTGAAATGGAAAATAAGCCCCGGTTATTCATAAAATGCGTCCTCTGTCTATCTATCACCCTATAGTGGCTGTTTCACGGGGCCCCAAAGTGGAACCTTTTGGGTCAATCTAACACTAAAACAACAGTAGCTCCTTCTCACATTTTGAACTGAGCCGTTTTCCAGATCAGACCGACTTCCAGCCACAGCCTCGTGCTCCACTGATCCTAACCAGCTTCCTGCTCTCACACACTGAAGACGTTAGTTCCTCCCCTCTGCAGACACTGTGTGCCTGGTGTCACCAAGCAGAACAGATTTACTGTGAAGATAATCGGCGGGGGCGCTGGTGCTGCTGTCGTAAATCCAACTCGGCTTATATGTAAACAGAACCTGGCAGCAGAGGATGGCTACCAGAGGACGAAGGAGTCAAAGCAGCAATGTCCACAAATCACGGCAGGATTCTGCTAGTTCAGTGCAGGGGGATTTCTTTGGACAATGCAGTAAAAGTGATGGCTTCTCTGGAAAAAATATAAGTTTTTTCACAAACATAATAGAACGATCTTCCTACTTATTTTAGTTGTTACCATCAAACACTTACTGGTTTACTTTAGGTGCTTTAATCAGTCCACCAGTAGTTGAAATTGTCCAGTTTTCCTGGTTTTAGAATCAGGACAAATGCTGAAAGAAAAATGTTTTTCTTGTTCATAAAATGCTTTAAAACCAAGAACAACCACTTGTATCTTAGTCTACTAACACAACAAACATATTTTTCATTGAGATAGTTTGTTTTGAGAAGAAAAATAAATAACTCTGAAAACAGTGAGGGACATCTGTGGTTAACAAACCTAATCTGGACTAAAATATCTAAACTGTTGGGATTCAGATCTGATTTACCATGACATTTAGTATATTAACGATTGACAGAGGCTGATTCCCTTATACTTTCCATGTTCATTTTGTCATGAGTTAGCAGCTATGTTGTGATGCAGTTGTTGGTTTTCCCTCCAGTTCTATTTTTGCTGAGCTCAGCTAGTTTAGGATGTGGCCCATGCTCAGTTCCTGTCAGTTTTGTTGAGGCAGGCATGGTTATGGTTTGGGCCTTGACCTGCTAACACCACATCATCCTTCTTTCCCTGCCACTTTTCTGTCACTCTAATGAGGAAACCTTGATGATTGTGCATTAAAATTAACTCAAGATTTCACATCATAGCAGATGGATTTATGAATCTGTGTATGAAAATAGAATGACAAAATGCAATTGAAAAGTTTTGTTTGTGTCTTTGCTTCATACACCCACGTTTGCTAATACTGTCCTACACCCAGGTATTTTCCATAAGCTACAATTTGGACTAAATTGGATTCTGTGTCACTGGACAATAACTAAATCAGTTTGTTTTGTGAAGTGGCTTTAAAGTGCATTTGTTGATATAATAACTAAACTGAACTGAGTTCCTTTAAGCCATCATCACTCTGAAAGGAGCTAATTGATTTAGGAAAACAAGAAAAATATAGAATTTCTTACAGATACTAAGAACTAATTTAAAACCTCAGACTGATAATATATATTTTTAGTAATCTATCTTTTCCTGCAAGCCACATTAAAATTCATACTCAGTGGGAGAAACAAACAACAACGCCTGAATCTGGAGGTTTTGACTATACAACTTTCTCTCCTATACTTCCAATATTTCAGCAGTTTGCCAGCTGCTCCACCAATATAACATGGCTTGTTTTATGCAAACTTCAGGGATGCATACAGCTCCTCTGCAAAACCTGCTAATGTTGAGGCAGATCATAGCCCCGTCTTTCTCTGCTAGATATATAAACCCATTACTCTGAGGCAACATGTGGCTAGAGGAACGGTGAAGAACGGTGAGAAGTTGGTGTCAGGATGCTGAAGAAACTCTTCAAGAGGCCCCAAACTCAGATGACCTCTGTGGTTCACATGGAAACGACATCAGTACATGTATAAATAAGTTTAAGTAATGCTCATAAACTAATTATTTCATAAAAAAGATATTAAATAGCCCTCAAAACAATTCTCAATATAATGCAAAAAGGTGATGTTTAAAACGCTAATACTACAGATTTCTGTGCACATGAATATTTGACTGAACTTAGCAGGTCAGCAAAGACAGCGGCGCTGAAGGCCCAAGTTTAAACAGGCCCAGCCTGGTGACTCAATGTGAATCAGGTGGAGCAATAGATGAAGAGCCAACCTCAGTGAGAAGTGGCAGCACTGAAGTACTTCAGATGAGTAAAAGCGCTGACGCTGAAGGTAATAAATAGACCTTGAATCAAAATCAATGTGAAAAACTGAGACGATGGAGTGAGCCTCTTCATAGAAAGTCATGTTTATGGCACTGTTGGAGGAAGCGATAGTAGCTTGAGACAAGCAACACATGCACAGGGAGAGCATGCAAACTCCATGCAGAAGCAGCCCAGACAGGGATCTGAACCTTCTTGCTCCAAGGCAACACTTCTAACCACTCGACAACCATGCAGCCCATTTTCCAGAAATATTCTTTATCTTGACTTGCATTTGGAATGTGAGTCTCCCTGCAAAGAGCCCCTCTTTTTTATGACTGCCCTTGAAACATTTCCTGTGTGAGATATTAGCCAGAGTCGCATTGACTCCCTGTTTACATAGTTTGACTTACAACTCTGACCAAAGTTGGAAAAAGAGCGTAGAAGCTGAAATTCCTTTTCTGAATTTCTGCGACCCTCCGTTGGACGGTGAGCCTGAATCCACCGGAGAATCCTGCAGGGAAACCATCAGGGTCCAGGGTTCTGGTCCATTAGGCGTATGTTTCCCTGCTCCATGGAGTTAACCCCAGAACCCTTTTCTGTTACTCGTTTTATTTAGGAATATATACTTGAAATGAAAAACAAATCGTCCATGTCAGAAGTGGTGAGATCAGTATTATATAGGTATAGATTTTGGCAAACATTTCTGAATATTTTGTACTTTTTTTTAGGATCATTAGTTGGAGTACTTTTATTGTCAGTTGCTGTTGAAATTGTCACATTTTCTTTATTCCTTATTATTATTATTATTATTATTATTATTATTATTATTATTATTATTATTATTATTATTATTATTATTTGCAAGACATTTGCTAGATTTATTACTATGATCAAAGTTGTCCACCCACAATCTCTGCATTTGCAATAGTACTATTGCCTCTTGGATTCAGTTGTGTTTGTCATGATTTAGGTTTTCGTTGGTTTATCTTGGACTTTTCTGGACTTGAATCAGCCGCCATCCAATCAGCTCAGTCACCAGTCAGTTAGCCCAGATCAGATCCACCTGCTGCCAGTAATTACTGTCAACTCTGGTCACCTGCCTTCAGATACCTGCCTCAGCCGACTCATCCCTCCCAGAACGTCTCTTCTCATCTTTTGTGATGTGCCCTTCCTCTACCAGTTCCTGTGTGCTCAGCCAGCTGGACTCTTCCGATAAAGTTGCCTGCGTCTGCATGCTGCAGTTCTGCCTGTTTCCCCATGAGTTCCAGCCGCTCGCTCTGCCCGTTCTGGTGGTACCCCGGTCCACATCGCCTGCCACTACCTGCATCTTCTGGTCTCCTGCACATCCCTGCCTGCTAACACCTTCAACCATTATTCATCTGTTAAGTCTGGTTCTGCTTGCCTGCCTCAGCTGCCACTACTCATCCTCGTAGTAAACCTTTTAAAAACGTAACTTTGTGTCCGGCTGGATATCGGGTTCACCAGCATTA
Source organism: Fundulus diaphanus (assembly GCA_037039145.1). Classification (NCBI taxonomy): domain Eukaryota; kingdom Metazoa; phylum Chordata; class Actinopteri; order Cyprinodontiformes; family Fundulidae; genus Fundulus; species Fundulus diaphanus. The sequence continues at coordinate 30,048,423 of CM073134.1, forward strand.
CTCATTACGTAGTTTTTAGATTTCGTTTTTCTTTTGTCATCTTGTGATGTAGCATAAGTTTTTTCTGACTATTTTATTGTCTGTCCTTGTTCTGGAGCTTTTTGCCTTTTTCTTATATAATGAACAACAAATCATTTTGCTGTTCTTAACAACTTTTGCTGCCTCCCAGAGGACACTAGAAGAGATATTAGGCTGGTCGTTTATATTAAAAAAATAGCCGTCCAGTGATTTATTTATTTATTTATTTTTATTTATTTTTTTGCCATTAATTGTGACAATATCAGCTGGTTTTAGTGAGCATCTTCATCTCCACTCATCCTCTCCTCCAGCCTATAGCCTTTTCCTGTGCCTGGCCTGTTTATTCCTTTTATTCTACTTCCTGTAGCCTATCTGGTTTTGCTAACATGCCTTTTTTTTCTTTCCTTCTTGTCTTTAAGATTATTGAATATCAAATCTGCAGAATCTGGAATTTTGTTTCACAGAATCATCTCCAGAACAGGCGCCGTCTTGCAAACAGAGCAAAAAGACGGTTGCAGGGAAACTGAGAAACGGATAAAGGTCACTGCAAAACGTTTGCAAAGACACATAGTTCACTGTTTCAACTAAATAAAAATCTTAGCGTGCACGCTTATGTAACCATCTGTATGTATGGCTGGGGGGTGCTGATGTCTACCTCCAGCAGTCATTGGGTGACAGGCGGGGTACACTGTGGACAGGTTGCCAGTTCATCAAAGGACAAACAACCTTGCACCTAAGGGCAATTAAGAGAGACTAATTAACCTAACAGTCATGTTTTTTGGACATGAAGCCAGAGTACCTGGAGAGAACCCACGCATGCACAGGGAACATATGCAAACCTCATGCAGAAAGACTCCAGGCCAGGATATGAAGACAACCCAGGACCTACCCAGCCCCAAATCATGATGAGGTAATGACTTATCATGATAAACATACACTTAAACTGAGCCTTTGCACCTCCCTCCACCTCCAAAATGAACAAAAACACTAAATGGGATTATTTATTTTTCTGTTTTAGACCATTTATTTTTTTTACTGTTTTTATGAGATGAATAAATATAATGAATTAAAAATATATAATTGAATGCACTTACTGTGTGTCAGAAAATGTACAACCGCGTCCCTCCATCTGTGGTATTCACTGAGGTGCAACTTCAGAACATTTTAACACACGACATCTAATTGGAGGAGAGAAACGTTGCTCTCGCGCAATATTAACTAATTGACATAGGAGAGATGCACAGTAGTGTGACTGGTAGTGCTCCTGCCATGCAGCAAGAAGGTCCTGGGTTGAAACCCTGGGTATGCACTAGATGCATGGTGTTCGAAGGCTTTCTCCCAAAAACATGATTATTAGGTTAATTGGTTACTCTAAATTGCCCTGTGGTGTGTGTGTGTGTGTGTGTGTGTGTGTGTGTGTGTGTGTGTGTGTGTGTGTGTGTGTGTGTGTGTGGTTGCCCTGTGGTAGAGCTGTCCAGGATGTACCCTGCCTTTCACCCACTGACGATTGGAGATAGGTGCCAGACACCCTGCCCACTACCCATGTGACCCTGCAGAGACAAGTGGGCATAGTAAGTGTATAGATCTAATTAATTGACCTAAAAAAAAGTCCATGGAACAGATGACTTTTTCAAAACATCTGTGGAAGTCATGGATGAACTCAATCTCACTGCATCAGTGCTGAAAATGACTCGTCCTAGCCCTTGAAAGGGGCAAATGTCATGCACGTCACTGCTCCTCTCACTGGTATGTAGCTACGAGGGTTTGCATGAGTGGCCTCGTTTTTTCATCTCTTATGACATCCTTTCGCTGTGAGTTTCACCATCTGGCTCCCTATTTGGACACTGTCAGTGGAGGCAGCTAATCCCAGCGGATAAAATCCGTCTGAAATGAAGGGTTAAATAGAAACGACTTCGCTGACTTTAAATGAATTCCTAATATTTGCTGTTAAGCTGCGATTTTTGTTTTTACTCATCTCTACAGCCTCCCACTCAGCCTGCAGGTCTTCAAACTCGTGCTCTCAGATCAGCCGGTGAGAAACACACACAGATGACATAAAACAGCAGAGGATCAACAGGAACATCCCTTCCAACTCCACCAAAATTATATTTGTTATTACATGTGTTGCTACATCTGCTTCCAGGAAGTTTCACCCTGCAGTGGGCCGCTGAGCCTTGGCGAGCTAATCAGCTTGCTTTATCGTGTTTGTCCTGAGAAGCTCTGTATTTGTTCAGGTGTGAGACTCAAGAAAGAGGGGAAAAAAAAGAACTTCAGAGCAGAAACGTCCCAGGCTGCTTCTGTCTGAAGCTTGTGCTGTGGTCAGATGGGCAACAATACTGAAAATAATAGATTTTGGTGGGAAATGGAGCCTATGTGTACTTACAGAGTGGACTGAAAAACGGTTGCAACACATTTCCATAAATCCCTTCTATGTTTTCACCAGACTTACATCAAAATGACCCAAAGATCACTTATGAGCAACTGTAGAGCTTGACTCATAAATCTTTGTGGCTAAAAGATGAATATGTCAAACAAAGTCCTGAAAGTTTACACGAAAATGAGTGAGCCAGCAAAAGCAGCAGTGCTTACACAGAAAGTAAATTATCCACAAAAATATTATAATTATCAACGGTTTGTGTTTACAATGGATTAAATAATATTTTTATGTGAACCTTTTACCCAGCAGTGTTTCTTCTTTGAGCTCTGTGTACTTTTTAGAAAACGTTTTGCTTTTTTTTTTTCTTGCCAACAATTTTTCTCCTGAGGTCTCCCCATTGTACTTTTCTTTCTGTTTTGTCTCCCTACAGATTTAGGTCACAAGGAATAGACGCATACCGAGTCCCTGTCTGATACTTAATTCAAATGAATGCCTTGCGTTTTCCTGAATTTCCACTCAAAATAGCATGCTTCAATCTAAATCCGTCTGCTTGAGCAATCACAAACTCCCTCGATACTGGGACATGTGTGGAATCCCCAGAAATGCCAAATTGATTAATATGATGATTATTTAAATAGTTTGTAATTGCTGTAAATTTGCTTTCCTTCCCCAGTACTTGGGGCTGGGGCTTTAAAGGACAAATTTTGTTGAACTGTCGAACTTGAGCAATTCATCAACAATAAAATGGTATTTATTCTTCCACAATTGAGTATCCCTGTAATGTACCACTGCATTCAAAACATTGCAAACTCGCAAACCCGTTTTTCTGTTCTTTTTTCCAATTTCTGTTCTTCTTTGACGGCAGCAGCTATTTTGTTGCAGCCAGCGTTTCTGTAGGTCAGCCTCGATACACTACTCCAGCCCTGGGTTACTATATGAAAGAAGTTTGACGACACCTAAAACAGGCACAGCATTTTGACTTGTTTCTCCACATATATCTGACTCAACGCCATCCTTAATAAAGTCAAATAGTGCTCCTGTGTTTTCATGTGAAGCAGTTACGGCTATAAATAATCAGCGACCGCTGGAGAACATCGGGGATCCTGAGTTGAGTTTCTTTAATACTGATTGGAGATCCCCAGCACATATATCTTGAACCACAAATGTCTTAAGCAATAAGTAAAAGATGTGGATCGTTTTTGAAAGTTTGGGTAAAAAACTGTAAAGCTTAAGGGGTCTCATACACTTAATCAGCCTCTTACTGATCCATCTGCCTATCTCTGTGGCAGAAATAATTTCTCCTGTCAGCTTTCAGGGACAAGAGACAAAAGAGAACTCATAGAGGATTATATTATCTGCATTCTGATTGTGGTCATTTAACCTCAAAAGTCCTGTTGTGATACAGCCATTAGTCTTTACAGATCAGTCCTTTCTCGTCAGCTGCTTGTCAAAATAACCTCAAAAGGGCTTGATTTACTTGTGCAATTTTTCCTGACCTGTCTTCCTAATGTTAGTTTTAAGGTTTTGCTGTGCAGCCTTCTGATCCTTTCAGTTTCTTGTGCCACTGCGGACTCTTTGATGGCTTCTATCGTTCCTCCCGGAAAAGCCTCGAAAACCTGCTTGTATCCTTCTTCTCTGATCTGCTTTCTGCTCTTAGCTGATAAAGGTGAGCGAACAAACCTCAAACTTCTCCAAACAGAAAAGGATGCGCTCACAGCCTGCAGCTTCTTTGCACATCTTTCAGTTTTACTGTGTCTAATTTTATTCCTGTGAATGAATCTGGTCTGATGTGTATTATTGTTAGAGAACAGACTTTAAACCCTCCATACGGTGTTGCATAATAACATAAACACAACCTCAATGCAGTCCCAGATATTGTATGCTCTGTGGATGGACGGATTAAACGGAGGAAATGGCCCCATGTTTACAGCTCCCCATGTGTTTCCAGTTTCTCTGTATGTTGCCAACAAGCTGAGAGCCATAACTAAGACCACCCTGTGACGGGCTGATTATCCGACACAGGATGTGCAGTGGAGGAGTCCGGGGGAGGGGGTTGCTGTCTCTGTGCACAAAGCAATAACGTCACCTGGTTGTATCAGAAAAGGCTCTCAGTACACTGACAACTGAACAATAAACTATAAAACACATTTATCTTGTAAGACCATCCCCCTCTGTTTTTCAGCAACTGATGGATGTTGGAGAGGTGCATAAACACGGTGATACGCACCTCACACTGAAAATGGTTCTCCCTGTAGCATTCAGTGCTGTTATGATATTACAATAATTACATTATAGGCATCCCCCACATTTTGTTTTTTTTTTTGGGGGGGGGGGTTTAAGGACAAATATAAACTCTATCAAAACAAGTGTAACACTTCTTTAAGTTAAAGTAGCTGATAAGCTCAAATGTGTTAACTAAAAAGGCAAGTAATAGATCTTTTTTAAAAGGATATTAGTTTTCTACTACCTAACATTGAATATTTTAAGTTCGGTGTTTTTCCAAAATATTTTGATGTAAAAAAATATATTTTTTATAATTTGGGTTACTTAAAGGTAAAAAGAATATAAAAGAATCCCAGAAATGCTTTCAAAGTGGAGACAGAATTTACCTCCTTGTCAAAGTCTGCATGGATGACCGTGACTTGAAACATTTAAAGAAATGAGATGAAACTTCAGCTCTCAGACAGCTCCACATGGCAAACAAACACAGTTCTGCAGTGGAAATAATTGGGATATTTCCATTTGAGGAAACATTGCTTGTCATCTGCAAATGCACATTAGGTTCCCACCATGGAAAGAGAGAAAAGCATAAAGATATTCCGTGAATGAATCCTTTCTCCGTATGATTATAGCTTAGTTAAGATCCACTGTGAGAAAAAAAGGAAAACTGTCCTGAAGCCTAATTGTTGAAAATCTGCTCTTCGGTTTGGAAATTGTGAATGCTATGTCCTCCAGGTATCTTGGCTTACCAAACACTCATGGACTGTGTTTTGTTTTTGTTTTTTTATAAGGCTGACATATTGGTAAAAGAAAACCTCTCTGTTCAACTCTTTTAAATTTCACTAGACATATGCAACAATATACACACTATACTTATCATGTTCTTCTTTCAAAGACAGAAGAATGTGATACTTCTTTAAAAGAGAAGTCTCACATAATCTTTCCTAAAGAAAAGAAGTACACATCCTCTGGGGAAAAGGTATTTGCCCCCTTGCAAACTTCTGTGTTTTGATCACACTTTAGAATAAAGATTTCATGTATTCAAGGAGAAAAGCTAACAAAACACACCTGGCCCTGTGAAGTTTTGTGATGGAGGACCTAAATACAGAGAGGAATATAACACTTGTCTTCTTCTTTGAGATAAAAATGAAAGAATATGGTGGTAATGAAACTGATCACCACAAAGGTGGATAAGGGACAGGAGAACCCGGTGTGACGAAATGAGGGAACTGGGGAAGAACCTGAACAGAGGAGCGGAGGGACTGTGACTTAAAAAAACAGCGATAAAACCAAGGTCATAATGTACACAAGGATCTTACTGACCACATACTAAAGCCTAACACTGAAACAAGATCTTAAAGTTTGTGGATGACATGACAGTGGTTCGACTCAACTTGGGCAAGACGAGTGAGCTGGGATACAGGGGTGAGGTGGAGCAGCTGCCAAAATGGTGCAAAGTCTCCTCAACACCTCAAAGACAAAAGAGCTGGGTTCTGACTTCAGGAAGAACAAGACTGACATCCACTGTGTGGAAAGGGTACCGTGTTCAGGTTTCTTGGCATTGAGCTTGAAGATGACCTGACCTGGAGCTCCAACACCATGGTGCTGTACTTCCTGAAATATATTTAGCAAGAACCACCTTCCACAAAAAAAGTCTGCTGCTTGGCTTCTATCACTGTACCACTGGGAGCGTGCTGACATACAGACTGTGCGTGTGGCACAGCAGCTGCGCTTCCACGGAAAGGAAAAGCGCTCCAAGGGGTCATCAAGCCAGCGGAGAAAACAATTGGCTGCACCCTCCCCACCCTAGGACAGATCTGTACCTCCTGATGCTGCAAAAAAAAAAAAGCAATGGGCATTTTACAGGACTCTTCACATCCAGGTCATTGCCTCTTCCAACTCCTGCCATCTGGCATCTGGAGATACAGAGCAATGAAAACGAGGACAAGCCACCTTAGAAACAAGTTTTATCCATAAGCCATCGTGGCTCTAAACCCACAGTAAGTCTTTAGTTTTACATTATTTCTTTAAGGACGAAGACAGAACTCAAGTCAACTAGCACAATATTGACATATCACAAGTGCAATATGTGTATATATTTTAGATTCTATTTTTATATTTTCATATATATATATATATATATATATATATATTTTTTTTTTTTTTTTTTTTTTTTTTTAAGTAGGACAGTAAAGGAAGAACAGGAAGAGAAAAAAGAAAGAGAAGAAGTGAAAGAAAGAAGAGATAAAAGGGAAAGAATGATAAAACGTCTTCCGTCTGCTTCATCACCTGGAAAGAGAGATGTAAAAAGAACAGCACAACCAACAGACATAGTGTAACAGATACAATAGAGTAACACCTTGATGTCATTGCTAAATCATATGTATTATTTAAGTTGACGTGTAAAGTGATACCTGAGAAAAGAAAGTGAAAAAAAGATATATATATATATATATATATATATATATATATATATATATATATATATATATATATTTATATATATATATATATAAATAAATAAATTATGGGCTTTCTGTATATAAGTGAACACTTAATACCCGGAACCCAGCACCTGTGGGTGTTTGTGAGAGTGCACTTGTGTATGTGAAATTTATCCAGAAGGAAATTGCTCGATAGTGGTTGTGGAGAACCAAAGGCCCGCCTTCCCCAAGCACCGAGCCAGGCGTCAGGGGACCCATAACCCCGGACTCCTAAAGGGGCCCCCAAAGCAGGGCGCCCAAGAGGGGCCAACACAGGAAATCCGCAACCCCCCCCCCAAGGAAAGAGGAGAGACGACCCCGAGGAAATCCCCCAGCCACCGCAATGCTGAAGCCCCCAGGAGCCGTGGGGACGAGCCCGCGGGCCCCGCCGGCAACCGGCCACGCTGAAGTGGATCCGGCCATGGGCCCCGAGGGCCAGGGGCCCCAGGGGCGCCCCGCCCCCGCGGCCCCGCCCCCGCACCCGAACCTGAAAAAAAAACAAAAAAAAAACTCATTCACACCATCCCTCCCTAGTGCCCGTTATATTTTATTTTTACTCTCCTATGCCCAATCACTGAGTCGACAGCACCTTTCAATTTCATTTTACCTTGAAAAAGTGACAATGACAATTAAGATTTATCTTGTCTTGTCTGAAACAGGAATCTGAGCCAGTACACGGAGAACACAACACAAGAACTGATCGCAACACAAAAGGATAACCACAGTATGGAACACCATAAAATCAACAACCAAAAATAATACAAATACAAAAGTAAGTCACAATTGAAAACAAGACTCACGGATCATGATGGCCCTACATGAAAATATGATTTCCCCCTAGTTAAATATAGGGAATTAACTGCGATTAACCATATATTGTTATTCATTTTCATCAATCACACACATTATATGCTGACTACTGCCTAAAATGTATAATTAAGAAATCCCTTCAACAGAACCTGTCTGACAACATGAGGTAGGCTAAACTATCTAAAAAAGCAACAAACCATGCCCGATCTGATCTAAAAATAAATAAATATATAAATGTGAAAAACAGATTCTACACAAAAGCATTGGCATTTGTCTGGAAAGGGGTTTACAAAACTATTACTAAGGCTTTGGTAATTAAAGGCTATTTCAGGAGGGCATCAATGACTTATCCAGGTGGTCACAATTGAACCAGAACAACATCCAAAGCACTGCAGGTCTGACTTGGCCTAGTTGGGCTCAGTATTCATGGTTCTGGGAAAAAATGGCATCCCTAGGAGAGGTAAAAGGTCAAAACCACTGCTGACCAAAAACGTAAAAGTCAAAAAGCCCTTTGGGAAAATATTCTGTGGACAGATGAGACAAAATTTTAACTTTTTGGACCAGACACATATCTGGTATGAAACTCAAACACCATTTCAGAAACGAAAGACAGTCCAACAACATGTTGGTGGTGGTGTGATGGTCTAGGCCAGCTTTACTGCTTCAGGGCCTCAACAACGTGCCATAAATGATGAAACGCTAAATTCTTCTCGCTCAAAAAAACCTAAAGGAGAACGTCACACCATCCGTTTATAAGATAAACCTCCAGCATCCAATTTGCAATCCAAAGTATAACAGCAAGTCCCTCTCTGAATGGCTCTAAAATAAGATTTTGGAAAGTCAAAGTGTGAACTTAGATAGAGATGATGTGGAGTGATGACCTTAAACTGGCCTTTCATGCTTAGAGATCTGGTGCACATCTCCCACGGTAACTGAGCCGGAGGCGGAGTAAATCCTAGACAAATTGTCAGTCCGCCAGGGCCTCTTTTTTCATATGTGCTTAAAAAATTGACGAAAACAATTAGAGGAGTCTCTATTCTAATATATTAAACATTAATAGGACAGCAGAATAATTCGCGTTGAAAATGTGTGTGCATGTGTCAGGGACCACTAGGGCCCCTCTCCTGGAAGAGGCAGTCTGTGCCTCTAATGTGAAGTGGGACTGACTGTGTAACATGAGTCGGGATGAAAACTGTGCTCCGTATCCGGCTGCCAGTCCAGATGCGGCTTGCTGAAGAGGCAGAGAAGGTGCAGGATGAATCCCGTCCCGCTGCTGCTCATCCTGCTCTCATCCTGGCCCCTGTCCTCGGCGGTCTACGACGGGCCCCTGCAGCCGGAGATCTCCAACGGCACCTTCCACCACTTCTTCGTGCCGGACGGGGATTACGAGGAGACGGTAGACCCGGAGCAATGCCAGATGTTGTTCAAGTTCTCCGACGTGGTGCCGTGCGCGTCCGCGGAGGAGAGTGACGGCGCTGTGCGCGACGACTTCTTCGTCGCCAAGCTGCAGGCGGAGGACGCGGCGCGGCTGCTGGAGGGCATCGGCCGCGCCGTGGCGCACGACCTGGACGGAGAGGACAGCTACGGGAAGTTCCTCCAGAAGGAGATCTCCCAGATCGGCGAGGCCTTCTCCGGCGTGGACAAGTCGCTGGTGGAGCTGGAGGTGAAGTTTAAGCAAAGTCAGGAGACGGAGCTGAAGGAGGAAGAGCAGCTGAACGGCTACGTGCTGAAGCAAGTGAGCGACATCAGGGGCGCCCTGAGGGAGACCATCGACATCTCTCAGGGACTCAGAGACAGACATGAGCTGCTGTCTCTCATCGTGCGCAGCCACGGCACCAGACTGAGCCGCCTGAAGACCGAGTTCCTCCATGTGGGCTCATAGTCGCTTGTTTGTGAGTGGATGAGTAATATAACAAAGAGTCCCCGGTTCATCAAACAACTGGAAAGTTTATTGTGGTTTATGAATAAGCCTCTGAAGTATTTCGCCCTGACCTTTTGGTTGCTCCCGTTCCTCGGAGCTATGCAGGGAGCTGTAACAAAAATATCAACACATTCCTGTGAGTCAGGAAGGGGGGGAAGCAAGAATAAATTAGGGCTCTGCCGCCGCTGAAGGGGGGTTTATTCAGTCAGTGGGATTCAATCTAGTCTTCTAAAATTAGTGTAATGATGTCAGTCTGTCATGTTTGAACATTGTTGGTAGTTCATTGAATAAATATCTATTTCATAACACTGAATTTCCCCTTTTCTTGGAGTCAAGTTGAAGAGCAGCCCAGAGGTAAAGTACATTTTACATCTAGTTGAGGGCCTCCACTGAACTTGGGGGCCCAAGAGGAATGAAATTTACACAGGCCTGGTTTACAAATGAATTCCCTGTATATATGTGCGTCTAAGTGAATGGGAATGCCACTGAAAACTTAAATCATTTGAGTAATTCAATAAGTAAAACTCTTATAGAGCCATTGGTTATTATACGGTGCAAAGCCGTGATCAGCCCAGCATGTGCTGGAATGCTCTTATATTTTAATACTTATACTATAATAATCAGCTAACTTAAGTCACTTCAGCGATCTCTCCTCCGCTGTGTGTCTGTGTGTGTGTGCGCGCGCTCTGCTGCAAACTGAAACTGAAACCCCGTCTGTTAGATGCAAAGCCGTGCTGCGCGGAGCGCACACACACACACACACACACACACGCGTGTATAGATATATACTGTAGGACCCGACTGAGTTTGATCTTGGAAAATAGTGCGCCGTGACAAACAGAGCGTTGAAACTTGCTCAACAGCTGGTCCGCCGAGTGACGTAAAAAAATGGGAGGTGACAGTACTATTCTTGACCAAGATGGATTCCTCCACATAAACATGATTAAATGAGAATTATTATTAATTAAAAAAACTTATAATTTTTTGCACAGTATGTAGTAGTTTTATATTTAAAGTACTTTCAGCAGTTTGAATTCTGATTTTGACCGGACTTCTCCTTTAATATTGATTATTAAGGCTTACAGCAAATGAAACTCCAAATTCTGTTTATCAGAAAAGTTGAATAAGATAAAAAGATTTTTAACACAGAAAGCTTAACGTACACAACATCAAAACCAACGGTACGGTAGACAGGCTCAATGCTTGGTCCGGGCTCCTTTGGCATGAAATACTGTCGGTCAGTGTAGTGTGGCACGGAGGCGATGAGCCTGTGTTTCTGCTCAGGTTATGAGGAAGCTTCGTTTTCTCTGATATTCAGCTTATCTGCGTTATTGATTCAGGTATCTCTCATCTTCTCCTTCTCAATAGATTCTCTATTGGGTTTAGATCCGACCAATCTGATGGCCAATCAGCCATTAAAGCAGGTCCAGTCCTGTTGGCAGTGTGTGTGTGGGTTGGAGCCAAAATGAAATCAGCCTTTCTATGAAGCTCGTCAGTAGAGGGAAACATGAAGTGCTACAACAACCTGCACTGACTTTGGATTTCATGTCCAAATTGCCATCAATCCACAGAATCTATTCAACTAACTGGATTAATTATGTCATCAACAACAGCAGATAACTTGCATCCCCCTAATCATTGTTGAATATGAAAACTTCACAACAGATCTGAAGCAACTTGGACTCTGTGCCTCTTCATTCTTCTTCCGCTTTCTGGGACCTTGATGTCCAAATGAAATGAAAGAAATGTCTTTCATCTGAAAAGAGGACATAGGACCACTGAGCAACAGTCCAGTGCTTTTTCTCCCTACCCCAGCTAAGACTCTTCTGATGTTGTTAAGGAGTGGCTTAACACAAGGAATGTGGTAGTTGTGACCCATGACCTGCATACAGCTGTGTGTGGTGGCTCTGATGCCAGCTGCAGTCCACACCTTGTGAATCTCAACCAAACTCCTGAGTGAGCTTTGCTTCACAACTCTGTGAAGGCTGACGTCCTCACTTTGGCCTGTGCACAATTTTCCACCACACTTTTTCATTCCACTAAACTTTCCGTTTTTATTTCCAGCCTCCTTTGTGGCTTACCCTCCTTATGAAGGGTGTCAATGACTGTCTGCTGAACAGCTGTCAAGTCAGCAGTCTGATTGTGGAGGCCATAACAACATTTATGCGACAAAACCCCTTTTTATTGGTCCAGTGTAATTCTCTAAAAGGTTGAGAAACTGAATTTTGGGTTTTCTTGATAATCATAATCATCCCAGTAAAGAAAACAAATGCAGAGAATATGTCACTCTTGGTGTGATTAATCTATCTATAAACGAATCATCTTTTTAAATGAAATTATGAAAATTTTGCACTTTTCAGTGGCATTCTAGTATTGTTAGCCTGATGGGTTAAGCTGTGCGTGGGTGTCCCAGATAAAACTCTGGCTTCCTCGCGGCCTCGTGCCAGCCCTGCATCCAACTGCGTTTCAGTCTGGATTTCAGCATAATTTTTTTCATGCCTTCCTTTAGGCCCCAGCGCAGTCTGTTGTAATTTTTCCTCATTCTTTGAACTGTGAATTCAGCATAAACTGTTCTCCTGCTCTCCACTTATGCTATTATATCACTATGGTTATTCCTTGCACCATGTGAGTGGCAGACATGTCTGTCCCTTCAAATTGGACCTGGTTTAACGGGCCTTTAAAGTCAGTCGCTGCTTCCTGCGAACCATCTGGAAGTCATCTGCTGGAGCATGAAATATCTTTGCTCCAAAGTGGCCACTGTCACTATTATCTGCTCTTTTATCTGTCATATAGAGTTCATGTTTCATGTGAAGTATTACTGTGTTAAACTTCTGAACAGCTCCACATTGAGGCCAGTTTACTGTAAACAGATCTAAAAGCAAAATGCAGTTTAGCTGGAAAATAAGTCCCCATTTTAGATGGAGGAATATTTTTGAGACCATAAAAGGAAAGAAAAAAATAGTTTATTGCCTGTTTTAGTCTTAACTCCCAACATGTTTATTTTAAAAGCCTTCTGTAATCCCTGAATTGTTTAATTAGTGTATAAAATTCACTTGTTCCACCCAGCATCTGTAAAAAGAAAAGAAAATCCACAAACAAGCTGCCAGGAGCGTGCGCCCACGATGCTTTCTGCAGATTTGAGGGCAGCCAGATGGGCTGCCACGGGCGCAACTGGGTGTGATTTCCTCTGTCTGGTTTTCCTCACAGTCCAGCTTCCCCTGAGGGACCCCCTTTTTAAAACAGCTCTCTGTAGCTCAGAACATGGCAGACCCGCATCGTCAAAAAAAAAAAAAAAAACCTGAACTGCAGGAGCTTTGTGTGCTCAGAAACCCTATATGTCTGCACTGCTCTTAATTTCCAGAGGCACCGCACAGGGCTCAGAAGATTTGACAGAAAAATACGCTTACATTTTCCACTGTGTTAGACAAAGGTAGAGAGGGTTACATCTTTTCTTAAGAGAAGTCCAGCCTTCATTTCATGTTTCTATTTGTTTTTTTTTCTTTTTTTTCTTTTTTGCAGACTCAAATCTGCACTTCCAGACGGTGAAAAAAAACCATCTTTTCTGTAGATCGCGTCCTTCGCTGTGTAGAGGCACAAAACAGCAGGGTGTGTTTAAGGAGCGCAGACTGTTTCCCACTCATACACACGTTAAGGACAAACAAAGAAAGGTCAGGAATGTTGAACCCAGTTGATCTAAGAAAGCTTTGACCCCGCTCCTCTCTGCACTGAGCAAAAAGCCTGCAAAATATGCGTTTCTGTCAGAAAGGTCTGTTAAATACATCATGTGTTAGTGGCTCTGCTGTTATCTGTATAGCAGAGTGACAACTTCGACCAGGCGTTATGTTTACCAGCATGTGTAATGAAAATCTAACGATTGATCCACTTGGTAACAAATATTTTTTTGAAGTTCTTCATGGACCTTTAGGATATTTCAGTTGACAACAGCACTAAAGCAACGTCCATTATGAATTTGACACAACTCATTTCAAGATTAAAAAGAAAGAAAGAAGTCCAGAAATATTCCATATCTCGTTGTTGTTACTGCAAACATACTTTTTCTTTAGTAAGTGATGTAAAGTTTAGTAAAACTGTGTTAAAAGGGGATGCTGAACATGGACCTGGTAACAAAGGTACATATACGGATGAATGGATGGACGCATGGAGTCAAAAAACAATGACTACAGAGACAACTAAAGTGATGAATTGCTTTGCAGGGTTTTTAAATGTTTATAAACCTTCTGTTTTTTAATGAATTACTTAATTTGTTTATTTTGTTGTGTAAACATTGAACCATGAAGACCTGAGGCGCCCTCTAGATGTGGACAGAGGAACAACACTTAGTCGTTCCATCAGTTCTGCATTTTGTGCAGTTACTGATATTTCACTGCTACATTTAGCCACAAACTGTTCTCTTAGCTAAATAGTGGTTTTACAACAAAACATACATTGAAGTAAATCAATTTCATATTAATTTTCACTGCAAATAACAGAAAGTAAAGCGGTTCACCTGAAACGTTGCCTGACTTTTTACCCAATTAACATTAATCAGAGTTACAATGAAAAAGGAGCCCTTGTGCACAATGGGTTTTTGTTTTACAACGCGGAAACACTTCAAGGGAGGGTGGGGGCTGCATACTGTTTGTAGTAGGCTTTTAACTAAGCTGATTTAATTTTTTATGAAAATAAAATAGGAGAGAATGTAATGAATACAACTGGCTTTACATGTATGGCTAAATCACCAAAGAAAATTTAACAGATGTTGGATTTTGAAAATATATTTTTGCATACTTTAGGTGTCAGTGTTGTATATAAAATGGGGTTTTATTTACCTCTGACAGACAGCAGGGAATTACTTCACTACTTGTTCCTGTCTTATTTGAAATAGCTAATCTATTTTTGTGGGTTTTATAATTGTGTTCAGGTTTCTGACTCATGTCATGTTCTGGCTGCTGGCCTGTATTCTGGGGCAGCTGCTCATTACAGTAAGAGAGGCTCAAGCTGTTTCTCTGCCTCCTGACACAGACGGCACACCACATCAGTAAAATATATATATCTATGAAACATTTATATGTCAGTTTAATGTTTTGTTTTGTTGTTCTTTCGCAGCAAACATTAGTTTTGCATGGCTCTTTTATTTTTTTTCCAAAAAAATATCTTGATGAAGGTAAGACCTCGAGAACAAACAAAACGTTTCTCTCAAACACAGTTTGATCTTAATGCTCATATTTTTTCCTTGAATAAACACAAATGCATCTGCATACATACACTTCAAAAAGTACATGTACATATTTATAGTTTTTAATGGGTACATAATGATACACAGTTGCCCTTTGAAATGTGGTGATGCACATCAATAATTTTCTCTTCAGTACAGTTTATTTCAAAGTTGTGCTATTGAACTTCTGCCAGCTTATCTTTTTCCATTTCTCTTCATCTTGATGTAGCAGAATTTATAGGAAGAAATGATCATGTCCCCCTCTTGGAGAGCAAGCAATGACACATACGAGTTCATTCAGAAAAAAAGCACCAGATGAACTGAACTTCAGTCAAATGCCTTCTCTTTATCATTTTGTCTGTCTGGGAGCCTGTGCTTTTTCTCTGTCTAAGGGCTCTCAGAGACCCTGGATGAAACTGTCTGCGGAGCGAGGCTCAGTACTGTTTCAGGATGAGACAAGCATCTGTTTGGGTGGTCACGCCCTGTCACACGCAGCCGTTCTCCTGTCTGGGCTTGTGAGCCACTGGAGTGTGTGGAGGGTAGAGGGAAGGAGCCAGTGTGCACAGGAAGCCTGCCAGCAACGTCAGGCCAAGTCCGCCCCAAGCACAGAACATGGACCAGCCGTAACCGTGACTGATGTCCTCCGGTATACCAAACATGTAGCGGGGATAACGGGACAGTTCAAAGTTGATCCCGGCCACGCATGTGCAGAGGGAAATTATGCAGCACGTCCCTGACGGAGAGCAAAAGAAGCCAAGTCAGACATAATTAAAAACCAATTTTATAGGCAAAGAAGAGTAGATACTACATGAGGGTTCAGATCGTATATCAAATCAAAAAACAGTCCGGTTGCAGGGGTTTAGCTGTGCAACTCTGTGGTCTGTGTAAAGCTCTTTTAGTATTCAAGGCTCAATTCTGAAGAGCCTATAAGAGTTTATAATTGTCAAAACAGCTACATTTACAAGGTCCTATATACAGGCCAAAACCAAAGTGGCCAGGATCTTTTCAGTCATAGATCTGAAAATGTTTCAAATGTCAAGATATCGGCCTGGAACTATGAACCACTTAAAACAACTTCTTCAAACTTGTATAGCCTACTGCCTTTTCTTTGGCTTAATAACATGGACATAGTCTTCAGGGATTATGGCTGTGCACAATGTAGCCATCTTGTTGTAATTCTATATAGAGCAAATTATCTATCTATGTATCTATCTATCTATGTATCTATCTATCTATCTATCTATCTATCTATCTATCTATCTATCTATCTATGTATCTATCTATCTATCTATCTATCTGTCTATCTATCTATCTATCTATCTATCTATCTATCTATCTATCTATCTATCTATCTATCTATCTATTTATCTATCTATCTTTCTGTCCGTCCGTCCGTTCATGAAAACTACCCTAAAACTATTCTCAATTTCCTAAGTCATCCTTTGCCCTTAACAAACTATAAACTAAATTAGGCTCACTTTAAGTTATTTTTGTTCATGGTGGTTGTTCCGTCTTATACTGAATTGCAGATATCGTTCATTTCCCTCAAAATGATTCCTGGCACTAGGAAAGAAATTAACATATATCACTATATTTAAAACATATTGAACAAGATTAGTTAAAGGCTGAACTTCGGTGTGTTTTTTTCCTTTAGTAAACATCACGTTTTTGCCTTTCCCAAAATGGTGGACACACTCACGTATCGTTTCTAATGGGCAACGAGGCCAATGCGGCCGATTTCGTCCCCTCTGATGAGACATTTAAAACCACAGAGATACCACACTGCCCCGCTGTGGTGAGTCATAGAAGTTATTTTTCTTCTTTCTTTTTTTTTTTTTTTTTTTTTGCCCCATAGACTATCTTACCTCCCATGAGAAAGAGGAGTCCAGCCACATATTGCATCAGATCGTGCTCCTGACAGCAGCCCAGCACGCCTATGATCCAGCCAAACAGGATGATGGATATGGCCATGCCAATGAAGCTGGCAGTCATCCTCTGGAGGTCTGTGGGGGGGAGAACAACGCACAACACATGGCATAAGACTGTGCATCTTTTTACAGCAAATAATCAAATTCATATAACAAAAAAAATAAAACGCGGTCTCTACTCACGGAGTGCGTGCCACTCATCCTGCCTGATGGTCTTTGTTAGATTGATTGGCAGGTTTCTGGGCAGCGCTGCAGAAGAGTAGTAGTATTTTATGGTTGTGCAGCGTGGGACCAATCCTGGGGATGTGAACAAAACACAAAGAGGATGCCTCGCATTAGCACTCAGATCAGATGGGAAGGATGTCACAAGGCTCTCTGCTGCCCTCCCTCCCCCTCTTCCTCTCCACAATACAGCTCTCAGCACCCCAACCCCCCTCTCTTCCACCACCACCCACCCGATCATCCACCCACACTGTTGTAGAGTAGCTTTCTGCACGCATCTCCAAGCTCCTGTTACTACAGCTCACCCCCTTTGTGCTTGAAAAAAAAAAGAAAAAAAAAAGAAAACACAGCTCGTCGATTACGTTGTAACTGTACTCTGTGTTGTAGTTGCTGCGTAGAGGCCTTGATGGGCTGTGCGCAGCATCAGCACCTTGGATAGCGAATGTATACAGCGAAGCGTCTCACACACACACACGACCCCAACGATTAAATCAGTACCATTAGAACACCAAAAAATAAGCGTGCAGACCTTTAAAGATCAAATCCTCCGTCTCCAGGTCGAATCCCTCCCGGTGGCACTTTCTCCACAGCCCGGTGATGGTGGAGTTGAAGTGTCGACTGCAGAGGGACTCCATGGCCGACGCGGGAGGCAAGAAGTGCCTCTTGGCCCGCAGCAGAATGTCGCCCTTCCTCTCGGCGTGCTTCTCCCTCGGCAGCATGCGGAGCGGGAGGTTGTTGTTGGAGATGTAGATGTAGCCTGGGTCGTTTCTTTTGTTGGAGTAATTCTTGCAGCGCTCCCGGTGTCGCCGGGCGTCCGTCTCGTACCAGTTGTCGGTGCTGATCGCCACGGCGATCAAGCCCAGCGCGCAGAACGCCAAAAACAGCCCCGCCACGGTCAAAGTCCTCATAGCAGCCATGTTCCCATGCGCTTTTGGCCTCGGCGCCGTGACGGTTTCACGGGAGGACGGCGGGGGACTCTGACTCCTGGATGCTGTTGCTTTCACTGGCTGCGGTGGGGAGGAAATTCGGCGATATGTGCAAATCCGAGAGGCGGATGCAGAGAAGAAGCCCTCATTTCTCCCAATTTTCTACCATGTAAACTGACCACATTCTTTGAAGAGAGAAAAAGAAACTGGGGCCTCGATCCGCTATTTTGGCTGTCTCCTTTATGCATCTGAGCTCCGTGTATCCCGGATACTGGTCGGGTCCAGCAGCTCTTTCCAGCAGATGGAGACAGAGCGAGTATTTGGAAACAGTCGCCCCAGAACTGCACTTACTGCACCGAGGACCATGGTGTGTAGGAAGAGATTTCCAGAGCCTGCCAAAGCCACTCAAGACGATGTATCCTGCCTCCTCCCTCTAATGGGTCATCTCTTGAATAAAAACAGCTGCTGCTGTCTCAAGTTTTAAAACACTGAAAGGCAGACCAATATTAAAACCCCGCAAAGGGCCTTGCTTCCTTTGTGTAATGTACAGGAAACGGTTTCATCACATCCAATAGATCGCTTCTGGTAAATTTCCATTCCAGCAGAGTCGTACAGATAACTGCCTGAATTATCCTATAGATGCAGTTAGAGAGAGAGAGAAAAAAATCAGCGTGCGGCGCAAAAGGTGGGGGTGATGATGATTGATATGTGATCATGATTGCATGTACCTAATGCCTCGGAAAAGTATTCACACCCCTTGAACTTTTATTACAATATGGATGTGAACTGGAAAGAAAAAATTTTGCCTTCAGCCCCTTTTACTTTCATGCAGAGAATTCAGTGTCACCATCTGCTCTCAGAACACTCTGAATTAGAACCTCTCAGTATATTTGCAGCTATCCTGCAAGAGCCTCTGAGTCTTGTTGGGGAACAGTAGCAAAACGAAAAAGAGAATCATAAAGGCAATGAAGCAGACCACAAGGTTATGGAGAGGTTTAAAGCAGGTTTAGGTTATAAAACAATATAACATGCTTGAAATATCTATCTCATGGAGCACTGTTTAATTTTCTTTTGATACACACACAAAAAAATTCAAAAAAGGAGTATAGCTCAACTGCACACTTATGAAGACTTGTCTGTGGACTTTTACCTACAGCAGATTCATGGTAATTCTGCCAAAGCTGCAGAAATGTGCAGCTTAGGTGGGAGAATGTGTTGACAGAGCAAGTATTAAGAGGGACAATAAGAAAGAGAAGCTTGCCAAAAGGCATGTAGGGTTCACAGCAAACATGTGTCAGAAGGTGATCAGACAAAAACAAAACTGTTGGCCTACACCCAAAACGTTGTGGTGAAACATTAACGCTCCACATCACCCAGGAAACACCATCCACATATCCATGTATTAGAATCAAGAATCTTTATTGTCACCGTGTGTTGCCATAAAAAAATTGGTGAGACACCGGCTCAGAATGCACATAGATTACACATGACTTTAATTTTTTTTTTGGTGGGGGTTGGGATGTTCACAGATCTTTTCCAGCTAACCTGGATGTTTCTGCCATTTAGTAAACAAGAATGGTCAAAAGTTTCTGGAAGTGAAAAGCTGGTGGAGAGATACGTCAAAAGACCTGCAGCTGTAAATGTGGTGGAAGTTGGTTCAAAGTATTGACTTAGGGGAACTGAATACAAATGCATGCCACAATTTCCAGATTTTTTATTTGATTTTTTTTTCTTACTATGGGTCCTATGACTTCCATTTTGTAAATATGCACTGCTTTGTATTGGTCTTTCACATAAAAGCCCAAAAGTTTACATTAGAGTTTGTTTATCACCGTCTCAAAAAAGAAGGTTGGTTCAGACGTTCCAGAAACTCCCCGGACCAGAAGCCCTCCTCTCGTCCCTTTAAGCTGTCGGGGTATCGGACGCCAGAAGACTTTCTTCCCAGGCCTGCCAAGCCACTCCTATGGATCTCCTCTGGGTTCCGTCGGTCGGAGAATTTGGGCTGGCTCGCCAAATGTTGTGGGAAATAAAGATAACTGATTCCCCGGTTACTTATTGAATACAAGGAAATGGTGATTCCATAAAATTCCAGCTCTTTATTTAGAATCAAAGCAGAGACAAAGTAATCACACCCCTGGTTAGGCTGCAACCTGCCATCATGCCCCCTCTCAGCTCTGGTCTCCTCCAAATTTCTACCCACCTCCTTCTCACACTCTGCTATATCGGCTGACCAGAGCAGACGTAATCCAAACATCTCAAACCCAAACATTTACAGTCTCACACAGAAAATACGTAAGCGTTGACCTTGTTTTCACCAGGGTAAGAGTAGCCGTCTTCACCCCGAGTGCAACTGCTTACATCTTTCCAAGAAGATAGGTCTGGGGTGATTTTGCTTTAATAATTCCATTAACAGGCTGCAATGTGAAAAGAATTTGATAAGGTTCACATTACGCCCAGTAAACAAAACATTACCCATTAATTTTTTATTTAAATTCTTTACTTTAAAAAAAACTGACTGATCACTGAAGGTGATTAGCATGACTGATTTTGACAAATACCTCTTCCACATGACAACAACACTGGGTGAACGGTTTGCATTGTTAGTATTTTGAAGCTGACATGGTAGACGTAATTTAATATATATATATATATATATATATATATATATATATATATATATATATATATATATATATATATACAGTATATCAAATATTTCTGTGCCTGCATGTAGACTTTTTAACTTAAAGAGCCATGCTGCTTTACGTAAAACATGCATATTGCAGTTAATAATTGTCCTCTTGAAATTATTAACATATTCCATAATAAAGACATTAGCTTAGCACTTCGTTTTACAAATGTGCTAATAATTCATCATATGTGCACCAATGCAACCCAGCGTACTCAGTGACACTGGCTGTTTGAACTTTGTCAAAACAAGAAGAATAATTTGTTACATTTATTCTATATATTCTCTTACATCTATTGGATGCTGGATTTGGTAAGACATGTAATGTCTTACACAAATATTACAGTTCTTTTTTCATTTTATCCCATGTAAACCGTAATAACGAGAAAAGAAGTCAACATTCCTAGATCCTGTTTTTAGACGTTTGGAAGTTTAAACTGGCATTGCCCAGCTCACCAATCAGTACATTCATTTTAAAGTCTGAATCATGTTTTTTCTTAATGAAACTGTTGTCTCATGCAGACTTTAAAATGAGGGAAACCCCTCCCGTTCATTAGATCTTATAGACTCACCCTCTCTGGGATTCTTTTTTAATATATATACATATATATATTTATACAAAATCGTTACTGATCTGCCTCCAGCTCACCTGATAAACTTGAAGAAAACCTGCATTTTATTTCCACGTCACAAACCCTAAGATACTTTTTTTGAATCTCAAAATGATTATACATGTAAATTTAAATGGTCTACCTCAGATATATTTTTTTACAACATGCACATAAGTAGTTCCTCTTTTTATTTAACATTTTTACCCCCTCGCGCTTGCTTGGAAAGGGACTCAAAGCAACATGGAGCCTCAGACCATTTCAGTCATGTTTTCACTGGTTTCATTCTCATGGTCAGAACTTCCTCTATTAAAACCAGAATGCCAAACTAAAAGGGGAACAAGCCAGAATCCAAACTTCGCTTTTGGTTTCAGCATACTGCAAGCAGTATGTAAAACAATAAAATATACATATATTTTTAAAACCTACCTGAGTT
The DNA here is from genome assembly GCA_037039145.1 of Fundulus diaphanus. Lineage (NCBI taxonomy): Eukaryota > Metazoa > Chordata > Actinopteri > Cyprinodontiformes > Fundulidae > Fundulus > Fundulus diaphanus. The sequence continues at coordinate 30,070,276 of CM073134.1, forward strand.
AATCATGCTGAGGTGTGATCATCAATAAGTTTGTGCATAAGAGATCAACTAATCAACCGTTTTCCATTGCAGGGGAAGCTGCTCACTTATAAAACCTGTGTGGAAAAAAGTGATAGATTTATCAAAGGTAACAATTGCTGCAATCATATCACAGCACGGTTTGAGCTGATGTCCATGGTAGAGTTGAAGCATGCAAACTTGTTTCATTAAATGCATGATAACACAGTTACATTTTAATGCCTCCAATCAAACTGTGAATAGGTTTGTGCCTGGCTGGAGTGCATCTAAACATTTAAAAACTGACTAATTCAAAAGGTTGTCAGCTGTGTGACCGTTTTCACATGCAGGAAATGCATTTAAGACCAATCAGTGACCACCAGGAACTAGGGGATCATATGAGTTTTGACAATTGGGTGTTATGAATGCAGAGTGCATAGGGTCCAGCTTAGCTGATTTCTCACTTTCAGTTCCCATTTTTGCCCGTTGAAGTCGACATTGCGTGTTTCTCAGTGAAGCAATAGGAAAAACATAACTTTTATCACAAGCTGTAAAAGTCGAGACTCTCATGCTGCCTTGTTTACATGATGGATGGCTTTGTCATAACGCCGGTAAGTGCTGCTATTTTATTGTTTTATGTCAGTTAGAAGGAAGGACGAGTAGAAAGTTTGGGAGGTTTTGGGAGATTTCACTGATTGTTTTAACGTTTATTGGAAGTCTGGCCAACAAAGAGTTGAGTAAACGGATTGGTAAACCTGACTTTTATCTGTATGTGTGGTCTAGGAGGATATATTCTTGTAATTTAGGCAATGACGTTTAACCTAGAGTCAATTCAGATATGTTGAGGGTATTTTTTAATTAGGGGAGTTAACAACGACAGAGGTGGTTCAGAAAGTTAAAAGATCCAGAGATTAGTTCCAAACATTTGCATTTCCAGCTCCTCAACATAGACGGGGACAAAAATCACCTGGTTAAGTGAACAGGATGAAGGAAAACCAGGCTGGGTTTTTACTTTTCTGAAGCTAGTTTCCACACCTCTGGTCAATGATAAAACTTTTATCAGGACAAAGCCTTTTTATTTTTATTTTAAATCTCCAATAGACATCAGAGGACGCTCTTCCACATGAGCCGGAGACTTATCGAGCACCTATTGACCTGTACCCCTACCTGGGTGGTGTGGGGGAGATTTACGAAGGTGAGAAGATGGGATTTACCTCTGTAATAAGGCGATGATTTGTCACACAGCTTTAATGTCTGTCACTTTTCAGACAACAGATGGCCCTTCCACTCTGATCGCGCCCAGCCGCCGGATTACGAGGGCTCCCCTGTGAATCACCTGACGGAGCTGCAGGCGGTGTCTCCTCAGCAGCTCATTCAACCTTTCCCCCTCAGCGCCGAGTCTCTGCACCTTCACCTAGAGCCCCCGCTGGCTCCGCTCACCCTGTCATCACAAGTGAGTTTGGGTGTGGGAAATGTATGGGTGACACAAGTATAGACAGATAAGTCAGAATATGACCAAAGCCTGTTTTAATCGCTATCCTAAGGTAGAAAACACCTGGTTGATTCCTGACAGTTTCTCACACATTTAAACATTTTAATGCCTGAAGTTTTCGGATTTTGTTTCAGCTGTTTCTCGGGTTTCCGAACATCCTCAGACTTTCAGCAGAATCTGCCGCACATAAAGCCAAAACGATCTGAAGTTATTTTCGTGAAAATAGGGATTTTAAAGCAGGCTGTAATTTCAGCAACCAGCATCCATGTTGTGAAAAGCCTGGGACATTTTTACTGAAATGTCATCCACACCACGTGTTGTTGCTGAGCACTGGAATCTATTTTGGCAGAGCAACTTCCTCTTTTAGGACAATAGCTGTGTTTAAGCAAAAATATCAGACAGAGAGTGATTGCAAAATCTTTTTTTTAAAGACTTTATGAAATGCTTTAAATTTCCCCTAAAGATCCCATATTACACCCCATCCCTGTGCTACCAGTACCCGCCATTGGCCTCACCTCGACGGTACTACACAGAGGAGGATCAGAGAGCTGTCAGTCCCCCGCTGCAAGTGTCAGAGGGGGAGGATGAGTATGAAGACTACTGCCCCTTTAGGAAAGACCCAGGTGAATATCTCCTAAGATGTGACATAAACAATCTGAATTTTATTTTACCTGAAACCTTAAAAGACAACAAAAGCAATGCTGATAAATGTGATTTTCCATCCAAGGCAACAAGAAGAAAATCCGCCTGTACCAGTTCCTCCTGGACCTGCTAAGAAAGGGCGACATGAGTGAGAGCATTTGGTGGGTGGACCAGGACAAGGGCATCTTCCAGTTCTCCACCAAACACAAAGAGGCTCTGGCAACCCACTGGGGCATTCAGAAAGGAAACCGCAAAAAAATGACCTACCAAAAAATGGCCAGAGCCTTGAGGAACTATGGCAAAACAGGAGAGATTAAAAAAGTGAAGAAGAAGCTTACTTACCAGTTCAGTGATGAGGTGCTCAAGAACCTCTATTTACGTCACTGTCACGCCTGAGGAAGAATCAACGGCTGTCTGTTATAATGCTCGGATCACTAAATTTCCCAAAATTCAGTTTTATACGTAGATTTGCAATTTTTTTTCTTTCTGGCAATTATTTTTCTATTTATTTGTAATTCCATCGTGTGGTTTACCTTCTGGCATTTGTTAACATCCATGTAGACCTTTTTATTCTCCTCTCAAAGTGTGTTTTTGTACGAAAAGTTTGAATTTTTTTGTAAAAACACAGACAATGTAACTGTCTGTGTAAATAAATACCACGTTGTGTGCTCATGATATACTGAATTAACTTTAGATTGTTAATGTGCCTGTTTGAGAGTATGCGACTTGAAATGTTTTGATTTTTTAGAACTTGCCAACAAAATACTGTTTTCTTTGTCACTGTCGAATCAACCTGCTGACCTAGGCCCTATTCGACCCAAGGCTGGTCCTTGTTATATAAATGTAACCAGTGAGTGCTATAGTTGATCAGATAAACCTGAAAGGCCCCAGCAGAAGTGACACCCACTTAACCTACTCTGGAGATTTTACATATGCTAGCTGAGGATAAACGTCCCAATCAAGCTTACTAGGGTGGGTGGGATTTAAAATAAATATAATAATTTATTTAAAAACAAACAAAAAATAAAACTAAAATAAAATAGAAAATCTGCACAGCTGCTCCAGATATAAGACCCTAGGAAATAACAAGAGATTTAGGATGAGTGCGGGGATGGAGGGACCAGTTTAGAACGTAGCCAGGATCACTATAAATCCACTAAGAGGGGCTTCTGTGCTTTTTCTGTTTAGGAAGAGCAGTTTTCCCACAGTTTGCGGACTTTAAGTTCTGTATTTCTTTACACAAGACACCCTCTTTGTCCCCTACTGGACCTACGCTGTGACTACAGGAGGGAGTTAAAACTAAATCACCTTAAAAGCTTGTGCTGTTATCGTATCACCCAGTCAAGAACCAGAAATTGTATTGGAGGATGGAAAGACACTTACCAAAAGAACAACTCCAGGAGAGGAGGTTTTTGAGTAAAAATGGATAAAATCTATCCTTTAAAATAAAACATACCAAAATCAGGTTAGAAAGGATTCAAAAGCTTCTTCTTCAGATGCTTCTAAAGGTCAGAGTTGAAAAATGACTAAAAATGCTTCGGTCTCGCTCTGCAGAGGGTCCTTACGCCATAGTGGGTGGGCACCCCAAATCTCTCTCGCCCCCCAAAAACGTCAAGCAGTGCAATCAATAAAGCTTCAAAAAATGTCCACATTTTGGAATTCATAGCAGTCATATGTAAGGAAACTAAACAAAAGACATGTTTATAGTGCATTGCAAAACTATTCAAACAACTTGAGGTTATTCCCTTTTGACATGTAACAACTACAAACTCCAGTGTATTATTTAGGAAGTGAACTGCTTAAATTAGGACATTATGGTGAACAGGAAGGAAAAGGAGGCATAGTTTTCACCTTCTTTCTCATAAATAGATATCTGAAAAGGGTGGCCTGCCTCTGTATTTAGCCCCTCTACCAACTTTGCAGATCTAGATACTGAATATTTTAGGATTGGCTTGTATTCAAACTCATGAACTCTGACCAGCTTTCCCGTCTATGCTAAAGGAAAGCAACCCTGCAGCATTTTTCATAGCTATAGGGTAGTGTGTTCAGGATGGCGTGCAGTGTTAGTTCTCCTCCACTTATTGCGTTTTGCATGTAAGCCAAAATAAATTGTATTGGTCTGATCTGACCAGATCACCCTCATCCATATGTTTGCAGAATTCTGTAAGTGATTTGTGGTAAACTGTAAACAGAATTTCTAATGACAACCTTACTACACTGGCTGTCCTCTTGCCCCTCTTCCACCAAAACCAGGTTTGATAAGTGCACAACTATTACCTGGAGGCTAATTTCTGCTTCTATGATCAATGTGACCCTTGTCTGTCAGTTTAGGTATCAAGTGTAATAGGTTTGCAGTTTTGCCATACTTATTTTATTGACGATGGATTGAATGAAGCTCTAGGCAAGGCAAGGCAAGGCAAGGCAAATTTATTTATATAGCACAATTCAGTACATGGACAATGCAAAGTGCTTTACATGATTAAAATATAGCAAATTAAAACAGAATAAAAGCAAGTAAGAATAAAAAGTAGATAGAAATTAGAGCAAAAAAGTGGTGATTCAGTTAACTAGAACAGTTGAAGGCAATCCTAAACAAATGTGTTTTTAATCTTGATTTAAAAGAACTCAGGTTTTCCGCACTTTTACAGTTTTCTGGAAGTTTGTTCCAGATAAGTGGAGCATAGGAACTAAATGCTGCTTCTCCTTGTTTAGTTCTAATTCTAGGTATGCAGAGTAGGCTGGAGCCAGAAGACCTGAGTGGTCTGGATGGTTGATACACCGATAACAAGTCTGTGATGTATTTAAGTTAGGTGCTAAGCCATTCTGGGATTTATAGACTAACAGAAGTATTTTAAAGTCTATTCTCTGAGATACAGGGAGCCAGTGTAAGGACTTTAGAACTGGGGTGATGTGCTCTACTTTCTTAGTCTTAGTGAGGACGCGGGCAGCAGCGTTCTGGATCAGCTGCAGCTGTCTGATCCACTTTTTAGGCAGACCTGTGAAAACACCGTTGCAGTAATCAATTCGACTAAATATAAACGCATGGATTAGTTTTTCCAGATCCTGCTGAGACATCAGTCCTTTAATCCTAGAAATGTTCTTCAGGTGATAGAAAGCCGACCTTGTAACTGTCTTTAGGTGCTTTTGGAGGTTCAGGTCTGAGTCCATCACTACTCCCAGATTTCGGGCCTGATTAGTGGTTTTTAGCTGAAGCAGCTGAAGCTGTGTGCTAACCTTTGATCTCTCCTCTATTGGTCCAAAAATTATTACTTCTGTTTTGTTTTTATTCAACTGAAGAAAATTTTGGCACATCCAGGCATTGATTTCTTCTAAGCATCTACTCAGTGCTTGAACTGGTTTATAGTCACCTGGGGACATGGTGATGTAGAGCTGTGTGTCGTCTGCATAGTTATGGTAGCTGATGTTGTTGTTTTTTATTATCTGAGCTAGAGGGAGCATGTAGATGTTGAAAAGGAGGGGACCCAGGATGGACCCTTGGGGAACCCCGCATGTGATTTTTGTCATCTCTGATGTAAAGTTACCTACTGATACAAAAAAGTCCCTGTCCTTTAAGTAGGATTTAAACCAGTTGAGAGCTGTACCAGAGAGGCCGACCCAGTTTTCCAGACGGTCTAACAGAATGGAGTGATCGACAGTATCAAATGCTGCACTGAGGTCCAATAGTACCAGCACAGTGGTTCTTCCACAGTCTGTATTTATATGGATGTCATTAAACACCTTGATAAGGGCGGTCTCTGTGCTGTGGTGAGCACGGAAACCAGACTGGAAAACGTCAAAGCGGCTGGTCGTTGTTAAGAAGGTGTTTAATTGTTGAAACACAGCTTTTTCAATAATCTTACTGATAAAGGGGAGGTTTGAGATGGGCCTGTAGTTCTGGAGTAGAAGTTTGTCTAAATTGTTCTTTTTCAGCAGTGGTTTGATAATTGCTGTTTTTAGGGACTGGGGGAAAACACCTGACAGAAGGGACGTGTTTATTATCTGGGTCAAATCAGACTCTATGACTTGTTCAGTCTCTATTGATACTTCCATGTCAACGTGTAAACAAAACTTGAGCCTCAGGGCCCACAGCATGCCCAACATACAGAAGAGAACAGGAACTGATGAATAGAGGCAACAGCAGGTTTGCAGTTTACACGTACGATCATAAAAAGGCAAACTAATTGACATACACAATTTGCAATATGAAAAAAAATCGAGATTTGTGTGTGTCTGTATGTTTGTAGTGGTGCAGCGGTGTGGTAAAGATGAGGGGAAGTATTCATGAGTCTAACAGCTTCTCTGAAGCCTGTGGAATCTCTTTTTTTTCCTGGTCTCTCTCTCGTCAGAATGTTTATCTGAACAAACAGCCTCAGAGCTTTCAACACGGAGCGCCGCTGCATGAGGCTGTCATCCGACATTTTAAACAGCAATCAAGTTTACTTTTTACGTCTGATTTACACATTTAATAAACTCCTCTGTGAATTATTTTTTTTCGCGGTCTCTTTGGCTTTTTTCTGTGGTTGCCATTTCAGCATGAAAAAAATGATCAGCTGACCCATTTTTCATACACATCAACATTCATGAGACCATTTATGGTTGAATCTGAGTGTATAAAAGGCTGTCAAAGTAAAAGGTGTTGAATCGTAATGCACACACTTTTAGGATTATTGCTTGGTAAAGAGTTCTAAAAAACATATATAACTTTCCTTCAATTTCACAGTTATGTACCAATGTGACTAAGACTGGAAAAGTTCAAGAGGTATGAATGTTTCTGCAAGGCTCACACCAACGGATAAGTTCCTCAGAGTGGAAAAACTAAAGCATTCGGTTGCCAATTTAAAGCGCCATGAAAACAGATAATTCAGCAATAGAGTTCTGGTCAAGGAACTGCAGCAGCAAGCAGATTGTACATGTATGTGGAACGATTCTGTACCTCTGAGAATACATTAAGTACGGCACCGACTTTGTCCCAACATCTGCTGGGCCCGGTAAACACCTGGGGAAATAAGAGCACCAGTCACACACAAGGAGAATCCTTTGCTATGTAGAGATTGAAATGCAAATAATACCACAACACACATGGAGAGCCAGCCTGCACAGAAAGAAAGTCAATTTGAATTTAAACCAAATACTTCATCTAGAAAGGACATAAACATTTACACACCATGACCCTCCAAAGATGAGACAACAGATGGATGGATGGATGGATGGATGGATGATTATAAAAATACTGCAAATGTAAAATAGATGAATGAAAAGATTTCATTCATAAATTAATGAAACTATTCATGATCCAGATTGATCTCTATGCATAAAAAATAAACCTTGAAAGGTAAAAGTGAAAACAAAAAGCCATGCAACTTGTAGGTGACCCAGGTCATCACCTATTTTGGGAATAGTTTTAGGCTCCCCTCTGGAAGGCAGAGCAGCAAGAGCAACTAATAACATTTATGAGAAATCTTTCATTCCAAATGCAATAATGTTGCTCAACTGTTGAACATTATCCAGACTTATGTTGTGCCCATTGTTTGTTTGTGACCTTGTGTGCTTTGTGTCATTTCTGTGCCATTCTGAGTTTTTTTTATGGTTTTAACCACCATGCAGAGCCAAAGGCAAATTGCCATATATGTGGACTATAACTTTTTTTATTATTATTATTAACCAACTAACTAACCAAATAAATAAATAAAAGTAGCATGGACATATTTAGCTTCAGAAAATAGTAATACAATTGGAATGGCAATGGAAGGTAGTGACTAGCTACTGCTGGAAGATTGTGGAAACCAAAAGTAATTCATCTGGAAAAAAATTAAAAGAACAAATTAATATTGATTAAATGTTTTATAGATCACAAGCTGTGTTTCAATACATCTGTGTAATTCAGTCCAGGTTTGATTTGTACTACTATTGAGATAAAGGGACTGGGACTGGAGCTTTAAAATCCACCTTTTTGACTTGGATAAATCAAGTAAAGGTTAAACAAATCCCAAACCATGTTTTCTTGAATGAATCTAAACAGTAAGGCAGACATATTGATCATTTTATATAACACTTTTTTGAATTGCCATCTGAAAGGTTGTCTTTCTCTGACATTAGAATATGTTTGATGATCACAAACATTTAATTGTGACAAAAAAGCAAAATCAAATTAAATCTTAATTGGAGTAAATACATTTTTTTTCCTTTTTTTCTCTTTTCTTTTTTTCCAGTAAATAAAATTTTAAAAGCACCCTATCAGCTGAATCCCAATAAGTGTGTGTCATTTATTTGATGCTGGGTTTTTTAAAGTTACAGATTTTTATCTGTGTTTTAAATAATCTGTTTGTCTTAAAGAATGATCCAGTCCAGATTTCACAAGTCTCTACATGTCAAAAAAAAAAAGAATTGATTTTTGTGGATTCACAAATAGATTGAAGGTAGTCCTGAGTCGGGTTGGGATCAATTAGGACGGTGAATTTGTTGGTGAACTCTGTCCAAATATTTTATCATCTTATTGTCACTTTCAGCTCTTTTTCCATTTTACTTTTCATTACAATGTTTTTTTAATAGATTTGAACATTACTCCAAGTTTTGCAATTTTGCAGCTTGTTTTATTGTCTGCTTTAACGTTATATATACATTTTAGCGGCATTTAGACCAGAGTTAAAGTTACATCTGTTCTAGTTTCTGCTCTTTACGTCCAGTTTCCTCCCCCTAACAGCATGAGTTATGTATCTTTTAAACGTTTACTTTACACTCTACGTCATCAGCCTTCGGATCTGTTCGACTATCCTTCAACTCTTTCTACTGCACTAGCTGTTTGACAAGTGCCAACAATAGTTATTTACGTCTAAAAGTACACATTGCATTGAACAGAGATTTGTAGCGGTGTTATTTCGGCTTTCCAAGCGAACTTCCGAGTCGGAAGCTTCGGAAGTGTCGTATTTACATTCAGGACTTACGCAAGCACTGAGAAGATAGAGAAATACAGGAAAACCCCATTCTTAATCCTAAACAATGATAAAACAATACTTCTTTCGTATATTTTGTCTGTCTAATTTTTTTTTTTTTTTTTTTTTTTTTTGCTGTCACGTTAAGTTTAGTAGACCTTTTCATGCGTAAGTAGCGACTGGAGGAACGTTTGAGTCACGTAATAATACGGTGGGAGCAGTACGTAACGTGCCGGGCAACGTGTGATTACGACATTTTAAGCAGCCAATCAGCGCACAGCTGTGGTTTCGGTACAAATTTAAAATAGACTCGACCAACGAACGGCTAAACAGCTGCAGCAGCACCAGATTTAAAATTATTAATACTTTTAACTGTGAGCCTCCGACTGTACACAGTTGTAAGAGGGTATTTTTGACTGCGACGCTGACATGAGAGTGAGGTTCGTACTAATCCTCTTTTTTTATATATATACATACATGTTTGTGTTAAGGAAACGTTTTGTTTTAACGTTTGTTGTTAGCTTAAACGAGACGCGGTTGGTGTCAGATATTAAGGGAGAGCACCAGGATGATGTTGCTGAAATGTCTACATGTGGATGGTATCTATATTATGTTTACTAGTTTTATACTGGTTAGTTAGTTTAACGGCTCAGTGAAGGCATCTATCTTACAGGTAGTGTACGTCGTTTAGTTTTATTTTTGTTGGGTTTTTTTGTTTGTTTTTACCCACCACCAGTTCTCAGTCACAAAAGCGCTCAACAATTCTTGGTCTTGGTCTTCCTTTGCTTCAGTGAAGCCCATGCAGCAGAGTCGGTTGCCTACTTCAACACGGCACTTGGCAGACTGCAAGATATTTGGGAAGAAATCGGGATCCCCGAAGAGCAGCGACTAAAGAGAACCAACGATGTTCACAAACACATTAAAGTAAGTGTTGGACATTCAAACGGGCTAATTGGTCGGCTTATAGATTCTTTATATGTCGTGGTGAAAACGCCTCGTTTGGTTCATGTGTCGTGCAGGTCTTGCTGGACATGATGATCGCCGAGGACCAGGATCTGAAGCAGCAATTGCAAAAAAACATCGAGTCATGTCAGCAGGAGCTGCGGGTGTTGTGCGGTGAACTGCAGCTGCCGCCTTTTGAGGTACAGGTTTTAACAGGAAAATGTAAGCTGCTCTGCATTGTAACAGAATGCACTGTTAAAATCTAAGGAATGGGGCAGACCACATAATCCAGGTTAAGGCATTTTGTTCTTGCACTGTATTGCGATTGATTTTAAACAAAAAATGGATAGAGACAAGTTTGATCTTGACATTTGGGCATTTAATATTCTCAATGTATGGTAACCTTGAATAAAAATGCCGAGGTTCTCCGTATTTACACAAATAATGCTTTTATTTAAAACACAATCTGCAATTATTCCTGCCATTGTCAACATAGCATGGTGTGATTTATGTCTATAGATTGTTTTGGTACAATATAGTGTAAATGCCTGCTAAGTTTGGTAGATTTCCTGGTTTGGATTCTCTGGTAGGACCTAGTTGGTTGCTTTTATAGATGTTGTTTTAAAGGGGATAAATGCTTTTTTTAATTCTTCCTGTTCACATTAAAATTATTCAGTTGGGGTCTATAAAGTGGAAATGCTATGCGTTGATCTGCGTTTCTCATTTATTCCTTGATATGAAGGACTATTTGGAGGCTTTTAGCTTCTCAGGAAGTGTTGTCGGTGCACTCGACTGTTTTGGACATTGTTTTATTTTCTGTCTGTTATGTGTGGATCTGTGTGAATTATGAGCCGGCGTCTCACCAAAATGTTATTTTGATGACAATAAAGATTCTTGATTCTAATTTACCTCCACGTTCCCCCCGTTTTCCCCTGGTCTGACAGCAATTTGTTTTGGTGCTGTCGGTTTAAATCTAAATGAGGCCTTTCATCCCCACTTACTGACCCAGACTGAGACCATGTCAGAAAACCTTTAATTAAGCTTAGCTGTTTTGGTTGGTACCCCAAAAGTTTCCAATATTTAACTTTTTTTCCAAAACATTCTAATTTACTAAGACACTTAATTTTAGTTTGCATCATCTTTAAGCCATAATTAAAAGTAGGAGAAATAAAGGCTTTAGTGTATTCAACTGTATAATGAATTTATTTAATTTGAGTTTTAATTTCTCAAATTACAAAAATTACTTTCATGATGTTTACGTTTTTTTTTTTTTTTTCTTTCACAAGAATTTTGATTGTAAAAAATGTTCCAGAAAGTCTCAACCAATCGGAGAGACTCCAGCTCCGCTTTGTGATGTAGTGGGGGATCTTTCAACCAGAAAAATATTTTTACTTTGGATCAGGGGTGGTTCTGCTGGTGGGTGCTCAGTGTTTGCATGACTCGTTGCTATTTTAATATGCACACTCATTGCTAGAAAGAGGTTGGCTTTCTCTGTAGGTACCTAAAATATTTTGAGAAGCTTTGCAACTAGAGGCTGGATTCAATTACTGCTTCTGAAAGTTTTATTTTATTTTTTTCCTCTTTTATCTCTCACCTGTTCTAGGAGCAAATATTTTTAGGGTTAAATCTAGACAATTTGGTATTCCTATCACTAAGGGACTTTGGTTGGCCATCTTGCATTTAATAGATTCCTGTTGAATTTAGCAGTTTGTTTTTGTTGTCGTTTGGATTATTTGCAGGAGGAGGAAGGCTGCACGATCCTGCAAATGGAGAAAAACTGCCGCACTCGTGTAGAAGTGATGAAAGAGCACAAAAGACAGAGAATGGAAGAGCTTGAAGCCCTCATTGCCAAAGACCGTCAGCTGTGTGACATCATGTGCACCGCCCCCTTCAGCATCGACCAGAACTCTGTCCCATCAGTGAAACGGCTCAAGGACTATCGCGTCTACCTCGACAACCTCACCAAGGAGAAGGTAGCTTCAGAGACCGCCCTCTGTGATTCGCTTTACTTTTGTTCTTTAAACGACCTGTGTGGTGTTTCCAGGAGCTTCGCCACAATGAATTTGTGAGCACCAAAGAGGAGATCATCGCTTGCATGAATGACCTGGAACGGCATCCCGAGACCAGTTTTGAGATGGACGTGATGTGTGAGAATGAGGATGCATTTTATCTGTCCAACGACAACATTGCTGCCCTGAAACTCCTTCTCAGTCAGGTAAGTGTGCTCAATCTGTTGTTGAACTTTATATAAGAATAAATGGTACATTGTTGACGTTTTTAAACTTTTTTTTCTTTTTTTCTCTCCAGTTACAAAGACGCAAGGCAGAAAACGAGCTCCTTTGTTCACGTTGGCGCACTCAGATCAAGGAGTTATGGGAAAGGCTTCAGGTTCCCCAGGAGGAAAGGGAAGCTTTGGCTGAACATATGGTCAACTCAAAGAAGAAAAACCTTGAGGCGGTCAGAAGGCTTCCTTGTTCAATAAAACTGTGATTTTTACTAACAGCAGAATCGTCACCAGGCAGAAACAAGTAGTGGTAATGTACTTTCTGTCTGCAGCTCCAAGCCGAGGTTGAGCGTCTAGAGGTGCTGAAAATGCAGAGCATGAAGAGCGTGATTGAGACCATCAGAGCTGAGATTGCTGTTTTGTGGACGAAGTGCTTCTACAGCAATGAACAGCAGCAAGCCTTCAGCGCGTATCATGACGGTAAACTGGTTTAGACAAGAGGCTCTTAAGTGGATCTGAGGCTGCAAGTGTCACAAAAGGAGTTACAGACCCTCTTTTTCTTCATATAGAGGATTTTACTGAAGAGCTTCTGAGCCTGCATGAGGCTGAGGTCGGGCACCTGAAAAAGTACTACGAGGACCACAAGGAACTCTTTGAAGGAGTCACAAAGTGGCAGGACAACTGGAACATGTACTTGGAACTAGATGTAAGTGGTATCTTTACCTCACAGAGAAGACTTTATACAACTCGTGTAGCAGCGCCTTATTGAGCTTTCCTGTTCCAGAGAAAGGCTAATGATCCTTCAAGATTCACCAACCGAGGTGGCAACCTTCTCAAAGAGGAAAAACGGCGAGCTGAGCTGCAGAAAGGTTTACCCAAGGTGTAGCAGAAAACACTCATTATTTTAATTGTTTTTTTTTTTTTTTTATATTGTAAAAATATCGCATCTGTGTACTTGAGCTTTTTTTATTTGGGAATTTAAAGTTGGAGCTGATGCTGCAATGCCACTTGTGGCCAGCAGGTGGAGTAGCGTTTGGGCTCTAAATGTGGTTAACCAACAGCTCCTAAATGTGTGTTTTCAGTTTGAGAAGACTTTGAAGGTACAGATCGATAGCTGGGAGCAGGAGCACAACAAAAACTTCCTGGTGAACGGACAGAACTTTCTGGAGTACGTGGCGCAGCAGTGGAAAGATTACCACGATGAAAAAGAGAGGGAAAAACTTGAAAGAGTATGGCTTTTTTTGTGTTTGCTTTAAGTTTGAAGCCTCTATATACTTGATTTTTCACTTTACATACAACTTTATTCTGAATTATGTTTTTTTTTTAATAGCAACTGAAAAAAACTAAGCAAACACAAGAGGATATGCTGTATGGAACAACGATGAGGACGCCAACCAAACGGCGGATTCCAGGCAACCCCACACCCGGAAAAATGAGAAAGGTGAAATGCTTCTGCAGTTTTGTCAGGATTGTTGCTTAGATGAGACTGGTGCTACTTTATTTGAGTGAATTAAAAAACTAAAACCTATTTCTTTCCTGTTTTTTTTAGATAAACAGCAGCTCTACTCCTAGCAGCTTTCTTAACGCAGGCCACGGTGGAACCATGTGCCAGACTTCCACGCTGAAGCTACCTCCGTCTGCCAGCAAGGTATGTCCTGATTGTCTCTCGAGACCTTTTGCTTTAATCTTGGAGCAGCTAAGCATTACGCAGACATGGTTATATGCAGAACATTACTATATACTAATGTGTTAATAACTGAATACATTCCCATGATGTTGTGAGTATCCTGCTGCTATCATCATGCTGTATATTAAAGTTGCATTAAAACCCAAAAAGTGAAAATAATAATCCCTCTCTGGTGTCGTTGTAGAGTCAAACTTTGCGAACCCCTGGCCGCGGCAAGACGAAGCGTGCGTTAGACCGGAACAAGGAAAACTTCTCCCATATCAGAAATACTCCGTGTGGCCCAAGGTCTCAGGATACTCAAGATTGCACCTTCACCTTTAGCTCTGTTGCTGACTCCTATTCGGAATTTGCGGTAAATGGGGTTTTACATACGTCTGGTCCTTGATGGTGAAGGGTTTTTGAGCGGTACCATTCATTCATTGAGAAAGCCTTCACTGTAGACTGTGAAAGGGTTGAGTCAGATTTTCTTTTTGAAGTGAAGTTCTGTGATCGTATCATTGAAAATGTGTAAATGGGTAAAAGAGCAGAGCGATGAGAGGAAAAGGGAAGTCGGTGTATGACTAAAAGCTAATTGTTGTGAAGGGATTGGTGTTAGCTGATGGTGGTAGTTTAGTTTCACCAGACTATTGGACTTTCGGCTAATATTTTTATCAGCATTTCTATGTGGCGCTGCCTTGGTTAACTCAGAATAACTATAGCAGTTAATGGCTGATTTGGTGGATCAGCTGGTTTTCATTACTGCAACACAAAGTCGGACTCAAAATCCAAAACTTGACTCAGTTCTTGGCGAAGGTAGGATAAACAAAATGGCATTAAATCTAACGGCCGAGTTAAATTATAGGCGTTAATGTCTGTTTGCATAGCACTCATCCATCCATTTTCCAAACTGCTTTATCCCTCATGGGGTCGCGGGGGTTGCTGGTGCCTATATCCAGCGTTCACTGGGCGGGAGGCGGGGTACACCCTGGACAGGTCGCCAGTCTGTCGCAGGGCAACACAGAGAGACAAACAGGACAAACCATTCACACACAGACTCACACCTAAGGACAATTTGGAGAAGCCAATTAACCTAACAGTCATGTTTTTGGACTGTGGGAGGAAGCCGGAGTACCCGGAGAGAACCCACGCATGCACAGGGAGAACATGCAAACTCCATGCAGAAAGACCCAGGGGTGTACTTGAACCCAGGACCTTCTTGCTGCAAGGCAACAGCGCTGCTCCACTGTGCAGCACTCAGTCCCACTAATATGAATATTTTGGGTTTCCGTTTTAAACTAACGTCAGCTAAAGGCAGCGCCTGTAAACTGCGTTTAGGCGGGGTCCGGGCTGTTTGGAGGAATGCGGCTCACGGCTGCGCTGTTTAGCAGCGGCCGACTGGCTGCTTTCCTTGGCAACGCAAGGCCTCAGTCAATCGTTCCCCCAAAATGTTTGTTTGTTTAAGTGTATGTGATGGACGGTTGTACTGGAACAGATTTTTCGATTGCAATGCAAATTGTAATTGACAAATAAAATTTGATTGATTAAAATAGACAATGTATGGCTAACAAGCTGATGGCTTGCATAACTTGGAGGACATGGATTTTCTTCAAGCTCAGTAATATAAAATATTTCTACTACAGGTAAGGGTTTGGCTATATCTCAGCTAACATCACAGAACTTCACTTCAAACAAAATCTTTGTATTTAAAACCCTTGAGTTGTTTTTCTATTTTAAATGTAACTTGTGAGCTATTATGTGTGCTTTTGCATCTTGTGGGTCAATTATCAATCAAACCTGTAATGTTTCTGAGATAAAACTATATTAAAAAGAACTTTCAAAGTAATTTATTAAACTGTTGCATGCTGGGTAATAGAGAAACTGGAAAGGCTACAGTTTAATTCCCTTTTTGCCTTTTGGTTGTGTTGGAAGATCCCAGAAGCTAAAGGCCAGTCCTTAAACAACTGCAGTCTCAACCATAGGTGATTTATGTGAACACTATGAACCTTTTAAACTAGGGCTGCAATAACCAATCGAAAAAAATCGATAAGTGTTGGCGCAATTAATGTCGTTCACTATGTCGCGGAGCTGATAACTTCACCCTGCAGAGCGATGTCAAAGGTGGCTGACTGCAGGGAGAGTAGAACAGAGCAAGGCAGGGGATGTTTTTCTGGGAAATGTTGTATATTCTAAAAAATGATGACAGAAAACGGTTTGAACCAAGTCCTCCAAAGATAGGGAGCACTTTGCACTTCACGAAACTAAAAAAAGTAACGCTCAGTCTCTGCAAAAATGATTTGACACGAGCGCCGCAGTGATGATACAGCATTTGAAACGACATGGAGTCAACCGTGAGGGCGAAGGGAGCAGAGGTTTGTTGTTTCTGAGCGCAAGAACGGACCCGCGACCTTCACAGGATGAGGGAGCGGGAGGAAATGATCGTCCCTCAAACTTCTACGCTTCCCAGCACTGCTGCCCCATCCTCCACTTAACACGCAGTAAGTTCACTTTGCCCCGATCCAAATTACATAATCAGAACCAGTGTTTAGACGGACCCTGGTCGGATTATGTCTCGACATAAAACACTCGTCTAAAGCGGAATACCATTTAATTCCGATTTTTATTGATGGTAAGAATTTAATAATGATTTGCTGAAAGTCTGAGTAAAGGCACCGTGTGGGAGAGGAGCAGGGCTCTAAGCTATAAAAGTTCAGCCCATTTTAAACTAGCTTTTCCGGGCATAGTTTCACACACAGGATCAACAAGACATGTTTTCAAATAGCTGAACATTGATCGACTCCTGAGAAGCTAAAACCGTGCAAATAGTCCTCAGCATCTGACGAGATGCGCTTGATCTGCTCTGTTAATCCAAATGTTCCCTTTTGGAATAACGGAAGTGAAAACTAAAATTGTTTCTCCAATTCATCAATAGTTTGAAAATATAACCGCTTGAATATTAAAATAATTGTTAGTTGCAGCTCTACTTTTAACCATCGTCACATTTGCGTTTAGTGTTTATTTATACAGAAGCTAATTTATGCAGGAAGGAGGTAGTGTACCAACAACGGGCTTCCTGTGTGAAATGTGCACCGAGAACAGAAGATGTAAAGCTTCTCCAGTTGGTGTTTGATACGTAAATAAAACTGTAAAAAGGATCAAATATAGCAGTTCAGTTTGCTATTTATTTTTCTGTTTTGCAGTTGCTGACATTTCATTTATTCTGCTGTCAATAGCAGTTTCACACTGGAAGGTGCTTGGTGACGCAGTCTCCAAGAGCCACATGCGGCTTTTTAAGCACCCAGAAGTGCTCTGGAAGAACCCATAAATGGATGCTATAGTTAAACGGATGCCTGCATAGAAATTTCAAAACAGAGTTAAGAAAAATCTACTTTCTACAGTTAGTGCAGGTCATAGATGATGATTTTCTGGGCTTTTAAAATTGTTGCCCCTATTTTACAAAATGTTTTTCTCTGTCGGATCTTTAATAATCTAATAGAACTGATAATGAATTAGGTTCACAATACAATAAGATGTGATAAACTTTTTTTTTTTCTTTTTTTTTTTTTTTATTATTATGGCAGACTGTTTTGGAGTTATAGAAGTTTTATTTTTTTTAACAGAGCAAGTGCAAAAACAACTGGATTGGAAAGGTTTCTGGCCCGTGGTATGAAGGCTTATAAATCTTTGCCAGCAGCAGGTCTCCTTCAGTCCGGGGCCCCCCTCGGATCAGCCGTTGGCATAGGCTACGTTCACACTGTAGGGAAATGCAACCCAAAGCCGACCTTTTTGCCCATATCTGTCTTTTTCATGGCAGTTCCGATCGTTTCACTCCCCAAAATATCCGATTTCTGCCACTTCCATGTGTGCTACTAATTCAGATGCAGATCGTATATTTTTCAAAGCGTCTGCTGTCTGAACGGTCATGTTGCATTTTATCCGTCTTTCACGTCACTCCTGGTACACATCCACGTACAATAGCAGCAACTAGCGCTCCATAGAAGACCATTAACAGCCGTGCTGCTTCCTTCTGACCTCACTTCATCTTGCTATTTGGTCTTAATATTGTCGGCTCCAATTGCTCAACAGCGTTCTAATAACGAGAGATGCCGGTCGGTACCCTCGTTATTTTCTTTTATCAGCTGCTTTGGATTTATGGTAAACAAGAACTCCAAGTGAGTGTTCTGTTGCAATAAAAGCTTTCTACAGAACCACTCTTCAAAAGTGTTGCGCTATCCTTTGAAATACACAGGTACAAAATGTTTTTTTTTTTTCTTTGCATTTTTATCCAATATTAGACAGAGAAAAAGTTCAAATCCTTATGAAATGGGACTGATCTAAAACCAAAATAACTCCCCTTCCTGCTGGAAAATATTATTTTATTCAAGTCACAAACACATCTCCATTACAGTCGACTAAGCAGAATGTAGAAAATTACTTTTAGTTGTCAAAGCTAGTACAAAACATCTTCCTGGCTGCATTTTATATCCGGAAAGGGACAAAATGATCAGCCACCTGCTAGAAGGCAAGAATGCGGTTCATGCAGTTAGCATCGACTTGTAAGAAAAGCAAAACGCTGCCAGTAATTGCTCTAGGTCATGAAAACTATTTTTTTCCCTCCTCTGGAAAAAATAATCTATTTTTTTTTCTTTTTTCTTGCTTCATAAATGGGATCACGAAAGGCATTACATTTCACACAGGCTGGATGATGATTCGATAACAATATATATTGATCAAGGGACGTAAATCGATGATGGGGGGGGGGGGGGGAGTTCAATAGAACAGTTTTCTTTTTGCATTCTAGCCATGTAGGTTAATATAACAAATCCAGGAAGGATCTGTCACTAAGCTCCGCTACCTTCAAAAAGTTCAGAGAACGCGTTCTTTTTTTTTTTTTTAAAGTTTTGGTAAAAAGTCTGTTGAATAAAGGGTTGAGTTTGAATTCAGAGTTCGTGTTTATCTAAAATAGGCCGCTAAGTAACTGCATAAAATGGTCAGGGCTTAAAATATGTTTTTATTTATCGATATTGATATTTCTCTTTTATCTATGCTTTTTAATATATCGTCCAGCCCTAATTTCACAAACTTGAAGTTTTACTTCTTGCACAAGTTAATCCAGACCTTTTGTTGCAGAGGGACCTCACAAAGGCTGCTAAATCAACTGTGATGACTGGCCTGCTGAACTCCACTGTCAGCCATCAGTGACTGTTCAGAGCTCCAGCACCAGGAGCCACCGGCAGCCTTCCCGCTGTGCATATTTCTGTGGACGTTTGAGACTTGGTTTTAAGGAGCAGTTTGTTTTTGTTTTTCTTAATGAAACGATTAACCATGTGTTGGGCACCATTTTTATTGTGGAACTGAGGGTTATGCAATGCACTGCTTTCTTCCTTTAGCTGGGATGACAGCTACATTTAAACTTTTTTTTAAATCGACACGTAAATAAAAACTTCCAAAAGATCTTATCCAAGACTCATTGTTGCGTAGTATTGGTTTCCGTGCTTGCTGTAGCTTGAGTTGAGTGATGGACGGCCTAAGCCATGTGTGTCATTAGTTCCTCTAGAGCTCTCTCGCGGTGGTTTTCATGAACAAGCAGCACTTCTTTGATTGCACTCTGTTGGAAGCCCATCTCATTAAACTGAGCCAGCAAGCGCAGAAACTCTGCTGCCTGTAAAGAGAAATATAGGGATTACTGATGCAAATCAAACTGAACATGTGGTTTAATCAAAATAGAAAAGTCCCATTTATTCCAGCAAATATGTATTGCATTACAATTTCAAGAAAAGGAAATCATGCCCAAAGGCCTACTATGTCCAAATACAATACAGTACTGAGGTTTCCTGGAAGCTCGGGTTGCGTTACTATCTGCTTTAAGCTCGTCATTATGGGGTCTGCCCTCTCAACTTCAATTTAATACTCCATATATTTTCAATAGGGTTCAGTTTTCTGGTTAATTAGTCCACAGGTACCAACGTTGGTACCTGTGGACCTCAAATTCTGCTGGAAAAATAAATCAGTACCTGAAATTTAATAAGAGCTTAGAATATTTTACTGTCAAACGAATCTATATCTTTCAATTTTAACAATGAATTTCGGATCCAGTTGATGACACTCTAAAATATAATAATTTAACTGAGATGTGAACATTGGGTTTGGTCACCTTGCTCTCACAATTCTGAAACATCTCCAAAGCCTCCTCCACTTGTGCCTCGTCGTAGCCCAGCCGACAGAGATGATCACAAGCAACCAGGTACTTTAGGACCTGGGAAGAAAAAATGTATTTAGATATGTGCTCCATTTAAAAAAAAAAGTATTGTAAACTATCATGTATCAGTTTTAATGGAACAAACACTTTTTAGCCTGTTAAGCATAACTGGGTTGCCAGGTTGGGACGAAAATGGTGAGATTTATTTTTTTTTTTTATCAGACCTCTTGGCAACAAGTTGATTAAACTTGTTTGTGGTTGTACGAGAGACGTCGCTAGATGATGACTTCACAAATAACTGACGCAGGGATTATCAGGAGCGAACGTTATCGAGAAGCTCTACAAATGCCAACCTGCTCTGGGCTCTGACAGCCCGTTTTCTGCAAAGCCAGGATCGCAGTGCGTAACGGGTATCCTTTCTGGGTGATGGTCTCCAGTAACTCCCGCTCCTCCTGGCTGAGAGCTGTCAGGAGCTCTGCTGCCGAGTCAAAGAAAACCCCACGAGAGCCGGGAGTTGTCAGGACCTGCCGGGGAGGGACAGAAGACCATTTAAGTAGGAATTCGTGTTACAGTTGGGACACATTGCTGTGAGGAAATTACTTTTTTCCTGCGGTTTCTAACAGATCCTGCAGAGGAGGGTCGTTGTTGCTGTAACCTGGGTGGAGAGCGACCAGCAAGGGGGATGCTTTGGGAGAACCTTCTACCCAGAGAGCGTTGCCTCTTCTTGCCCTTCTGCCCTTGAGAAAGTGGGCTTGCCTGCTGTGATCTGTGCTGCTCCAGCGCGTGCAGAGCTGGTCTGCAGTCAGGGAGAGAAGACGTGGCTCTGTGGCCTTGGAGGATCGCAGATGGCTCAGGCTTGAAGGGGTGAGGGGAATGGACGAGGTGCATGTCTTTGACTCTGGAGACGGGGTCCCTGGCTGCAGCACTCCGGGGCCGCTCTCTGCAGGCCCCTGCGTTGTCCGTGCATGAACAGTCTTCTTCATCAGAGTCGTTTGGGAAAAACCTGACGGTGCGATGATGCAGCCAGCAGCCGTCTGCTGAGCTCAGGCTGTGGCTGCGGGGTCGAGGCCCGGGGGACCACAGATCTTGGGCCCTGTGATTGAGCTTGTGGGTTTCGTGGGGGCTGCTGAACATCAGCCAGTAGGGCGGGCAGGATGGAACCTGGCTCACCAGCTGGTGCCCGGTTAAAATCCATCTCTCCAGGTTGAATCCATACTGCAGGAAGAAAGGAACCCATTAACTGACGGTGCCTCCCAGAAGTGTTCATAACGATTCCTATTTTGTCGTTCTAACCACAACACGTATTATTATTCTCTTTTTTTTTTTTCTGTGAAACACCAACACAACGTAATACATAATGAAGTAGAAGGAAAATGATGCACGGGTTTTTACGATTTCTAATGATTATTAGTCTTTTCAGACTCGTGAGTCAGCATTATGTGGAGGTCCAAGATTTTTGGGGTAGCGTCCCCCAGCCTTACATCTACAGATTGAATATCTTCAATCAATCTTCAAAAAAAAAAAAAAAAAAAAAAGCTGAATATAGGTCTGGAGTTGGACCATCAATGTGCGTTCAATTAAACAAGTGCGTTGCAGTTCCAGGTAAATTTTAAGGGCCGCCATCCTGCTGGAAGGTGACAGTGTTCAGTTTTTTGAAGCCTCCATCGGGTTTTCTTTCAATACTGCCTCGTATTTAGCTTGAGTCATCTTCCCATAGATTCTGTTAAGTAAAGCATCGCTATAACATGATGCTGCCACCATTGTTTCACAGCGGGGATGGTGTGCATAGGCGTTTTGTATAAAGGCCAAAATATTAAATTCTGATCTACTCACAGCAAATATCTTTCTTTCACATTTGCAGTCTGTCACAGGGCAAGCCGTGAAGACAAAACAGGCTTTTTACAGCTTTCTTCTTGCCTCTCAATAAAAGGTAACATTTACATATTTATCCAGTCATCAGTTGCCCAACTAAGCTCTGGTTCTCTGCAGTAATCATGGGGCTCTTAGCTGCTTCTCTGGTTGATGCACTGTTTGCATGGCCATGCCTCTGTAGGTTGGCAAATGTGCTTTTAAAAAAAACAAAAAAACATGTTTTGTACTTTCACAAATTTCTACCTGAGCTGGCTGCCGGTTCTCAAACAAACCTCAGATGCTTTCACAGCACAGCTGGATTCATACTGGGATTAGATTACACAGCTTTTTACTAAACAGGTAATTACAAAGGGCCTGAATTCAAATGTCAGTATACGTTACACTTTTCTAAAGCTCATTTGTAGAAAAAAACTAAAGCATTTTTTTCCTTCCACCTCACGATTCTGCTCTTCAGTGCGGGTCTAACTGTACAGAGACTAGATTAGGAATGTCACCTATTCCATAGTAAAATAAAAATATAAAGTCAACATTAAACATCGTGTGGGGGGGGGGGAAGACAACCTCAGTTTCCTGCATGATCTGATGCCGGGGTGGTACAGAAATCTCAGGTAAAGTCGACAACTGCATCTCGACACCCAGTGGTCCCATAGGGGTCTGAAAAGGAACATCCTCCAGAATATTCATCCTCAAAGCTCACCAAAAAAATCACCTGCTTAGGGAGAATCACAAACAGCTTGAAAGTTTCTAGTTACCGGCCATTTTCTTGGTGGCTTTTTCTCTTTGAAAAGAATTTCTTACCTTTTGTCAGGTACAATCTTGCAGGTCTGCAGCAGTCTGAATCACAGACAGGTGTCTGGAGTAAATCGCTTTGACACAAACATCAGCGTGCGTGATAAACCTCTTCATCGCTAAGCCTCTGACATCATCGCCATCTCAGAATATGTTTACAACCTCAGAGGCCTGGTATAATCCATCATGCAAAGATCTCCCATAAATAACCGGGCTTTTAACCATGCAGACATGTCAACCACTATGAGCTAAATTCTAGTTAAAACTTTAGATGTTTAGATTGCTTTTCAACTGTTACTATTTTTTTATTTTTTTTTACCCATTTCATTAATTGGTTCAGGGTGTTTTGCCTGCATTTAAAACCATGTTATGACTTTCCATGTCATTTTTATGTGGATTTAAACTGGGCAGGATTAGGGAAATGCTGATGCATCAGGAGACAAAGGCACAGTACGATACTTTCCAGAGATTAGCCGGTTACATAAGGGTGACAGGCGTACAGAGCGCAGCGCAAGATCACGTTCATGTGAAGATAGCTCACCGTTCACATCAGTTTCCAGCTCAGAGGGGAAGCAATAATAAAACTTTGTACTCAGATAGAGGTTTATTTATATATTTTACACAATCACAATAAATTTGGGATTCACAAGCTTTTGGGAAGGAGAGCTTTTACTTGAATATTTCTGTAACAGACCTCTGAAATTAGAGCAGCTTAGAGCTTCACAGAAAGAAAAACGAAACTTAAAGCAAACAGGAGAAAGATCTGGTTTAATTTTTCAAGGAAAGGAGCACGGCATAGTGGTGAAGTCACAGACCTTATGGGTGGTGTCTTAATTTAACAAGTGCACCATTTAGTAACAGGATATGACATCACGGGAGAGCAGGTGAGATTCTGACACAGGTGTGCACACAGAAAAGGAAACTTGTCTGCAGCTCAGCAGAGGGAGCCTGGGTAAGCTCTCAGAATGATTTAAAATTGAAACCAAACCTGGATTTAACTGATTTCAGGGTATCATTTATTTTCATGTTCCAGGATCAAAACTACAAAGCAAAAAAATGGGACGTGTTATCACTTTGGAAAGGTAGATGATCTTCTCTGCTAAACGTCTCCCTCTGAAGCCAGCAGGGCTGCAGGTTAACAGGTTCCTAAGAAGTGGGCTGCAGGACAGCAGATGGACGTGGGGAAATAATCATTCTGGCTGTTCGAAACTGATCTTTCACCTGCCATGTTTGTTGTGCTGGTGTGTTTCTACCTCAACACGTTCTCCTAGCTCCAGCCCATGTATTATACAAACAATACTTGTGCAGCATAGCTTAACATTTACAACTGTTTTCACTTCTAGCACCATTGTAACAACGGTGGTAAAGGAAGAAACATCAAAACATTGATGCGTTTGTGGAATATCACGGCCTCGTGATTTAAGGCATTTCTTGACACGGTCGCATCACGTCTACTCTCTCCGCCCCTCAGTCTTCAAGTGTACAATATGATCCCATAAATGCCGTCCGCGTCCCTTCCTATTACAACCTATCAGCACAAAAAGAGGATACAAACTACCTACAAATATTTTTTTTTTTACGAATAAAATCGGATTATCTTTATATAGATAAAATGTTAACAATCCCCAGAGATTGAAATATATCATAAAAAGGTCCACACTGAGTGCACCGCTAGAGATTTATTATCTGATGCAAAGAGACCAAAGCTTGTTACTTTCTCTTAACTTGTTCGTCATGAATTGAGTATCCACGGTTTTTATTCGTCAGGTGCAGTAATAAGAAGAGTACCAAAGGTGGCACCCAGAAGGAATCTAATGATTTCGGGTGAAAGGAGACGTGGTTCAGTTGTTAGCAGCGTCGGCCTGCCTCGGCCAGTTCTCCTCCTCAATGCCGGAGTCGTACTCCTCCTCTGCCGCGTCCTTGGCTGGAGCGCTGAAATCCAAACAGAAGCTCCAGTTTAGGAACCAACTACAGCAGCGGGACACTGCTCCAGAGGTCTAATGACGTTCGCTCTGATTCTGAGAGCAAAGAAACACTGACCGGATGTATCTAGGCTGCGATTTTCCCTGAACGACTTCTTTGTCCAGTTCAACAGCAACGATATCCGAGTGAGGCACCTCAAACATGGGCTCAAGAAGAAGTTTCTCCTGCATGCGGAAGAACAAATGTTAATGTTAAAGATGATTAACACAACAAAGTAATGCGCTTTGTTGGAAAATAACGGACCATAATGGATCTGAGGCCACGAGCTCCTGTTTTTCTCTCCAAAGCCATTCTGGCGATGGCTCTCAAGGCATCCTGGGACACGTTCAGTTCACACTAAAAACCACAACAGACACCCGATTAGGCGGCCACTTCTCCAAATCGCGGCTGTTGGGCGGTAATGACAGAGTCCTTACTTTGTCCATGCTGAACAGAGCCTGGTACTGTGGAACCACAGCGTTGCGGGGTTCGGTCAAGATGCGGACCAGTGTATCCTCGTCCAGGCTGTGCAGAGGAACGACGACAGGAAGACGGCCAACAAACTCTGGAATCATTCCGAACTCGATCAGGTCCCTCGCCTCGACGTGCTTCAGCAGCCGGTCCTTCTCCTCGATCTCCGCAACCGCGTCCGTCTCGCCGCTGCTGTTGGCCAGGTCCGCTGCAGCCGCAGCTCGCCGCCCTTTCCCCATGTTGGAGGGTGTTCCAAATCCCAAATACTAAACAGCAGAGACGCATGAAAGTCAGGCCCCAGATGAAGCAGAGCCGTCTACGTGTCAGGTGGGTCAAACGTACCTTCTCGTTCTTCCTTCTGCTTATTATCCGGTCGAGGCCGTTGAAAGCTCCCGAAGCGACGAACAGAATGTTGGTTGTGTCGACTTGCACCGTTTCACCTCGTAACTTTCTGGAGTTTTTCTCTGGAACGTTGACGATTGTACCCTCTAGGAGCTTCAGCAAACCCTGAGACAGAAGAGAAGGGTAAAGAAAGATAAAGGCTAATATTTAGTCATTTAGTAAAGTTAAAAAAAAAAAAAAACTTTAATGCATGAAACAGAAATGGCTCATATTGGGCCTTTCCATTGTTTGTTTTTTTTAAAACAGGAAAGTAATCTAAAAACTCTTCTGAATCAGAAACAGGCCCCCGGAAACGTCCTCTAAACAGGAAGGTGCTACCATATATGGATGAGATGTTATCTGGACATTCATGATTTACAGAACAAAATGTCTTCTTGATCCCAAAAAAAGATCTTGATCTTGGAATACTGACGGCACACAATACGAATATAGAACCGCTTTAGCTAAAAAAAAAAAATCTATGAAGAAGAGGTGGGTGAGCTTAATGTAAGTAAACACAGTTAGGGAGGAAAGATTTCTCTCCTCACCCACCTAAAACTGTATCTCTGCCAGAAAACCTTTTTACCCTAGGATTAAAGAAAAGCCCAAAGCTGAGGGATGAGGACACAAGACATGTCATGTCATGGCTCTGAGCAGGGAGGCAACAGCCAGACCACAAAGGCAACTGCAAGGGAAGTTCCTGCACATGAAAGTTATAAGCAGCGATGCTATGAGATGAGCCGAGGCTATGAAGCGCGTGTCGAGTAATTAAGGGGGAGCTTCCGGAAAGCGCGCATCGAGGCTCGCTTTACTTAGGGGACGAGCCGAAAACAATGACGTCCGAAGCCTCGCTACCCAGCTGTACCACATGACCGCTTAGGTTTAGAGTTGCCGCAAGTTTTGACAGGCTTTTAAACGCCTCGGTATTTAGACAAAATGTGGGTGTTTGTTGGAGAGTTGCGGTCAGTTCAAGTTTTGGATAGAGTTTTGATAGTTTGGAGAGTTTAGGTGAGAGAAGGAAAGATAGCTTGGGAGAGTGAGCCAGCCGCATAGTCAGGTTAAATAAATGTGTTCTACTTATACTAAGCTGTTGCATCTTTGTTTGAATTTAGGTCCAAAGAACATGTTTCAACATCTGTAGACGGACTCTAGAGTTTAAGTAGCAAAACGGGCAGTGCCCTAAGAATGACATCGGAGTTACTGTAGTGCTGTTAAACCTTTCAGAGTAAAACATAGATTGATTATGCGGGGGGGAAAAGTGAGCATGCACAATCACTCCATGGCTTGCCAATGTAAGGCATTTCTGATGGCAAAACTGTTTTGGAGAAATGGGATGTCTGAGCTTGGTGTGCATGCCAGTAGAAACAGCCCGTCAGGTGGCAGAGCGTCAAGCTTAGAGTTACAGTACCAGTCCCCAGCTGTCATGCACCGCTGTGGTGTATTTCAGGCAGACTGAGCTCATCACAGAGGACTTTTAAAATGCCTCTGTAGAGTGACGGTTTGTCTAATCGCCAGAACATGTCTATTAGACAACGGTGCTGATATTTTTCAGACTCAATGGATAAATCCCCATATTAGTCTTCACTTGATGGACTTAAAATGTGTGCTGCAGATTGTTTTAGTCACTACTTTTGTCTCGGGTGAACATTGTGTTATGCATGACCGTCTGAGTTGAGGGTCAGGGTTAAACCAGCATCAGTGCCTTTCAGCTGCATTCGTAGGTGCCCCGTGCTGACTTTTTTTCCTTTCATGCTTTTGCTTTTTCCATTTCTTGTTTTTGGACACGGACTTAAAACTATCTTGAGTAACAAGCCCAAACACAGATGGGGGAAAAAAGCTTAAAATAAACTTTTTAAAATAATCTTCCACACTTCTAATTTAAAAAACACAAAACATTATTAAAACACAGTCAAGCGAGTTACAACTGATGACAATTAGGTTCATTTTCTAACATGTTATTCAAATCTTTCTTTAATGTGTTTGCTGCATTATAATCTGCACT
The DNA here is from genome assembly GCA_037039145.1 of Fundulus diaphanus. Taxonomy (NCBI): domain Eukaryota; kingdom Metazoa; phylum Chordata; class Actinopteri; order Cyprinodontiformes; family Fundulidae; genus Fundulus; species Fundulus diaphanus. The sequence goes on from CM073134.1 coordinate 30,097,841, forward strand.
TTATATAATCAATCTAAACATAATAGACTGAACTGCTGCACACACATTTTGATGAGTGTATGTGAATACTGACCTGCTGGACTCCCTCTCCGCCCACATCCCTCAGCTGATGGATTCCAGGCACGCTGCCAATCTTATCAACTTCATCCAGGAACACAATACCTGCACGTCACAGAGAAGGACAGGACAACCCTGGTTGGATTAATGTCTTACTGTTATGTGAGATGGTCCTATTTAAACAAGGGACGACGTTTATAGGCCAATTTTTGTTTTACAAGGACTTGGCATCATTTCCTGGGCTTTGGTCAACTGCAACAAAGAGGAAAAAAAATACATTTTAACTTCAAAACTCCTAACTTTTACAGCCTCTAATTTTATTTTATTTTAGTTAAGACATTGGAGTACCGAATAATTTACCTTTAAATGCTGCAATAGTAATTGATTCTCATGATTTGTAGATTCCAAAAATGCTTTGTTTGCCATTTCAAAAAAGACCCACTTATAGAGCCAGAAGCTCAACTTTTAAGTTGTCCAAAGTGGAAAAAAGTAATGAATTGAGCCTGTGTTTCATCAGTAAGTTAAAAAAACTAAATACTGATGGGTAAAATGTTTAAAATTAAGATGTGATGTAGCAAGTCGAAGGTTAAAAGGGACATTATTTTCAGTTCTGTCTTTTCCCATTGAAATCATTCAGTTGTGGTCTACATAAAGAGGAACTGCAGTGATTTGGTCTGAATCTCTCGTGGAACGCTCTGTGACCTCCCGTCCAGGTCACAGAGCCCCCCCACTCCACCCCGTTCGGCCATTTTTGTAGTATACTGGAGGACGGTGAAATGAACAATCAATGACTTATCCACTTGTAGCTTCAGTGTCCTTCATTTGGTCTACAAAATCACTCCAAGAAATAAAAATGTCAGATTTGCGAGACTGGTAAGCTGGAGGTCCATGACCTTGTTTAGCAGTTCTGTAGCAAATACTGTGACGTAACTGTTCAAAAACGTAACAGAAAACAGAAAAACACAAAGACTTGAAAAATATGATCCAAAAAGAGTATAAATATATCTAGGCAGCACCTGGACTGACTACATTCAACTTTCTGCACTCCTAGAGACTCCGAGTACACAACAAAATTGATTTAAGAGCTAAAAAAGTAGATTTTGCATGACATGTCCACTTTAATCTTGCAATTTAAATGTAAAATAACCTTGTAAAAAAATAAAAAAAATATTTCAAATTATCAGGTTTCTGTTCTTGAAAAAGGAATAAAAAGTCCAAAAGAAATATTTTTCTATCCTTGGCTTTTTTGTTCTTCTCCCATACACATTGAGACATAGGAAAAAATAAAATAAATTTCTAATATTTAGCGATGCTTTCATGGAAAAAAAAAACTTAGGGAAAAGCACAGAAACTACAAACTCCAACCTCACTGTTAGTCATGACTGCTATAATTAGTATTTCCACTCCCCCGTGTTACTTAACATGTGGTAAACCTGGAAATGAACCTGCTGTTAATTATAGACCCTATGCCCACCTTGTTGTGCTTTCTCCACCGAGTAGTTTGCATCCTGCAGAAGTTTGGCAATTACCGACTCAATGTCCTCTCCCACATAGCCAGCTTGAGTGAGAGTGGTGCAGTCGCATATAGCAAACGGAACATCAAGACAGCGTGCCAGCGTCTGTGCCAACAAGGTTTTTCCTTTGAAATAATAGAAAAAGAAACGTCTAAATGAATCACCTGAGCCATCTTTGCATTGCATTTGGTAAGACACATCTGGCAGGCAAACGTGGACGCTGTGGCGCATCAGATGTTGGGAAGTTTTGCCCAAATCACTAACCTGAACCGGTAGGACCTAGGAGTATAATGTTGCTCTTCTCCAGTTTAATGTCAGAGTGAGTGGAGTCCAGGACCTCCCCGCCCCTCTTCTCCTGAGGCGGCTGCTGGCTCGCCTGCTGCTGCATGGTCGCTCCGAGAGCGTTCCCGTGAGGACTGATTCCCGCGATCTGCAGCAGTTCTGCAAAAACAAACCCATCATCTGGGTCAGCACGGTGGCTGAAAAGCAAGGGCAAATGGCACAACTGTCTGCCTCACTGCTGTACTAAAATAACGGAAATGATCTTTATTGTCCCTCAGTTTGGAAATTCATGTGTGATTAAGGCAATGGTGTGTGATGCAGGTTGATCTAACCATTTCAGCCATTCGAGCTAAAAATACACGTGCTGGGTCAGTTCCAGAGGAGTGTCTATGTGACAGCTTGATTGAAAATAGTCTGAATGTAGGTCACAAGTCAGCGGTGATGACCCATTAATCATAGGGCTTGTGGGTTAAGTGAGGGCTCTGAGAATTTCGTAAGTTGAGGTTTATCAGCTTAAAAAGGTACAGCACAGCATTTTAACTGTGATTTAAAATGCACAAGATTCTAGACTTGGTTTTGTACTGAGCAATAAATGTTCCGACATGGGCAAAATAGCCTCGGTTATTGTCGTAAATTTCGGTGTCTGTAAATTTTCGGTTTATCGTCCAGGCCTACTATATCGCATTATAACTTTTTTCAATAACGGTGATATGACATTTCCAATATTTCATTATACATTCCGGGTTTTATGCGTTTTGTTTTTTTTTAAAGCAAATATTTCTAAAATGATATATTGGAGGAGATTTATAAAGATGGCAAATTAATGGTCAGAAGTTTGTGGGCATTCTGTGTCGTCTTTCTGAGGCTTTTATTTTGTTTATATCGATATCATAGTTATATTGACCAAAACCAAGAAATGTATCATGATATAAGTTTTGCCCATATCGTCCAGCCCTAGTTGTGACTCATTTTAGGATGTCAAAGATGAATGTGAATACTTGTTTTAATTGTAGTGCATCTTCAAATTTTGTTAAGTTTGACTCATCATCCCAGGAGTAAAACTTCCTGAACTTCACTAAAGAAGTAATAATAATAATAATCACGGATCTGCGCCAACACGGTCTCATTCTAAACTAAAAGGAAGATATCTGAACATCTAGTGGCAGAAAAACATATAAATGGTCTATGACTGCAAGTTCACTTTTACCTTCCATCCCTAAAATACAGACGAAGAAAAGAGAGCAGGTTCTCTTACGCTAGGATCAACTCCATTTCTTTTGCAACAAAGGCTAAAAGGCTGAAAGAACAAGTCGTTATGGTGTCCTGCAAAACAGACGGCAGGCCAAATCACTACCAGGTCATTGAGTGACAATCATTTGCTACAAGCTACCATTTCTTTTTAAACACACCAACTAGTAGTGAATGAGAGGGTCAGAAGTGCTTTTACAAACACATTAGTGAAGATTACTTCAAAAATAATATACAATTTTAATTAGAATTTTTGGAAACCTTTAAATAAATAATTCTTCTGTTTTTTTTATTTTTATGAAAATAACTTGTTAACAGAATACCATCACAAAGCATTTATTTTAATGAATCTGGCTGAATGCCCAAATTTCGCTTTCTCAGGAAATGTACCTATCGTGATGGTACCTCATTTCTGCATAAAGTTCTGTATTAACGTTGCCAGGTGCTGGCCAGTTAAGCAAAGTGATGAAATGCAAAGTAAGAATAGAAAATACTTTAATCTGAAACTTTGCAGCACTGAGCAACAGTCTAGTCCCGTTTCTGCTTAGCCCAGGTAAACGCTTCTGATGTTGTCTCTGGTTCAGGGGTGTCTTAACGAGGAAACTGACAGCTGTGGCCCACTTCCTGGATGCGTCAACCCAATCTCTGCCTCTGGCTGCCCTCTGCAACTTGTGAGTCTCCCCCAAACTATTCAACAGGTGTTTGCTTCACAGTCTTCTCCTGTTGGGTGATCAGCTTGTTCTACCATACATTTTCCAAAATTCCATATTAAAAAAAAAAATATTTTTTTTTTAATCAATCTTTTTCAAATATTGTGGAATAACTGAATTCTGCAGTAAATCATAATTATCAAATGAGCTGAAATAAATTCTTTATTTATATCACGCTGTTAAGAATGTATATAATATTTCCCTTTTTAAAATAAATTACTGGAATAAATTGACTTTTTAATGAAACCTTTTTAATTAAATGCACCAGCAGTACTGAATGATTTTTCCCCCTAAAGGGGATTATAGCTATATTCAAGCATAATTATTGTAACTACTGGGGAAAAAAAACAAAAAAAAAACATCTCCCTGTGGTCTGTACATTTTGGCATTTGCACAACTGACAGATACATAAAACCCAGAAACCAGCAGATAAAGCGTTGTGACTTTAGGTTACTGCTGATAACAGTAAGAAAGTCTGTCAGATAAGAGTAAAGAGGTCAGTCAGTCACTTACTTGTGAATCTGTATTCATCCTCTCGTCTTCTCATCTCTAGCTCTACAAGAAGAGGATCAAAGTACTTAAATCAATAATACCACTTAGCGCTACCACTACAACATTATCAATACAGTTTGTAGAAAAATGAATATTGAACAAATGCCAAATAATACAGATTGTAATTCATGGTGACGTGTGATTCAGCCCGTCGGTTATTTGTTTGACCCCGAGGAGACTCTTGATATGTTCAAAGTCTGAGTTTGTAAATACTGAAGATAAAAAAAAAAAAAACTCCATCAAGTCACCGTTAAGTTTCTACTACACTGTGTGGGATTAGTCTTTAAGCAATTTAATATCTATCAACTATAGAAGCTAAACACCACATAAAATGTAACATTTTAATAAGTATTTTCATGTGGAAAAAGAATTTTAGATTTAGAGAAAACTGTTTTTACCAGCAGACTTTTTCCTGACCCACCTACTCATATAAAAAGGGGATTTTATTCGCCAACAAATGTGTTTTTACATGGCTTAATATTAATATACCAGTAGATCTAAATAGGGGGAGTGGCGGCCTAGTTGTTAGAGAGCAGGGCGCTAGTATCCTGGGAAGGCTGCAAGTTCCTCGGTTTGAATCCCACCACCTGCCAGTCGGGATCCCTGAGCAAAACCCTAAGCCCCAGAATGCTCCCTGGGTGCCACATTATCTTTATTTATAGCAAATAGAGATGATCATATTATAACTGCATAGTTATCTGACCGAGCTGTGATCAAAGCAGCACCAGTTAACAGATCTGACCTCGTCTCTGAAGCTATTCAAAGTTAAGAGAAATAAGCAATAAGATACAAAATGCAGGTCCAAGAATAAATGAAGGGCTCACACTTTAAAATGAAGCCATCGCCTGACTGGAGAGTTATGTCAGACCCATCTCTACTTCACTTATTCGCATTGTAATCACTTCTTTAAGAGCAGTATTTCTCTATTAATCCAGTCTCATTGTTCAAAACTGAATTTCATAAACCTCAAAATCTAAAGGACGTCTAATCACAAACAGTTGATGCTGTTAGATGTCACAAATTTTACATCACTGCTCTCTTGAAAAACAAAACTGCAATCAATATTTCTGAATCCCTAAAACTATCTTTGTGACACGAGATTACAAGCAGAACACGTCAACGCTGCGTGGGGTGCACCGTACATGCAGGACAGGATGTGCAGAACCTGCAGTAAAACGGGAACCAGTTGTTTCATTTGCTCTTCGAACCCCACGGTATCTTGCACGTTATTTGGGAACAATTACAAATAATAAATTGTTCGGTGTACGACACACAAATGATAGTTTAGAAGAAAACCCCATTAAAGGGTGATCTAGCAGTTGGGCTAGGAGAATGGGGGCACGGCGTGCAGAAAAGACGAGCGCTGACCTCGTGGCGTTAAAGATGGCTGCTTTTCCACCTCCACCTGCTGTCTGCTCCCAGCAGGGATGTTGTTGTAGATCCGCTTGTAGTGATTATACACCGCCACTGCCAAGACCTTCTTCGCATACGACTGGCCAACAACATACTTGTCCAAATAGGCATAAATCTTTAAAAAAAAGATAGAGGGTTTATAAGAATGTCTAAAACTTTGAAAGTCAGTTTTGACATCCGGGTGATCGGCGTCTTTCTCTTACCTTCTTGGGAGGCGGAGGAGGCTTCTGTGCGAACGCTAGTTTCACCGCCTCAGCGGCTGATTCCGGCTCTTTGTTTAGCCCTTTTTTAGAGTCCGTTTCAGACAAGACCACGAAAAAGTGATGACACTTCTCACATTTGACAAACCGTGTTGATGCTACGAAAGAACACAGCAAACAAACAAAGTTTGGTTTGGAACAGCAAGCTTTTATAAAGCAGGATTGTTAAAGAAAAACAAACCCTTGTCAATTCAATTGGGCTTTATTCCCAGTAATAAACGTAAACATGGTGACCTCTTCTTTCAAGAAAACTTAAAAAAAACATTTAAAGCTAAAGCTAACTTGTAATAGTCACTTGCAATGCCAGCTCATGTAGATCAAAACAGAAAACGGTGCAGTTTCTCAGGAAAATGTGTCAGAACTGCTCATCTGATGGTCTCTTGCGGTTTCGGTAAGCAGGAGTTAATCCGCTCCCTCCCTGCTGATGTAGCAAAAACAAAAAGGAGCAGGAAATCGCCTCATAGACAGCAAGAATCCTCAAAGCTCCTGGTTGTTGTTGTTTTTTTTTTTGGTGGATATTTAAATGCTGTGTTGGCGCTTCTGTTCATCTAATCCAGCCCCAAGGTTTAGACCACAAGAAGGAGTGAAAGCTTCGATAATAAAACATGGGGGTAACTGTTACGGCTGTCGATTTTCACCCAATAGCGCAGACTACAGCTGGACGATAATTCAATAACGATATATATCAATCGATAATCGTATATCGATGATAGAAAAAAAGATCAATAAAAAGTTCAATAACCGTTTTCCTTCCTTTCCTCTTCCTTCTAGCCATGTAGGTTACTATTACAGTCATTACATCCTCCCAACCAATCACAAACAGACCCAGGAACCAAGCTCCGCCCCCTTCAAAGAGTTCAGAGAGCACGCGTTCTTTTTTCTGTTTTAAAAACTTGTTTTGGTAAAAAAAAGTGGTTTTAAATGAAGGGCTGAGTTTGAATTCAGTGTTTGTGTGTTCTGCATCTAAAAATAGGTTGCTAAGCAACAGCATACAATGGCCAGGGCTGCACTTAATATATGCGTTTTGAATTTCTTGATAATTATCCATATCGATCAATATGATTTCTATTTTATCGATATGCTTTGTTTCTATATCGTCCAGCCCTAGTGCAGACTAGGCTCTACGTTAATCATGCAAAAAATGACCGTAGCCTAGAGCAGACTAGGATTGGCTGTAAGGACACTGGACCCGCCTCCAACATACTGAGCTCCTGTGTGGACCATTTCCAGAAGCCAAGGACCAATCCAGACCTTCCTCAACCCTTTAAAAGACTCTCTGAAAGCCACATTCAAAGGAGCCGCATTTGAACAGTCAGCACTGTTTGCTCCCATGTGCTGTTTGAGCATTTTGTGAATCACTATTGGTTTGGGAACCTTGTGAATGCATTAACTTCTGCCATTCGTCTGCTTGCCAGTTTTCAGCTTGTTAAACTTGAGAGACTCAACTTAGATATTAGTTTTGGCTAGGTTATTTTCTGCAACCCTGAAAACGTTGAGTTTAGTGCTTCTCCCTTTTTGTGTTTTCTTGCTGGGTTTGTTTTGCTGAGAAGCTGTTTTATTTATTATAAGATGGTGAATTCCTTCCTTTTTTTGTTTGGTTTTCATCTGGTTTAACAAGGTGTAGGATGCTGTCTCTTTTTGTTTAAAAACCTTATAAATAAACTTTTAATACATTTTACTAACCCCGTTCATCCAGCCAACTGTGGGCGTAACAGTCACATAACATAGTGAGAATTTGGACAGATGGTGGAGCGCAGCTCTGGAAAGATCTATGAAAAGCTAACCCCAGATATTTCTTTTCTCACATCTTTATCTACTGTATATATCAAGAAACACCAACAACTTTATTTCAACCGTTAATGTAATTACCATTCAAATTTCAGCTGAGCTTAATTACAAGAAGAAAGTAACTTATTCTCAGTATTGTGGCCTATTTTAGAATCAGACGCAGGTCCATTACGCTGTAAATCCATGCCCACACCTGAGAGTGCTCGCACAGACATGCATTAAGAAACGTGAGCCAACAACAATGGGATTTTCACATAGCTTTAAACATTTTGTGTCTTGGTTAGATGGCTGGTGCAGTGGACCAGGCCTACTTACACACAAAGGTCTCGACATGTGTGCAGGGGTCTCCACATTTGGGGCAGCGCAGCTGGCCTCCGCCTTTGCCTGACCCTCCCGAGCCAGACATCCTCTTCCCGTCACCAACACTTTTCTGTAAAAGCCAGGATGAAATTAACGGACTCCCATTGTTCCCTTTAACCCTTTAAGAACAGCTGGAGACGGGGTCTCTAAGTCTGCCGTTTACCTTTCCACTGTCATTCCCGCTGTCCTTTGTTGATCCATCTTTAGCAGCGTAACAGACGGCGGTCTCTGAAAACGACCTCACGCACACACGTGGATGAAGATGCGTTTCCCGAGACCCCCGACGACTCAGGGAAAACAGCTGGATTCGGGAACATGATAATCCTGAAAGAAAAGCAATATTTGGTCAGAGTTCTAACAGGAAAGAGTCTTTTGGCTTGATTTTTTTAGGTGAATATAAAATGTATGCATTGAAATATTTTATAAACTAGAGAACAGCGACTGCAATAAAAGAACTTTGACATTGGTAGATTTGCAGTTTTGGTTTTGGCTCATTTTTTGAGTAAAGGAGCCATCTGCCACAGAACATTTTGCACCAACCATGAGGAAATTTTCTAACTCCCTTGGGACGTTTTGTACCAGATTTGACACGATTTAAAGTAGTGATCCATAGCAGGGGTCTTCAAGCCTAGTTTCTTAGGACCCACTGTCCTGCATGTTTTAGACGTTTCCTTGCCTCCACACACCTGAATCAAATGACTGCATGAGCTTATTTTTTGCATGACCCTATTTTTTACAAGAATCTGATTATCTCCATAATTAATTTGAACGCTTCAATATTGATTTTTTTTTATTGAGTTTAATAATCCTATCAAATATTTCGTATCTTTGCCAAAACGATGACAAAAGAAGCAAAGGATAGGTACAAATTGGCTAAGGGGCAAATTGACCTGGCCCTAAAGGGGACATATGCTTTTTAGTTCTTACATTTAAAATAATTCAGTGTCATCTATATAAAATGGAACTGCACTGCTTTGGTCTGAATTAAGGCCCCCACATACATGAGTCCGCGGAGGTCCGCACATATTCTGCACAGACAGGTACGTGCAGAGCTCAATTTTTACGACCGCGTACGCGGCGTCACAATATAAACTGCTCGGCGGCAAGATGTCTTCACACTGAACTGTTTTAGATGCGACACCGAGCTTGATCCACTGAGCTGCTCCAGGCAGGCGGTCGCAAGGACACACGGCATCACAGTCCCTCTCTGTTTTCACTGACAGATGTGCGGTGGGAGCCTGCTGGAAAAGAAACGGGTCTAGGTCCTCCGCTTGCTCATCAAACATTTCACCAGCCCTTCCCCCGCTTCATCCCACAGTACGCCTGAGCATGTGGGATTAATTTACCCCCACATTCCCCCTTTATACCCCTGTTCTGAGCTAAGTCTGAGAGCAATTTGTTTTGGTGCTGTCACTTTAAATCTAAAGGAGACACTTCACACCTTGCCCCCCTCCAGGTCAGAGAGCGACTCCACCCCGATCGGCCATTTTTGTAGTTTGCTGTGAGACGTTGTAATGAACAGCCGAACATTTTGACTTATCCACTTGTAGCTTCGGCATCCTTCAGCTTGGACTACAAAATCGCTCCAAGGAATAAAAATGGCGGATTCATGAGACTGGTAACCTGGAAGTCCATGACCTTGTTTAGCAGTTCTGCAGCAAATACTGTGACGTAATTGTTCAACAAACGTAATAGAAAAGAGAGAAAACTGAACAGCTGAAAAATATGACCCAACAAGAATAGAAAGATATCTACGTAGCTCTTTGAGAGACTACATTCAAATCTTCTTCCCTCCTAGAGACTCCAAGTACGCAACAAAATGTATTTAAGGGCTGAAAAAGTGGATTTTGCATATGTCCTCTTTAAAAAAGAAGATGGAAAATACACATTTTCTTGTGTATATTATATAAACATTGGCCCTGAATTACTGGCAGGAATCTGTTAATTATTTTGAAACAAGTTACCCGTTTATAGTAAATACAATTTCTTCTCCTACAGTTTGCTGATGAAAAAATAAAACATAACCTATAATGGCTACAACAGGTATATAAGCCAAATAGGGCTGTACGATTTTGCCAAAAATCCAAATTGTGATTTATTTCAACCATAATTGCGATTTAATTTTGACTTTTCTTTGCATTAACCACAAGCAACAAAAATGGCCTGTAGATAAAGTTGTTTGTAAACTATTTAAAACAAGAAATGTAACCGTTTTCATTAATGTTGAACATAAAATGCAACCAACAAACAAGTCAATGTATTAAACAGTTTGACCGGGACTTAATGCTATGGAGAGATTCCTGAAAGTTTCTGGTAAAAAAAAGTATGATTATATAAACTCTAAAATTATAAAATTAGATTATCTCTCTTCCCTTCCATGTGGAGGCAAACACATTACCGACACCTAAAAGACGCGTCTCATCCATTCATTGTTACATAGCCAATTGTATAGGATAGGATTATTAAGATTATTATTTATTATTATTAATAATAGGATTATTAAAGTATTTCTGATTCTGATTGCAAATGTGATTAATTGTTCAGTCCTACAGCCAAATTATGAAAATTTTCATTCCACTGAACTTAAACTAAATTTTTAAATGCTAACAAGTTCATGTATCTTCAACTAAATAATCAGGAGTATTACAACGTCACTGAGGTACTGGAAAACATCATGTAAAATATTATTAAGTTGTTTCAACGAACATCATTTGGAGGATCAAGTAGATTTTAGTTGGACCTATATTTTGTGGCTCAGTTATTGCAACATAGCAATAACTTTTCAAATGTGAACAGTAGGAAAACCTAGAAAACTAAATATCTGATCAAAATAAGACCTGATTTTCACATGGAGCAGAAAAACCTACAACCGATTACAAAACCTAATGACAAGACATAATGAGCTAATTATATTTCGCTCATTGGCACCAAAACGCTGCGTGATGTAACACTCTTGGCCTATCTTTAGCTCCCAAACTCTCCAAGTGACTTTTACAGCTGCTGTTGACATTAGCGACATGACTGTCATAACAAACTGTAACGCAGGTTAACCGGAGCACATAGCAAAGGGTCAAGCAGCTTTGGCTGCCGGTACGTGCACTTTCCCTTTCTTACCTCTGTGTGCAGTGTTGAGGAACAACCTGGCAGCCGAGGTGCATGGACAGGACATGTCTTCTTCCGTCTCAAACCCTGAAAGTGCGAAGAGGAGAGAGCAGCAGCTGTTTAACCGCAGGTGGCAGTAGAAAGCTAGAAGGGCTGGTGTTAAAACTGGTTCTGCCGGGTTCTAAGAACCAGGCTGGAAGTTAGGATGTCACAGCACCAGAAAGCCATGTCCGATTTCACTATTAAATATAAATGATCGTACACTGTGATGGCGGGAAAAACAACTGTTGAAATGTAATATTCAACTATATCCAAAAACTACGACGTTGGTGTTAGCATCCGATTTCAGGCAATTTCAACTCTTGGTTACTTCTGATCAGCTGAGGTTTCAAATCGTATTTCATACTCCCTGCATTATCTATAAAAACGGTTTGTCACTTGTGATGACATTTATGCAAAATCATAAAAACAGGAAAAAGGTGAGTTTAAGTTTTCTTTTTAGCTTGAAACCCTTACATGGGGACTATCTGAAAAATCATTTAAAAAGGTCAAGGTATGGGGAGAAAAAGAATCTACAATAATGATTATACAACGATTACGCAAACACAGAGTTTGGGATTTGTGAAACTCTTGATTCAATTTATGAAAATGCATTTAAAAAAAAAATAAAAAAAATCATGATTTTATAGCTTTTTTTGGATAGACACCACCTTAGAGGGGGGCCGATTTAACCAGGACAGCACCCTTCAACAATAATACAGAGTATGATTATGGATCAAAGTAAACAGTAAACACAGTTGGTGAATCATTAAACGTTTGAGATAGATATAGATACAGATATATATATATATATATATATATATATATATATATAAAAATTCATAAAAAGCAAAAAAATCAGAAGAACAGTGTGAAGGTTTTTATTGCCTATGTTGAGCATATGCATTATATCTTTCTCTTTGGTTTAATCTTTTATTTTCTGATAATGTTTAAAATAAACAATAAAAATGTATTACACTGAATAAAGGTTTTGCTAATCCCAAACTTTTGTACAGCATCCATCAGAAGAAGCTTCAGTTTGACTCTAGGTGGTTTAGTGTTTAAACTGTAGCCTACCTACTTTAATGCAATGAAGATGCCAAAACATGATTAAAATAACAATATTTGGGGATTTATATAGATACATTGCAGGTTTCATAAGTCACAAAACTATGTTTTTTTTAGAATCTGTCATGAGTGTAGCATTATTCTGTCCAGGTTTAACCTAGCCTAGTGCTTTTTAAACTGGATCTCAACTAACGTGGTGGAGAAGCCCAAAGAAAAGGAATTCAAATGTCATTGTTTTTGGGTTAAATCATAACAAATGTTTCACAAATCGCAACACAATTTGGAAATAATCCAGCTCAAGTTTAACCATTCTGCACATTTCAGATGTCTAACTAGTTTGGGTCAACCCCGACGAGGAGTCTCGGAGGAAAAGCCCTTCTAGTCTAGGGCCCGGCTTTTTATTCTGTGAAGCCAAATTTAATCAGAATCTAGGAGCCAAATCTGCATTTAGGTTATCACAACACTGCATCAGATCAGACTTCACCCTAAAATCTAACATGAGCGATTATGCACCAAAATTTAAAGACAATACATAAAAAAATACTGTAACGCATCATACCAAAACATTCAAGTTTGTTTTTTATGACAGGTTAACAATAAGGTAATATTTTATTAACAGCCTCTCGTGTGTATGTCAATGTAGTTTGAGGACGTTACAGAAAATAATAATAATAATACATTTAAAAAATCCCGAATGACCTACATCCAAAGCAAACAACATGGGATCGGCTCGTCTAAAATCAGCTATATAAACACCTGTAGAGAGATAACAAAAAAATAAACTGGGACAGGCCCCAATAACTTGACACCTCGCTTAAAATCTGAGGCATACATACATCGGGCGTCATTTTCAATATTAGCGAAGCAGCTCATAAACAAATGGGGATTTTTTTGCCGTTCTTAGCCCTGCGTGAACTTAATGCGGACTACGGGCAGCTGCACTATCCACACTCCAGCAGTACATGATAAATAAACAGTGACGGCTCACGGTTAGCTGCTTTAGCTAGGCCCCCAGCCCGACACGGCCAGGAGGAAAGGCGAACGCTCACCTAACGCAGAAGCAAAGCGGTCTCACGCTGCTAAACAACCCGTGTAGCTTCATTATATCATGACAGAAAGGGTACAGCTAACTAGCCTGCAGCTAATACTTACTGTGCCCGTTGAAACCAGACGCGTTCTGACAGCCTCCTCTGAAAAAAACAATAACTAATCTGCTACGTCTCTAAATGCTGCCACTTTCTTTTTTTTATTATCGGATCAGTGTCTCATATCAGCACGTTGTTATATAAATTATGAAGAGTTGTCTTCCTTTAGGCCGTTATTTCCCAGGTGGGACACGACCCAAAGTGATGTAACGCCCGCTGTTATAAAGTAGGTTACATCAAGCTAACCTACTAGCCTTCCCCCCTTTACAGGAACAACGGTTAGCTGGGAGATTTGTAACTATGTGAACGGGCAACACTCACATGGAGGCTCCGCCAGAGTCCGTGCTGTTAATGCGCATCTCGATACTATTGAGATCTACGAAAGCGAAGGACGACAAGTGAGGCGTTCAGGAACGTCTCGGAATAGAAGCCCTCGCAAGAGGATTGTGAAATGATGTTGCGTTTAAGGTAACGCGAAAAAAGTAGAATCCAGTACAGTTATGTAATTTATTCTGCAAAACTTTTAAAAACGTTTTTTAAGGATGTTAAAAAAATTAATGTAACTTTTCTCTGAATCTCCAATGTAGCTTGCTCCCTTTTAGGCCTGGGTAATTTTATAGTTTGTTTTGGTCGCTACAAGTTACAGTACCTCACAAAAATATTCATACGGCTTGAACATTTTCACATTTTGTTACGTCACACCCACAAACCTGGACGTATTTTATAAGGAACTAATTTGATAGACCAATACTAAGAAGCCTATAATTAAAGGGAACGTTTTTTATACAAATAAGTGTCTGAACACCAGTGTGCAAAAATATCGCCTATGTTTAATTGTTTTTCAATTTTTGTCTTTGTTTACTTATGTCTAATTGTATATAGTATTACCTGTGTAGTGTCTATTTTTATGGTTTATGGTATCCCTTCCACTTTGCAATAATCCATTACTTTGTGTTTGCCTACTACACAAAGTAAATAAAATACATTAGGATTTGTGATTCTTAGATGACAGAATGTAAACAAAAAAATTAATAATTAAAATGAAAATAAAGCTTACAGGGAAATAATAGGCAAGAAATACAAGGCAATATAAGTAAATCATCAACATGTTTACATAGGAATCTGTGGAGGGAGCTAAAGATTAGTGCAATGACAACTTCCAACCAAGCATAAGCAAGGGGCCTTGCTTATGCAGCTCAGCAATGCCTCCACATTCAAAGACAGAAAGGCTTTTTGCCCTTGTCATCAGAGAGACACGAGAGTCTGAAAACCAGACAGGAAATTAGAATTTGACATATTTGGACTTTTCAAATTAATTTTTTATCAGCCGATGAACAACCTGTTTGAGTTTAAATTTAGTTTTCTCTAAAAATATGTGATTAAGTTTCCCATAATTTCTATGAATTTTTCACTTTGCAATTTCATTATGATCCACTAACACAAAAAGCAAATATTTGTTATCTCTTCCCTGGTCTTCTAATTTTTATTAGGAGTGTAGTATCTAAAAATATTTATATAACTAGTATTTGTATACACAGCATTCATAACGCACATTAAACTGTTATCTGTGTTTTATCCATCCCTCATTGAGTACGTTTTGTGCTCTCTTCACATGCATCACCCAGCTAAAGTACCTCACTTTCCACCTTTTTCAAATGATATTCACTTGCTTTTTGTAAAGAGCCATCCAAAAAAAATAAATAAATATATATATATATATATATATATATATATATATATATATATAGGCCTATATATATACTGTATATATATATATATATATATATATATATATATATATATATATATATATATATATATATATATATATATATATATATATATATATATATATATGGCAGCCTCGCCCCTGTCAGTCTGCCCCAGGGCAGCTGTGGCAGACTGACAGTGTCAGGGAGTGAATGGGTGAAAGACTGACAGTAGTGTAAAGTGCTTTGGGGTTGTCAGACTTGATAAAGCGCTGTACAAGTACAAGCCTTTCACCATTTGTGAGTACACCATGTGTCCTCAGATTTTTTTTAGACAAAAGCGTCAAAAACCGTTCACTGAAGCTCGATGGCATGACATGTTTCGCGGACTACAAATTACAAAAACAGAGGTCGCTTGGAGTTTTTTTCATCACATCTGTAGTGATCTGATCGTTTGACACTGACCCTGTTAGTCCCGCCTTTGAGATCGGGCTCTATCAGCTCCTTTCCAGATTGATATGCCGTGTATATGACTCAAGTTAGTCTGGCTGGACAGGCTATGATTTTACACCTTCTCTAATCAAGACAGGAGAAAAATGGATACAAGTTCACACAATGACCTTGGTGTGGGGTGATGGTTGCTGTAGCAAGTTGAAGAGAAACCAAACACAGTTTTTAACCATCAACACACTCTCTGCATGGTTCTGGTTGGGTGTTCTGGTTATCAGAAATGGTTCATGATTCGCTTAAATTGCTTGAATTTTGTCCAGGTTTCAAACATCTGGTTGTTGATTTGAAGTCAACTATAACAGTTTGGAGGTTGTCCACTTCCATCTTCCAATGATATCATAACAGCCCATTAGCAGGATGCTACCACCACCATAGTGGACAGCAAGCACAGTCTTTACGGGGTTTTCTGGGTTGTCCAGGTGCTAATTATGATTGTTAGGTGGTCCATTTTAAACCGATGGCAGCCTCTAAATCATTGATGTTTGTCATTTGGTGAGAGGAGAACAGGAGTCTAGACAGGCTTAAGGTCAATTGAGGCCTTATGTATAATTCTGACCTCGTTTGAATACAATAAAGTATACAGCCCACTTAGATTTATGCAAACAATGCTGGTTTTTAAAAGACGGTAAAATTATATATTGTGCAGTCAGTTCACACTGTAAATACAATGGCTGAAATGCATCATTTAAAGCCCCAAAGTAATGTCAAATTCTAGATTTTCTTTTATTTAGGGCTATCTAGATAAAGCACTGATGCTGGCTTCTTTTTGTCAGCAATGTTAGATTAGTACGGTAAGTCATTGTATTACTCATATTTAAAGGGAACCTATTTATTATGCTTCCTTTTAAACAAGTTAGGATAGATCTATGGGTTATACAAAATGTGTTAATTACATTGTTTTCACACAAAATCATTCTCACATAACTAGATTTTGTCTCCTCAATTCCACCTATTTTGAGCTTCTTTCAGAAAGAGCTGTTTTTAGGGCTCTGTCACTTTTATACAAATAAGCTGTAGCTGGGCATGCCTCCCAACTCAGTGTTTACATTTGTACTGTATGCATGTGAAAATTACTGCAAACCGATGCACAATGGTACAACAGTACATCTTTGACTTGGATTCAGACCCAGAAGCAAAATAAGTGGAACCTCCTGCACAACCAGGAAGGATGCAAGCAAGTGAAAAAGAAAATTGATGGGTCCTCTGGACGGGTTCTTTTTAGTTTAAATGTTTCGTCTCTTCTCCAAGAGACTTCTTCAGTCTGATAAGTCAGTGATCAACACAGTCTTCTAAGCAGTAGCTTTGCATAGTGGCTCAACAAGTTGATTGGGACAATGAAAACTTGTGCTCACATGGAGGTCCATCAGGCTGATAACGTTCGTTAGTGCGTTGATGGCCGCCTGTTGTTCCCAGGGGCTGAGTCAGGCTCGCAATAGCAGAATTGTAAGAGGGGGGCAATTGAAACCGGAGGCCTCCACCTCTCTCTGATAATGGCTTCCATTACTCCCCTCTGAAACCTATGTTCCTCGCTGTCCAGAGTGCAAACATCTTCATCCCTAAAGGAGTGACCGCTGGCCTGAAGATGAGCATAAACTCAGAACCTTGGCCTGATTATGTTGCTCTTCTGTGCTGGGCCATCCTATTGGCCTGTGGCTGCTTTATTTCCCCAAAGTATAACTGATCATAGTCCTCTTGGCACTTAACAGCAGACAAAACATTGCTCTGTTTGTGCCGGGGGACCGGCATCTATTGGAGAAGAGACCAAACATTTCAACTAGGAAGAACCCATCCAGATGACCCTTTTTGATTTTTTTGACCTGGATTATTGAGAGCCAGCAGGATGATGCAGCAAGTGGTTTCTAAATGCACACAGGGCTATCAGTAGCCTATTGTTCGAATTAGCTTGTTAGCATTAGCCAGTGCCAACCGATTGTGACATAATATTCAGTTTTTGAAACGGCTCGTTATCCAGACACCAGCAAACCATCACTACAGTAGGGCCGGATGTTGTTGTCTTTTATCGCATTTGCTGTTTTAGAAGTGGCAGAGACCAAAATGGAAGTAGAAAAAGGTGCAAAAAGTGAATTTTAAAAGACAAACCCTATTTATGCTTTTATCTAACACCTTTTCCCTTCTCTTTTGTTCTGATTTTTCTTTTTTTTATTGAAATAATTGGCCGATTTTAAACAATTTTTTTACTAATCTACCCCAGGCATAGCTTAAGATCTGTTTGAAACTATTAAACAAAATTAATTAAATTAAACAAATTGAGAGCTAAACTGTGTTGTGACATCTCTGTCAGTAATGTGTATCATGTCAATCTTTGTAATCCAGTCAACATGAAGCGTTGCTATCAGTGAGCTAATGTCAATAAAACACTCAATATTTAGGGTCACATTTATTGCAACAGAGAGAAAATAACACAAACAAACACGATAGTTTTTTTTTCTTTCTAAGCCACTTTTACAAAAATAGAAAACTGGTAGGATTTTTTTTTCTTTTAGCTATTTTTGAATTTAACCCTGCAGGTTCTCACACTGCTGTTGTCCCACATGTACAACAGTCTTTTGTTGGGATAATAAGACAGCATAGCTAAGATTTCGTTTCCTTTCCTTAAATCAAAACTTGCATCTAGAGGACTCTGTGTCTTCAAATCAAAGGCATATGTCACAAGTTTGTCCAAGTTGTCGGTAAAATACAGCACCCCGCACACGATGAAGGCGTTTCCTGCCTTAGCTGAAGGGTAGGCGGTGTTAATCATGGACCGCACAGAGAAAGTGTCCGGGTCGAGCTTTGCCACCATCGTGTTATCGTCTGTGTTTGAGGCGAAGATGACCCACAGTCCGTTTTCATCCACGGCAAACTTGAAATAAGTCTTGGAGTTGTGGAAGAGATAGCTCAGGTGGCGATATCTGCTGTTTGGCATGGTCAGAGTGGTGGTTTCCCTCGTGTTCAAGGCAAACCTGGTAAATAAAGACATTTCCTGAGTTATCGTAGCCCTCTTGGCTGCTTCTCTGGTTACGTGGATGGCCAGGTCTTAGTTTGTAGTTCAAGACATTTTGAATACATTTGAAAAGCAGTTAACAGGTTTTCAAGATATTTCTGACAGAATTTCTTTTTAAATAATAAAAAAAACTTACTTGAAAAGGGTGTTTGTTCCTCCGCTGTGGAAGTAAAATGACCCCTTATAAACAACATGGCCACAGCCTTGGTAGAACTTCCTAAGATCTACAACTTTGTGATTGGTTTGCGAAAGTACTGAAATGTTCTTGAACTCCTGCAATCCACGACCTGGTGGAATAAACATTCCTGTGTTACAGCAGGGAACTCCACTTTAGCACAAGGAAATAACAGACCCTGAAAGAACAACCTGAGAAATGAACCGCCACCCAGATCCGATCGTCAGACCGTGACGCATCCGACATCCAGGCTCCGAAGGTGCTGAACATTTTAGTGGACTTATCTGAACATTTGATGGCTTTGATCTTGCATTCTAAAAAAAAAAAAAAAAAAAAAGGCTCAAAGGTTTGGGAAAGCTCCAGGTGTTTTTCTGAGAACATACAGTATAAATAAAGCGCCAGGACCACTTTAAGATTAATTCAGCTAAATCTTTTTACCAGTCTTTGTAAACTTTTCATTGCTGATTGCATTGCTGTTATTGTAGGTTTGGACAGGTTGGGAAGACTCTGCAGACAAAGGAAGGAGAAAAAACGTACATTCACATTCTTAAAATGTTTTACACGATGCTGTTTTAGATTTAATGGTAAATGGGATCAGGACTTTGAAAAAGGTTTAAATTTCCACATTATTAAGTCATAATACCAGTAGAGGACAGATTCTCACCACTTTTCATTGGTTTGTCTGCAATGTTTCCACTGCTGTTCAAAGTGTTTATCCTCTGACTCTTGTCAACAGAAGGTGAAGCTGTAAAGAAAAATGAAGTGAATGCTTTAGTAACGCTACTGTTATTGTGCGGCGGAAGATAAAGATGTTTTGCCATGGAGATTAGCCTGATAAAACAAGATTAATGCCAGGAAACAACTGATTTAATTAGGTGTTTTATTTATTTACAGCAACCTGCACATTTATTGGCACATCTGTTTAAAACATTTAAATAAATAGCAGTCGCTAATAGAGCATAGGTCCTCTCCTATGCTCTCTATAGTTTTTGTCACATCCTTCAGGTTTTCTATAGGACTTAGGTCTGGGGACTAAGATGACTGGAGAAAAAGATTTACTCATTTCTACTAAACCATTTTTTGTTTGATTTTGAGTTCAGCAGATTTTTGTAAATTTCATATCTCCTGGTATTCCAAGGAGGTCATGACGCCATAGACTCTAACAAGGTTTCCAGAGCCTTTGGAAGAGATACAGGCTCACAGCACCACAGACCCTCCATACTACCCACAAATTCATCCTGTTTTATGCCAGACTCATCTGAAGGGGTTTCTGCTAAAAAGCACAATTTTAGTTTCATCAAAGCGCATGGATCCACCTTAGGACCCCTTTTCACATTTGTGATGGTAGGACAGGAAAAGATGGCTGGCATGATGGCTAAGGAGACTTAGTGACCCCGAGTTGTCATTTCTTTTAATCTCTCATAAAATTTGACCTTACTTCATATGAGGGAAAGACAAACGTAGATTCTTGTCCCGCTTTGCTTGTCCCTCTTACAGGTTATTTAAACTTTTAATTAATTGCTCTGTCTGTATAGGACAAGTTGAAAGAGTAGCAACTTTCATTTAGTAAGGGAGGTGTGTCAGCACACAACTACCTTACTAGAACAGCATGTTTTCTTGTCTTTCTTATTTTCAAGAGTGACTAAGAGACATTTGAGCCTCCTTATGGTGTCATTTTTTTTAACCCAGGAATTTAGGCTTTTTTTCCCTCTTAAATGGGAATTTTTCCCCAACTGAATAAATATTTTCAAATTATAGGTTGGGTTTCTATAAATGTTATGCTTTACAGAATTTACGGCAGACGTATAGGACAGGTTTGTCTGAAGAGGCTGGTCACCAGATTCTTTGTTTCTCTCTAGCTGATAATTGGAGTCATTAAAGTTGAACGCTTCTCTGAAGTTTTCAGCAGGAGTTGTTGATTCTAAAAAAAATAAAAAAAATAAATAAAAGCTTACATTCAAGATATTTGTATATATATATATATATATATATATATATATATATATATATATATATATATATATATATATATATATATATATATATATATATACAAGTAAACATTGCTCATCAAATGTAGTATTGTGTTTTTACCAATTTTTACAACAGTTTCATTCGTGATTGTGTTGGAAAGGAACGTATTGCTGCTTCTGCTGGTTTCAGTCGGTCCTGTGGATTAAAAATAAATGCTGAATATTTAAATCACAATTACTTTGAATCCTTTCAACAAAACAAATTTATTTATCTTTAACAACAAAAGCATTTATTTATTTATTTACCTGGAAATAGTTTTACTGGTGCATACGTTTCATTTCCAGGATCCACGTCATTCATGGTCCCATTGCTGTCATCTTTATTAAACAGCACTGGCTCTGGGAAAGTTTGAAAAAGTATGAAAGTTTAACTTCCTTTTTAAATTTTCCTACCAATGTATAAGGAAAACCTTGATTCATCAGTAGGCCTTTTTTTTTTTTTTACCAGATTCCATTTTTTTCTTAAGAGGATTGTAAAAGTCAGAAATATTTAAAGCGTCTCTGGTGTTGTTAGCTAAATGCTCTGTTGGTGTTTCTGTGAAAGAAAGACAAGATTCAATTAGACTAGATTTATGGTATTAAAGTAAACCTGAACAGTCAATTTCAGTTAAAAAGCATAATCCAAGCTTTCCCTTATTAGAAGAATATAAACTGAATTACGGTAACAACTAAAATGGTTAAATACAAATAGTTTTCTTCTGTGCTCTGGAGTTTTTCAAATCAATAATGGGGATAAAAACATTCAGAGTTGCTCTAATATTTACCAAAATACAACAAAATAGGATTCCCAGATGATTATCTTACAAAAAAATGTAATTTTAAAACAATTGGACAGGTCAGAATTAACGAGATGTTTTACCACCTTTAAAGCTTGTTTCAGTGATGACTCGGCTGCCATTGAAGGAATCAACAGGACCTACGTAAAAAATTACAAGATACACACCAAACTTAAGCACCTTTGATTTGAATGCAAGTGGCAAGAAGTGGATGTTTTAAGGTTTAACTACCTTTCAATAATTTTGTAGGTCCCTCTGTAACATGTATTGTCTTTGAATCATTTACAGTCACCATGCCATCACCATCATCAAATGCCCCCGGCTCTGAAAACATTTTAAACAGACGTAAAGTTAGCATGACGTTTCAAATAACACTTGACTAAACTACTTTACTCGTTCTTGGTGGTTTACCTGGGTGCATTGTTGTATAGACCCATTTCAGAAAAACGTGAGATATTTTAAGCCTTAACTTCTGTTCATTTTGATTATTACAGCTGCAACTAATGAAAACAAAAAACTTTACCTGAAAATTAGAATGCTACATAAGGGCAATAAAAAGGGATTCTTATTACAAAAACATTTGTTTTCTGAAATCATGAAGAGACTGCTGACTTGACAGATCTCCGGTAAAGGGTCATTTGCACTCTCTACAATGAGGATAAGCCCAGAAAGGTCAGAGAAAGTTGAGTGGAAGAAAAAAATGGGTGAGGATGGATGCAGAGGAAGGTAAAGAAGTGATAGGGTTAACTTCAGCCTTGAGCGGATTGTGAAGCATGAAAGTAAATTTAGTATTTTGTTTAGAATTAAGGTCTCAGAGTCTGAAGGGAGAGTGGAAAGGAACGGAATCTAAGTTGCTTGAGGTCCTAGTTTCCACAGCCATAGTTACCACTTCATCTGTCGGTGCTGGTCCGCTGTGTGTTATCAAATTTAAAATCAGCACAGCAATCTACCGGGAAATTTTTAGAGCACTTCCTGCGTCCTTCGGCTGAAATGCTTTATTTTCCCGTAGGACCTGGCGCCCGGCCATCATGCTAATAGTACCAAACTGTACTTTAATGATCACAGTACCAACGTGCTGGACTGGACAGCAAACCAGCGTGACCCGAACCCTACAGAGATTCTGCCGGGTATCATAAAGGGGGTCAAGAGAGATGCAAGAGCAAACAATGCAGCTGAGCTGAAGGCAATTAAAGCAATTCCTGAACAG
Source organism: Fundulus diaphanus (assembly GCA_037039145.1). NCBI lineage: Eukaryota > Metazoa > Chordata > Actinopteri > Cyprinodontiformes > Fundulidae > Fundulus > Fundulus diaphanus. The sequence goes on from CM073134.1 coordinate 30,120,793, forward strand.
CCCGACCAACTGTTGTATGTGTGTGTGTATATATATATATATATATATACGGTAAAGCACATGGGCATGGGGACATTATTTTTTAAAGTACTTATTGGTCTTAAATCTAGCTTTTCATTAGCTGTAAGCTATAATCATCAGAATAACTGGAATGCATGCTTAAGTGGTATTAGTCATTTGTAATTAATTTACCATAAAAAAATGTACTTTTAGATTATATTCTAATTTATTGAGATGCACCAGTATATTACTGTAATTTCAGTCTGAAATTCACTTTACCAGTTGCTTTTTAGAGATCTAGTTGTACTTAATAAAGTCAATATTCAAACAGGACTTGCTGCTGAACTTTAAACATGTTATGTGATTTTCCTAAACTCAGGTAAACCTCAAAAGGGCATTTAATTTACTGTACTGTTTAATGTTTTTGAATAAGAGGTTTTTAAATTATTCTCACATCATCTAGGAATATAATGATATGAACTAAATTCCTACATAAACAAGTGTTTGTCTAGTTTCAGTCTGCTGATATCAAATATATTAGGACATTTTACCATTTCTACCATTTTTTACGGTTGTCATTAGGCATTAAGCCTTATCCACTTTGTTATGAATGTGATCCACACAAATTTGCCGTTTTAAAGGTAACATACCTCTGACTAAGTTTACCCATCCTCCTGTAACATTTATAGCTTCTGAGTCATTAGAAGTCCCAATGCTAACACCTTCATGAGATGTTTCTACTCCTAGAAAAGAAGAAAATACAAAGAAGTTTAACATGTTTCCCTTCAGTTCTGACAAACGTTGACTAAGCAGAGAAAAACATTTTTTGTATTATTATTATATATTTTTTTGGTTTACCAGGTTCGGCTTTTGGTTGATTGTAATATTCAGAACCACTAAAAGCATCTCTGGTGGAATTAGCTGAATCTTGCATTGGAAGTTCTGTTAGAAAAAAATAAAACAGAGCTCAGATTGGAGAACTGTTATCTATTACACAGGTGTATCCCATGAAACGAAACATCACAGGAAGCTTTATATATTTAATTAATTCAACTCAATAAGTGAAACTTACATCGATTCATTAAACACAGATTGATATATTTCAAGAGTCTGTGTTTGTTAATTTGATGACTGAACACGTCAACAAAGCTACAGGCAGGTCACCTCCATGCCACGCTGTGAAGACCTGAGTTTATATATATGTCGTGCAGCACATGGACATAGTGGCATATCTGTTGTAAAAGTTATTTTTTATTGGTCTGTGGTAGGTAATATTGAAATGTTATGAGAAATAGATTTTTTGTTGTTGTAAATGCTTGATATATGTCACTCTGTATGTAATGAATATGTATATATAGACACACACACACACATATATAAATATATATATATATATATATATATATATATATATATATATATATATATATATATATATATATATATATATATATATATGTGTGTGTGTGTGTGTGTGTGTGTGTGTGAGTTGGACTTTTTATTGGTGATCTAACGTAAATGTGAAAAGAAGATTCAGTTCCTTACATTGAATATTCTCCACAGTCATGCATATGAATTGCTGTATATTATTTAGTAATTGGTATTTGTCTAAAAAAATTGTTTGATGTTCTGCAGCTTGTATGAAAGACATTAGGACATTTTACCGTTTTTAAAGCTTGTTTCAGTGTCGACTCTGCTGTCATTGAAGGCATCCCTGTTTTGGTTTGTGTCAAGCACCCCTATAGTAGAAAATTATATGTTAGGCATTGAGCCTTGGCACAAAAAGTATATGTTTTAAAGGTTACTGACCTGGTAACAACTTTATCCTTCTCTCTGTAACATTTATAACCTCGGAATCATTCAAAGTCCCTATGTGGTCTCCTTCATAAAACAATTCTGGAAACATTTTCAATAGGGAAAAATGTAACATAGTTCCCCTCAGTTTTTAAAGATCAAGTTTGACTAAACTAGAGAGGAAAAAACTTGCAGTTTACCAGGATGTCCATTAAGCAACTCTCCTGTGATATTATCTGAATGCAGTGTTGGTGGTTCTGGAGAAAATGAAAAACAGGGTTTAGTTTAGACAACACAATACCCAAAGTCTGACACTTACTTCTGTTATATAAACAAAGTTTGTAGTTTCTACCATAGAAAGTACATAATACTGTCCTCTAATTTTTTTCACATCTTGGGATGTTAGATAAAATGATACAACACATACAATGTTTATGCACAGGATCCCTATTTAGACCAGAACTGTAATTACAATACAAAAAACAGAAGCACTTTCATTCACAGTATGAGATCTGTTGTCCTTTCGGAGCTTGTTTCAGAGACAACGCTGCTGCCATTAAAGGCGTTCTTGTTCATGTTTGCACCAAATGTATCTATTATGGAAAGAAATGCTACACATTGTTCTTTAAGCTCCTTTAAATTGAGGCTAGAACAGTGAACATTTCAAAGTCTAGGACCTCCTACCACTCATGAATTGAACACCCTCTGTAACGTTTCTAGTGTCACAGTCATTCAAAGAGGCATGGGCGTCACTTCTATAAATAAGCAGTGACTCTATTGAAAAAAATGAGGTTAAACTTGTTTCCCAGTGTTTTCTTATACACTCTACCGTAGCTTTATCTCTTAGATCTATCCTGGCCTACCAGGGTCAAGCTTCCTGATGGAGCTCTCACTTGGATGGGGTTTTGGTGTTTCTGCGAAGAGAAATTTAGGACTATTTGAATGGGATTTGTAGAAGAATTAAACTTTACCATTCTGTCAACAAAGGTAATTACTGATACTCGTACAAATGCATACCAAGTTCAAAGTTTCCATGACGATGTCCTTTAAAGTCAGTAGCGTTCAAGGCGTCTCTGTCCTCAAGGTTGGCACTCAGTGTTGGTAACACTGTGGAAATGGATAGCGACATAAAACAAATATACTAGCAGGAGTTATAGCAATAATCAAAGCACAGCAGCAAGTTGAAATCTAATATGAATAAAATAGGTTATAAATAAGTCCCAGGATTTACCTGCTGTGAAATTACTTAATGTTTCTGTTGTGATTTCTGAACTGGGTTCCACCCAGGGTGCAGGCGAGTAGTCTGGACAAGGGGATACCGCAAATTGTTGCACTTTTCAGTAACAAGACAATTCAAAGTGTTGTATAATAAATAAAAAATGATCCTTTAACAGGTGTATGTATGCTTTAAAAACCACTATATAATGGTCAACACTGGCTTTGCTTGTTTACAGCTCAAAACAACAGATTTCTCACCTGGTGGCGGTGTAATTGGTGTCTGCGTGACGTTTCCGGTGCTCGTATCATTCGGTGAAATATAGCTGACTTCTGGATGAAAAGACACTGATTTTAGAAAAGGAGTTTGAATTTTAGGTTTTAGATTGGTGACATTACAGAGTATATCAAGCAAGTCATAATATTCTCTTTGTCAGTGTTTACAGACCATGTTCTGCGTCCTGAAGTTTCACAGGTCCAGTAACGTTCAGAGTGTCTCTGGTCTCATTGCCTGGTTGTGCTGGGTCTTGGTCTGAGTGGAGAAAAAAATCAATTACACTTACATTAGTCATCACCTAAGCCAACTTTATTCCAGTTTCTTAGTCAAAATTGTCCTGAGCAAGCTGCTAATGTTTTGTGTGCTCAAAGAGTGTGTCCAGACATTTATGATTAATTTCAATTCAATATTTTAAAAATTAGTCAGAAAATGATTGGAATCTACATTTAGTTTACAGACAAAAGCATGTTGAGTCATGTATTTAAAGTATATAAATAAAATGATTGGAATGTTTTATCCATGAGTAAAATAAAAATGTGGACTTTCCATATTTTGTTTAGTTAGTTTCATTTCTAATGTGTGTGTTTCTAGTGTTCTTACATGTCTATTTGTTTTTTAACCTTGTTATACCATGGTCTGGGTGAATGCTCGATTCTGATTGGCTACAGGGCGTCTGTTAAAAAGTGTTATAGGACACCTATGAAAAAGTGTCGGTCAAATAGCCTGATTGTTCTAAATTATTGCGCTGGCTCAAACGTTAGCTGCTAACGGCAATACAGTTGACGATGGTTACATTAGCAACGAGTCACAACGAGAGACATGAAATAGTTCTCTCAGACGTATCTTGTGAAATACCTATGATTTTAACAGTGAAAAAAAACATTAAAGTATTAATAATTGATTTAATATTTATTTATTTCATAACTGACCATGGTATAAGCGGGATAATGCCCTTTCGAGATCGGACAGTTCACACCTCCGTGTCGTCCTTTAATTTCTGATAATGGACACCTCATTGATATTATCCCTTATTGAAGAGCTTTGTAGTACACTTTGATGTATTAAAAGCAATTTCTTAATGAAGCTTGATTTGCCTGGATTTCTTGCTGGAGCCAGAAACACAAATTTATTCTATGCCAAGTTTCATACAGGCCTATCTATAGGCTAACATACTGACGGATTTCACAATCAAAATAAAGCTAAGATTCTCCACACAGATATCACTTAATTGATTTTTAATTCCTAAACTGGATTAATTTCTTCTTTGTACATTATTATTATTATTATTATTGTTTCTTTATGTACTTATTTTTGTCACGTCTTGATCTAAAACCTTAAGGTGTTAGCTCAAAAGTTAAAGATGGAGAAGGATTTTGTCAGCATCACCGTGAATCCAAACATACATCCAAATCAAGAAAATGAACCAAAAATGCAGAGCTAAATCTCACAGAAAGTCCTGTGGGTGAGTTCAAGAAAGCTGTAGACTGGAGATCTCCTCACAAGCTAATAGATTTTGAAAACTGAGGAGGAAAATATTACCATATCTAGACATATTAAACAAATCTATTCCTCAGTGTTATATCAACAGGTGCTTTGGAAAATAGTGTTAGGTTAAGGACTCGGAAACGTATGCAACCATGTTATTGAACCTTTTTATATTATTTTTTTGTTTAATGGTATACTGAGTAACATTTTTACCTTAATATATCCTCTTCTAAGTCCCTGTGATGGTAATCCAAGTAATAATGAGATTATTTGTTTTGAGATTTGTTTGTTTGTTGGAATTTACAGGATGAATGCTATATTTTATCTATAAAAGGTTCTGACAGGATTTATTATGGTCTAATTTTTTACATAGGTAAGGCAAGGCAAGTTTATTTATAAAGCACTTTTCAATAACAAGACAATTCAAAGTGTTGTATAATAAATAAAAAATGATCCTTTAACCGGTGTATGTATGCTTTAAAAACCACTATATAATGGTCAACACTGGCTTTGCTTGTTTACAGCTCAAAACAACAGATTTCTCACCTGGTGGCGGTGTAATTGGTGTCTGCGTGACGTTTCCGGTGCTCGTATCATTCGGTGAAATATAGCTGACTTCTGGATGAAAAGACACTGATTTTAGAAAAGGAGTTTGAATTTTAGGTTTTAGATTGATGACATTACAGAGTATATCAAGCAAGTCATAATATTCTCTTTGTCAGTGTTTACAGACCATGTTCTGCGTCCTGAAGTTTCACAGGTCCAGTAACGTTCAGAGTGTCTCTGGTCTCATTGCCTGGTTGTGCTGGGTCTTGGTCTGAGTGGAGAAAGAGATCAATTACACTTACATTAGTCATCACCTAAGCCAACTTTATTCCAGGTTTTTAGTCAAAATTGTCCTGAACAAGTTGTGAAAGTATTGTGTGTACAAGGAGTGTGTGTCCAGACATTTATGATTAATTTCAATTCAATATTTTAAAAATGAGTCAGAAAATTATTGGAATTCACTAAATAACACATCTATATTTAGTTTACAGACAAAAACATACTAAGTCATGTATTTAGTTAAAATATACATAAATAAAACTATTAAAATGTTTAAACCATGATTTAAATAAGAATCATTTAGACTTCCTTTCTGTGTTTTGTTTTTAGTTAGTCTGATTATTTTTAATGTGTGTGTCTAGTAGGTTTTACATGTCTATTTGTTTTTTAACCTTTGTGAAGAACTGAGACATTACAAAAAATAATAATTCACCGTCAGTGTAAATCTAAGATGATAACGTCCAGCGTTCTCCAGGCAGGTGTCACTTAATTGATTTTTACCTCTGAGTTGGTTTCATTTTTCCCTGTCTGTTTCTTTTCTTAGGGAGAAAAACAACTACCGTGTTCTCTTCAATGGCTGCAATGTGCTTACCCTTTGAACCAAATTTCTGAAGACTCTGTTCTCCGAAGGTCTTCTTTTTTGCCTTAGTGGGACAACAGGCAGGACAGGGAGGACCGGGAGGACCTTCATGTAAACAAATACTCAGTATTAGGGCAAGTAAACGCATAAAGCACTGCTGGCTTTCCTGGTACAGATGCGTATAAAGACAGCAAACAGGCTTAAATCGGAGGCAACCGAAACCTTTCTACACCTATCCAGGAGTCACACTTGAGCGACCAGCAGAGGGGTGGCAGCAGCGCTCCAACTTCAGGTTGTTCAAGTGCTTCAGGTAATCAAGCAAATTTTAATATGTCTGACAGCACAGGTAGGTTACGAGTTCTCAAAAGCAACACATTATGCCACGATCTCAGGAAAAGGTCAGAAACTAAGTCATGGCCGCAGTGTTGAAAAGCAAATTCAAAGGATTTGAGAACTACAGTAAGAGTCATTAAATGAAGAAATCATTGAAGAGTGGCGGACCTTCTCCATAGTGCCTGGCCTTTTAAAATTACTCCAGGAGTGCATCAACGTCTTAGTTAGAGTCAAGAGTTCATGAGTCAACAATGAGACAAGAGTTCCAAGGCAAAAATCCCTGCTAACCAAAAATAACACAAAGGTTCATCTGACACTTCCTGAGAATATCTTGGTGATCCTGAAGACCTTTTGGGGAAATATTCTGTGGCCTGAACAGACAGAAGTGCAGCTTTTAAGCAGAAGAGCATCTACACAGCATCCTACCAACAGTCAAACACGGTGGTGGTTGTGTGATGATCTGGGGCTGCTTTGCTGCTTGAAGACCTGGACAACTTGTCAGAGTTGATGGAAATATGAAAATTTTTGCCAGTTGTTGCCAAATGTGGTGCAAACAGTTGTCTGGTTGAGGAAATAAGTACGTTTTATATATAGGGGCAGGTTGTTTTGGATAGTGTTTGTTTCACTTAATAGATTAAATCATTGTTGGGAAAAAACAGCTTTTTTACCTGTTTAATTAAGTTATCTCTGTATGATATTAAAATGTGCCTGAAGAGCTGAAACACTTAAGCGTAACAATAAAAGAAGAAATATGCACTTTTTCTTAGACCCATTTCTCCATTTTAGCATTCAGTCTGTCTTTGAACAATTTTAAGCTCCTTTGATTGTGAAACTTTTTTACGTTTCATGGTACGTGCCAACAGTTTTTAAAATGATAAATAAAAATGACAGATCATAATTATTTAAAACTGCCTTAACCAAAGTTTAAACCACAAAAACAGGATGAGCCTGAGCGAATAGCTTCTCCCTCTGAGTCATGTAAAACATGACAAGACATGACATCTGTCTTTAGAAATTCAACATAAAGGTTGTAGTTTTTTTTTACCGGATAAAGTAAAAGAGTTGTTCTTTCATGGCTTTTCTAGTTCAGATTGAATTGAAACCCTACATAATTCACGTTAATCAGCTGGAACAAACACAGACACCTCAGTGCGGTAAACACCTCTGTGGCGGCTGCCCGTAAATTGTCCGGCAGACAGTGAGTGGGATGACTAAGTTACGCAATCACAGCCGAACAACGACAGACTGTTTGAGACCAGGAAACAACTTTGGTGTCTGGGTTTCTTCATCTGTTTTTGGGCTACTGTTAAACACAGGGCCTTTCTCTGGACGATTTGATTGGCTGAGACACTAAAAGGCTTCTGACCTCTTCGCCCTCGTCTGCCTTCTGGGCCCGGCGCGCCCGGTTGTCCTGGTGGGCCAGGCCTGCCAGGCCTGCCAGGGACACCTGATATAAAAAGAAATGCTTATTTATGCAGGGGTGACAAACTCCAAATATTTATACAGAAAAATTAAGGGTGTGTTTGTTACCTGGGGGGCCAGATGGACCTGAAATAAAAAGGAGGAAAAAGATTCCAGTTAGGCTTTAAACATTGGAGGAACCACTAGGAAATAAGAATGCATTAATAAAAATAATAAAAAAATCACACCCATTAAACAATTTCCTCTGGAGTTGTTGCACAGCTCTTGGTAGGCTTTGATCTGAAGAGAAAATGGTACACAGAGCTGATCATCAGAATCACAACATATACTTTGATTAACATGTTATTCCCCTGATCGGAACATTTAACTGTTTCATGCATAGTTTCTTTCCAGCAAAGACACCAATTTTTAAAAAAGGCATTTTCTTGTATGTGTGGACAGGTGTTGATGGTCAGCTTGCATATAAGTCACTTCCCTGGATTTTAGCCTGTTACTCCATACACTGTCCCCTGTTGGCCATCCAGTTAAATAAAAACCTACAGTCAGACAGACATGCCGAGCACATGTTTAGTCATTCCTACTGTGATACGAGACCCTCCTAGATAGAAAATGAATGTCATCAATGAACAGCAAAGGACAAATATAGAGTATATTTCCAAAAGTGTTCGCTGGTCTGCCTCCAAACATCAAGTTGAGTGACACCCCATTCTTAATCCGCAGGGTTTGATTTAATGTCACTTCCACCGCTTTGCAGTCATACGAGCTTTAACTTTCGCATAGAAAGGTCTCCCATAGGATTCAGGGCTGAGTTTATGTGAAATTTTGACCATTCTTCCAAAAGCTCATAGGTGAAGTCTAGCGCTGGTTGATGCCAGGACCTTACAGGCCAGTCAGTCGTTATGGACTTTGCTTTGTGCATTGCACAGGTTTTGTGTGCAGTCGTGTTGGAACAGGGAGGGGCCATCCCTGAGCTGTTCCCACAGAGTTGCAACCGTGAACTTGCCCAAAACGTCCGACTCCTGAAAAACGGCCCCGCACCATAAGCCTCTCACGATGCAGTCAGGTGAGTTCTCCTGGGAACCGCCAAACCCAGACCTGTCCATGGGACTGCCAGGTGGAGGGGCATCCGTCATCTCTCCAGAGAACATGTCTCCACTGATCTAGGCTCCAGTGATGGCGTGTCTTACAGCCCTCATTTGAGGTTTTCCACTGCGCTTGGATACAGCTGCTCAACCAAGAAGATCTATACCATGAATCTCTTTACACGCTGTTCTTGATCTAATCTCACACACTTCATGTGTTCATTAAAGGGGGATCTTTAGTACTAATGTATAGCTGCTGTTATTATTGGCACTCAGGAAGACCAAATTGACATCTCTTCAACAAAACAACTGTATAATAGACCACATAATGAAGTGTTGGAGCCCATAGGCCCCTTTAAAGTCGCATATAGCCCCATATAGACTCATGCATTCCTTAAACAGCGCACATAGCTGTCTTCCCCCAGGAGGAAAACCAGAGGACATTTTCCATTTAGAAATAAAAGCAGAAACCTTTTCAGTCCCGTCTTCTTCAGAAACTGAATTGCAGAAACCTGCTATGATCTCATACCAGAAGCAATGTGCATGCAGCGGATTATCTTACAGGAACCATAGAGAATGTCATCAGCATCAGCTGGTCCTGCTCTCGTGTCTGCATCCAGATTCCCTCCTGGTTTCGTCTGCTGCGCCGGAGCTTCCTCACATCTCCAGCCTCTCCACGCTCGTCTGGCAGGAGTCCTCCTCGCAGCCGGCAGCACTTTGCCAACTCCTGCATCTGGGACTCCAGCCTGACCAGCTCCTCTGCCAGCTCCTTGTGCTGAACCCACAGGAAAACTGAACCGGCACAGCCCAGAAGCAGCAGCAGTGCACACATACCCGCCAGCAAGGTTTTCCACTCGGGGAAGGTTTCTCTCGTGCCTTTCATGTCTGGTGCGTCGTCCCCTGCTCCTCAGCTGCGCAGATATCTGAGCTCTGAAACTCACAAGCGCATACAGCACATATCTGAGAGGGAGCACACAGATGAGACGTCAGGGCGCAACCCCACTCGGGCTACTGGGAAGGAATAAACATGTCAAAATGTGTCTGCGCGACTGCACAGAGAAACGCAACGCGTTGCGCAACAAGCATCTGGGAAACATTGCCTGATTTAGAAGCAGCTATAATGGACATATTTCAAGAGTGACATCCTGCAGCTCTCCCCATCATTCTAGGCCTCTTCCTTTCAATATTATCACCAGCACAACCCGCTGTACATGCTTTGGAAGTGGAATAAATAAGTTCGAAACAAGGGGCACACTGTTAGAGTCTACAACAGAGCTCTCAGAGAAGTCTTGGGAAATGACAGACTGCGTGGAAGGACATGTGTGGGTGTTAAAACATCCCTTTTCTTTCCAGCGTGTTTTTCGAAAACTATATACAGTGCTGTAAAAAAAAAAAAAAAAAAGAACTTGCCCTCCCCTGACAGATTTCTTCTGTTTCATATCATGATACAAAGATATCCACAGTAAATAAAATGCAACTTTTAACAGCTTTCGTGTGTTAAGAGAAGGAACCAATCCAAACCAAACTGACCCATGTTAAATGATGAACTGACGGTGACTAACCACATTTCTGGAGAGCTGAGTTCAATTTCAGTACTCACATCCAGACTTGACTCCTGCTTGATCTGTCGTATCAGAAAAGCCCCTGAATGGAGCCTGTCTGGCAACATGAAGTAGGCTAAATGATCTCAAAAAGCAACACCGTTCCCTGGACTAATGTGAAACAAAGTAAATGACATCTGGCTGTTTGGAAAACGGACTCCAGCAAATCCCAGTTAGAACCATCATCCACGAATATAGGAAACATAGAACAACGCTGGACCTTCCCAGGAGCTGCTGGCCCACAAAAATTATTCCAAGAGTGCATCCACGACTTGTCCAGGAGGTCACAAAAGGACCCAGAATAAGGTCAAAAGCACTGCAAGCTTCATTTGCCTCAGTTAAGGCCAGTGGTCATGATTTAAAAGTAAGAAAAGATTTCAAAGGCAGAAATCAAAGCCAATTGGTGATAGTATTGTGATGCTGTCAGGCTGCTATGCTGTTTCAGCATTTGGACGACTTGCTGTACAATGACAGAAGCATAAATTTAGCTCTTTACCAATAAATCCAGGAGGAGAAGTTTGTGACCTCAAGCTGACATGGGGTGAGCAGCAGGATTATGAGCATGTTCACCTCTGACTGGCTAAAAAGAAAAAAGAAAAGGTTTCAGAGTGGCCTGCTCAAATTTTGGACTTTAACTTAGACTTAGACTTACTTAGACTTAGACTTTCTTTATTGTCATTTTGTATGCACAGAGTGCATACAGAACGAAATTTCGTTTTCACACAGCTCAGAAAGATTGCAGTAACTCTACAGGATACCTTGGAGTGAATTACAGTACAGGATAAAAAGTGCAGTGATAAATCGCAGTCACTTACAGGATAAGTTTCAATAGATTTCCGGATAAAGTGCAGCAGTGAACAGTAGGCAGTTGTAATATAACCAATGTAAAACAAATATAAACAAATATGCAGTAAGGTGCATCAGTGATTTACCAATAGACAGTTGTGCAGCAAGGTGCAGCAGTGATTTAAAAGTAGGCAGTTGCATTGTAAACAGTTTTGCAGTACGTTTCCGGGTAAGGTGCAGCAACGATTTTGCAGGATACGATACAAATGTGCAAATGTGCAAATCAGCTAGTCGAGTGTGGTACACAGTCCGTTTTTATACTTCAGCAGTTCAGCAGTTCAACAATCTGATGGCAGCTGGGAAAAAGCTTTTGCAGAACCTAGTGGACCTGCAGCGGATGCTGCAGAACCTCTTTCCAGAGGGCAGCAGGGAGAATAGTCTATGGTGGGGGTGTGAGGGGTCCCTGATGATGTTACGGGCTCGAGACACACAGTGCTGCGATGAAATGTCTTTTATGGAGGGAAGAGGAGCCCCGATGATCCCTTCTGCTGTCCTCACCACTCTCCTCACGTTCTTCCAGTCGGAGGCACTGCAGCCTCCACACCACACAGAGAGACAGCTGGTCAGAATACTCTCTATGGTGCTTCTGTAGAAGGTCGTGAGGATGGGCGGGGGCAGGCGGGCTCTCCTCATCCTCCGCAGAAAGTACAGTCGCTTCTGTGCCCTCTTCACCAGTGACATGGTGTTCACAGTCCAGGTGAGGTTGTCCGTGATGTGCACCCCCAGGAACTTGGTGCTGATGACCACCTCCACAGCTGAGTTGTTGATGAGCAGTGGAGCATGGTGAGGCCGGTTTTTCCTGAAGTCGACGATGATCTCCTTCGTCTTCTCCACGTTCAGGATCAGGCTGTTGTCTCTGCACCAGCTCACCAGCTGCTCAACCTCCTCTCTGTAGTCCTGATCGTTGTCGTCTCTGATCAGGCCCACCACCGTTGTGTCGTCTGCAAACTTCCCGATGTGATTGGTGGTGAACCTGGGGACGCAGTCGTGTGTCATCAGGGTGAACAGCAGGGGGCTCAGGACGCAGCCCTGAGGGGAGCCCGTGCTGAGGGGGATGACATCAGAGGTGTTCTGTCCGACCCGGACTGACTGAGGTCTGTTGGTGAGGAAGTCTAGCAGCCAGTTTCGTAGGGGTGTGTTGAAGCCCAGATGCTCCAGTTTTCCCACCAGATGTTGTGGGATGATGGTGTTGAACGCTGAACTGAACTCCAGGAACAGCATCCGCACGTGCGTGTTCTTCTCCTCCAGGTGTGCCAGGCTCAGGTGAAGAGCAGAGGAGATGGCGTCCTCAGTGGAGCGGTTCCGTCGGTAGGCAAACTGGAACGGGTCGAGTGTTGGGGGGAGACTGGAGACGATGTGTTCCTTTACCAGCCTTTCAAAGCACTTCATCATGATGGTAGTCGTTGAAACAGGTGACTTGAGGTTTCTTTGGCACCGGAATGATGGAGGCAGACTTGAAGCATGCCGGCACTGTGGCTTGGTCCAGCGAGGTGTTAAAAATGTCTGTGAGGACACCAGCCAGCTGACCTGCACACTCCTTGAGCACCCGCCCAGGTATGTTGTCAGGACCTGGGGCCTTCCGCAGGTTGACTCTCCTCAGAGTCTTCCACACGTCGGCGGTGTCAAGGCAGAGGACCTCCTCTTCCTGATGGGGAACAGCTTTCACTGCTGGAGTGCTGTTTAGTGCCTCAAACCTCCCAAAGAAGTTATTTAGTCCATTGAGGAAGTCAGCATCAACTTCACCCACCGGGGGGGAGGGCGTGTTGTATTCAGTGATCGCCCGGATGCCTTTCCACATGCTCCTGGTGTTGCTGGCATCATGGAAAAGCTCCTGGATTTTCTGACTGTGGTTCCGCTTTGCTAGCCTGATGGCACGGTTCAGGTTGGCTCTCGCTGTCCTCAGTGCCTCCTTGTCACCAGACTTGAAGGCTGAGTTCCTTGCTTTTAGCGCTTGACGGACCTCCGCAGTAATCCATGGTCGTTGGTTGGCTCGGGTGATGATGGTCTTGGTGGTGCTGACGTCCTCAATGCATTTGTTGATGTAGGCTGACACAGTCATGGTGTACTCATCAATGTTGATCTTGTCCTCATAAGTTGCAGCAGCTTTGAACATGTTCCAGTCAGAGCACTCAAAACAGTCCTGGAGCGCCTCCATTGCTCCCTCAGTCCACACCCTCACCTGCCTCGCTGTTGGTTTTGCTCTGATCAGCAGGGGCCTGTATGCAGGAATTAGCATCACAGAAAGGTGATCTGAAGAGCCCAGGTGGGGGCGGGGGGCTGCTCTGAATGCTCCTTTTATGTTTGTGTAGACTAAGTCTAGAGTGTTCTCTCCCCGAGTTGCAAAATCCACGTGTTGGTAAAAATGAGGGAGAACAGTTTTCATATTTGCTTGGTTAAAATCCCCAGCAATGATGAAAACACAATCTGTGTGTGCAGATTGCAGCTCAGAGATAGTCCGATAGAGAACACCCATAGCAACTTTAGTATTAGCGCTGGGAGGAACATAAACCGCTGCGATGATAACAACAGTGAACTCTCTAGGCAGATAAAAGGGTCTGCAGCTAATAATCATAAGCTCAATGTCCGGAGAGCAGAGACTTGTGACTAATCTAGCATTTTTACACCACTCCCAAGTTTAAATGAGGGCATGTAATGCAAAATCCATTTTTGTTAGCTCTTAAATGCATTTAGTTGTGTACTTGGAGTCTCTAGGAGAGCAGAAAAGTTGAACGTTGTCTGTCCAGGTGCTGTGTAGATATCTTTATATTCTTTTTGGGTCATATTTTTCAAGCCATTCAGTTTTATCGGTTTTCTATAACGTTTTGTGAACAATTACATCATAGTAATTGCTTCAGGGCTACTAAAGAAGGTCATGGACATTTTGTCATACAAATTTCGTGAATCTGCCCTTTTTTATTTTTTGCTGCGATTTTGTGGTCCAAGCTGAAGAATGCGCCTCATAATTGTGGAAAAAAGGGGGAAAGGAATGAGTAACTAGACCAAAGCATTGCAGTTCCACTTTATACAGACCACAACTGAAAGGTTTCAATGTGAAAAGGAAGAATTGTAAAGCATGATATGTTCCCTTTAATCCAACTAAAATGATGTGGCCATCACCAGTTTTGGCAAGTACCTGATGATGGTTACTGCTGGAACAACCAGTTCTGAAGTTTAGGGGGCAATTACTTTTTCAACTATAAGGACAGACTGATTTTTGTATTTTTTTCCCCCTCTTAATACCTGAAATCATAAACTGAAAACATTATTTTCTGAATTTACTCAGGTGTGTGACAGTAAAGTTTGTCAGATGATCTAACATGTTGAAGTGTGGCAAAAGAAATCTGTAAGGAGGCAAAAAAAACTTTCCCAGCACTGTGATTTCAATATTCAAAATACTAAACAGTTTCTACTGCAAAAAAGCAATCCAAGTTTCTCAGGGAACTGAAGAGAGTTCAGTAGCAAGTAACAAAACAGCCGCATTTCAGAAATAAAAAAAAAAAAGCTGGAGGACAGCCTTTTCCGAACACAGGCTTTCCATTTTCTCTTTTCCTTTTAAAGTTTGTCACAGAAATAAAAGACTCCTTCAACCAAACTGTAGTTCAAAATAAGATCCCATAAAGATGAGTCGGTCTACTTAATATGTGCATCCGTGTATTTTCATTCTTCTGTTTTCCCTCCTTGAATCGCTGGGCAAGTCCCAGCTTCCTTTGACACGGGTCAGCCTGACCCAGCTAATTAATTTCCCCTTGAAAAGCCTCCTTGGTTGATGAATTGGACCGTGTGGTTTTTCTGCACAAAAAGAGTAAGGGGGAAAAAAAGTCGTCACAAGACGTTCAAGAAAAAGAGTTGATCCTTTTGTATTCATCTTGACAATTAAAAAAAAAACTCTTCTCTGTTCTTTGTAAGGCTAATTTATGCTTTAGACATGCACTGTCTGACCTGGTTCGCAGTTCACTGCCATGTAATAGTCCTTGTAACCCAAAAGTGGCAAAGTTTCCAAGCAACCGATGGAGTGAAGGCTCGACCAAGGATTTATAAACACTCGATTCACTGTGATTTATTTGGTCGAGGAATGTAGACCACCTTAAAAACGAGTGGAGGGAGTTCTGCAGCTCCTCAAACTCCACGTTCCCTGGTCAGGAGAGGAGAAGAAAGGTCAGTAGCACTGCTTCATTTTAATTTATTTAAAGTAATAGCATTATAATATTATCCTATTCTATTTTAGTTGTTTTTTTAGCATTTTCTCTCTGGAAATTTTTATTTTTGACTTTAAAGGAACTGTTTTGCATTGAACAATAAATCTAGATTATCAAATGACTGGATTATCTGGATATTCACAAATACTAAGGGGCCGTGTAGGTTTTTTGACAATAAGACATAAACAATGTTTTTGCACACTTCTGTTTGACAATGTTATCTTTTTTTCCCAAAATCCTGACATGACTAGTTATAAATAGTTTCCTCATATTTGCCATAAATGTTTCTTTTCAGATTACATAAAATTTTAATAAAGTAATACCTTAAATTTCTCAAATTAAATGCTGTTGAATGCCTTTGCAGTACTCTACTCTATCGCGGATGTGCAGCACTTATCTAAAAAAAAAAAAAAAAAAGATTTACAATCAATCATTAGTGATATTGTGTGAAATAAACAACATTTAATTATTACTTGTTATTATTATTACTTGTAAAAGATGTGCAAACAAAACCATCCCTGGCTTAAAAAGAATCCCGACACCTATTGAAACACAGCAGTGGCTCTGAGCTCTGGGTTTACCTTTCTTCAGAGGTGAGGTTCTCATCGAGGTGGATGAAGGTTGATGAAGTTATGAATGCAACTCAGTTCTGCCCCGAAAGCCGGTGTATACTGGCAAAATGAAGAGTAATTTTGTTAATTTTTCAGCATTTTTCAGGGACTCTAATCCGAAAAAATACAATTATTTCTGGAGAGGAAAGGTAAGGTTCAGGATGGCAAATCCAGAGTTAGAAAGAAAAGCTGTGGGGTCACCTGAACATGGCGGTGGACAAAAAGTTTCTCCTAAACCTGATGGGTTTGACAAAACCCCTGCATGGCACAGGGAGACAATATTACAAGAACATGTGGCTGATAGACTCCTAAAGACGGATCTCTGAACCTTTAAAGGTGGTTGAACACATTATTATTTCAGGAGCATGAATACTTGTACTTACCTTTTGATTATTATGCGAACAGATTTGTTTGTTTTTATATATAATTGTACATTATGTGTGAAATCAGTCAGAAATGATTTAGCTGTCCCATTCATTCACAGAATCCTGGTAATATTCCAGGGTTATGAAGACTTTTGAGATCCACTTTCATCTACTGTGAGGCTCAGTGTCAGTGTGTTTTGTGCTGTTACCTCCCAACGCTCAAGGGCAGAAGGATTAAAAGAGAGACAGAGGAGGGCTGACGATAGATCTCTTAGGGGAGATTGTTTAATCTGCTGGTTTGAGGGGACATGAACTCTTTCTAACCAACAGACGGCCGACGCAGCGAACCTGCTTGGTTTTCCGCAGCCCCCTGGACAAACAGCAGCTACCAGAGATGCTCACCACTGGTTCTGTGGTAGTTCACAGCCTGTGTGAAGTCACCCCCGCCGTGCTTCTCGTGCTGCTGCTGCTGCTGCTGCTTCTGCTCATCACCACCCGGAGCCAAACACGGAGCTCACACATACCAGGTACAGGCTGAGGTGTCAGCAGGAAGAGAATGTGCTTTTTGAAAACGTGCAACAATCCAGAAAAGGGAACTGAGATCTGTTGCAAGCGCACTCACAACCGCTCTCTCTCTCTCTTTTTCAGGTCCTTCTTTTGTTGCAGGACTTGGACCGATCCTGTCCTACGGCAGATTCATATGGACCGGGATTGGAACAGCCTGCAACTACTACAACAACAGATATGGCAGCACTGTTCGCATCTGGATCAACGGGGAGGAGACCATCATTTTCAGCAGGTATTTTGATATCGGTGTGCAGAGCCCTCAACGATTATTGGCACATCTCATGAAGGCATGTTAAAAGCTTTTAAAAATGAATTCCTCTTCTATGTAGCAGCCTAATTTCACCATTACAAAATAGCAATAATAATAATAATAATAATAATAATAATATAACAAAAATAACTTGAGTGCATTTGTTTAGTTGGAAAAAACTTTCACATTAAGGGATGATAGTTTGGTAAGATCAGTGGTGCCACAATGGTCAAGACCTGGCAAATTCCTATGAAATAAATCCCGTTGAATTTATAGTTTCCTTATGTTTTGCTCTGCTGCAGGTCCTCGGCAGTGTACCACGTCTTGAAGAGCCCTAACTACACATCCAGATTTGGGAGCAAAAGAGGCCTTGAGTGCATTGGGATGGAGGGGAGGGGTATCATTTTCAACAGCAACATCGCGCTCTGGAAGAAAATGAGGACATACTTCTCAAAAGGTAAGCACCAGAAATGAGGCAGGTGATGTTGGAGTTTTGCGATGGTTACATGTTTCGGGACTAAATTGCTGCTGCACCGTAACGTGCTGGTACCGCAGCTCTGTCAGGCCCCAGCCTCCGGAGGACAGTGGGAATATGTGTGAGCTCCACAGCCGAACACCTAGACCGTCTCCAGGACATGACCGACCCCTCTGGACATGTGGACGCCCTCAACCTCCTGAGAGCCATCGTGGTAGACATCTCCAACAGGCTGTTCCTCAGGGTGCCTCTCAATGGTCAGTTGTTTCATTCATACTGTGTATTTTGTAAATGTCTTGCCTGGAAATATGTAGCTTTTAATTGTTTTTGTTTTTCAGAGAAGGAGCTGCTTATGAAAATCCACAACTACTTTGAAACTTGGCAAACGGTTCTAATCCAGCCTGATATCTTCTTCAAGATCGGATGGCTGTACAACAAACATAAGAAAGCAGCGTAAGAGCCTTAAATCATGACACTACTGTAACCATTCATTGGGGATATCGTCAACCTACTATTTATCGCCACCAACAGCCAAGAGCTGCAGGACGCGATGGGGAGTCTTCTCGAAATCAAACGAAGCATCATTAACAGAAGTGAGAAACTGGACGATGACCTTGACTTCGCCACGGAGCTCATCTTTGCACAGGTCAGCCTCTTCTGCTGGTCCATGGTGCAATGTGAAGGCGGCAACTCTGAACTGTAGTGAGATCCCCGTCTGTCCCGACAGAACCACGGGGAGCTCTCCGCCGATGACGTCAGGCAGTGTGTGCTGGAGATGGTGATCGCGGCTCCTGACACGCTCTCCATCAGCCTCTTCTTCATGCTGATGCTGCTGAAACAGAACCCAAAGGTGGAGCTGCAGCTGGTGGAAGAGATGAGCGCTGTCTTGGGTGAGAGACATGCAGTACCTTTACTGTTGCAAAAGTACGCATACTTTCCCACATTACAACAACTAACCTCAGTGTTAGTTGTTGTAATGTGGTTTGTGGGTTTTTATGTGACCGATCAACACAAAGTAAATGCACAGAATTCATGGAGCACCTTTCCAGTCATAACGACCGCTCAGAGAGTTTTACCCTAGACCAGGGGTCAACAACATGGTGCCCTCAAGCCTGTTAAAAAAATAGTAAAACCCTCAAATGAGCTTAATTTAAAATGCTATTTTACTTAGTTGCTCTTCCTTTTTAATGATACTCGTATTTACATAGATTTAAAAGCGTTAAAAACATTTTTATATTATATGAAGTTAAGGAGAGCCCTGACTCTTTAGTTCAAAGGTCAGTACAGGTAGCCCTTCGTACGACACACTACCAAAGAAGTAGCTCTCAGTTTTAAAACGCTTGGTGATCCCTGCCCTAGAGCCACATCCACCCAATCACACTTACATTTTCACAGATCAGTAGGCAACTTGGAGTGCCTTGCCCAAAGGCATGTCGACACGTGACAGGAGAAATCTGTAATTCAACCAACAACTTTCAGATTTGAAGACAACTACTCTTTAAACTGACCCACCAGTAAATCATAAGTGTGAAAGGGTAAGGAGAAAGATGCTTGGTTGTTATCCATCTATTTTCTGCAGCATCTGGTCCTTGCAGGGTTGCAGGGGTTGCCGGTTCCCATCTCCAGCTGTCACTGAACGAGAGGCAGGGTCCACTCAGGACAGATCACCAGTCCTACTTGGTTTTCAATCTTTTTTTGGCAAATAATGAAACAGCTTTGCATTTGTATTCATCCCCAAAACTAACCTGACAAAATAATTACCGTTGGCCTGCGTCTCATTTAGTTTTGCTTTAATCCAGCTGTTCTGTGACGGCCTCAGGGGTTTGTTAGAGAACATTAACGAACAAACAGAATCATGAAAACCAAGGAACACAGCAGCCAGGTCAGGGAGAAAGATGGAGAGAAGCGTAAAGTTGGCTTAGGTTATAAACCCACAGCTTCGAACATCTCGTGGAGCGCTTTCACTCAGTTTGATCAAAATGGAAACAGTATAGCATAGTTGCAGACCCTGCACATAAATTAACAGGCTGAGCATAGAGAACATTAATCAGAGAAACAGCCATCAGGTTCATGCTGACTCTAGAGGAGGTGGGAGAACATGTGTTAGTAGTACACTCCTCAGATATGGCCTTTTTTGGACAAGTTGCAGAAAGAAAGCAATTTGCATTTCGACAAAGCAAACGTGTAGAAGAAGGTGCTCCAGTGAGATAAGACCAAAACTGAACTTTTTCACCTGCTCTTTCCTTCAGCAGGGACAGGGAAGCTGGCCAGAGTTGATGCAGAAAATGCTTGGCGCCGCATTCAAGTTATTCCTGGAAGAATGCATGTTAGAGGCTGCAAAAGACTTAAAGCTTAGGTGAAGGTTCTCCTTCCAGCATGACAATGACCCTAAACAAAAAACCAGATCTACGCTCAACAAAAACATAAACGCAACACTTTTGGTTTTGCTTCCATTTTTTATGAGATGAACTCAAAGATCTATAAAGTCTTCCACATACACAATATCACCATTTCCCTCAAATATTGTTCACAAACCAGTCTAAATCTGTGAAAGTGAGCACTTCTCCTTTGCTGAGATAATCCATCCCACCTCACAGGTGTGCCATATCAAGATGCTGATTAGACACCATGATTAGTGCACAGGTGTGCCTTAGACTGCCCACAATAAAAGGCCACTCTGAAAGGTGCAGTTTTGCACAGACTGATGTATACAAATATAGAGCAAAGTTTTCAGATCTTTTTGTTAAAAAAATAATAAAACCATGTGTCATCTACCACTTTATATTTCTTAACTGCTTTGTGTTGGTCTGTCACATCAAAACCCCAAAAACACACATTGAATTTAGCTGTGGTGATGTGACAAATGCTCTTTTCAAAGCACTGTCATTCATTCCCAGATCAAACAGCTGTGGAGAACATAGATTATGAAAGACTAAAGGTGATGGAGAAGTTCATCAATGAATCCATGAGGTTTCACCCTGTGGTTGACTTCACTATGCGGCGAGCGCTTGAGGACGACGACGTCGAAGGTACGAAGATCAAGAAAGGGACCAACATCATCCTTAACATTGGACTCATGCACAAGACCGAGTTCTTCCCCAAACCCAGAGAGTTCAGCCTGACAAACTTTGACAGCCCGGTGAGTGAGCCGACTCAAATGCTGTGGGTAAAGAACGCGTGACTCTGGAGAGGCAAACAAAGCACCAGCTGACCCTTTACTTCCTCTGCCTGGCAGGTGCCCAGTCGCTTCTTCCAGCCCTTTGGCTGCGGGCCTCGCTCCTGCGTTGGAAAACACATCGCCATGGTGATGATGAAGGCCATCTTGATCACCCTGCTCTGCCGTTACACAGTGTGTCCGCGCGAAGGCTGCACGGTCAGCAGCATCAGGCAGACCAACAACCTGTCACAGCAGCCTGTGGAGGACGAGCACAGTCTGAGCATGCGATTCATCCCTCGCACGACGCAACCGAAGCATGATCGGCTCTGAACGATGACGAGGATCTGAGACCCAGATAACAACACCAGACTAATGCTTTAGTGCCCGAAGTGCTAAGGAGTTAGAAAAGTATTCACCGCCTTATTTTCCTCTCTTTTTGTCGCCGCTTAAATGTTTCTGATCATGAAACAAATGTTATCAGACAAAGATAACCTGAGTTAATACCAAAAGTCTCTAAGGAGGATTTTATGTATTAGACAAAGGAAAAACGCTATCCCATCCCACCCATGTGAAAAAGCAATTTCCTCAACGGTCTAATAACTGGTTGCGCCACCCTTGGCACCAGCGCCTGCCATCAAGTGTTTGCAATAGCTAGCAATTCAATTCAATTCAATTCAATTCAATTTTATTTATATAGCGCCAAATCATGAAACATGTTATCTCAAGGCACTTTACAAAATCAAGTTCAATCATATTATACAGATTGGGTCAGATTATACAGATTGGTCAAAATGTCCTATATAAGGGAACCAGTTGATTGCATCAAAGTCCCGACAAGCAGCATTCACTCCTGGGGAACCGTAGAGCCACAGGGAGAGTCGTCTGCATTGTACATGGCTTTGCTGCAATCCCTCATACTGAGCAAGCATGAAGCGACAGTGGGAAGAAAAACCACCCGTTAACGGGAAAAAAAAACCTCCGGCAGAACCGGGCTCAGTATGAACGGTCATCTGCCTCGACCGACTGGGGTTACAGAAGACAGAGCAGAGACACAACAAGAGAGACAAAAAAGCACAGAGGCTTTTAGATCCACGTAGATACATTTTGGTTAACTAATTGTTGCGGAAACTCTCTCAAGCCAGTCACACTGCAGGGTTTTTGAGCATAAACAGCCTGTTTAAGGTCCCATGTGTGCCTAGTCCACACCACAACCTTTTCCCATTCAGACGGGGACTAGATAGTGTGCTTTGGTTCATAACACGTGTGTGTTCTTGCTCTTACTGTCACAAACTGACAGTCAGAGATTCTCCGTATGATTTTTCTTTATTGTTTTTGGTAGAAATCAGAATTCATGTTTCCATCAATTGCAGCGAGTCGCGCAGGTCGTTAAGCAGCAAAGCCACAGAACTTTCCGCCCAAAGGGTTGGTGACCATCAAGACGCTTTGTGTTTCTTTATTTTTTGTTTTTTATTATTTATTTATTTTTGGTTTTGAACTTGGGAACATCTTATGGATGCCATTTTAATCCAGCCTTTTTCCTGTTGAATTGTGATAACTTGGAAAAATGAAGCCTGCAGGTGTTCTGTTCATGTGTTCTTCTGTGCGTTTTTTTAACCTCCTGGACGAGTTGTCAATAAACTCTTGGAGTAATTGTGCTGAACCAGCCACTTCCAGGAAGGTTCACCATGGTTTCAACGCTTTAAAAATGCTTCACATTGAGCCTCACGGTCTTTGAAATAGTTTTGTAATTCTTTCCACACTTATAGACCTCAATTACCTTGTTTTTCATCTGTATTTTATTTAGAACAGAGCATAATATCTTGATTCACAACAACCTTTAGCCTACTTCATGCTGTCAGATGATTTCTTGAGCCTACGGGTCAATCAGTAATCAGTCCTGGGTGTAACCAATGAAATAAAACTAAAAATGTTAATCGCAGTTAATTTACGATTTAACAGAGACAATTCTTTTTTCACATAGGGGCCAGTTGTTTTTGGGTTGCTTTTTCCTCTTATTAAATTAAAATTGGGTTTAGAAACTCCATTTTGTGTTTGCTATCAGGTTATCTTTGTCTGATATGAAATATTTCTTGATGTCCTGACATATTTTTGTGCGACACAAATATAAAAACAGAATCAATCTAGAAGGGGGACAATACTTTTTCACAGTACTGAAACTGTTTTGCCTCAATAACCTCCAGGTCATGTTTCAGCGTTTAAGATGACAGAGAGAAGAGAAAGAGTTGTGCCTCTTTAGAACACATAAAGAGCAAAAACTAATTTTCCAGCTTCGTAATGTAACCCAAGTAATTACAACTAGATGCGTTCTCATGTACTTTTATCTTCATCTAGCTTGGTGGCTAAAACTAGAGAAGACTGAAACAGTGAGGTTAAAAGTGTGCCTTAAATCCTAATTTTTTAAAGTTGGTCTGGATTAACCCTGGATACTAGATACGGACCAAAAATGTTGACTGTATCATCATAGCAGCTAACTTGAATGTTTTTATTGGAATTTCATGTGACAGACCAACACGAAGTGGCGTGTAACTGTGGAGGGAAAACCATGAATGGTTTTCACGATGTTTTACAAATAAAAATCTCAAAAGTGTGCCTTTCATTTAAACTCAACCCGACAAGTCAAAGATCTGTAGAATCAGAGATTATAGATGGAGGTACAGCTGTGAATCCTTTGAGCAGCTTTGCACGTCTGGAGTTGTCGCTCCGTCCTTTTGCAAAACAGCTCAAGCTCAGTAAGATTAAGAGGAGAGCATCTGTAAACAGCAATTCCCAAGCCTTAAATGTGCTTTGATCTAAGTCGGTCTATTGCTGCTCTGGTAGTTTGTTAAAAGTTGCTCTTCTGCTAGAACATGAACAGTCTTCAATCTTCTACTATCTAGAGCAACTTTTCTTCTAGGGTTGCAAAGTATTTAGCTCCAGTCATCATCCCATCATCTCTGAACAACCCCCCTGTCCCATCCATCCATTTTCTACTGCTTATCCGGGGTCGGGTTGTGGGGGTAGCAGCCTAAGTAGGGAGGCGCAGACTTCCCTCTCTCCAGCTCCTCTGAGGGAATCCCAAGGCGTTCCCAGGCCAGCCAAGAAACATAGTCCCTCCAGCGTGTCCTGGGTCTTCCCCTGGGTCTCCTCCCGGTGGGACGTGCCCGGAACACCTCATCAGGGAGGCGTCCAGGAGGCATCCTTACCAGATGCCCGAGCCACCTCAACTGGCTCCTCTCGACGTGGAGGAGCAGCGGCTCTACTGTGGGTCCCCACCGGATGACTGAGCTCCTCACCCTATCTTCCCTGTAGCTGCTGAAGAAAAGTTCCCCCACAGCATGATGCCTCCACCACCATGTTTCACAGTGGGTCCTGTGGGGTTTGGCTCAAAGTAGTGTTTTTATTCCACAACAGCATTTTGCTTGCAGCCCAAACAGTCAATGGTCTCTTTTGACCAAAACACATTCTTTCACGTTTGCTGGGTTTCTCAGACTTTAAAGAACTCGTACGCGGCTTTTTTCTCGCATTTCTTAAAGTTTGGGGTATTCTTTGTTATGTCAAAGGGGTTTAAACTTCTCCAAAACTTGGAGAAACTGACCCCGTGTTCCTTGGTTTTCATGATAGTTCGACCATTAACAAACCTCACAGGCCCACACCGAGATTAAATCACGTACTAGCAGACTTCTCAAGTAATATGTTGCAGTTCTATCAGTTTTATTTGGTAAAAAGAAATTGAATACAGGGTTATCTCCCCCCGTTGTCATTTTCAGCACCACAACCAGCAAAATGTTGCTCTGGCTGCTGTAATTATGCCAAACATATTGCCTTTACACCTATATATCCCCCTAATTTAGTTTAGCTGCAGTCTAATATCATACACTGCTTTTTGCTTATTACATATAAAATATCAATAAAACACATAATTTGTGGATTTATTGACAAAACGTCAAGGGATATACTTTGCAAAGCATTGCATGAGAGGGAGCTCTGTATTTTATATATATATATATATATATATATATATATATATATATATATATATATATATATACAGTATATATGTGTGTGTGTGTGTGTGTGCGTGCGTGCATGTCCCTTAAATAAAAGCAACAACATCTGGTCCATTTCCAAGTGTTGCATTTATTCATATATTCCCAGAATGTAGTGACAGGCACTCCAAGGAACGAGGACTCTTCTCTGTACCACAGGCACAAATGAAACATGCCGTCTTGGCATTAGAACATAAGGCATAAGGTTTTAGTTTTACAAACGCTGTCCAGCTCTAAATCAGTGCGTAAGACATGATTAATAGATCAAACCCCTGCAAAAAAAAAAGAAACTCACAGAGCAGCCAATCAGCACATGAAGCACAGAGGTTTCCCGTGCTTTAGTGAAATTAATATAAAGTATTTAAAGAGCAAACTAAATAAATATGTTTTCAATACTGAATGCGTTAAAAAAACATACAAATATGAACCATTTGCCAGGTTTAACAGAAATCCATGAGTGCATAGATGATATTCTCACATAAAAGGCAACATCAGCAACGAATTGCTATGAAAAAACATTATGTGTATGTTAGAGCTCAGAGAACATGAACCATTGATTTTCCAAACAAATGAATATTAATGACATCATAAAGTAAACTTAAACTAATATAAATAAAATCCTCTTTTTAACTTTCCCAAATTTCAGACTGGCCTTGTTTTTTTTTTTAGAGACAGCAATTTAAAATCAGAACTTTGCTATTAGATGAAACAATTTCTAGAGTCCCTTTAAATTTCCACTATTTTTTGCTTTTCCTTTACATAATCCTTCAAAAATAGTGCAGGGGTCACAACTTATGTGAATAAGCTAATGTAATAGACTCGGAAGACAGGTCTAAAGCAATTATATTAAATAATTTCTCAAACGTTAATGAAAATATAGCTCACAAAAATAGCAACTAAACATGGATGCTTGAACCACGACCGCACATAAAGCCCTGATCTCTGCCACATATGTGCGTCATATGAGCCAGACCCTACAGAAATATACTGAAGAAAACTCTTTGTGTTTCTCTTTGTGTTTCCCATCTGGAGAACAAACTACACTTATTTCTCATCCTTTGTGGAGTGTTTTTTAGTCGCGACTGTTGGAGCCACAGAAGTGAAGCTAATTTTAAGAACCTGGGTTAAGAATCAGAAATCAGAACATAGAAACCAAAGGTGAAATAAAATCTTGTGTTTTTGTTTGATACTATTAAAATTAGTTTTAAGAGGAGTACAGTTGCAGTTTTTGACTTTATTCATCTTCGAAAAAGAAGACTTGCTTAAACAGCGGTTATAATACTATATTTTTAAGACAATAGTGTCATTTAAAACACACACTAAGCCCTGAGCTCATTACCCCCCACGTCTTTTCCATTATTTCCAATCATCTGTGAACAAATGAAACAGCAACAGCCAGCAAATGAAAGACATGAAATGAAAGCAGCTGGTGCCAGTATGTCCTGCAGCTCCCTTTATCTCTTTGTTCAGTGCTGGAGGGCTCTGTGGAGTTGAGACGGTGCTGCAGCTGAGGACCTCAGGGCTCCTGTAGGGCTCTCTGACAGTGGTAGAGGAGGCAGTCGGGCAGGTCGGGGACAGGGGAGCGCAGCCAGACGGCCAGCATGCCGGCATGCACGCGACAGTGCATGAGGCACGGCTGATCCTGCTGCAGGCAGCAAGCTACAATCGCTTCCACACCTGAGAGAAACAGCCAGGAAAGTCACTCACCAGTAACAACGGTGACTGTGTTATATACGAGCTTGTTTTTTTTTTATTAAAATACTTGCTTCATCCCTTTATTCGATGTGATAAATCTTAATTATTACCATCAAAGCATATTTTACACGGTTTTACTACACAGTTGTTTATTCATACTTCAGTGACTGCATGTAGCACATGTAGAAGCAAGCCTGGTACCCACCCAAAAGAACAATAGTGATGACCCGTAAGGTTAAATAATGGGAGCGCACACAATTATTTCAAAGTCAAAAGTAGTCAAATTGTTTACAGAATCAAACATCATCTGGTATCAGAAAAGCTGAAGAAATATTGAACTTTATAGATGACAAAGCTAAGCACCACAAAATATCAGACTCCATCAAATCCGTCATCTTCAAATGGAAAGCACATGGTACCACGACAAACTTGCCAAGAGAGGCCCGCCCACCAGAACTCACAGACCGGGCCAGGAGGACATTAATCAGAGAGGGGGACCAAAGGTCACCCTGGAGGAGCTGCAGATCTCCACAGCAGAGACCGGCGGATCTGTCCATAGCACCACAATAAGCCGTACACTTCACAGAGCTGGGCTTCATGGAAGAGTGGCCTGGAATAGTTAATTACTTAGCGCTAAAAATTAGAAGGTGTTTTGAGTTTGCCAAAAGGCACATGGGTGACTCAGCCAAATGTCTGGAGGAAGGTGCTCTGGTCACATAATAGTAAATCTCATCACCCCAAAAACAACATCCTCACAGTAAAACATTGTGGGGGCAGCATCATGGGAACGCTTTTCAGCAGCATGGACTGGTAAAACGAGTCCGCGTCGAGGGGAAAGATGGATGGTGCCATTATAGGGGTATTATTGACGGAGGTTCACCTTCCAACAGGACAACGACCTGAAACATCCTGCTAAAGCAACACTAGAGTGGCTTCAGGGGAAACATTTAAATGTGTTAGAATGGCCTAGTCAAAGTCCAAACCTCTAACCCACTGAAATCTGTGGATCCAAGTGACTTGAAGATCACAGTTCACAAGTAAAAACCATCCGGCGTGATGAAGTTTTGCTTTAAGGGATGGATAAAAATCCTAGTAGCAAAAAGTGGCGAGCTCATACACTGCAAAAACGGAGCTAAAAATAAGTAACATGTCCTTGAAGTCCTTGCTTTGAATATAAAATAGGAACAAATCATCTCAAACATCTTATTTAAAGTATATATAAGTATCTTATTTTAGGGGTCAAAAAACTTATTCCATTGGCAGATTATCTTATTTACCTGCTCAAATCAAGGACAAATAATATAATAATATATATAAAATACATTCACTTCGAGGAAATTTGACTTATTCTTAGTTCCGTTTTTGCTGTGTAGAGACTGATCTAAAGACACTTTAAAAATGGCTCTAAAAAAGACTAACTTTAGGGGGGTGAAAAGTTATGGACGTGGAAGTGTTCTGGTATTTTGTCCTATTTATAGATTACTTCACAATAAAAAATTAACACATCTTAAAAAATGCAGGCATGTTCGGTAAGAGAAATGCTGCAAACTCTCAATCCTTTTTAATTCCAGGGTTTGAAGGAAACTAGACACGCAAAATGCAAAGAAGGAGCAAAGGTGTGTGACTGTTAACTGCTTGTGTTGCGTTTTTAAGCATTTATAAACAGAGTCTGACCGAGAAACAAGCTTTACCTATAATTTCCACAAGATGAAGCTGAAGCTTTCTCTTCAGTACACGGAGGGTAGCTGCGAGGGGATCCTGGTCGTCGTCTATCAGCGTCAGATTCAGCTTGGTGTCGTGCGAGTAGGCCAGCCACATGGCGCCGTACTCCTCGGTGGACAGCCTCAACGCTCTGCAGAGAACACAGTCGATTAATTGGATCACCGCGGAGCCACGTTTGCGACCGAAGCTCAGTAATACCTCACCTGATGAAGCCTGTTAGAGGAAGTTTGTATGAGAACGGTGCTGTCTGCGGCGACCCAGCAGGCAGCTGCCAGGATACCGTCGCAGACAGATCAAAGTGAACGGCGGGTCTCTTTACCGTTAGGGAATACTGACAAACTGCTACACTGTGGCTTTTCAGCTCCTCCGAGGGACAGTCACTCGCACAGGATACCTTCAGACACGGGAACAATCACAAGAACACGGCGTTATATTCATGAAAGGTGTACAGGTGGAATCCTTTATTAGGTTTCTGCTTCATAACGCACCTCCAGCTCTTCAGACTGGACCTGCAGTCGTATCTGCTGAAGGCAAAAGTCTGAGCGGTTGGAGACAAAGACAACAAGCACCACCGAATCCTCCCTCTGCACGTGGCAGGCGGAGACATCCAGGCTTTGGTTGGAGCACAGTGAAGTGATTTTAGAGTGAGACAGAGCAGAAAGCTCTGCTGGAAGATGTGAGGAGAGACGCAAGTCTTCGTGCGCAGAAGGCTCAGCTGGGACGAGAGGAGGAGGACCGGCCATCGGGTCAGCCGACTCTTCCTCTGCACCGCAGGAGCCGTTCGGAGCAGCGAGGTCCCGGGGGAGTCCGTGTGCCTGTTCAGGCGAGGAAACGTCCAGGTCCGATGAGTCCAGCAGGTTCTTAGGCAGCACGTTATCGGCACCATCGGAAGGTGAGGCGAGGGCGTTGCTCATTGGCTCGCTGCTCCCTGAAGCTTTGGGTTTTCTTCTGAAACGCTGGGATGTTGGCTCAGACTTCCCCATCTGGCAGAGGAAGAACAATTAGGCTCTAGCGCACATTTCCATGAATTCACTACATATTAGTATGGATTTCTTCTTTCAGGTTCAGATTTTAGCCAGCATCATTTAAATAATCGTGTATTTTGAATTTTGATCAGCGTGATTTCACAGAGCTAGGTTTCTTCTTTCTCACTGGCGTCTAGGAGCGGTAAACTAGTAAAGCATAAACAAAAGGTCAGGAATAAATCAGCAGTCGGGGAAGCTGGGTGGTGAATCTCAGCCTAACCCAAAGTCTTCGTATAGCAAAGACCTGCAGAGGACGACGGCTACAACTTAAGCGATGAACCCCACCCCCTTAAGTGGGGACGCAGGCACTAAAATGCAGGACATGCCGTACAGAGACAACGTCGTTCAGGCTGCTGTTTAAATGGGCTAAAGCTATTCTGCACATACCTACAGCATTCATTTATTTTAATGGAAATTTCTTTGTTTACTCATTTTTTTGAAGTGGTTTCAGCCTGAAGGACTCGTCCCTCTTATCTCAAACAGAATGTGGTCCAGTGGTCGCCTCTTCTTAAGGGAACCCCTAAAGTCAGGTGAACTGAACTAACTTGTCTGAAGAAATTAACGGTTTTCACTGCGGGTTTGGAAACTCTCTCGTTGTCTCCGAGTATATGAAGCAAGCAGGTTTATATCTCCCAAACAAATGAATGAACACAAAGAGGGATCTTGCTGTCGTCTGCATCCATTGACATCCATCCATCCATGTGTGGTTCCTGCATCAGCTCACCAGACACACGGAGCTCTGGGAGGCCAGACCCACAAACAGCGAGGACGCCAGCTGCTGTTTCTCCTGATCACATTCAGGGGTTGGTGTTTGACTGACGGAGCCGTCGGTGTCGCCCCGCTGGCTGAGGGACCGCACCGGGCTGGCGGCCTCGACCTGAGGAGCTTCTTCAGCAGTTTCTTTCTTGGCCAGATAGCCGTCTCTGCCCCAGAGCCTCTTCACACCATCCAGCTTCAAAGCTGCAGAGCTGAACCACCACAAGAGAGTCAGAATTGAAAATAGTAAAAGATAAAATACTAAAGTTTCTGCTTGTGTCTTGTGTGTCTGAATCCAAGTACCTGCCCTTGTGAGAGAAATCGGCGCTGTCGCCCGAGAGACCCGAGCTGATGGACAACAGGGTGGGAGACTGTCGGTCTGCGATGCTGCACGAGGACATGCCGATAGGCAGCGACAGCCCATAGGGCCCCATGTTCAGCGCTGAGACAAACAACAAGATCAGGACAAGCCCAAGCAAAGCAGCGAAGGCTCTGCCAAAACATTTGCATGATTTTCACCTTTCGATCGCGACAGTTCCTCCTGCCTTTGATGTGGAGGCTTGTAAGGAGCCGCGCCCGCAGCCAACGCCTCCGACACAAATCCATCCAAGAACGAAAGGGAGGAATCCACCTGGAAAACAGCGCAATTACAGCTGCAGACAGGTCCATAAGGAAAACAATTAAAACGGCTGACTGCTGGGGTCATGTCTGATATCGTGGTTTGATTTGACTTTTGTTTGGCCAAAAAGAGCCAGAGACTTGTTGCAGCCCTTGATTAAGATGTGTTAAAAGCGTTTAAATTGTAATCAAATTAACAGCCAGGCCTAAAATTATTTAGACCCCTGGTATATTAAAGGTGCATAGCCACGTTCTTTGAATTTTTTTATTTATATGTCGCTCACTCTGGTTGCATACAACGTTTTTATGAAAGATTATCATGTCCTGCTGGTGTATTAGTTGTTATTTAGGTGTGTTATGCTTTATTTTTGCTCAATTTGTTAGTAAATAAAGCTTTTTGTGTTTATTTATGATTTTAACGGAAGTACGTACTGCACATGCGCAGCAGGGGTTAAAACAAGGAAGCGGCTAACGGCTATTAGCATCTCCCAATGAAATAATGAAGAAACGTCTAAGATTCAAGGGGAAAAAAGCGCAAAAAATAAACGATTCCAAGAGGGAAAAGAGTGGAAAGTCACTGGGAATACAGTCTGAACGTTGGTGTTCACTGAAGCGAACGCTAAACCTGCCGAGGCTCAGATGTGACCGTAGAGTTGATTGAAGTGAGTAAATGTTCTGATATGAGGCTCTTAAAGTTGCTGTAGATTGGTTTATTTAATTAATAACGGTTGGTCTTTGATCACGCCGAGCTGCCGCTTTATTGTGAAGCACTGCAGAGGGTCAGTCTTGGTCCGGCATTATTTACAAGTGATTTTTTAATTAAGCAAACCGGCATTATGATAGTTCTGCGATACTGTCGCTAGATGCCGCCACGTCTGTTTATATTTGTTAATCGCGGCCGACGGTGAATCTCTTTTCGGCTCAAAAAAGACTTTCAAAACATTATCAAGATGGAGGCTTGGTGTATATAACCTTATTTTATCATGATCAAACATTTTTTGGTCTTTTTTCATAAGCATATTACATGCCTATATAGCTTTAAGAGTTTTTTTTATTATTCTACAGGTTGGTTAAATTTAAACACTTGCTTGCAAGAGTAATTTTTAAACAACATAAACTGATTCCAAATTTAAAATATGATTTACATCCTGCTCCTGACTAAAAATGCACTAATATTCTATTACAGTGCAGCTGTCAACCTCGACGTTCTCACTTTTCCAGACATGCTAAGACAGCTCCTCAAAATTAGTGCTGATAGTACTTCCTGGAGCTCTGGTAACCGTTTTCATTATTGCTGTAATAAACAGTGTCATGGAGGACGTGTACATGCAGGTCAGCAAACAATACGCCTGTCAAACATCACAAGACATGAAATGAATCTTTCTGCAATGCAGCGCTTTTCTATACTCCCTTACTAAAAACATTTTTTAAAGAAACAAAACCCCCGATCTTTCAAACATCACTCAACAGCTGTGCAGCTCTGCATGTGCATTACCTCCACAGGCTCCATGCTGGCACTTCGAGGTAACACCTTCGCTTGCAGTTCAGAGTCTTGGCTGAGGATCTGTAGCTCCTGAGCTCTTTGTCTCAGCATAGTGTCCAGGGAGCTGCTGTATGTTTCTGAGACATCCTGAACCAAAGCCAGAGCCGCTCCACCAGAGCAGAGCTTGGTCATTGCCATGAGAACCCGGCACTTTGTTTCACTGCTGCTGCTCTTCATGTCCAACAGCTTGGCGAGCATCCTGAGAACGACGTCCGGCTCAAGATCCTCCCTTAAATGAGAGAACTCACCGAGAACCTGAAGACAACAAAGCAAAACATGAAATATTGAGCAGGAACCCCGACTCTTCTGCTAATGTCAAATGTCGTGGGTTCAATACTTTTACAGTGAAATTTCTAGACTTTAGTCCATTAACTCGATTTTATAGATGGATGGATGGATGGATGGATGGATGGATAAATGGGTGGGTGGGTGGGTGGATGGATGGATGGATGGATGGATGGATGGATGGATGGATGGATGGATAAAGGGATGGATGGATGGATGGATGGATGGATGGATGGATGGATGGGTGGCTGGGTGGATGGATAAAGGGATGGATGGATGGATAAATGGATGGATGGATGGATGGATGGATGGATGGGTGGGTGGGTGGATGGATGGATGGATGGATGGATGGATGGATGGATGGATGGATGGATGGATGGATGGATGGATGGATGGGTGGATGGATGGATGGATGGGTGGCTGGGTGGATGGATAAAGGGATGGATGGATGGATGGCTAAATGGATGGATGGATGGATGGCTAAATGGATGGATGGCTAAATGGATGGATGGATAAATGGGTGGATGGATGGATGGATGGGTGGGTGGATAAAGGGATGGATGGATGGATAAATGGATGGATAGATGGATGGATGGATGGATGGATGGATGGATGGATGGATGGATGGATGGATGGATGGATGGATGGATGGATGGATGGGTGGGTGGGTGTATAGATAGATAGATGGATGGATGGATGGATGGAACTCTTTAGACCACTGGACAGGGAATAAAGTCTGGAGGTAAAACTATGTCTCCATATTTTTCCAGACTGTGTGGACAGCAGAGGTTTGGGTGTAAATTCCCTTCGCCTCACATCCCTTTGATGCTTTGTCTCCTTTCAACCCTCTAAAACAAACGTTTCCTTCTGCTCACAGCTTGAACACAACTCACCCAGCAGATTACTTGGAGGAAGCGCTGTGGCAGCTTGCTGGGCCCTCCTTCTAGCAAAGAAACGTATGAATTCACAGCAAACAGCCTCAGCTTCTTGTCTTCTTCCACACTGTCAAACCCTGGACATTTTGGACAAAATCCCTGTTAGAAAAAATCCAATCAATCAGTTTCTTACTGGAACAAGCAGGGAGAGTTTGTCGTTAACTCACCCTCAGAGAGCAGTTTAAGAAAACTGTTTGGGATGTCCGGCTGCAACAAGTCTCCACCGACTGAAAACACTGTGTTCATGGTCTCAATGAACCATTCGTTATCCGGCGCATATGTATGAAATATATAGGAAAAGAATACAAACAAAGCTTCTCAAACCAGATCTCCTCAATGCTCACAGACTGACAATCTGTGGAGCGAACTGAAGATTAGGGCAGGCTTGTTCAAAGTGCAGCCCGGGGGCCATTTGTGGCCCCTGTGCTGATTCTGGGTGGCCCCCCAACTGCATTTCAAGAAAGATTTGGTCCACCAGCACAGGTGGCTGATGCAGATGGAAGACTTTAGTTTTTAATTAGGGCAAAATTATTATAGAAAAGTTAAAATCTTACAATTGAAAATGTTAATTCCAACACAAAGTATTCATCTTTTAATAAACACACTTTTGGCCTTCTCTTTAATTTCATAGTAATACATATCCAATGATACTTAATTACTCAAATGCAGACTTTGGTGCATTCAAATCTGCTTTGACTTCAATTATTAAAATTGGCTAATTACAGAAAGTGTTTTCAAAGAACAACCGACCCGAATACCGTTCTTATCTTGCTAGACCAAAAAGAGTAAAGTTTATTATTGTTAAAGAGTCTAATTAAATTATTCAAAAGAATTTTGCAAACTGGATGAAAACAACAAATGAGCAAAAACCTTTTTTTTTTTATTTTGGATCAACAATAATTTACACATTAATTTCCAACAAAAAATCTGACTAATTTATTTTAAATAATCATTTTGTAGACCAGGTACAAAATTAACAAATTTTGTTCGTTTTTTCTTGGCCCTCGAGTTCCTTTAACTTGAGAATTGTGGCCCATGTACCGAAAAGTTTGGACAGCCCTGGATTAGGGTGATGGTTAAGAAGGCTTCCAACCTCAAAGGTACGTCACCCAAACACCAGTAGAGACATGTAACAAGATGCTCGGCGATTATAGGAAAGGTTTTGTTGCTCTATTGCCTAAATTCCTACCAGAAACAAACTTCTTGGTTCAATGAAAATAATGTTAACTGTAAATCATCCAGTGGTATGAATAATTTAGGCCTAACTTATTTACAGTCTGTTTGACAGCGGCTCTCCTTTGTTATTGCTTCGTGTCATCATCCATAGCGGAGCTTCGTGCCTTCATTATTGATCTTGTGTATTCGAGAAACTGAATTTGAGCTGCAGTTTCCTAAACTTGATCTCACTCCAGAGGTACCTGTGTCTGTGCTGGTCTGCAGGAGATCATCAAATACAGTGAGATTTTGTAAACAGATTATATCTTCAGATATAAACTTCTCACTTTGATAATATATTTTTCTTATTTCTTATTGTGACACCATGGGTTTCTTTTGTCATACAAATGGGAATATATGTATTCTATATATTTATAGATTTTTTCTATTTTGTCTGTTCAAAATAAACAATCTAAAATTAATAATAATATTTAAGTTCAACACGGGGATAGTTTTACCAGTATGGTGCTTCGTTATGTGTAGGTGTATTTTATTTATTTTTTACCAGGCAGTGAAAATACAGTAAAAGGATGCAGATTAGATCTAAACACAGCAGCAATTGTAAGGATATTTCTCTGCCAGTTCTGCCACCTTCCCCACCAGGTCAATGGTTGTGTGGTCGTCTTTACTGATCCGCAGGAAGTCCAGCATCTTCTCGACAATCACTGTGACGTTCTGCTCATTAGTTATTCGAAAGAGCAGCTCCAGCGTCTGAGAGGTTAGGGAAAAAAAAGCCAAAGAAGTTGGAAACATTTTTTATACTTTAACACCAGAACCGAAGACGACAGCGGCTTCCGACTCACCTCCCGCTTGATAATCAGGTCAGGGTGATCCAGGCACTCGATGATGGTCATCTGATGCTGCAAGGCTAGCTTTGGGTCCTGCTGGACCACGTAGGTGAGTGCCTTCAGACCTACGGCAGGATTTAAGTCACACGTTAAATCGTCGTTTGTTTTGCTCAACAATTTGCACGAAATCCCGCTTTCTCATCTTACCGAGATACTTTAGATTAATCTTTGGCGACAGGACAAAGTTGCCGATGCACTTTGCCGCTTTTTCCAGAAGGTCAGATTTGGGATGGATGGTGTAAACACATTTTACACACTCGTACAAAATAGCTGTGAGCAAGGAGAGAGGCCGGTAAGCGGCTGGAAAAGTATCTCGTGACATTTAAAAAGGCAAGCCAGCCCACCGTAGGTGATGTTGTGGTTCATCTCTGCTCTTCGCAAAGACTCGTCGAGGATTTCGTACATGATCTCACTTGTGCTGGGCAGAGAGAGAGAGGGGGAACAATATGAAACACGGCGGACATCCCGCGGAACAGAAGAGGCGGAGAGGAGTTACTACCTCCGGTCACTTTTCCCCAGCGAGGAGAGAATTCGGAGAAGGTGGATTTGAAGCCACGGAGCGGGAACACTGTGATAGTTGAAATCCATGGGCAGCTTCCCTGCCACCACCTGCTTGAGTATCGTGACAAAGCTCGGCGCGAGATCTTTGTAACCTTCGGGATTCTCCTACAACAGAGAGAGGACTCGATATATCGCAGCAGCAGATAACGCCACGGAGAGGAGACGTCCAACAGCGGTTAGTTACCTGGATGAGCTGCATGTAGATGTGCAAAGACGCCGACATCACGCCCGGGTCTTTGTCGCACAGAGCTTTGCGAAACTTGTTGTGAATGTGCTGAACTTGATTCGGCGCTATCAGGTAGAACTTGTACAGCGCCAGGACGGCTTTGCGTCGAATTATCTCTCTGCAAGTGTGTGACAACGAGCACCGATCAGTCGCTGCGGTCAAACAAGATCGCTCGTCGGAGAAAGGCGCGGCGCGTTTCTTACTTCGGGTGATTGAGCTTTTCCTCCACCAGGGGGAGGATCGCGGGGATCATGTCCTTGGGGAACATCTGGCTCACCACTGTGAGAGCCATGCACACTTCGATCAGGTTCGTACTCTGGAGATCCTGCAAACACATCCACAAATGTCTCCTTCTTTTCCGTCATCATACTCTAATACGAGCAAAAATATGGCTACTTTCACAACTTTGGTGCATCTTTTTTATTTTATCCCTGAGGTTTATTATCAGTGTGGTGCAGATTCAGTAAACTCTTTAGAGGAGGCTGACCTCAAATATGACCCTAATAATTTAGCACAAGAAATTAACTGGATTTACCTTTATAGCTAGAATCTAAGAACATAATCTACCCATTTCTAGTTCAAGAGATGCACCACCAGGGTTTTACTGACCAATATCAACTTCTAGTTTTCATTTTGTTGATTCACCTGCTGATTCACACTTCGATTACCGTAATTCAATTTTCTTTTTCTTAAAGCTGATAATACTCTCAAACAGACAGGTGGTAACTTTTCTTTACCTCAATTTACTCAGACAAATATATGCAATTAAAAAAATCTGCTAATCTCATGACAGGGTCATTAGTCCTGAATCCAGCAGAAAATCAATTAATCACAACATTTTCTGCACTTCTGTATCAAAGCATATGATCCTCACTTTTATCTGAATTGTTCATTCATTGTTCCATTTAAAGAACAAAATAAAAGTGGGAAATTTCCACTATTGATGCATTTAATGAACATAAAAAATATGAATCATAAATTGATATGAGCCCATCAAGGGTAAAATTACTCTATCTGACTGACTGATCACAGCATTTCTTTTATATAATGTTTTAATATTTCTAAACCTGTGTGGCCAAAGAAACACACGAGCCACGCTGCAAACACCCTAAACACCCACCTTCAACACTGTGTTGACCAGGAGAAGCAGCAGCTCGTGACCTTCGTTCAAAAACAGCGACACAGCGAGGTAACCTGAAAATCACACACAAGTGGGAAATACAGCCACATTACCTAGCTGCACAAGACTTTTAAAAGATCATTCAGTTATAAAAATCTGACTTAAAGCTGAACATTTTAAAATGTGAACATTTGTTCCTGTTCCTAAATTGTAAAAGGAAGACCCATTTTTCATTTGAACCGGTAATACTATGTAAACCTCCTATAATACCTCCTGTCTGTTTCATCACCGCCTGCTTCAGCAGCAACTTGGTGTCA
This sequence comes from Fundulus diaphanus, assembly GCA_037039145.1. NCBI lineage: Eukaryota > Metazoa > Chordata > Actinopteri > Cyprinodontiformes > Fundulidae > Fundulus > Fundulus diaphanus. The sequence goes on from CM073134.1 coordinate 30,158,786, forward strand.
GACCAGTGAATCTCAGTCCACCTGGCAGCTTCCTCTCATCCCATCCATCAAAACCAGGAATAGATTTGGTTGCGTGAACGATCAGGACAGCTTATATGTGTGATTCATGAAACTGTTTGTGTGCTGGCCATCCCAAAATAATGTCTCTGCAAACATTGTGTAACACTTCATGCTTTTAATAGCATATTGGCTGGAATGAGGATTTAAAGATCACACTTTAGCAGTCCTGGATGAGGTCCTGTCTCCATCTGACAACCTTCAGAACAAGTTCAGTTCATCACCCGGCACGGCCCCAGACGCAGAGCACCGGCACCACAACGTTCCTCCACTGTGGCGGCTCTGCATTTTGGAGCCAGTGGGGCCTGGCCCCCACCAGATGTCGCTGTGGAGCTCTGAGTTCACAGTAATCAGTGGGACAGGATCCTCCTTTATTGAGTAATATTGTAAAAAAGACAGATTCCCTTACCAAAAGAAAATTCTCGTAGAAACATTTGTGTCTTTGCATCCAAGTCTGCCAGAAAACCGACAAGCTCAGCAGGATAAATCCTCTTGAGAGGCCTTGATATTGGGGCCGGCCCACTGACGTTTGTTTAAATAATGAACATCTGAAATCGCAGTGCGCATAACCAACACCCTCTCATTAGACCTCTGTGGGGCACAAATCCTCTGGCCCCAAGCAAATCCCTTTACTTGTTTTGTTACTGTGGTGTACAGTAGGTTAGTGGGTAGTTTTGTTGTAACCCCTGGTACAATGACAATAAAGGCTATTCTATTTTATTTTATTCTTTAAAGTAAACCGATGAAGAAAAATCCTCGATCCCACTATGATCCACAATAAACACGTTACTGGAAACCCAGAGGTCGTGTTTTCTTTCTACATCACTGCAAGTCCGTGGCTGACATGTCTGCTTACAGGAGAAACGTGGGGTGGGATTTGTGCATATCCTTTATTCATTTTCTACATCTGTGAAGCACATTTTAATGAAAACACTGTCAGAAGACATGACACCAAAAGACAAACACACCCTTTTCTCCAGTTACGAATCAGCAGGATAATGACGAGTTTCTACTCTTAACTTTTTTTTAACCTGTAGGGGAGACGGGAGAACAAACACCTACCGACTCTTTTCTCCAGAACATTCCCCTGCTGAGCCAGCTTGATGGCGTGAATGTAGCTGAAGGAGACCCCGTAGCCCAGCATCTCACAGTAGATCGCTCTCACCATGAGCTCCTTCATCTGCCTCTGCACCAAATCATAACAGAAGGACGAATGAGCAACGAACAGTGTGCTGAAGGGGGAGAGATGAGATGAGGAAAACGACGAGGAGAGCACCATGGTAGTGTTGGGGGAAGACACTTGTTCCTTAATCAACAACAGCTCTCGCTGAATAAGTTTCTCTTCCTCCTGCACAGAGAGAAATGTAGAAGACGATGCATCATTTTCATCGCATATGATATGAAATAGTGTTAACTACTGCTATGGTGATATCACGTCTGCGACAATCTTTGAGCCTTGGCTGATTTCACCTATAGGTCGTTTCTCAAATCAGCTGCGTGACGCGGCCTCTGAGATCACAACGGCGGAGTAACGATGCTGGCGGTGAAGAACCAGTGGCTCCAGCTGCCGGCGTTCACTGAGCGCCTCTCGCCTACGTCGCACCTATTCATCATCTCGGCCCTTTGACGACCTCCTTTGGTGGTTCGGAGGTCTGAAGCCACCGTTCTATGAGCTGCAACCCTCCACGCTGCCTTGCTCCTTACGCGGGGTCGCTTCAAGACTGCAACGACGCGCTTCAGACCGTTCCTGGGAGGGTCTTACGAAAGGGCCCGAAATGTTTCTTCATTTGCAGGATTTTTTTTTTTCACCCGTGGAGATACCCTAAAAACAGCTAGCATGTCCACTCTTATTTTCATTGGCTTATAGCCCCTCACTGAGGACTTTAATTTGATGCATAGTTTACATTCTGTCTGACTATAGATTATAGATATTGGCACGCAGGACATAAATCCAGGCCAATGATATAAAATGCATGTGGCTTCAGTTATTTGTGATATCGAAATTACTCCCCGATTTCACAGAGACTTTACATTTTCAATGCGTCGTGCCAAATGAAGCAATAACCACTCATGGAAGCAGCTTTGTTCTGCTCGATCGAATCAAATCAACATTTGTCTGACCGAAATGTTTCCCTTACGTGAAGCCGGACCTTTTGATCCTACGGGGGCGCCGCTCTCATGCCACGTCGCTGTTGCAACAACATTTAACCCGCTTAAACGCAGAGCCAGTCAGATCATTAAGTCGGTCTTAGACGATTAACAATGATCATCTTGTAGCTGTGCTTCGTACCACAAAATGGAAAATGTCTGCAGTCTATTCAGGTCTTGAATGTGACGTTAAAATGGGCAAGGACATGAGGGAAGCATCAACGGCCACTTTTATTACCGTAGGTACGCCTTGTTGGTATCGGGTTGGACCCGTAAGAGTCTTCAGGGCTACTTTAATTCTCCGTGGCACAGATTCAATAAGGCGACAGAAACATTTCACATACGTTTTGGTCCATGTTGACAAAATGACCGTGGAGTCAACCCAAGAAAAAAACTAGTTGGAGATGATTTGAGCTTCGTGACTCTGTGCATTATCCTGTAGGACACGGTCAGCATTTGGTACTAAGGAGCCAAAAAGATTATCCCAACACTGTTGCACTACCACCAGCAGCCTGAACGGCTCATACAAGGTAGCATGGATCCATGCTTTCATGTAGTTCACACAGATTCCGACCACCACCGTCCGAATGTTGCAGCTGAAATGGAGACTCTTGAGACCAGGCAACGCTAATGTGGGATTTTTCTGACCCTGTGCAAATGATGGCCTCACTTTCTTCTCAGCAGACAAAAGAGCGACCGGCGGGGCAGTCCTGTTGTTGCTGTAAGGTATAATATGCAGATGAACGTGTGGGAGCGGTGCCCTGGGGAGTTTGCATTTTGGAGACTTTTGACTCCAGCCGACCGCTCCGTAAGGGATGGGTTAAATCCCTCTTTATATTTTCCTATAAAGGGAAATATTTATTGTTTATTTACTGGCACTCTGGAGGTGGTAGACTGGGGCAGACTGACAGAAGTGGCAAATCGGTCTGACCACCGACGGCAGGTAAAGCTGGGACACAATGACCGAGACGGAACCAGCAACCCTCCGGTTACAGGGCAAACTTCTCGCTTCTCTGCCACTGTTGTCCACGCAAGACAGATAGGCCCAAGGTAGATAAGTCAAGGTCATCTGGCAACCAGTCACCAAAATCCCCCATCCTTCCTTTATTCTGACGCTCAGTTTGAACTTCAGCGAGTCGTCTTCACCCCGTCTACATGACTGATGTAGACTGTGATTGGCTGACTTTTACTGTTTGTGTTAGGAAACTATACAGGGGTGGCTAACGAAGTGTCCTACGAGTATAAACGAGTTGGACCAACAACCTCCAAAATCATGGAACACATCTAGATTTAAGAGCTTAGCCTCATCAACAATAATCAAGATGTCGGAAAGCTTTCAGGTTCAATGCAGACCTGATCCCTAGGACGGATTTAGAGCTGATTGGGACAAGGGACCACAGCCTGCACATTATCATAGGAGGGTGTTTTAATGTTAAGTATTTTGCTCTTACATATGAACTCAGTAAAATGACTTCAAGTGTTCACCTGTTGTTAACCCGACCTGTTAACACGCCAGGTGTCAACAGTCTGAGCCCAACGCAAGCACCTGAACGCACCATATAGGACCAGTCTCCATGTACCTCACGGCAGCTACTAAAAGGGCGACGACAGGACGCCTGCGTATACCGCGCTGTAATGTACAATAACAGGGGGCAACGGCGTCCTTTATTGGAGGAGCACAGCAGTTCGGCAAGCTAATGCAAACACACGGTTTTAGGTCGCAACTTGACCAACTTACATGTTTAGATGTTAGTTCAGTGATTCCTCTGATGAGGTTTCCTAGCTTAGAGCTGGAGGACAGCTTGGCAGAGCCAGGCTGAGAGTCTAAAGAGAGGAGGCTCGGCAGAGCTGTCAGCGTTTTCTCCACAACATCGCTCATTTTGACAGCAAGCAGCGCGATTTCCGGGTGGCTTCTGGACCAGAACACGCGGTCATTAGATCACATGTCAATAAATATCAATACGTTAGAGTTAAAGTGCCTGTTGGGCTTTAAGACCGCTGCTTTTGGTAGAATATCTTCACTGGTCGTCCATTTTTTTATTTTAGGAAGCCCAACAGAAGCGTCCCGGTGACGTCACTTCCGCTTTACCGTCGGAACTGGTGAAGGGAATTCCGGCTGTTTTCCGAGAGTCAAATCATTTGTCCCGGTTCCTTCGGCTCCCAAGTGGTTATTTGCGCTTATTTTAGCCTTAAATTTTTACCAGCTTTGATAGTCAACCATCATACCTGCATCTACACTTAGATACATTATTAGCGCTATTAAAATAATGCAATAATTCTACCTTTGCTTTTTATACATCACATCACTTAAAAAAAACGTTTCTTTTTTTGCATTATTAAGTGCTTCTTTTTTTCTGTTTCTCTTGGTATTTTTGACGATTTGTCCTTGAGACTGTGCAGCGCCGCCTGGGAGTCCGAAACGTTTATGTTATTTTCAGTAACATGTTTCGCAAGACAAAACATGCGGGTACAATTTATATATTAACTTACATATAATCAGCCAGACTGGTGGTGACATATTACTGTCCAAGGGCGGTCACACTGATTTTGTTAGCAAGACCCACTGATGCTTAAGCATCAGCTGTTGTGCCCCCCTTAAATAGCGGACCAAAAGTGACAGAATTAGAGATAATGCAGAACTACATAAATGGTCCAATGAATTAACCAATACACTTAAAATCTACAAATTAAAAAATGAGAAATTGTTTTATTTTTATTAATAGGTATGTGTTTTAAATATCCCATGTGTGTCCTTTACCACATGTCTTATAATTGAATTGATCTTCACATTATTTTGTTCCTTTTCACATTTTTCTTGAAAGCTGACCCAACAAAGGACGACCCACTTTATTTGCATAATGAGGCATAAATGTATAAGGGAAAGAGATGAAAAAAGGACACAGAAAAATGCAAAAAGAACACATGGAAATAAAAAAGGCTTGTGTGGTTAAAAACAAAAAGACAAGAAAATTCAAGAGGGAAACAAAAGAGACATGGGTGGTTCTATAAGTAAAAGAAAAAACATGAAAAGCAGTAACATTCAAATCAAATTGATCAATAAATAATGTGTTGGAAACAAATAGAGAAGAAACTCTAGGGAAGAGGATGGGGGCTTTGTCTCAGAGCAGACAGGAATTTAGGGGCATCTGTATCTCAGAGGGAGGAGTAATCACTTACAGTAGCAGGCAGCCAGCTTCCTCTTGCCCTTTGACTAGAGGCTGAATCAAAATTAACTACTGATTTGAGTGCATATGGGTGTAAAATAGTTTATAGCTTTAAAATGTGTTCATGGTCAATTTAATGAAGAAAGTACTAGTTAATTTCTTTATGACTGATTTAATGAGATACAAACTAAAACAGGAAATGGACTTCAGACTTAGAAATTCCAACTTCTGAGTAGTTTTTCATTAGTATGATCCTAGTTTTATTACACTTTACTGGGTGTATGTGGGGCTGGTCATTTCATCACTTAGCCTTTTCATTATTCTTGAATAATGAATAAGCCCACTAGTGTGGAACATTTTTGCTGATCGTGGGTCAGCCCATACCAGAAAGACATTTTGGGAAATTATGATTTAAAGGGATTATTTTATTTATTTAGTCTACTGTAATCAAATGTGGTTGTATTACTCAAATAAATTACATCTGCCAGCAGGAGGTCATTTAGAGTTATTCTGGTTAGATGAGGGATTCTAATCTGTTAAGAGTTAACGGGTCCAAAAATCAGAGCAAAAATAAACAAAAACAGATTGATAATTAAAGTCTTCAGATATCAATATATAACTAAGCCAAGTTACATGGGAGCTTTTTATTATAATCTATCTCCAAGATTCATGACAATATTTAGATTACAACAACAAAAAGAAAATTAACAGATACATCATGACTTAAGTACACAGGCACAAAATTATTTGTTTACAGGTACAAAATGTGAACAGGTAGGGATAAAATGTCCATTTGTAGGCATGAAGGAGTGTGAGAATGACCCAGAGCTGTTTGCATGAAATCAGTCGAGTCAATGAGAGCATTTAGCCATTGCTTTCATCGTTTACAGAAACAAGTTGGCACTTTTGAGACGGCTCAGTCAGGACTGACACGTCATCACTATCATGAAATATTATTAAAGATAAGCAAACAGAGATTTGATTAAAAAAACTGATATATAGTAAAGTGACAGACACATTATTGATATTCAAAACATGGTTTATTAGGTTTGTAATCCTCTGAATAACAGTCCCTTGTATATCTGTACACTAAACTACAGCAAAATAATTACAGTGAATATGAAATCAAAGCTATCGCGCAGCTGCATGGGAAGGGATACATTCTTTCAACCTTTCTTAAATGTGATGGAGGAGAATTTTCATTGGAAGCTGCAGGGTCCTTAAAAAAGAAAGAAAGTGCTTTCTTATGACTGAAAAAAAATGAAAAACAAGAATGAACTCAACACCCTGTTTTCATAATTGCAAAACTAAAAAAAAACATTATAAACTCTAACCTGTAAACGTAATTTTCTTACTTCAGTACAGTTTTGGAAGGTGAACTGTTGGTAAAAACAGGGAATGTTCTGTTAACCACTCCTGGAGCTTATTCACTCTTTTCACTTCAAATAAAAAAATCAAGATTGCAGTTTTGTTTGTTTCATTTTACGTCCCTTCTCTCTACTGCCCATGGGTTGTTTTTATTACGTTAATTATTATAGTGATCATTATTTAAACCCATTCTAGCCCTACAGAGAAGGGACTCTGCTCGCCGTTCCTCCGTCCCGGTCAGATTTACTCGTGTTTTTCTCCTCAGACTGCATTTTTCATTATCACTAGTGAAGAAAACAAATAAATATTGTCCTCTATGTGGGCATCTACGATACAATACTTCATTGTGTCACTTCTACCCTACGCCACTGCAACTCTCTACCATTCAAATTTTCAGCAATATACTCTCTAAGTATTAAGTATTTCTGTGCTAGTTTCTTTTGGTCATGTTGTAATGCAAGCGTGCCACTTAGTTTAATAACTCTGATATACTTAAATCTACCCCGACCAGAAGACAAGAGTATATACAACGCTATTGATATGCACTATGTACAACCAAAACTGAGTTTCTATCTCTCTGATTGTACGCTAGCAAGCAGAAACGTCAGTGTGCCTTTAGTAGTCTCGTGTTTAATCCATCGTGGCGGGTTTAGGCCCAGATCTGTGAGGGGACAAAAACAAAACAAAACAAACAAATGTAAAAGCAGCAGATATAACCGGAGGATGACGCCGAATGTTGCAGAAATGATCAGCCGGAGGAAAAACCCTCCCCTCATACCCGAAGAGTGTGGTCCCAGGATCCTGTGCAGAAGGCCGTCCCGTCGGGGGAGACCCGCAGTGTGCTGACCCGGTTCTCGTGCCCAAACAGAATGGAGACCCGCGTTCCTTTGAGAACGTCCCACACGTTGATCGTGTAGTCGTTGTATCCGCCGAACAGTAGCCGACCTGGAACGATCGTACACAGATTTGGTGGTTTGTGAAAGCAATGACTGTGTGCAGAGCAGAAGAGCTCAGCCTTTGGGGTAACAGCAGTAGGAAATGCATACCACTGAGGGAGAAATCAACGCTGGAGACCCCGAAGATGATGCTCTCTTTGGAATAAATGGCCACTTCTCTGTCTGCCCTCAAGTCGTACAGACGACACTGAAACAAAATTGTTGAATTTGAGTTTTAATGTTAACGTAAACCACTTTAAGGAGGTTTTAATAGACTGAGGTGTGCCGGTGTACTTACTGTAGCATCATCTGAGCCAGATGCAAAAGCATCTCCACTCGGATAGTATCTATTTAAAATGAACAAGTGGACAAAATTATAAACACCGTAAAAGCTTTTTAACTGTGAAAGACAAGCAACGAAATGAAGTTGGATTAAGACGGCGACGTACCGCACACTGTTTATGTCGGATTCATGTGTCTCGAAGGACTGAATGCACTGTCCTGAACGCATGTCCCACACATTCGCCTTCTTATCACAGCCCTGCCGTGACAGCAAAGGTGAATTTAACCGAAAACATACTTTTCAAACGAGCTGCAGACAGAGCTGCGCGTACAAAGTCCTCACCCCTGAAACAAAGGTGTTTGCGGTCTCAGACGGGGCCAGGTCCAGACAGAGCACGTCTGCAGCGTGGCCATGGAAGCTCTGCAGCAGCTGCCCGCTCTCGACGTCCCATAACGCACACGTCCCATCCCCGCTGGATGTCAGGATCTTCAACAGGAGCAGACAAGGAGAACAGCAAATATTTGAAACCATTCGTAGCCTTTGAACCTTTTTTCAGATTCTGTGTTGTTGCAACCACAAACTTTGGTGCGTTTTATTTGGGATAAAAACCAACCAGTGCACAATAATGAAAACTGTAACAACGTTTAAAAAATAAACTGTGGAAGAAAAGGAATTAATGGCTTTTACGTCTTTTGTGTGCATTTTTATCCAGAGCTGTTTGGTCTGGTACCACAAAATAAAGTCCGGTGCAACCAGTTTTCTTCAGCTGTGACCTAATAAGCAGAGTCCCCTATCTGAATATAGAAAGGTTGTGGCACAACTGACAACAGACCAAGACATGGCTGTCCTCCTAAAATGACAGGTGAGGAGGAGGATTATTCAGAGAAGCAGCCAGGTGGCCCGTGTTAACTCTGGAGGAGCTGGATAGATCTGAAGCTCCGGTGGAAGAATCTGCTTATAGGGCAACTATTGGCTGTGCCCGCTACCGATCTGACCGTCTGCATCCATTTAGGTAAAAGAAAGCCTTAACAAGTCCTGTTGAAACTTTCCCACAACCCCTGCATGCCAGGTATGTGCAGCGGAAGTGTGGTGTGTCGTTCTTACTTTTCTCCAGCAGGGAGCGACAGGTGGACGCCAGCCACAGGTGTTTTCCATCCACACCAGCTAGTGAGGAGAATTTAAGGTGACTGGGGACTGATGGACGGCATCAGAGCATTAGCTCTTCCTGAGGGGTTCCTGACCTCCCCAGTCGGCCGGCATCCGCCCACTATTCCGTCGATAAACCTTTATCACTACACTGTTTCCGTGTTTGTTGCTTGTGGGTCAATTATGAAAAGTGTAAACATGACACTGCAGGAGACACAGTAAACACGTGAGGATGCCCGGGTCAGATGACGGCAAAACTAAACTGTCTTGGGCTGAAATGCCTTTCAACCATATAGACCATTCAAGTCATCCGACACCTGCCTACTCAGTGTTTGAGCTCCAGTAATAAACAAGGAGAGGCAGCGTTTAGTGTCTATACTCCTTAATTCAGGAACACATTATTTGAAAACCTGAGATGTGCAGAAGCTGTTTTAAATCAAATCGGAAATAATTCCTGTTTACTGCAGACTTCCCAAAAGGATGAAAAATGATTGTTTCGATCACACTTTTTTTTCAAGAATTGTACATTAACATCTCCTTTGTGAAGCTAAATGTTTACCATGCTTTTGCATTTTTCTTTGTTCCATAAACCACTTTGAATTCCCCGGTGTGCCAGAGGTGCATTTTAAACTGGCTTTCTAGGATTCAGAAAACATCTGCTAAGCAGCATCACAAACCCACTGTCTCTACGGTGAAACACACTGGCGTCAACATCAGGTTGTGGGGCTGCTTCTCTTTAGCAGGGACACAGAATCAGGTCAGAGTTGACGGGACGGCGAAGGTCGCTAATTACAGGGCGATCCTGAAACCTTCCAGCAGGATAACCCTTAAAATACCAAGCTACAATTAAATGGTGTAGATTAAATTGGCCCAGTCAAAGTCAAGACGTAATTTAAGAGTTTATGACAAAAATTAGCAAATAGGCATTATTCAAAGACAAAAAGATAAAATAAGAACGTGCAAACATTTTAGTCTCCAGATCTGCAAGTACCTCAAAAGACCTGCAGCAAAAGGTGGTTCTGAGTCTGGACTCAGGGGGGATGAAAACACATGCACACCACAATTTTCTGATTTTTAGAAAAATGTTAAAACCAATGTATGTTTATCCTTTCACTTCCCAATTATACACAATAGATATAAAATCCAAATTAAACACACCACTGTTTGTGGCCCGTAACATGACGAAATATGAAAAAACCTTTAGAGACATTGCATAACATGGTTAGTGTTCGCTGACAGAAACGTCATGTGACCAGGACCCCAAACCAGGGCTTCTATGAATCATTAAGAGTCAGACAGCCATTTTTAAACATTCCCACCTGCATGTCTGAGTTGGTGAAGCAACAGGCAGACAAGTAGTTTGTGTGCATCGCCACTGACTTCTTCTTGGCAGCCAAGTTCTCGTTCTTGTCCAGGGACAGAGGATACACAGAGCATTTATTATCCAGGCCCCTGCGACAGAAAACGAGCCCGGCTTACAAAACAGTAAATGAGCAACTGATTCAGACTGCCGCGGGTTGTAGCATACTCACCCACAAGCCACGGCGCAGCCAGATGGAGCGTAGGCGCAGGCCATCACCCAGGTGCAAGGCATTGTCACAGCGTGCTCCTAATAAGCACCAGAACACAAAGCAGCATGAGCGTGGCGCAGGCTACGAACAATCATTAGGCATGATGGAAACAGGGCAGGGAGGATGACGGTCGTGGATGTAAGAAGTACTTCACATTTTTTAAAATAAACGTAGACACGTTTCAGATCTGTCAAATGTTGACGCATATGGACCACTCAAGTCATCCGAGAGCTGTTTACTGGTCTAGTGTGCCGTTTTCTTTCACAAATACATAGATTTAATTTGATTTATACAAAACGCAGCCGTTGAATAGTTCAATCAAAGCCTATTTTGTGTTTCTTTGGTTGAATCTGAGAAAAATTGTATTTTAAACAGCTATTAACTCAATACTTAGCTTACACTGAAGGATGACATGTCAAGTTTTTATTTTATTTCTGTTTTGTAAAGAAATTAATTTCCAATCATGATATTCTACTGTAGATTGATTATTTTCTCTTATCGGTGTTTTCACGCACATAGTGGACAATATGATGTCAGAGTCAGGTGTAAGGACTGGATAAAAAAAATACAAAAAGCAGCCAGATTCCAAATACAAAACTTTAACAGACATACAGAAAGCCTGGAGAACTGTGACCACTATAATCCACTTTAAAAGCACAAGAAAGCCATGGCTCCTTGGTAGTAACGTACAAACAAAACCACCTCAGCACTATATCATACTCTCTTAACCATTCGGATAAATAGAGCGAGGCTTAAACTGAAAGCATTAATCAGGAATTACGTACGTTTGCATTTTGCAAATAATTTCTGACCTGTTTAAAGTAAAACTAGTCATCATGGGACTTCACAGTCTCAGGGAATTTTTATTCAGATTTCTGAAGAAGCATGACAAATAAAAACATTTCAAGACTTTGTTCCTTGTCCTAATGTCTACATGATGAATTTCTGAAAATAAAATGTTCCAATAAGAGTTTTTTATGTTGCTTTTCTTTTTTTTTTCTCAAAGGATGTGCATCTGTTAATTTTTTCACCCACCCATCCATCCATCCATCGATCCATTTCAACACCACCCACCCTGTCATGCAGCCCTCCACATCAACAGCGTTCATTTCAAGGAGAGATTGTAAACAAATTCCTTTTATTTCGAGCCCCTTGCCCTGTGCATTTACCAACAGTATGTCCATGATTAAAATAATAATTCAAACAGCTTAAAAGATTTAAGTGGGATAAACAGATTACCTTGTTGGTGGTGAAAGCGTCCCATACGATCACTTTTCCATCCTGCATTAAAACACGGCAGACATTTAGAAGAGGAGGAGAAAAAAAACATTCCTTTAACAAAGAACAGCAGGAAAAAAATGTGAGCAGGAGGGAGTCAGTGACCTGTGAGGAGCTGACGATTCTCCTCTTGTCCTTACACCAGTCCATGCAGAGAACCTTGTTGCCGTGTCCCTTCAGAGTCCTGCGGGTCTTCATGACGAACTGACCCAGGGCTTCCACCTTCTCTGCCACCTGATGAACTGCACCCACATACAGGCTGTCTTACAAGAGTCTTACAAAAAATAGTCAGACTCCTTGAACATTCTCATATTTTATCATGTTACAACCGCAGAGCTCGGAGATTTTATATGAAAGACCAAAACAAAGTAGCACCTTACTGTCGAAGGAGAGGAAAATTAGAAACGGCCTTCTAACCTTAATAAAAATATGGTTTGCTGTTCATATGTTTGCAACAGAGCGAAGCATCTGCAATTTTCAAGCCTTCAAGACAAATTGCCAGTGGACTTTAGGTCTGGACTTTGACTGGGCCGTTCTAACACACCTAAACCCTTTCACTGTCCCTCTGGCGGTACGTTTAGGGTCGTTGTCCTGCAGAAGGCTGAACCTCCACTCCAGTCTCTAGTCTTTTGCAGCCTCTAACATGTCTTTTGTCCTGTGTTGCCCAGTATTCAGCTCCATCCATCTTACAGTCATTTCGGAGCAGCTTCCCTGTCACTGGAGAAAAGCCTTCCCGCACCATGATGCTGCCACCGCCATCACCATATTTCCGCATGGAGATAGTGAACTCAGGGTGGTGTGCAGTATTAGTTATTTTCTCCATGTTTTAATTTTGGTCTCATCTGTAAAGATGTTTGCAGCGTCCCCTATGGGGCTTGGAGCAAACTGCAAATGGAAGTTTCTGTTCCTTTAGCTTTCTTCTTCTTGCCACACCCCCATGTGCAAGAAGTTTGCAGCTTGCACTGCTAGTTGTCCTCTCAAAAGTTTGTCCCACCTGAGCTACGGGTCTCTGCAGCTGCTCCAGTGACCAGCCTGTCAGTTTATGTGCACGGTCATATCTTGGTAGGTTTCCCACACAGGTTTCCTATTTCTAAATAGACTAAATGGTGCCCAGTGGTTTATTAAATGAGCGGGATATTGTTTTATAACCCAATCCTACTTTAAAACTTTTTTTTTATCCTGATCTGCCTGCTGTGTTTCCTGGTCTTTGGGATGCTGGTTGCTCTCAGATGTTCTCCAACCAACCTCTGAGACCTTCAAAGAACAGCTGGATTTATACCAAGATGAAATCGTGGTATAAATTTATGTTTTTATCCTATTTTACATGTTTTTATATGCTATCGGGCAGATGAATTTCCCCTATCAGGGATCAATAAAGTAATTATCTATCTCATCTATCTAAATCCATTTACTAAGCAGGTACATTTTGAAGGCAGCTGATTGCACTGGATTTTGTTGCGCACCTGAATAAATAAAAGGAAACAAATTACACATATTTGCCCCATTTCTTTTTGTTTTTTAGCTAATTTTCTTTCCACTTCTCAGTTACTATTTCCTACTTTGCGTTGGCCACATAAAATCCCCGTAGTACGGAAGAGGATTAGGGCCATTCAAAAAAATAAAAATAAAAGTCTATTCAATTCTGACTTTCATCTCAGAATTCTGGGATGAAAGTCAGAATTGAATAGACTTTTATTTTATTTTTTTGAATGACCCTAATCTTCTTCGTACAAGAGTGATGCTTTATTGTGGAATATGAAAAAGTTCGAAGGGTGTGAATACTTGTAGGCTACACAACCTTATTATGCTCCCGCTGCACATGCAACACCGACACATTATTAAACCGTAGCGCAACAAAACAACGCGTCTTTTCTATCCAAGCAGCAGCCTGGTGGACAGGCTGCATTAAAATAGCATTTGAGGTTTTTTTTGCTGGCGGAGCCGCGGCGCATTAGAGGAGCGAAGTGGACCTTTGAAAGCCACCGAGAAGCAAAACATCGGTAACATCCGGCCCGTCAGATCAATAACCAGCACCGACACATCCCCAGCCCCGCGATCAGAGCAGGATGGCCGAGCTCCGGCCGGGGAACCGGGCGCTTATCAGGACCGAAACGCGCTGTTATTCCCTCCCTAACCCGACGGTGTGCAGGCGGCAGCGGAGATGCACGGAGGCCCCTCCATTTTCAGGACTCACGCTCGACGTCGTGCAGCTTCGCCCTCTCCTCCTCCAGCTTGGTCTTGAGCGTGTCCGACTCGGTTTTCAGGTGGGCCAGAGTCTCGTTCAGCTGAACCTCCTGTGTCGCCATTTCAGGGATCGGAGGGGATCTCATATATTTCCTTTGTGCGGGGAGCGACGGCCGGCGGAGAGGCTTACAGCGGCGGAGCTAACAGCTGATGCTGCTGTCATGACGTCAGGGGGAGAAGATGCTCCTTCAGGAGGAAGAGGAGGAGGAGGAGGGGGCGGGTCCTGTATCCCGGTGACGAGGCTGCATCCTCATCACCGTCCATCCTCACTACTCCGCTCCTACTAAATAATGCATTTTCCCTCTGCCAACAGGATAAACAAATACATCCATTCTTGTCTGCCTGGGTGTTGACGGGAGGAGACGGAGCATTTTACTAAATAAAACAAGGTTTTTAGATAATCCAGTAACAATATATACCTTGCCACCGTTTTTAGCCAGAAGCTGAACCTAATGAATGCGTTTATAATAACTTGTACGGATAAATTGATTCAGCAGGATCCGAGCTGCACATACCCAGTTTTCCATTTTTTTTAAAAAAAAACTCCATACTGTCATTACTCAAGTTGCGGTGTTTCTCTGTGGATGTTCAGGTACACTATAGCTGGGACACCCTATGAAAGCCTGGGTGTTTTTCTGACATATCTCTCTTAACAATGCCAACAAATGAAAGTAATACAACTGAATAATTAAACCCTTATTTAAAACAAGAGAACGTGTTATTTCTATTGATGAATAAACTAGGACAGCCACATGTTTAATTCCATGTAAAATGGCTAAAATCAAGCACAGACATCACATCATGTGCACATGAGGACATCGTTACTTAACATTTTTGAAGGTTTTGCCCCGTTGAAACCTTAAACGTTTGATTTGGTGTGCTACTGACTGCTGAAGTGATCAGTTATTACACTTTATAGGAAATGGCTCTATAAGTGGTGAACATGCAAAACGTCTTCCAACCTTTGCTCTCAAAAAACCCTGAAGTGAAGTTTGCCAGAGGGAAAGTAGACAAAGGCCAGGATTTCTGGATTAATAAAATCCTTTAGACAGACGAGTATAAAATCTCATTCTTTGAAATCCAGGACAGAGGACAGGATTGCAAATACAGCCTACCAGGAAAATAACCGTATATCAACTTTAAAGCCAAACAGGTGGAAGCATCATGGTTTGGGAAGGATATGCTGCAGCAGGAACTGGCCAGCTCACCGTCATAAAATCCACCATCATTTTTAAAATGTATCAATGTGAAAATATGAGACCATCTGTACAAAAAATAAGTTAAAGCCTAAACAGAACCAGTAAATTCACCAAGGACTGGCTGAGAGTAAAGAAATTAAAAGTCCTCAAACGTCTCAGAATAAACAGAAACAAATAGAAAATCAGAATCTCCATTTTAATTCACAATTTCATCTATAACAGAAGAAAAACAGATCTAAAAGGAGTCCAAAAAAAAAAAAAAAGAACTGCAAATGTCTTGTCTTGGTCATTTAGCATTGAGAGATTGACTTATTGATGCACAAGCCATAAAATGTTTTTTTAAAAGAATTTCCTTAATGCAAATTTACAAGAATTATGAATAAAACATATTCTGGAAAAACAAAAGATTATAAAATTCTAGCTATTGCTAAACATTTTATGTTCTATACATGTATTTTGTCTTATATTTACAATTAGGTACAATTTAAGGTGACTTGCATATTATACATTAATGATGAGTGAAAGGTTTAAGGCTCGCGGTGTCAGATCCTGGTCAGGAAGTCCAGATGAAGGCTGCTGGGGACCTGCAGAGACTCTAAAGCTGTAGAGGAGGGACAGAAAGGAAACATCACCTGGAAACGATACTCTGTGTCCAGCATCAGCTGTGAGGAGCCTTTATATTCCTGGAGGAAGGACTGCAACACAGAAAACATTGGCCCGTTGCGTTAGGCAGAGCTTTCATCTAAAACACACCTGCAATTAGAAGAGACTCCGCATATTTAGATGAAAGCAAACACCAAAGCTCACCTGAACTTTGCGGACAAATGACGACGTCACACGTTTCTCAAAATCGTCGATGGGCGTGTAGGAATTCAAAATCTTCACAATCTGGCAAATTAAAAGCGAGTTTGGGCTTAGTTGTAAAACAAAAGTCAAAAACCATCAGAAAGTGGGTGGGTGAGGTATCAGTGACTGAAGTACCTGAACCGGGTTGAGTTCAGTGCACCTTTCTGTGATTTCCTTAGCGTCTTCGTCTGTGGACTTGTTGACCTGCAGCAGCCAGGCTGCCTGAGCCAGAGGCCTCAACGTATCAATGGCTCTGGAGCTCTGAAGCTCGTTCTCCTTCAGCCACTCCTCCAGGTAGCTGATGTTGCACCTAACACAAGAGTGCAACCTTTAGACCAACACCATCCTCCTTCGCCCTCATTCAGATGCTGCAGAAACCGACCTGATCTGCATCCCTTTCCTGCAGGAGCACATGTCTTTGCGGAGCATGATGTGGTTCAAGGTGGTGGCGCCAACCACAAAGAAGAGCTGCTTGACGGCCTGATTGACCAGGCTCTGCTCCATGCCATGGTGGCTCATGGTAGAGTGGAAGACAGAGAGCTGCTGCAGGATGGAGGTGATGGTGTACGTCTCCGAGTCCTTGTACATGCTGTTGGAGCGCTTCCTGAAGCCGGTCGGCTTCATGCTGGAGATTCCTTGTAGGCTCTCATGCTCCAACATACCGGGTACTGTCAGAAGAAAATGCAGCAGCACCTGTTAATTTCAAGGATCAATGCCAACCTGAAAGGTAGCATGTGGTTCCAATGATTTGTGTAAGGACACCGATCGCAGGCGCCAGCGTCTTCTGCATGACAGAGATGAGCCGGTGGTAGATGTGTATGGCCAGGTCGCTGAGAATCAGTCTGTGCTCGGACAAATCAAAGTTCTGCAGGCAGTTCTTCTTCTGACGCGGGGTACTCTGTTTCAGGAACTCCTGGTGAGAGGAAGACACAGAGTAAAAAAACAAACAAAACAAAAAAATACTTTCCACTGTAGGCGAGGCGCGAGCAGAGACAGGTTAAACTGGACCGGTGAAGGAACTTCTTACTTCCTCCCCGCTGTACTGTTTCAGACAATTGAGCAGCTGGTATGTGTTGGAGAGCCAGAAGGACAATGTTTCCAAGTTCTTGTGGTGCGCCTGAAACAGAAAAATGCCAGCAATCAATTCTGACCAGAAGCAAAACAAACACAACAATTACACTTGGACTTTATGACTGAACACATTTGTTGTGGAGCTCCAATAAGAGGTTAACACACCCTCATCATGGGCATGCATGCTACATTTGATCTTGGTCCTTTGAACATGCATCTGAACCACTTTTGTTGGGATGGAACCATTATACATCCACTCTGTGAAATGCACCGGTTCCATTGGCCCCAAAACATTCCCACAGCATGATGCTGCCACCACCATGCAAACACCAGAGTGAGCTCCGCAGGTTTTAACTTATTGTGAAATTTCTCTAATCTACACAGACTCAAAATGACACATACAGTCTTAAATATGCACACACCCTCTCTAATATTTGCCAAAAAGTGCCTCGGCATGTTTCTTCTGGACTACATGCCCTTGAGAACCATCAACAAGCTTCAGGCATAACTCTGGCAGATTTGACCCCTTTCAGTAGAAATTTAAGAGCTGGTTTCCTGACATAAGGATAAGCATAGCCGGTACATTTTGAATTGGGCTCAAGTAAGGACCAATTCAGAAGCTTAATGATAGTCGTTTTTTTCTTTTTGTGGGTTTTGAGATCTTTGTCGTGTCAGGACACCAAACTTGACTCATCTGAACCAAACTGTCAATTCCAACGAAAGGTAATTGGTTAAGATGTTAAAGAACAACACAAAGACCACCAAATCCCCAACCTGCTTTAACCAGAACGCCGGCATTACTGTAAAACTTGAAGCCTGTTTTTAGAGGCAGTCGGTCAAGAAAGAAGCACCTCCTTCAAAATTGACAGATTTAAAGGGGACACATCATACCTTTTGGTTCTTCCTTTCCCACATCAAAATCATTCTCTTGTGGTCCACATAAAGTGGAACTGCAATGCTTTTGTCTGAATTCCCCGTTAATTTACCCCCACGTTTCCCCTTTTTTAGCCCCGTTCTGAGGTGTGTCTGAGATCAACCCATTTTTGGTGCTGTCTCTTTAAATCTAAAGGAGGCATTTCACACCACCCCCTCCAGTTGTTCACAGTTCCCCTACACCTCGGCCATTTTTGTAGGATGCTGAGGGACGGCGTGATGAACAGCCAAACACTCCACTTGCAGCTTTGGCATCCTTCAGCTTAGACATCAAAATCACTCCAAAAAAATAAAAATGGCGGATTCACGAAATTGGTTAGCTGGAAATCCATGACCTTGTTTAGCGGTTCCACAGCAAATACTGTGACGTCATTGTTAAAAAAAAAAGAAATGTAATAGAACAGAGAAAACTGAACAGCTTAAAAAATATGACCCAAATAGAATATAAAGATATCTACGCAGCACCTGGACAGACAACATTTAACTTTTCTGCACTCCTAGAGACTCCAAGTACACAACAAAAAAATTTTAAGGGCTAAAAAAAAGTGGATTTTGTATAACGTGTTCCCTTTAAGCAAAAATTTAAATTTGCCCACCCACATGGAAAGACATTTTTTTCTTCTTTTTTTGTTGTTGAAAAAAGCTTTCTCCTCTGACAAGACAAAGCTTATGCTCTATGGCTAAAACAATATTCTAGCACTCAAGCATGGTGGTGGTAGCATCATACTGTAGGATTGTTTGGCTGTAATTCTTACTGGTGCATTGCGGTGAGTGAAAAGAACAATGAAGCAGGAAGACTAACTCAAAATGTATCAACTTAACCTCAAACCCACTTCTAGGTGATTGAAACTAGGACACAATAGGATGTTCCAGCTACACAACGATCCCAGTAACCCATTAAAATTGGTTTTGGGAAGGAAAAAGTGGCCTTACGTTAAGCTTCTGAAATAACCTTCCCGAAGCTGCAAACTCAATACCAGTGAAAAGTTAGAGGTCGGGGTTAAAAGCTGGAAACCACACAAGTTAGATGAGCTCTTCCAAGTCTGCTAAAAAGAGCAGTCAAACATCCAGCAGCTACAATGTCAGAGGCTTGATATTGGCTGAAAAACATAAGGTCAAAGTGCAGCTTTTTAAGGGACACCAACCCAAATATTCACGGGGGATATGTGAACAAGTCTGGGCCTGCGTTTATCATTTGAACCCGTGAAGACTAGAGAGAATCCACAATAAATTCAAACACCAAACTATTGCTTACATTGTCCGTGGAAGTTGATTGTCGCATGATAATGATTACGAAAAAGAACAGCTCAAAAGCATAGGAGACACTCATGCCCATGATGAGTGTATAGAAACTTCTCACATGAACTGAATTTTCATCATCATGATGTAGTTAACATTTTTTAAACGTCCTTTTTACACTTTAAACCATGTCTCAACATTTATAGAAGATGGCATATAAACTATGTCCAGTAACAGGGACAGTGACTGAAAATCAGCCTCACCATGATGACTTTTTTGACCCCTTGAATGACGGCATTCATCAGAGACTTTAGTTTGTTATCGTCGTTCAGGTAGTCAGCGTGGCGGACACACATGAAGAGGATGAAAGCTGGCAGAGTAGGGATCACATTGACCGCCACACCCTTGGGCTTCAGGTCTGTGAATGAAAAACAGTCAAACTTAAGTAGAAAATGACCGTTCTCGTGTTAAATTGAGAACACAATCGCAAACAAAAGCTCATCAGCAGGAAGAGTATACCAATAATGATGTTTTGAATGAGCCTCGCTTCATCCTCCCGCTTATACTCCAACATGCCAAGGTATTCTTTAGGAAGAACAGGACTTTGTTTTGCTGTGTGAGAAACAGGATATGTGGTTAAACGTCGTGAAATTACATTTATTATGATTTTCCCATGTGTGGTAGAAAATGTGAAAATGTGTACTTTTCTGTGACATCTCAAGGCACTTTATTTGACTCTGGAGTTTCTTAATCCAACGATCTTTCTGGTCAAGCTGCTCCTCCAATTCCTAGATTTGAAAAATGGGATTTATTTCTCTGCTCTTAAACTCCCACACACTCACTCAGCCTCCGGGGCTCACAGACGCACCATGTTGTCAGCGGTCAGCTGCGACGTCTCCTCTCTCAGTTTTCTCTTCCCTTCACCCTCCATCAGCTGCTGCCTCTTCAAGAGTTCGTTCTCCTCCTCCAGCTCCTTTATCCTCCCTTGAAGCTCCTCCCTGGTCTCCTCCAGCTCCTTGGCCCTCTCCTCAAAGTGCCTAAAACGCAGTAAGACAGCTGGAAATGATAAATGGGCCCTTTGACGGAGAAAGACTGACAGCGCAATTAAATCGTACCTGCGCTGAGAGCTTTCCTCTGTGATCTTCCTGTGGAGAACGTTGGTGATCTCCTTATTTTTTTCTTTCATTACGTGAAAAAGAAAAACAGAAGAGTATAGACGCAGGGCATTAAATTAGAATAGAAATGATAAGGTAACTTATTTTAATAATTCAATAAAAGAAAAACTCAAACATCGTCCGGACATTACAGAAAGTGAGTTATTTCAATCATTTATTTATTTTAATTCTCATAATTATGGCTCACTGCTAAAGAAAGCCAAGTCACCGTTAAAGACGATGGCTGTTCAGAATGTTCTATTCAAGTTTATTAAAGTAAAATTTAGTGGAAGGAAATTTTTAATTTTTTTTTTAAAGCAACAGAGACTGGTGAAGATAAATCCAATGCAAAATTTCAGAGTACTGAAAACCATATCTATAACGTATATCCATTTAATACATGATCGGGCTTGCATAAATGACTGCATCAATGCGGTGCGGCCTGCAGGTGATCGGCGTTCAGGAAGCCCAGGTTGCTTTAATAGCGGCCTTCAGCTCATCTGCATTGTTGGGTGAGCTGGCTGTCACCTTCCTCTTAGCTAAACCCCAAAGATTCACAAGGGGATCTAGGACATATGGGTTTTCAACTAATAAACCATGGTCATCAAATCAGGAATTAGTACTTTTGGGATTGTGGAGGGGTTTAAAGTTCCCCGATAGACGCCTGCACTGGCTTTGGACTTCCTTTTCAAATCATCACCAACTGTGAAAAGCTTCTGCTGGACCTAAAGCAACTTAATCTAGTGCTTCTCCAGTCTCCGTCAGACTCTGAGACCTATATTCTTAAATAAAAATGTAAAATATACTTTCATCTGACGCAAGAGGAACCAGCCTGTGCGACCCTGCACCGATAAGATCTACAACAGTTTGTCCTTCCACTTAACTTCCACTGATCCACTTAGAAACAGCGATCGTACAAATAAGGAGAAATTATGCTTGGAATATATCTTTCTGTAAGTAATTAATCCATATGATTCATTACCATTGTTTCATCGTATGAACTGAATTACCTAAATGAGCTGACTGCCCAAAGATATTCTATTTTATTGCGATTTGCTTTTACATAGGTTATGAAACTGGAAACCGGTGTCATCGTAACACCACAGAACAACAAATAAAACTCACCGGCCAACTCGCTGCTCTGCTCCTTGACGACCGCCTCCAGGTCCTGCTTCTGTCTCTGCAGCTCTGAGACCTGCAGCTTCAGCTCCGGCAAGACCTGCTCGTTGCAGTGAAACACATGAAAGCTTTGCAGCCCCTCCGACCTCGCGAGGACACGTGAACCGAAGACCGCTTCAACATACCGCGTTCTCACTGCTGAGTCTCGACACTTCTTGGCGAATATCCGCATTGATGTTGCTTTTCTCCTGGAAAAGGTTTTGCAGCTTGCTGTTCTCGTTCTGAAGGTGGTCCACTTTTAGAGTCAGGCCCTCCATCTGAGACTGGTACGTCTCCCTCTGCTCCCTCTGGTGGTTTTCCAGTAACCTACAATCACCGGGCCTCATTCAACAGGTTCGGTGGCACAGACATATTTCACCCAAGCAGAAGGTAGAAATGCAACGGTTCAGGTTAAAATCCAAACCTGGTTGCTTTTTGAAGGCCCTCAAAGACTTCCTGCAAGTCGTCCACTTCATAAATCTTCTCAGAGCCTTCTGGAGTAAGCCTTGACAGAAACAGTCTGAGATTAAATGCTTTGAGGGAACATAAAAAGACATAGGAAATATAAAAAAAACAAGATTACCCAAGAATCTTTTCCTCGTCAACAACACCGCCAAGCAGCTGTCTTATGATTTCCTTCGTCTTAGCTGCAACAAAAGATTCAGTCATCCTGAATGCTTCATTTATTTACGAAGATTAAGGTTAAAATAACAAACCTCTTGTTTGCTCTGACTGTTCCTTCATCTTGCGGTCCAGGTTATCCCTCTGATTGTGCAGGCTGTTCAGATCTCGCCGCAGCTCTGGGATGACCTTCACGTGCTTGGTGAGCTGAATGACCTGTTCCTGCAGATCGGAGTTCACCTGCGCCCCATCTTCAATCCTCCTCTTCAGACTCATCCTATCCTCTTTTAATCGCTTTATCTCCTCCCTCAGAGTTTCCACTTCTTTCTCGTGGTCATGTCTCTGGATCTCAATGCTGTTCTCTGCAATCCTGCCGCGACATCAGCTATATCAGCTTCGACCTGCGAAATATGTATCTTGCATTTTTAAATATACTTACTTTCTAAGCCGGGTTTCATTTTCTTTCTCTTCCAAAAGGCTCCTTTTTACTTGATCAAAGCTTTCTGTAAGACGTAAAAACAAGTCACACACGCGTCGCTAATGCTTACATACAGCGTAGACTACAGACGGGAGAGGGGTTTAAAGTTTTAAATGCTATCCAAATGTTTTATTTCTGAAACAAATAACACTTTAAAGATTGCAATATTTCATATAAAGTCCCCAAGTACAAAAACTGGGAAAGCCCAAAAAAGTAAGAAACACAACACTATAAATCGCTTTTTTATAGTTTTTTTTATATAGTTGGCTGTAATACAGTATACAAGTAATGTCAACACTATTATGACAAAGGACCTCTAGAGCCTCAGCTCTGTAAAACAAAGGGACAACCATGTAAGGATAATGATGAATCACTTGCATCACCATGCAAAGCATGGCTGCAATTTGCAAATGGAGAATCGATTGCCCAATCAGTTGTGTAGCACGTCCATTTCACGTATCACTGATGGAGTTTGTCAGAATAGATCTGAAAAAGGAAGGAGTGAGCACACCTACTTTCCCCAAAGGTCATAACACAGAGGAAAAGTAAAAGAACCAGAAAATGATTCTGACTATTGTAAACTCCAATGCTCAATGCAGCTGGATAGGAGCAGTCGTAACAGTGAAGATACATTTCCTTTTAAAGAAACGATCAAATAAAACACAGTACGTATGACTGAAAAGATGATGTGAATTTCTGCCTTCGTTTTCTGATTTCATAAAGGTCTCTTGTTCACAGATACTGGTTCTAAACTCTCTGGGTGAATGACTGGATGTAGTATAAAGCGCTTTGGGGTCCTCAGGGCTTGATAAAGCGCTATACTAGTCCAGACCATTTATCATTAGCTCTTTAGCAAACTCACGTGCAGCCACTATTTCATGAGATTGTTTTGCAGAGTCTCGGTATCCAATTATTAAACCTGATGAGTAACAGCAACTCTTGGAATATCCTTAACTGCCTTCCTGTCAGTAAATGCAGATCTTGACAGTTTGCTGTATCTCACATAAAACTGGAAAAACGAAGGCACTTGACTGCATTTCTATTTTCAAAATAGTTTCTGAAGTGCTCCGCTATCATCTGGCAGTCCTTCTGCCTATATTTATCTGTTTTTAATATACTTCAAGAAAATTCAAATGTCCTTGTTTTTACCTTTGGCCTCTTTGATGGAAGCGTCAAGCTTTTTCTCCAGGTTCTGCCTTTCAAGGCTCAGAGCTTCTACTTGCTTTTGAAGCTGATTAATGGTCTAGAGTAAAAATGAAAGATTTTCATTCAGAGAGCACACACAAAAATCAAACCATGCACTGAACACAAACATCAGTATCAAAGTTCAGGCATTTCTTCTGGGACTAACCAGGTTGGCTTCTTCTCTTGTTTTCCTTTCTCTTGCCTCCAGAGACGCCTTCAGGTTGGTTAGTTTGTCTAGCTGCGCCTCCTGACTGTGAAGTCTCTCCACTGTTTGGGAATGAGTGCTGGCCAAGCTTGTCAGTCTTTCCATCAACCCTCGAGTCTCTTTGCTCTGTCCAGAAAACAGGGACTCAGCTGCAGTTAAACCGCAAACGATTCATACCCCTGGCAGATTTAATTCTAATAGTTACTGATAGATAATGAGGAAGGCATCGGTCAAAATATAATATAACAATTTTTATTTTATTAAAAATGATCTGAAATGTCAGTAATAAATGAAAATATCATTGCTGGCATTGCAGCAATCAAACCCTTCATTTTAACTGATGACCAGCATCATGTTGGGTATTTTGATGATTTATCTTTGGTGAGGACGTCTTTGAGGATGAAGGCCTCCTTGGCATCACTTCTTTAGCCCACTCCACAGATTCTCCATCAGATTCCAGTGGGGACTCTGTCTGCATCCAAATGCGTCTTCTGGGTAAGGACTCTTTAGCCAAAGCGGCCTTCGCCATGATAAGTGGTGTCTGAATAGTGTAGTCAGTAAGGAAGGAGGTAGGAAAAGGAGCCTGTATGCTTCCTATCAGCTAGTTGCTTTAGCATTGTAAGCTTGCGATGTACCTTACTGGCGCTAAGGAGCTATAAGGAATCCCACAATCCTTTGCATGACAGGACGTCTCATATTACAAGACTTGTTGGTCATCCAATGTGGATAAGAAGCCTTTGGCCATCTCTGCTTTTATTGTACAGCAAATAAGATCTGATAGATAGTGTAACAGTGTAACGGTAAAGTTTTAAATTAAAGAAAGAAATAAAATCGCTAGCTGTGATGAAATATAATCTATATATACATATGTAGACCTTGAAAATTAAAGTTTGATGATTTGTTTATGTTGTACACATTGTTTATTTTGCATATAACGTGTATACACCATTTTCTGTTTAAAAAACAAAACCTGTTCGTAAAATGTAAACCAAATAAATAAAACAAAATCATCGGCAGTATCTCAACTCTGTTTAAGAAGACAATAACAAGCAGTTGGACCGGTCACTGTTAGAACTAGAAAGTCTGTATAAGTTTACGCACCTTCATATGCTTTGGTTTTTGTAATGGAGAGCTTCAGCCGTTCGCTACGTTTGTCTAACTGGCGTGTTTTGTAGTTTATTTTCAGAAGGCTGTACGCCCGGATTTGACTAGCGCCATCCACGTTCTGTTGCGTAATGACGTATCCGAAGTCCGAAGCTCCTTTCATTTTCCACGATAGAGTTCTTACTGTTGACCTCATGAAAGGTCAAGGAACAGGAGCTGGAAGCTATAATTAGATGTTTTCAGATGGAGTCTCTGTCTGGCCACTCCAACATGTTCATATTATCTCCAGACAGTAAAGACATGCTGGTAAAATGTAATGATTGCTTTCAACCCAAATCTGCGAGGAGAATTTTGAGCTTAACAGTATACACTGTAAGGATAAAATTCCAAAGCCGAAATGATTTAGGAAGCATTCTTACCTGCTCCTCAGTCTTCTTCTTGAGCTTCTGCACCCTGAAGGAGAGCTGGACATTGAGCACCAGGCGGCGCATGGTTTGAAAGCGTCGTCTGGCCAGCCACGCTTTGGCGTATTTCTGCAGAACCACAACTTTGTGCTCCTCCATCATCTGCCAGTTTAGATAAAGCTGTCAGTAATACAGAATAATATGTTTCACAAATCCGAATGTCAGAGCGCCTCAGTTGCAGACCTTCTTGTAGCGTTTTCTGGCCATCCAACCTCTGGTGAAGGCTTGGATGGTGATGGAGGCCAGACGGACTGCCTTGTAGATCTGTCTCATGCGGTAGCCTCTCCAGTGCCTCTGGATCACCACGACAGCCCAGCCCCGCTTTAGTGCTTCAGCAGTCACTGTTTTACTAAGAGTTTAGCAAACGTTCACTTAGTTTCACAACAGGGTGTTCGACTAAAATCTGCGTACTGGAACTGAGCAGCCCTTACCGGACCGTCCTCTGTCCTCGGATGTACTGCTGGAGGATGATGGCGGCCTCCCTTATCCTCAGGTACTTCCTCCTGTGGCTCCATCCACGGACGTGCTTCTGAATGGTCACGCATGCTCCTCGCAGTCGATCCAGACGCAGCTTCTCCAGATAAGCTACCTGCCCGGCTCGGAAGAAGATCTTTGTACGGCCAAACTTGTACTGGTTGGGGTCCTGGAGACGAAGACGCAAGGCCAGTGTAATTTAATCTCGGCATAGATGCAGCTGTTCTCTGAAGGCCTCAGAGGTTTGTTAGAGAACCTTAGTGAACAATCAACATCACGAAGACCGAGGAACACAGTAAACTGAAAAGATATTATTAAAAGACAGCTGTAAGAACTCCCGTTGGACAAAAACATGTAGGTGTCAAACTCCAGTCGTCGAGGGCCGATGTCCTGCAACCTTTAGATGTTTCTCACACCTAAATCGAATAGTTTGGGTCTTCCGCAGGACTTTAAGGAACATGACCAAATACCAGGGAGGTCATTTAGCCATTTGATTCAGATATGTTGGACCAGGCAAACATCAAAAAGTTGCAGGACACCAGCCCTCAAGGACTAGAGTATGAGAGCCATGGTGGGGGACACAATAAACATCTGAAAGATGGCGCTCTGGTCAAATGGGACAAATATAAACTGTTTTAAACGTCTTAAAACCCTATTAGGGTCCACAATCTCCAGTCACAGGACTTTTAAAATGTTACTGTTCCTCGGGTCTGGGCAGAAAAGAGGAAGAAAGATTTTTAGCTTTTCTGCTCCAACTTCATGGAACAGTTTGCAGTCAGACCTCAAGCTCAAAACTCTAGTTTCTCTGAATGTATTTAAGACAATAATAGATCCCATTGTGGCCTCTCTGAATTGTCCTAAGGTGTGAGTGTGTGCGTGAATGGTTGTTAGTCCTGTTTGTCTCTGTGTTGCCCTGCGACAGACTGGCGACCTGTCCAGGGTGTACCCCGCCTCTCCCCCGGTGAATGCTGGAGATAGGCACCAGCACCCCCCGCGACCCCATGAGGGATTAAGCGGGTCAGAAAATGGATGGATGGATGGATAGATCCCATTGTATCCATCTTACAAATGTGCAATTGTTTTAGTGTAAATAGCATTATTTATTTTTTTTACAGTTTTTTGTAAATATTATATTTAGGTCTATAATATTTCAACTGTATGCTGCAACTCCATATTTAGATCTCAATGCAACATACCTGGTAAAATAAAGGTTATTATTATTACTATGGTTATCATCATGTTTGGGCAAACGGTAACACCACACACCCCAAACACAGCATCCCTACTGTGAAACACGGTGGTGGCCGTATCATACTGTGGGTGTGCTTCTTCTGCAGGGACATGGAAGCTGCAGATAGATGGAGCTAAATTCAGCAGATGCGTGGAAAAGGTGATGCTACAATGTGTTACTCAGTGGGGATACTGCCGTTCAATAAGGTTCTCCAGCAAACCACAGAGGCCTTGAGACACACAGGTGGACTTTTTTATCGATTAGGGAACTTCTGAAGGATTTGGATGCAACAGACTCTATTTTAGGCTCCTAGAATAAAGAGCGACAAACACAAATGTAGGATGCATGTTTCATATTGTTAAAGGACCAATAAGCTATAATTTATTATTTTAGATAGAATTAAAAAAGAAGAACTAAAGGTGTCTTTTTAGATGGACTATGGTATGACGTTACACCATCTTTCTGTTGTTCTCCAGTCTCTTGTTTACATAGCCGGGCCGACCGTGCGTGCATGTACGTTAGCCGCTTCCTGCTCATATAATGCCACCGTCAGAGCAGCGTAGCGAAACCCGCTTATTATAAGGCTAAAAATATATCTGTCCACGTACAAGCATACGCCAACCCATTATTATCACAAAAAAACAACAGTCTTTGGCAAAGAAGTTAAGGAAAGAGACAAAACGAGGATTAACATTGGCCTGGCGTTTCCGAGGTGGTGAGCATTTCGAGAGCAGAAGCAGCTGCAGTTTAACTCGGAGCATCTTGTTTTGGTCATAGTGGTGAAATTTTGCTTATTGCTCCTTTAAATATGAAAAATTATGAATAATTTTCCTTTCATTTTAATAAATAAATTCATTGAAAATGCACAATCTTGTTAAATGTTATTATGTACAGCTCATGTTTAAAGCATATCATTCTCTATTACCAGCAAATACTCTAAATCTTTTTTTCGCAGAGATAAGTGGTGCAGTTTGGGAGCTTCATAGGTCCAAAGGTAAGAACCACCAGGAGACGTTTTTCCGTGATGTTAAATAGTGGAACAGTTTGGGGCCTGGACTAAAGCAATGTCAATTTATTTGTTATTTAAAGCCCCTTTATAAACTTTATTTTGTGACAATATAGACATAGTTAGGGTTATCAGCATTAGTGTAGCGTGAGCATTCAGATTGCTGCTACGCCTGTGGTATTTTCCTCACCATTGATGGTATCTGAAACTTACTGTTGTGTGGTATTCTTTTTACCATTTTCTTCATTTGTAAATCATTGTTACTTGTAGTAAATATTATAATCAGTATATAAGCATGTATGAATATGCCTGTGTGGTTTTACACGTGTGTAATACTAACTGTTGATGGAGGTTTATTTAGTGGAGGAATAAGGAAGCAGCTTTTTGTTGACTTGTGATTGTGTTATTTTTGGGGTGAGTTTTACGTCTTCCCACTTCTTTCGGAGCACCTGCATACATTATGCTGTGTGGACAGATTTATGTTCATGTTTTATTTATTTTTTCAACTTAATAGCGCAGCAATGTTTTACTGTATTACCTTTTGTTGTTTTGTTCTTGGCGTACGACGTGCTATACATTGCTTTTCCATCGTCTATTAATAAAATCTGACGTTTGCAATCGAAACGTGACAAAAGGTGAAAAAGTCTCAGGGGTTATAAACAGTTTTGAAAGATGTGGTACATCCAGCCTTATACTGAGAGTTTCAGCCCAACCTGAATCAATCTCTGCAGGACGTTTTTGCACGTTTGTTTCTTGTCACTGAGGTCCGCCTCCACGTGTGACATCAGGATGCTATACCGGCTGTAAAACTCAATGTATGTCCATCTGAAAACAGAAAAAATATATAGCTTATCAGACCCTGCAGTGAAAGCCCTGACAGACAGAAATGTGGTGTACATTACACAAATAGAGTCACCTGGATGGGTAGCTCTGTGCACTGATCCGAATAGTTTCGAGTACTCCGCAGGCCCGCAGCTGTTGCACCACTCTCCCTGAGTCATATCTGAAAGAAACCATGAAAAGAAAACAAAAAAAACAGGTTAACCCTGTGGAAGGTCTTTGATGAGTAGAGAGCTAAATATACCAAACACAACGTGACGACGACGTACTCAAACGGGAGCTTCTCATCATTGGGCTTAATGCAGCGCACGTAGTGAGGGGTGGTGGCGTTCAGCGTCTCCATCAGTAAAGACAGGGAGCTGCGGAACTGCATCCAGCCACAATGTTGAGGGGAAAAGCACGAGGACTACTGACTTGGTTCATTCTAGAGCAGGAAAAGAGAGCAAGCAGCGTGTATATTTAACTCACCTTATCTCCCACGGAGGTCCTGAGCTGCTTATTGGCTGGTTTCACTGAAGGCCGGGCTGCTTTAACTTTGACACCCTTACTGTTTGCTGTGCTCTGCTCCACGTCTTGGAAAAAGTTGGCCAGAAAAGAAAACTGATAACAGGAGCAAACAGAAGAAATGTGTTAAATTGGGGGGACATCTGCCCTGCATGGCCTGTATAAGGCTGACATGCTATGTCATGAATAATACAAATGAAACTGAATTTAGTTATAAATTAGATCACCTTACAGGCTCTCATAGTGTCCACCAGTTCTTCATAAAGAGCGTCTCTGTTCTTCTCAAGAAAACCTCTGCACTGATATTCCACCTGCTCAGGAAACACCCAAAGTTTACATTAAGAGGAACAAAGAAGCTTCATCGCTGTGAACCTCAGAAAAGTAGCAAAAGTATGGAAACTACCATTGACTGAATTCCTTGAGATTATTATTTTTTTGTTTCAAAAAGGCACAGTAACATCCTCTTTGGCTTCTAAAGGTATGCAACTGCATGTAAAGAAGATGGAGGTGGTTTAAAAGCCTGCAGCGGATACCCTTGCTCCTGGAAGGCTCACCGTTTGTTTGTTTGACCCCAACCGCATCGACGCAGGATTTGTTTTTGTGTTTTTACCAGACACCAGAAAGATTACTGACATATTTTTTATTGAGGACAAGCAGCATGAACCTACGGCTGAGGAAACAATCAGGCGACCGGGCCAACTGAGACCAGAAAAATATAAGACCAAATCGCAGGAACTTTCCTGGTGCAGTGCTTTACCTTACTGTGATACAGCTTCAATAACAAAACCCAAGCAGAACCCTGACTGCCACATTAATAAGGATAACTGTCATGCAAACGATATTTACTTGAAGAGAGACATTGTGTGGACACTGGGTCAATGTACTCCACCTTGTCTGCAAAATGTTGAATCACAAATGCCTCATTTGATAACCTGGGCTTCTCAAACAAAGGATTGGCTTCAAGGTAGTTGCTCAGCTTCTGTAGCCAGCTCTGATCAGTCCCTTGAGGAAACTGCAAAAGGGTAAGATAGGGTTAGGAAACATGGCGGACAGCTCAAGGAAATAGCTTAAAAGTCTAAAGCTCTTACTAAACATTCTTCATCGAGTAAGTCGAGGACCCCCATCTTAGCTTCAATCAGGTCAATGACAGGCTGGTTATCGTAGAAGTCTATGAGCGTCCATGGGATGTCTTCCTTCATGTACTCCTCTTGCTCCAGCTTGAACACATGCTGAAAAGGAAAAGACGGAGCAGCGGCCGTTAAAGCTGATAAATCTAGGTGTTGGGGCAGCAACCGTGTAGATATACGCTTCATACCAAGTTAAACTGCTGCTGGAGCTTTTCATTTGCATAGTTGATGCAAAACTGTTCAAAGCTGTTGATGTCAAATGTTTCAAATCTGCGGACAACAAAATGCAACCAAGTGAGGAAGAGAAAAAAAAAAGAGGAGAAAGCACAGAGAGATCAAAGGGGGGGGGCTGTTATTTGCAGTACCCGTAAATGTCCAGAACGCCGATGAAAGCGTGCTGGTTTCCTGGAACTTGCAGCGCCGTGTTGATCCTGGTGATAATGCAGTCAAACAGGTGGGCGTAGATCTGCTTAGCCAGAGCGTCTCTGGCGGCCACCGCTCGCTCTTTGGGCACGGGCTTCACAAACGTCTCAGCCGCCAGAACGATCCGACGATTGCACAGCCATCGCACAAGCTCCGCCGCTCCCACAGACAGCAGGTCACAGAACGCCGCCAGGTGTGGATCGCTCGGCTGCAAGACAGAAGCTTTCCATTTCACCTGGAAGACCTAAAATCAGCACTTACAAAAAAAAAAAACACTTACAGGAACCGACGACCTGTCGTCCCCGGAGATTTTGATCTCCACGTTCCCCAAATGCAAAATTGCAGCTAGTACTTTAAATACATCCGACTGAAAGTCCTCCTTCAAACCTTCATGTCAGAGAACAAAAATCACCTTAAAGCAAACATGGAATTCTAGAAAAATGAAGCTGGAAGCTAAATAGTGGCTGTTTACCCAGGAGGGAGAAGGTCCGCCGAGTCTCTTCCATGTCCTTTTTGTCGTCTACACCTTCAATAGTTACATCACCCCCCATGCTGGTGTACCTGAACTCATCTGCACTCACTGCAAACGGATCAGCACAATACAGAAACATGATGCAGAAGTCAAAGACAACAAAGTCCCTTAAACAGCAGCTCAACCTTATTTTTTCTCAATAAAAACAGCACAGAAAATCAGCTTAAGTGCGCTAAAGGTGTTTTCTTTAAGCGTTGTGGTCCTTTAACACACAGGTCACACCACGGGTTACATTACCCCTCTATTGCTGTTATAAGGTTAAAGGCCAGCAGTAAAACAAAGTCAGCTGTGCGCCGTACCTTCAGAAACAACCAGTCGCTACAAACACTCACACAGTCTCAGCGTCTTGAACTCTGCCGAGTCAGCACACGAGCACATCTGGTAAAATATGTGGTAATTACGCTCATTCTCCGCCTACAAAACAAACCAGGCAGAGCAACGGGGAATAAAGAGGTGAATAAATAAAATGTGTAAAAATAAATGTTGAATTTGGTTTAAAAAAAAAAAAAAAACACACACATGCAGTGCCCTACACTTGACCTTTGTCACATTTCATCACGTTACAACCACAAGCTTCACAGTGTGTGTACTTTATTGGAATCTTATGACAGAACAACACAGAGTAGCACAACATTGAAGGGGAAGGAAAAAACAGATGAGATTTAAACCCCCTGAACACTGATGCCCCTAATTAAACACAACTACCTTCTGTCTGCAGCCACCTGACAAATAAATAGAGTCAGTCTGTGTGTGATTTGATCTAACACAGACAGTATAAATTGAGCCGTTCTGTGGAGGTTCGTTAGAGAACATTAGTGATCATGAAGACCAAAGGATCCAGCAGACGGTCAGGGAGAAAGCTGTGGAGAACTTTAAAGCAGTTTTAAAAAGGCCAGACCTTTTTAAAACGAGAGGATTCAACAGAAAAGCAGCCAACAGAGCCAGGATAACTCTGGAGGAGCTTCAGAGGTCCACGGCTCAGGTGGAAGAAAGACATCGCTGAAGGGAAACAATTAGAAGTCTCGTTGCCAGTCTGGCACAAGGCCTGCAGGAGACACAGGAAACAAGACGGCGCTGTGGTGAAATGAGGCCCAAACTGAAAACCTCTGGCCAACTGAACAACGCTATGTGGAGGAAAAAGTAGCACGTTTTCCTGAGGATGCAAATCTGACTGAGATTGAGAAAATTTTCAAAAAGAACACGGAAAAGATTTCATCTCAACACATGCAATGCTGGACGAGGCAAACCCCAAAAGACGTTGAGCTGTATTTGCAGAGAAATGTGGTCAAGAGTGTTGATTCAGGGTATCTTTTCTTTTCTCTTCCACTTAGTAAAAATGCACTACTTCATGTTGTTCTGTCACATAAAACTTCTATAAAGTGCATTCAAATCTGTGGGTGCAGCATGAACATATATGGAAACTTTTGCAAGGAACTGTAAATATAGAGAACCCCTTTTGACACTACCTGAAAAACCACTCTAGATTTCTCTAAGAGGTACGTCCTCATGTTCGCACCGATGATCCGATACTTCCTGTCAAAGCTGATCTCTGTGTATTTTCCAAACCGGCTGCTGTTGTCGTTTCGGGTGGTTTTTGCATTTCCTATTGCCTGGGGAAAAAAAAGAAAGCAAAACAACTTTTCTCTCTATTTTTCTGTTGTTACTACAGCAACGCATTAATAAAAAAACATCCAGTAAAACTCTACCTCTGTAATAGGATTGGAAGCCAGCACTTTGTCTTCAACTCGAGTCTTACTTCCAGATTTGCTCACAACAGCAAAGTATCTCATGGCATAACGAGCCGACACCGTTTTGCCAGCTCCAGACTCCCCGCTCACGATGATAGACTGGTTTTTATGATTCCTGTTAGCGAAAAAGCGATTATAAGCGGCTATAACCAGACCGTTATATAAAAGATACTGCCCTACGGTATATTTTTGGCTTGCAAAGGTATAATGATAATAGAAACACAGGAGTAATCAAATATGGATTTCACAAATTGCAAAGTTTTTAAAAAGTGCACTGAGTAAAAAAAAAAAGCTAATATAGCTTTCTGTGTATTTGGGACAATGACATTGCAGGAGGCAAGAGAATCAAGCTGGCCACTGGTATTAAGAAATATGATGGACGAGCGACGTCTGGAAGATTTCTAGACATATTCTGAAACATCTGATCTCCATTTGAGTTTATAGGATTCAGCTGACATAAGTGAGCCAGAGTTTAACCCTGATAGCCATCAGGCCATGATAAATACCGACACTGATGTCAAGGATCACCGTCTAACCTTTAACAGGAAGAGATCTGTTTATACGCACATTCAACTATCATACAGCGGCTTGGTTTCCGTGCCTGTATAGCTCTCGTAGAATGAGCTAACGTTGTGCTCTGCGTGTGTAAACCTTTAAAAACAATGTGATTTAGTAGTGAAGTGGCACTGTGTGCATCCTGAAGCAATAAATAAAGAAGACAAAGCAACAGGAAAAAGTACAAAACTCAGAAGAACTCTAATCAGCTTCCTTATGTGACGCCACCAGTGGCTAATGAACAGATTTAAGGAGGCTGTATCTCATCCAGAATAATAAAACTAATTAGCAAAGCACAAAAACTGATATATGATATTTTGTTACCTGGCCATTTGTTTATATGCCTCCTCTGCCACAGCGAATATATGAGGGTCCATGTCTCCCATGTTCTGGCCCGAGTAGGCATGAATGATTGCGTCGCCATAGATAGGGAGCTGTTTATAAGGATTTACAGCGACCAGAATGATGCCTGAAAAACAGGAACCAGTAGATCCTGAGCCAAAAGCACGACCTGGCAGCTGCATCAGCATTAAGCATGTCCAGTGCTTCACAGGAGAGATAATACCCGACACTTTCTTCTTTTACTAGCACAGACACATATATATTTTATTGGGGTTTAAGCAACAGACCAACATTAGCCCCCGATTGTGAAGTAAAACTAAAAATTTAAATGCTTTTCAAAATGTTTTTTGCAGTTAAAAATCAGAAAAGTGAGGCACACATTTAAGAGTTTGTGGAGTGAACTTTTGCTGCGATTTTTTGCCCGTTCAGCTAAAACTTAGTCCGATTGGTTGGAGAGCCTCGTTGCGCATCAGATTTCACATGAAAAAGCTTGAATCTAATCCATTCTCAGTCTTTTGCAGCCTCTAATAGGTTTTTCCTACAGGATTTCTACATGTAGCTTCTCCCCATCCACTCTAACCAGCTTCCCTATCCCTGGGGTAAAAAAAAAAAAAAAACAGGGAATAGTTTTGGCTTTCTTTCAACAGTTCAACGAGCCTCATCCATGAAGCACGCAACTAGAAGCTGCCCAGTCGACAGATACTCCCAACTGAGCTGTGGATCTCTGCAGCTTCTCCACCCTTACCATAAGCCTTTTTTCCGGATCTCTGCACGATGCTCTCCATGCTCAGCGTCTCAGTTTAAAACTGCGTCAGACTTCTACCCGACCTGTCTGCCGTGTTCCTCTGTCTTCAGGAGGCCGTTTGTTCACTGATGTTCTCTAACGAACCTCTCAGGCCGTCACAGAACATCTGCATTTATTAAATCCCACATAGGTGGACCCTATTTGATGACTTCTGAAGC
Source organism: Fundulus diaphanus (assembly GCA_037039145.1). Lineage (NCBI taxonomy): Eukaryota > Metazoa > Chordata > Actinopteri > Cyprinodontiformes > Fundulidae > Fundulus > Fundulus diaphanus. The sequence goes on from CM073134.1 coordinate 30,194,382, forward strand.
CAATTGGCCGTAACGGGGTTTTTTCAGGGGTATCGGAGTATTCAGGCTGAATACAAACACCTGCTACCCCTTTTAGACTTTTGGTTGTGTCGTTTTCCCTTTCACATCACAGTTACGTAAAACTTTGCGTGGTCTATCAAATGGAATCCCACATCAACAGAGTAAACAGTTTCGCAACACACTAGGGTTCCCAAAGAAATGGCTTCTCGTGTCCATACCACAGTAGGTATAGATGATTCTGGACTCGACAAATCGCACTTTGAGGTTGTGCAGGACTGCCGGCTCGTGCAGGTAGCTGAGAGCTGTGAGGTCGTTCTCCCCCACCAAGATGTCCGGGTTTCTGAGAGGGGGCAGTTTTGTTTTGGAGGGGTCGACTGGGTGGAGGTGCTTCTGTGGAGAGATAGATCATATCAGAGAGTTAGGCCAGCTGCTGACAAAAAAACATCTGGGGACTCATTAGAGATGCATCCAAAGTGTTTTTGTCTGTAAGATTTTGCTCACAGTGCCGTCTTCGAGAAGTAATTCAAGAACATTGTCGCCTGAGCGGAAGTCCTTTGTGATCTCAGCTGATTTCCAGACATGTTGATCATCCGGTATCCAGACTCTGTTGTACTGGGAGAGATGATTCAAAGAGTAAAAGCAAAAATAATGATGTAATCTGTCAGAGCTTTGGCTCTTACTGACGAATGTCCCATGGGTGTCCTAAGCTCGACACCCTGTAACTTGAACTGTACATAAATGTTCATATTTGCTGAAAGATCCACTCTGCATTACATCTCAGCAACATGCCAAGACACTGGGAAAGTTCCCATATGTCTGTCCAAACGTCAGGCACAAGCATATGTTAATAGTATGATAAGAAACAAAAAGCACCTTACTCTTACCTTGGTGTATAGCTCAGATAAAGCCATGTTTGTCTCTCACTTGTGCCAGATTTTTCCCCCCCAGCACCTGTTACTTCCCTGTACTTTCTAAGCTACAACAAAGTCCCTCAGCACTTGTTTCTAACTATAAAACAATCACCCATACAAGTTTCCCAGTATAGCGTCAAGCTTCCGGGCGAGGTTTTCACAATAAAAGTCCCACTGGAGGGCTCGAGAAAGTAAGACTCTTTGGTAACACAGAGTATTCATACTGCTGATGCCTTACAGACAATAAAAATGTTATTTTCAAATTCGGTCCAAACACTTCACCCCTACAAACAGCCCTCTATACCCAAACATGCTGATGAAATTGAATCCACGTCAGGAGCGGATGAGCCTCAAAGTTCAATTTGTGATTTTTAAAGTGTGGCTCATTTTTAGTGCCAGTCTATATTTACAACAACAGCTGAATAAAAGTACCAAAAATCCTGACCTTGTGAGTTTTGGGCGCCACCCAAAGATAACCAACGATCACCCCTCTGGTGACCCCTTACTAAATATTCCCCAGAGGCCTCTGTGTCTAAAGCAATACAAACAATTTACAAGAATAAAATATCAAAATGACACACGACAGTCAAATCAAACCATCGATCGGCCTATATGCCCCATTTTCATGTGTGGTTGCAGGTCTCTGTCATCTGTCTGGAGAGAATTACCACCAGAAGAAAAAGAAATACTGCTGTAAGATCTAGTTTGATGTCTGTGGCTGTTACATTTTTATGGTGACGTCTAAGTGAGATCTGATCAGTGATGAGCTATTAAAGGAGTGTCTCAGTGGGGTAATCAACCACCATTGAGGAGTAAGGGATAGGGAGAAGGGGTATCGGTAAGCCCAGGAAATTAGATTCCGGCCCGGACGCTTGGAGATGAAAGAAGCAAACACATCAGTGGCAAATTAAAGGCTTCGTTGACTCTGGAGCTTTTTTTTGAAACGTCCAGGGGAGTCTCGCCTCTTCCTGGCCGGCTTGTCACTCACCTGCTCGGGACCTTGACTGTCTCCGCCCCCCTCTGTCGCATGACAACACGGCTTGACAGAGAGGGTGTGCTCGTTTTATCAAGGATCTTCGCCACAAAAGAACCCGGATCCAAACCTCGACTATCTCGGCGCAAGAGCATTTGGGACCCTGTTTTACTGCTGAAAGGGTTTAATCACATCTTTAAAAACTCCATCTGAAAAAAAAAACCCAAGCCATGAGAATCCACATGGGAACCTGGGGGAAAGTTAGTGTGCATGTTAGGGCTCTACAAGGAAATCCTGCTCTGGGGCAGATCATAAAGGGACTGGTTAATCATCTATCAGCATTTAGATATTGGCAAGTAGAGAAAGTATCAGAAATTGCCCACAAAATAACTACACTCTCAAAAAGTAAATGTAAACAAAGTAAAAGCATATTCAGAAAATATAAGCAAATCTATATGCCACTGTGAAAATATTGTTATACTGTTTTTGATTGTTTTGCAACAGGAGAGCTAAAAATCGCTTTGAAAATCGCAAGTAGAATTAACAGAACAAAAATGGCAAACAGCGTTAATACCATCCCAGAAGTTTATATTTCAACCTACTTCTTTTTTAACATGTTAGAAATGTAATATGTGAAAACTGTAAAGTGAATTAATTTTTTAACCATGTTTTAGATAAATAAAAGAACACGTGCCTGTTTGTTCTCGGTATCTGATGTCATGGACTCTCTCCATCTTGTTCTGACAGGTTTACCCGTTTTATTAGCCAAATCAGCCACTGAAGTTCAAAGTCTTCTTAATGTGTTTTTTTTTTTAAATAAATGGGCATTTAATATTTTTATAACATTGGTCATAATAACCTAATATTATAGCCATGAAATTCTTCAGTTCAAAGTGTACAGAAGATATTTCTTATTCCACACATCACACATGCAGAGCCCCATCGAGCAGTTTGCATCATCATGGGCTTTTAATTATGAACTTTTCCTTCTCCAGGGGCCAATGATTATGCAGCATATAACTTTGATGAAAAAAAAAAACAGGAAATGTGTCCATCAGTATGGATCTAATGTAGAGTTCTTCTAAACCACACGGGGTAAAATGCATAGAAGCTTAAATATATACATACACTCCCACTCTAATTGGACAGAAGTCTCTGAGTATGTCGAAGGGAAACCACACACCCTTTTAGCCACCAGCAACCCTTGTTTGACCACTCTTATCAGAAACAATGGAGTTCATTTAAGGTGATTGGTTACCTGGTACAGAACTGGCTTTCATGCATCATCCACAGATCTTCACAACAGGCTATTAGTATGTCTGGAGCAGCCAAAGAGAGGCTTTCAAAGCTCACAACACCTCTAACGGCTAAGCATGGTGATGGTAGCATTACTGTTGTACCCCATAAAGCAGATGTACTAATGAAAGGAAAAAAAAAACATCCTAATTCCTTAAATTCACCTGGAATCTACAACCAGATGAAGCTTTGACACAAGTATGTTCGAGCAGGGCAATGTTCCCAAACACCCATGAAAACTGGCTTTGGTAATGGATAACGCAGGATAAACAGCGAAGTCTCTAGACAGGCCTCGAACTCAACTATTAAAAATTCATGGACTGCACTTAAAATCCAGCTCTAGGCCTGGAAACCAGTCAATTTAAATGAACTCCATCAATTATTACAAGAAGAGTGGTCAAATATCCAGGCAGAACTATGTCAGAAGCTGTAATTGGTTGTTGAAAGGACTTGGTTACTTGCTAGTGGACAGGGGTTATATTTACGCTTAACCCTGTTTGCAGAGTTTTGAGCCTGATTGGTTTAGATTGCATCCACAAAAAAATTCAAACTTATGCACCAAATTTCAGTTTTTAAAAAGCATTACAATGTATTTTGCATTTTCATTCCAGTCTGAAATAAAGGACAGTCATCTTTAAAGGCCTAAAATGTATACATCCTTCACATGCATGATTGTGTAAGAAAGTACTCATTTAGATTTTTTTGAAAAAACAACAAGTATCCACATGTCTATAAATAACTATTAGCTTCTTACATTTTTTTCTTAGATACAAACTTTAATGGAAAACAGTCTTTGGTGTTTTTTTCACTTGTAAACAGGTTTAGAAGAACAAGGTGCAATCATCAGAGGTTGAATCTAGACGCGGATGAGGAAGCCCAGGTTGAGGCTTGTGGGGACCTGAATGGTCTCCAGAGCCAAAGAGGAAGGCGTGAACGGGAATGTCACAGAGAATATTTTCTTGACGTCCATCATTAGGTTGGAGGACTCATCTCTGCCTTTCAAAAGGTTCTAAAGAGCAGAAAAATAGTTAAATACTTATTATATGTAACCCGGACAATAATCCCTTACTGATCAAGAGCTTACTTTAATAGTGGTGATGAACGTGTTTGACACTCTTTCTTCAAACTCAATCACCGGGGTGTACAAGGTCAGGATTTTAACAATCTGTTAAAATAAATAAAACCAGATCAGAGTGTGCAGCAAATATGAGTAAAGGTTTAAAAGGTGGAATCTTCTCCCATGCTGCACCTGTGCTGTGGTGAGGGAGGTGCACATGCTGCAGATTGCCTTGGCGTCAGCCTCGGTGTTTTTCTTGATTTGTAAAAGCTGCGCGGCCTGAACGAGAGGCTCCAGGGTTTCCTTTGCCCCAGAGTCGGTCAGCTCCCTCTCCGTCAGCCACTCCTCCAGCTGCCAAACGTTGTACCTGGGGGCCAGAGTGGTGGACAAGAGTCAACCCTGATTAAAAGCAGGTGCAAGTAGCTTGGAGATATTCATACTGCTGATACATTTTTCCACATTTCCTTTTAAACATTTACTCAGACTCACAACTAAAAGTGGAAATTAAGCTTATATACTAAAGATTTCTTTCTTGGCACAGTTTAATTTAGTCTCTGCGAGAGCCTGACTTTTAGACAGCTGTTACACTAACAGTATAATGAATATCAGAGGTCCCAATATGGCTGTGGGTTGAGTATCAGTGTTGATCTTTCCCTGTGATGTACTGGTGCCCTGTTTGATAACGTCTGTGTCCATCCCGTGTTGACTCATGGTGCTGTGGAAGACTCTCGTTCCCTCATCAAAATACCCACCATGCTTTGTGAGCTTTAACGTTTCAGGTGTGCATCGAAGAAAGTGAAAATCTAACTAACCAACCAAATATATCATTGGCAGGCAACATTTTACAGTATGATGCTTTAAATATAATACCCTACCAATCATTGCATCCAGGCAGTCCTTTGTGATTGAGATAAATATTTACATGGCAATGACAACTGTGATTCAATCTACAGAGTTGTAATTTTCATACTTTTTGTCAACCTACATGTGTAGATTGCCCATCTGTAGCCTCCTTGATATTTAGTTTTAGGGAATAAAGAACAGTTGCTGTGATCGGTGTTTTCCTCGCATTACCTGATCTGCAGGCCTTTACCCCACGAGCACATGTCCTTCCTCAGCAGCAGATTATTAAGCGTCACGGCGCAGATGATGTAAAACTGCTGTTTGACCACCTGTTTGATAACGTCTGCGTCCATCCCGTGTTGGCTCATGGTGCTGTGGAAGACGCTGAGACGCTGCAGGAGGACCTCCACTGTCACGGCCTCCTCAGGGGAACTGGAGCTCCTCTTTCTCAGGCCTGTTGGTTTGGAGCCTAAGACTCCCTGTACTGTCTCATGCTCCAGCATGCACGGCACTACAAACACAATATTAATTATTCACACTTATTGCCTTGAAACAGCTTTCATAAAACATTTACTGTTAGATGTCACAACCTCAAAAGTCACTGAAGTTTATTAGGATTTTATGGGATAGGCCAACACAAAGTAGTACATGTTTAAGTGGAAGGAAAATAAGACAATACTTTTAACATTTATTACGAAGAATGGACTGAACACGCTCCTCTCTGCATACGGGGGGGAGGTGGTGGAGCGTGAGGACAGCATAATGTTCCTGGGCATTCACGTCGCCTTCGACCTCTCCTGGACTGTGAACACCTCCCACATGGTGAAGAAGGCCCACCAGCGGCTCTTCTTCCTCAGGAAACTGAAACGGGCTGGACTTTCCACTAAGCTGCTAAAGAACTTTTATAGAGCTACAATAGAAAGCATTTTGTTTCTCAGCGTAACAGTGTGGTATGACAGCTGCATCGTGCAGGAGAGGAAGGATTTAGCACGGGTGATGAGGACAGTGCAGGGGATTGTGGGATGCTGTCTACAAGATCTAGACACGGTTTGTGCCACAAAAGTCCGGAACAAGGCCAGACGTATTGCCACATATCCCACCCACCCGGGCAATGCACTGTTTGACCCACTTCCATCAAGTAAACACTTCAGAAACATTAAATCAAACACTAATTGACTCAAAAACAGATTATTTCCTAAAACTGTGAGGGCTCTCACCCCCTGCTGAGAAGTCTGTGGTCTGTTACGGGTTAAAACTTACTACTGATAATGCCTATTTGCACACTCTTATTTCTTAACGAATGTCTGTTTGCACAGTTCTGTAAATGAAGGTTAAGATTACTGCACAGAATTTACTGCGGGCATGAGTGCATCATTGAGGGAGTGTTTTGTGGATTATTAATTTATGCAACATCTAGTAATTTATGCAACAACACAGAACCGTATTTTTCGGACTATAAGTCACACTTTTTTCATAGCTTGGCCCATCCTGCGTGTTATACTCAGGTGCGACTTATATATTGCATTTAAATGGTAATTCATACCGACCAACATGAATCAAGGAGTAAACGTTACCATCTATAGCCACTAGAGGGCGCTCTAGGCTCGTGAAAACTATATGGTGCTGGTGTACCACTTAAAACTTAATTGAACAGTAAGTTACAGAGAACAAAGACTAAACACGTGTTTGTGTGTTGTTTAGCTGTTTCTGCATTCACGCACCGGAGTGTTGCGTGCTGCACCTCGCAGGGCACAGACCGTGACAGAACCTCGTCATTTGCTTTCCGTGAAGCTAATAACAGCTCCGCGGACAAGTGATGCTCACGGTCTAATTTCAGCGTAATATTGGCAACTATCAGCGTAACGATGCGATGGCCAGAACCAGCAACCTGTTGGAGTTGCTAGCTTGTTATGCTAATTTACTCCATTTAACTTCCCATGTACACTCACCGGCCACTTTATTAGGTACACCTGTCCAACTGCTCGTTAACACTTAATTTCTAAGCAGCCAATCACATGGCGGCAAGTCAGTGCATTTAGGCATGTAGACATGGTCAAGAGAATCTCCTGCAGTTCAAACCAAGCATCAGTATGGGGAAGAAAGGTCATTTCAGTGACTTTGAACGTGGCATGATTGTTGGTGCCAGAAGGGCTGGTCTGAGTATTTCAGAAACTGCTAATCTACTGGGATTTTCACGCACAACCATCTCTAGGGTTTACAGAGAATGGTCCAAAAAAGAAAAAACATCCAGTGAGCGGCAGTTCTGTGGGCGGAAATGCCTTGTTGATGCCAGAGGTCAGAGGAGAATGGCCAGACTGGTTCGAGCTGATAGAAGGGCAACAGTGACTCAAATAACCACCCGTTACAACCAAGGTGGGCAGAAGAGCATCTCTGAACGCACAGTACGTCGAACTTTGAGGCAGATGGGCTACAGCAGCAGAAGACCACATCGGGTACCACTCCTTTCAGCTAAGAACAGGAAACTGAGGCTACAATTTGCACAAGCTCATCGAAATTGGACAATAGAAGATTGGAAAAACGTTGCCTGGTCTGATGAGTCTCGATTTCTGCTGCGACAGTCGGATGGTAGGGTCAGAATTTGGCGTCTACAACATGAAAGCATGGATCCATCCTGCCTTGTATCAACGGTTCAGGCTGGTGGTGGTGGTGTCATGGTGTGGGGAATATTTTCTTGGCACTCTTTGGGCCCCTTGGTACCAATTGAGCATCGTTGCAACGCCACAGCCTACCTGAGTATTGTTGCTGACCATGTCCATCCTTTTATGACCACAATGTACCCAACCCATGATGGCTACTTTCAGCAGGATAATGCGCCATGTCATAAAGCTGGAATCATCTCAGACTGCTTTCTTGAACATGACAATGAGTTCGCTGTACTCAAATGGCCTCCACAGTCACCAGATCTCAATCCAATAGAGCATCTTTGGGATGTGGTGGAACGGGAGATTCGCATCATGGATGTGCAGCCGACAAATCTGCGGCAACTGTGTGATGCAATCATGTCAATATGGACCAAACTCCCTGAGGAATGCTTCCAGCACCTTGTTGAATCTATGCCACGAAGAATTGAGGCAGTTCTGAAGGCAAAAGGGGGTCCAACCCGTTACTAGCATGGGGTACCTAATAAAGTGGCCGGTGAGTGTATGTTCCATGTTATCCAGCTGGTTGTGGATGCAGCTGTCTAATTGCGTAAGTTGCCTTAAAATGTCAGGTTTTAGTCTTGGATTTTGCAAATTAAATTTCTAAATAAATGCGACTTATAGTCCGGTGCAACTTATATATATGTTTTTTTCCTATATGACGCATTTTTTGACTAATGCAATTTATATTTCAGAGCAAATTATAGTCCGAAAAATATGGTAAATCATATCATTCACAAAGGGACTGCTATCGGACATTTTGGACTGTGATACGAATCCTAACAGACCCTAAAAAGTATTTGCATGCTTTATGCTTCTCAGGAAGTGTGTTGGTCAGTGCAATCAACTAATTTCATTTATTTAAAAAAAAATGTGTGAAAATATGTTGTTGTGTCTGCATGTTATGTGTTATCTGTGTGCACCCTGAGCCGGTGTCTGCCTCAAAATAAAAATAAAAGTCACTAAGGTAACACAAAGTGACAAAGATTCTTGAATAAAAATCTGAAAAGTTTGACATGCACTTGTGTTCAGTCCTACAAGTCAAGACTTTGTAGAATCAGCTTTCACTGCCTTCAGCTGCAGATATCTTGGGGCGTGTCTCTGCCAGATTTACACTCCTAGGAATTGACATTGTAGCTCATTGTCACTGGAAAACAGCTCAAGCTCAGTTAGTTTGGATGGAAATCATCAGCAAGCAAATACATAAATAAATAAATAAAATAAAATACACTGTGCTCTCATCTGACCAGAAGACATTCTCCCACAGGTTTGCTGTGTCCTCTCCATGCCTTGTGGCAAACTTCTTGGTGTTTTTTTTCTTTTTTAGTGAAGATTAGATTTGTGGAGTGCACAACTAATTGTTGTCTTGTTAACAGATTATGCCACTAGAGCTGTAGATCTGCAGCTACCATGGGTCTCTGGACTGCTTCTCTGATTAATGCTCTCCTATGGACACCGTTTCTGCACCACACTTTGCATTTCCAGATAATGCAATAACCCGCACCAGGAGATATTTAGACTTTGTTTCATAAGCCAACTCTGCTTTAGGCTTCTCCACAACTATATCTCTGGCCTGTCTGCTGCATTGGTCTCCATGATGCTGTTCATCCCTTAATAATAATCTAACAAACCTTTGAGGCCTTCTCAGAACTTCTGCATTTATACAGAGATTAAATTAGACACAAGGGGAATATATTTGCTAATAAGGTGATTCTGGAGGCAGCTGGTTGAACTGGATTTTATTTAGGGATATCAGAGTAAAGGAGCCTGAATACAAACGCAAACCAAAAACTAAAACATTTTTGCTTGGAAAACATTTTTAAACCATGCACCTTTTTCCTTCCACTTCACATTGAGGTTTGTGGCTATCATTAGTGTTGGAGAGATGAAGCCTCTAGAAGCGCTGAGGCTTTCAATCCAGTCATCAGGATGATGGTTCCTTTGCTCCATTGCGCCATCAAGCGGACAATAAATGTATAACAGGCAGATTGATTATTTGACACGAATTTGGTGCGTGACGCTTTAAACTGAATAGTGTGTGTATGATGCCAATGAACAAATTATCTTAATCTGTATATATGATTCAGCTGAATCTTAAGGGAAAGTGGAAGCAAATGCGGGTTGAAAGTAGTGATGTGAATCTGCTTACATCACTTTCTAACTGCGCTTATAATGAGGGCCTTTATTTAAACAGCCAAAGCCTAATCGAGTTGAAGAAATCACTGTTCCAAGCTAAAACCCAGAAAAGTTCAACCTTAGCGAGGAATTGAACCCATGACTCAGCAGTTAATGAGCCAAAGCTTAACTTGACCACCAGAAAACATACTTGTTTCAATTTGTTGATACAAAATGTGTTTTTAGAGGGTACAGATGAAATTAGTCAGCCAGAAGCGCAACAGCAAGTTTATCTAAATTGGAATAAACCTTTTTCTGTCTGTTCCAATATTCTCCTCTTTCTGGCTGATTTCAAAGCTAAAAATGACAACTATATTGCAAATGATGCCAAAAATAAATTAATGTGATGGGGACATCTGCAGCGTTTAATTGCCCCTTCGAATCACAGATAACCCGGCGACTCAGTCCTTGAATCAGTCACATGGGGCGGCTTGCTCTCGAGGCTTCAAACGTCACCACCTGCATCATCGACACGCCTCGATACGCGCCTCGCTGAAAATCTGCCTGGATTACTCGACACGCTGCGAGGCAACAACACACTGGACACTTCACCTGTGAGTTGTGCACATTGGGATAATTCCCTCTTACCTATCAGGGTTAGCAGGATGTTCTCCATGCTTTTGATGAGCTGACGGTAAATTTGGATGGCCAGATCCCCGAAAAGCTGATGGTACTCTGACAGCTCAAAGTTAGCCAGGCATTGCTCGTTCTGCTTAGCGGTGTTGTGCACCGTAAACACCTACAGATCAGACGGTTTGCATCAACATACAGGGTTACTTAAGGCACATGTAGCTCTGCGAGCCAAGGAGTTGTGTTTCAGCCTCCTGATGCTCACCTCGTCTCCACTGTACTGCTTCAGGCAGTGCATTAACCGGCACGTGTTGGCCAGCCAGAAGCAGACCACTTCAAAATCGTTTCCTTTTCTCTGCAGGAACAATTTTGGCACAAATTAATCTAAAACCAAACCTCGACACTTGCCCTCCGCTGATCGCAGACTGCACCTTGATGACCCCTTTGATGCTGCTGATGGTGGAATTGAGGAGAGTGCTGAGTCTCCTGTCGTCGTTCATGTTGTCTGCATATCGAAGGCACATGAAGATGATGAAGGCAGGGAGCCCCGGAGTGAAGCTGACTGCGACACCACGAGGCTTCAGATCTGTGAAGATCACAGCGTTCAGAGACAAAATCTTGATCTGTCATTTTACAGGACAGACAGGCTGTTTAAACACCACAGACCTAAGACCAGGTTCTTCAGCAAACGGCCCGTGTCGCCCTCCTTGAATTCCAACATGCCCTGAAACTCCTTCTCCTTGCGGGTGATGTGCACCGGTCTGACAGGGGTGCTCGTCACGGAGGAGCTACTTATCTGGTGAGTACTCGCTAAATTCAACACAGAAATGATACGAGCAATGACCGGATTACCGCCACCTTGTATTTCTTGGTACGACGCTCAAATGTAGTTTGACTGGATTACCAGCTAGATCCTCCACTTTTTTCATGTACAGTTTAAGTTGTTTTTTCAACTTGCGTATTGTTTTATCTTGCTTTTCCTGTTGCTCCATTCGTTCCTAAAATTATTCAAGAATAAAACAACTTTAAAATATATGGCAAAAACATTATGAACATTTAAAGACCTCTTACTTCCAGCATGAAGAAGCATCAAGGACAACTACTTTGTTTGCAGAAAAACGAAGAAGGAAGAAAAGACCCACCAGATTCTCAGTGGTGAGCCGCGTTATCTCGTGCTTCAGGCATGCCTCTACTCGGGCATCTTCAGGCAGAAGGAGGCTCTGAGCCAGCAGCTTTTGTTGCTGCTCCTTTTCAGCCCTCAGTTTGTCCATCTCCTCCACTAGCTTCCTGTACCTCTCACTGTGAACACGCTCCTGCTCCTGCATTTGGGTCTCCAGAAGCCTGCAGGACGTATGGATAGTGCTCCGGTTCTCATAAACCCAACACACAAAGTCAGTTCTAGTGTTTTATCACACAAAAATGTGTTAAATTCAACTTCCAGTTGTATAAACCACACAATGCACTGTGTCATTATAAGTCAACAACGCCATAATGGAAAAGTTTGTAAAAAAAACATGAAAAACAGCATATACCCAACGCCCCGGCAAGCGCCGGATATTGCACCCTCACCTATTGGTCTCTTTCAAACCTTCGTATGCAAGCCACAGCTCTCCGTCCTCATTCAACGTATGAATATTAGTGGACCTGAAAGAAAGAACATGATTACACGCATGCATTTCTCTGCCTAGAAGAAGTTAAGCTTCAAATTAGAAACCAGAAAAATGACAAATCAAGTCTTAACAGCTGATTCACTGGATATATAGACAGAGGATTTGCCTTTAAAGCAACAACAGATGGTTGAGGTGGCATAAAAAAGGAACAGGACACAGATAAGCATATTGTCACAGTGTTTAAAATTCCCCTAGACAATAAAGTTAGATATCCAGAAGGTGTGCCGTTTAAAGCCACAAGCCAAACTTTTCTGCAACAACCAATCAAATTCCCATTAGATGTAGAACATTTTGTCACCTATAGAACAGCATTTCAGTTTCTTCTGTTTTGCTTTGCTGTTGTAAGTCAATAAAAGCAACACACGGATGCCTCAGACGGCATCCCATAAGCCAACTGATCAGAGTGCGCCAACTTGTAGTTTTCTGTTAATTTTTTTTCCATTTTCCCCAAATGTGTTTACTAACTCCAGCTGATTAGCTCGGTCAGGTTGTACCTCTTGTGAAGTCATTGATGCACAAAAAGCTGAATTGGCAACAAAACATAATAATGATCATTATAACATCACTAAATAGCATCTTTAATCATATTTCTTCATAAAATGGTAGTTACCAGCATGTAATTCACAAACATTAAAGAATTAAACTTTAAAGTTTCAAGCTTTGAACGGCTTTAAGGTTTTATTTTCATGGAAATATAAAGTTTAACTGATGTAAAAATGACTGCTGTGCTTATTTATGTTTCCCCACAACTTTGGAGACAATGTCTACATAGGTCGTGCTTCTCTGTTTTTCCCCTCTGCTGCATTTCGTTTGAAGAGCTTAAAGAGTTAAATACATTTTCAAACCAGCTTGGCAGGTTGCAGCACCAAGCGGTTCTCACCTGTCAGCATCTTGGAATGAGTGGATTTCACCGAGATCCAGCTTCAAGCTTTCTCCAAGTACAGAGTCCTGGAGTTAAGGTTACACATAAAGTCTCCATCATTATTTGAATTAGTAGTTCATTTATTGAAGACGTGTTAATTGCATTATAAATACCAAATGCAGGCCATGTGACTTCTCACCCTGTGTTTAAGAGCTTCCTGACGAACCATATGTGAACGGAGGAGCAACACCTCCTCTTTACGCATCTCCAGCTCCTCGTTGGAGGAGCTGAGTTGTTCCAGCAGGATGTTGTAGGGCAAAGAACCAGGAGCAGGGGGCGCCAAATCGCTTTTCTCACTGGTGAGAGACTTGCGCAGCTCATTGAGGTCCTGCTTCAGTTTCTTGTTCTCTGACTCCAGCTCGTGCCGCTGCAATGAAACAGACTGAACATCAGTCCTTTTGTTTCTACGCATCTTTTGATGGGTCGCTACTGAAAAGTCAAGACTGATTGTTTCCGTTATCCCAATCAAACGAAGTCGCACCTTCAATTTTTCTACGTCCAGCTCGCTTCTGCCAACAGTTGTCTGCTTCTCCACCTCCTTAATTGTTTTAGAGAAAGACACATGATTAAAACATCAAATAGTCAAACAGGGAATCTAATACCATAGCTAATTTAAAAAAAAAAATACATAAATGCTTAAAGAGAGATTTCATACTTTAGCTTTTTCTTGTTGGGCCTCCTCTTTTTTATCTAGCTGTTGCCATAAGGATCGGTTTTCCTCCTCCAGCTCCTTCACTCTTCTCTGGAGCTTTAGAAGAATGGGCAGGTCCACGTTTCTCTGGGCGTCCTCCTGCTAAAATACTTACACGTTTGATTGATAGATCCTCTCAAACTAGAACACTGTACTTTGAGCATTAGAAACACAGGTAAGGAAAGACAGCATTCAAACAACTGAAGACTACAGCCACAGCTGTAAATTACTGCTACATTATAATATTTCCTATTTCTTTTCTGAAGCACAAGGGAAATGTTTCCTACTCTATCACGCATAGTTCACATCAAATAATTATAATATTTACATAACTTGACCAGAAGCCATGTAACCATACTTTACAGTAATGGTTAAAGGAAGCTTTCATTTCTAGGGTGGTACGTGCACTTCGCTAGTTTATCTGCTCTGGGACGTCTAATTCCATACTAAGATCAGACCTACAAGGAATGACGTCGGCAATAGCTTCTGAGGCAGCTCATCAAGACAGCAAGGCATTTAAGGTAGTCTTCAGACAGCATCGAATCACTACTTAACACATAAAAATCAAATTCATAATTGGGAAATATTCAAGAGAAATATTCATTTCGATATTCTAACAAGTTAACCTCAAGATCAGGCCATGCAATACTCCACCTCAAACCGATTACACATCTCAATCTCAGACGGAAGAGGCCACAGTCGGCTTGTTAAGTGTTGAAAATCATGAAGCTCAAAACAGAATCGACAAACATTACAGACTTTACTCCGACCATTTGTTTGCTGTGGCATGAGAAAGCATCTTTCCACTAATAAAAAACCCACCACAGCTCAGACACACAAAAGGGACTATCTGGCATTCAATTTCTGATTTTGAAAGAAAAACCTGACATGATTGGAGTCATGGGGTTTGTTATCTATTCAATCATGCAATTAATTTAGCCTCTTTTTACAGATACAGGAGAGCTAATATAAATATCCACAAAACCTAATGAATTAAAACGATGTTTAAAAGAATATTGGGACAAAATGCGTCCTCAGGATTGTGTGAAACTGATCGGTTTAAGTGCATGAAGTGCTTCAGCAAACAAGTCCTTAAAGCGCTGAACGAAACTTTGTTTGCCAACAACCATTGAGGATTTCAGACCACTAAAACATTTGGCTCTACAGACAGCAGCACATTTCTTTTAAACAGAGAACCTCCATGCCCATAAAAGCAAGGCTGAAGTCGAACTCCTATCTGCAGACGGTGAGGATTTTACCTCTGCTTGAACGGAGCAGTCTTCATCGTCTGTGGAGCTCAAGATCTGAGAAAACTCAGAGGAGTTGCTGCTGTAGTTGGAGTCTGTCCTCTGGTGGCTGAATTTGCTCGAAATCTTGTTAGAAACAAAAAAGATAATTTAGGATAAACTCAATTTATGTCATTAATATACAGTAGCATTTACAGAGTACTGTGGTCTATTTATATTTCTAAAAAAAAATAAAATAAGCATTACCAAATCTAATTTAGAGTCATGCTTGAAAAATTACCAAATTATTTCTCTAAATGAAGAAATCTCACAGCATGGCAAGTGAAAACTGCTCCTGACTGCTAGTATTACTGTGGATTCTTCATTCCCCATCACTAAATAAAACCAGAGAAGCAGCAAACAGTGGAGTGAATTTTGAACTGAATACATCTTAACTTGGCTAAAGGAGGACTCATACTCTGGCGTACTGTGCGCATACTCTGAGCATGATGGACTCCACGCTGACTCTCCACGGATGTTTTACCCTCCATAGTCGAGCGTACTGTTGCCTACATGTCTTGTGGCAAATTCCTACAATTCACACTTACTGCCAGTGGGATGAAGTGGCGAAACGGATGGTAAAATGTGTGATTAGCTGGCTGAGCACCTAAAGCTGCTTCTTTTCCAGCAGGCTCCCACCACACACCTGTCAGTGAGAACAGAGAGGGACTGTGATGCCGCGCGTCCTCGCGACCGCCTGCTTGGAGCAGCTCAGTGTATCAAGCTCGGTGTCACATATGAAACAGTTCGATGTAAAGACTTCTTGCCGCAGAGAAGTTGTAAAAATTGAGCTCTGAATGTACCTGTATGCACGGACCACCATGGAGAGAACTACGCCCGAGTATGTGGGGGGCCTTTACATGACTGCACTTCTAGTTTCAACATTACAGTCAGGCAGTCCTGTAGACAGCTCAGGGGTCCAATCAAGTAGTGACACAGTGTACCGTAATGCTCTGAATATCCATTGAGCGGAGCAGCTTCGTTGCTAACCAAAGTCGTACTTACACATCAACAGATTTTGTTTTTTGCATAGTACCACATAAAATCGGTCAGTAAGCATAACGGTAATCATTTATAAGGCACACCATTACTTTTTGAGAAAATTTAAGGATTTTAAGTGTGCCTTATAGACCAGTTCATTGTTATTGTTTTGATTCGGGTTTTTCGCGCATGCGCGCCGGACTGGTTGGCAAAAGACGAACACAATGGCGGACGCAAACAGAGAAACTGACGAGTTCTCCACGTATTTTTCTTCTTTAGATAACGTATCACAAGATCGTTTTAAGACTAAGTTGATGGTTGATGGTATCAGATTGCCAGATCCACACAGCAAAAGCCTGAAGGGACAGAGCGAGTCTGTGAAATGCTGCCAAGTGTTCAGTACCGCGACATATACAGCTGCATTATAAACACGCAGGCCAGTACACACGAGAGAGCATGGAAGCATGAAACCACTGGACGGCTTATATCTGGACATAGGCTCCAGCAACGCCCGCGACGCCATGAGGGATTAAGCGGGTCAGAACATGGATGGATGGATGTTCAGACATGTGTAACATACGAACGCGGAGTCGGACAGGAAGACCCGCCCGGTAGGTTAAAAAAAACATAGTTCACTACGGATTATTTTGGTGTTTTTGTCTTGTTAAATTGGTGGGGGTGTCGGCGACATTGCAGCGTAAACACAGAAGTACTAGCGCCCGTGAACGGGCGGAGGGGAGGTGGCGATCGCTACACGGGCCGGAATAGTCAGCGGCTGCTGCTACCGCTTCTCCGGCCCGTGTAGCGATCACCATCTCCCCTCCGCCGCTATTTAAGTACAACAATGACTGGAGCAGAATTAAGTTGTATTTACCGGAGATGAAGTGTAGACAGCATATTCTGTCGCAGTATGATGGATCCCCCAGTCCATTTGGAGTGTCTGCCTGCGCTCTTTTCATTGAAAATATCCATTTCTTTATTCGTGTTTCCTCCTTCGGTAAACGACAGAAACGTACATCCGACGATTTGGAATGCCTCTGTGTGCAACCGGGAGCACAACAAGTCGTAGGCATTGTTTAGATTCCAAAAATAAACTAACTAAAAATACGCTCTAAATCACCCGTTTTGTCACAGTAGTAGACGACAACAGCGCTGTTTTTGCCAACCACCGAGATCCGGATGTAGCGCTGACGTCACGCGTGAACTGGTCTATAGCCCGAAAAATACGGTAAAGACAGCTGCAATTGTAGCAAAATGTGGTTCTACAAAGACTTGAACTGGGGTTGAAGGGATGAAACAAATGCACGCCACACTTTTCAGATTAGTATTTGTAAATCTTGTCATTTGTGAATGTACAATGTTGCCACTTCACAATTCTGCACCGTGTGGCATTGATCTAGCGCATAAAATGCATCTAAAAAGCATTGAACATTTGTGGGTGCAACGAGAACCGATTCAAGGAATATGGATCGATTTTCAAGGCTCTGCATTTGTGTTCTTTCACGCTGTCAAATCAGCTTATGTTGCCATCCAGAGACTGAGTTATGAAAGACATTCTTCCTTACTATGCTGACGCTCATCTCCTCCTTCAGGTCCTTGTGCCGTTCCTCCAGCTGCAGATGTTCACTCAGTAGACTTTGGTAGCGAGAGCGCTCGTCTGTCAAGTCCTTCTCCAGCTGTTTGGTGTTCTCCAAGGTACTTTTTATTTCTGAGTAAAACCAGTTATTATTTTTATTACTTCATTTTTAACATTACCCTTGGTCTGCAAAGATTCGATAAGTCCGGTACCTGTCAACTGCTGAGCCTGTATGGAGAATTCCTTGTTCAGTTCTTCTAGGTTGTTATTTAACAAGCTGTTCTTCATATTCAGTTCATGGATGGTCTGGAAAAGGATATAAATTAGTATATCTGAGCTTTAAGAGATAAAAAAAAATAACCAAGACATACACAGCGATCACAAACTACAAGTTGGAGGCTAAAGGAGACAATTGTGTTATTAAATTTTGTAATAAAAACAAACGAAAGATATGGTTAGTCTTCAAACATTCTATGTAGGCACATTCAATTTCACGTCAAAAAAATTTTACTCACTAGATCAAAGAACGGTAAAAAAAATATTCGAACCGGGACATTTGCAAAAAGAAAGAAAAACAAAGTAAATTGTGTGCTTAAAAAGAATTTTGTAGAAATGAGTCTGAATCTATCTGAATGTCACTGATGGTGATTTCTCCTCATCATTAGCAGGTTTGCTAAAAGACCCAGTTACTTAATCCTGTCAATAGTTAAAGCCTACCTGTTGCGTCTGTTCTTTAAAGGTCTTTGTCTGCACCTCCAGGTCTTCCTTCTCCCTGCGGGTATTTCCCAGCTCCTCCTGGAGGAAGGAGAGCTGCTCCAGCAGCGAGGGGACCGTCTCTGCGTTAGCTCTGGCCTCCTGCTCGGACCTGCGCAGGTCTTCTAGCTCCCTGCACTGTTTTTCTCTCTCAGCGCTGTGGGTCTTCTCCAGAACACCGAGCCTCTCTGTGAGCTCTCTGTTTTCTTTATGCTGCCGGGGGGGGGAGACACAAACACATGATTTGCATGTGACAACACCAATGACCCAGTGTTTTATTAGAGGCATTCTTTCCGCTGATTACAGAATTGTAGAGAGAAAAACTCATCTTTGTTTCTAATGGTGCACAACATGGCTGCTAGACTTTTTTAATTTGCTGCTTTTCCAGAACCACATTTCCACAGTTGTCATTTCTGTCATTGAGTATTTAAGTATAAATATTTGTTCTGTAGTCAAGATTTAAATACTCAATCTGGAAAAGCCACAGGTTTTAAGGTGGGGGGAAGGGAGGTGAGGAGAGTGATGAACAGATTGAAGGTGGGATGGGGGGAAACTTGGAAAATTTGATTCCTGACACCAATGAATTGCACAGGACTCCAAATTGGCCATTTGTTCTTCGTACTCTTGGTCTACATTAAAAAAAATGTAGGATTTTATCCATTTGTGTATTAAGTATAAATCAAAGTTATGGACTCTTTTTACATTTTGCCACATAAATGAAGTTAACCTTTTAAATCAAACGCTTCCAGCAAGATTCAATACCATTACCCTAATTAAATCCATTTGTTGAGTCAAAATAAAGTGAGCAGATGGGTAGGTGGATAACCTAAAATCAAAAAATTGTCCAATTTCACAACCAGGAGGTCAGGCCTTAAAGCAAACAGGAAATCTCTGTCGAACAACAAATCCTGATCAGTGCATCTTCTCTGCATACCCCTACAAAACTCACCTGCTCGTTTATCTTGTGCTGCAACTGCATGATCTTATTCTCCATGCCCACGTTGAGCTTTTTGAAGTGCTCCACTGAGCGCGCCTCCATTTTCAGCGCCTTTAGTTCTTTCTTGGCCCTCATGCGGCGCACGCAGCTCTGCAGCAGGACGACGGCCTCCATGGCGCGTCTGAAACGCTGCTTGGCCAACCAGCCTCTCACCATTTTCTGAATGACCACGGCCTTGTGCTCATACAGCAACTGTGGAAACAGACACATGCACAAAAATGTCCAGTAAAAACAAAGATACTTTCCAAAACACGCCTCTACTAATGCTGAGGTCTGTGTGTGACTGGTCATGTGTATGGATGACATGTTAAACTATCAGGATGAAGATACCATGAAATAAACACTGCTGCAAAATATTATCTGCTACAGTAAAATGGCAGATCAGTGTGGACAAGAGGGTTAAACTTCAATCACACATTAAAAAAATCTGAAAGAGACATTTTCTTAACCGTTTATTTTTATAGTACATTACATATCAATGATTATTCTTCATTTTGTATGTTCTTTAGTTTTGTTATCATAGATATTGTAAATTTAATTGCTTAGCCATAATGAAACCTATACATTTGCTACTTAGCATCCTTGTGTTTAAATCCCAGCTTTTATTTTAGATTCAAAACATAAGGGTTTTGTGTACCCTCATTAAAAGATAGGTACAAGTTTTCCTGCTTTTTTGGTGGGAAAAAAAATGTTTAAATCTTTGTACAGCAAGAACAGGATAGTGGTCACTATTTTTCTAAACACCCTAGGACACATTTTAGATACCCTACTTTAGCATAAAAAGTATGTAATGATCAATTATTATTATTATTATTATTATTATTATTATTATCATCATCATTTGATCATTACACATAAATGTTATACAGTGTGCATCTGTTTATCCCAGTCATGGGTGGCTAAGTATTTGATGATAAATATATAAGATAAGAATTCCTTTATTGTCCTGCAATGAGGAAATTCAGGTGTGACAGAGACAAATAGTTACACACGTATTGGCAATGAAAAAAAAAATGAAAAACAATGAACAAACCAGTCTAATCTAAAGTTAGCTCTAAAGAAACACCAACAGTAGAAGACAAAAGTAAGTACCAGAGTAAATATTGCACAGTGGAAAATATTTGACAGTGGGGGAAAAAAAACTCCAGCCTATTTATAAAACACACAATAATAGAATATGCAATATGCACAATAGTGAGCAGCATATGTTTTAAACACCTAAAAACAAAATAAAATAGGTTAAACAATAATTAAAATGTTCTGTTTTCTTAAAGTGTATTCTTACCACAAAATGATACTGTAACAAGATTTTAGTGTAAAAGCAAAATATCTTTAACCTGATTAATCTTGACTTTACCTTAAAGTACTGCTTCCTAGCCATGTGACCTCTCCAAACACGCTGAATAGTGACAGCTGCAGAGCGCTGCTGTAGGAAGTATCGCTTTTTAGACCACATTCGCACGTTGCGCTGGATAACAATAGCTGCTCTGGTCTGCCGCAGAAACTTAACATAACTAAAAGGGAGAGCAAAAAAAAAAAAAAAAAAAAAAAAAGACACATTAAAAAATATCCTTCTGATATGTACACTGCTTCTAAACCTGTTGTTTACAGTCTACACCCACCTGCGTGCTTGGTGGGCCCGTACATGCTTCTGGATGACAATGGCGGATTCCCTCATCCTCAGATACTTTCTGCGAGCGACCCAGCAGCGGATGGTCTTCTGGATGCTGACACAAGCTGAACGCAGTTTGTCAGAGCGCAGCTTCTCCAAGTAAGCCACCTGGCCAGCCCTGAAGAAGATCTTGTTTTTGCCAAACTGGTACTTCTGTTGGTCCTAAAAAGAAAACACACAAAAACAACACAATATACAGTCAGATGTGACACATGACTTAAAATTACACATCATTTAATTTAAAACACACCTCGACAAGCTTTTCTAGGAGATTTTTGCAGGTTTGTTTTCTATCAGGCAGCACATCCTTCAGCTTCATGAGGACCCGATAACGACCAAAGAATTCCTGATAGGTCCATCTGAGGCGTGAATCATAAATCACGCAGGAGAAGAACCAGAGTTCCAACAGGTTTATTATAAAAACTAACCTGTGTGCACAGATCAGTACCAAGCGCTGCGGCTGATACGCTACCTAGATGGGAATCCTGCTGCAGAGATGCGGATCGTTTCCAGGACGCCACACGCTCGAAGCTGCTGCACAGCCCTCACCGGGTCCAAACTTTAGTTTAAAAAGAAAAAACACAATTGAATGCATTTTATTTGCGCCTTGGGATAATTAAAGGAAGCCGAGAAGCAGTTAATCCTCACGTGAATGGGGCTTTAAGGTCATTTGGTTTGATGCAGCGCACATAATGAGGTGTTGTAGCGTTTAGCGTGTCCATTAGCAAGTTTAGAGACTGTCGAAACTGAATGAAAAGACAACGGTGAATTCTTCTTGAGGAGATAAAGAGAAAATATGCCTTTAAAGAAGCCCTTAAATCTGAATATCTATCCTTTCAAAAACTGCATAAACATGTAATTTGAAAACATTGTCTTCCTCAGATGGTCCTACCTGCAGTCCAACCGTCTTCTTAATGTCCCTTTGAGCCTTCCCAGCTCTCCCAGTAATACTAGCAAACTTGTTAGTTGACACTTTTGGTTTTTCTTCATCCTCAAACAGTTTCAGCAGCAAATCAAACTGAAAAAAAAAATAATCTGGGTTTAATTGATAAAGTAAACTAAAAGCAGTCCTCAAACAGCAGATGGCAGTGTTTCTGGTTTTAACCTCAGATGTGGGAGTATTTCCTCCAATAGTTCTGCCTAAACAATTCCAGGGTGTGTGCCCACAAAACTTGCAACACATAAATTACTCAACGCTCATTTGCTCTCAGCTACTTGGATGTCAAAGCATGAACCAACACTGGCCTCCGAAAACAATGGGTTCCTAATACATGCCTACAGGGGAGACTAGTATGAGGCTGAATAAGAGAAAGCACATGGTTTCACCTTGCTCTTTTTCAGCACATTAATCTGTTCCTCGTTGACGGTGTCCTTATTTTTCTCCAGGAATCCGAAACACTGGTACTCCACCTAAGCACAAAGGAACAGAAAGGCATCTTTGACTGATAAAGCAGAGAAATCAAATGAAACACTGGAAAGGTGCAATCATGGTAAAAGTAAAAAAAAAAAAAAAAAATGAAAATAAAGTTGGAAATGCTCCTGTTATAACTAAAAGTCAATATGTACGTGGTGCAGTAAATCTTATTATGTCTGAGTGTGCAGCATATTCCAGTGTACATTGAGTACATCTTCAGCCTTCCGCTCCCTTTGTGAGGCCAAAAACCAACATTACATCACCCTGAACACGCCGTCCTTTTGACGAAACGTGGTGGCTTCAGCATAATTAGGCTATCCTGATTATTTATGGCATTTATTTCAATTACAATCCAACTGAAGGTAAAAATTATTTTGAGACCATTGTGTTTTTTTCTCGCATTAGTTTGCTAACTGGGACATCACGTCACAGCAGTCAGAGGCCCACAGAAGATGCTAATACTGCTTTTAAATGCAAATCAAGCTACAATAAAAAAATAAATCAACAAAAAAATAACTTACCAATTATTAAGTTGGCTACTTCAGGACACCAGTTGACTATGTCCTTATTAAGTATTACAATTTCATTCCAAAGCACCATTGACTACCTGCATTTAATAATTTGTTTAAATGTGGATTATTTATTTATTCAATCACTGCTGTTATGGCACTAGGGTGGTCTTGATACTAAAATTTCAAACTCAATGCCCATACACACAAGGTACAACTGGTTAAGAGGGAAAAAAAAATCAAACGAATTACAGCATGAAAAACAACATTAATGTTCTTAATTAGGGCAAAACCAAAAAGTAGTGGAGAATTCAGCCCTGTTTAGAAAAATATAGAATCTAAGTTTAACTTCCTTGTTTACCACAACAGTAGACAACATTACACTAAGTATAGAGTATAGTATAAGTATAACCCCCTGATTCAGTCATGCAATTATTTTATTTTATTATAATTGCTTATCTTTATTGGGAAACTGTCTGCTTCCATTTGCCTGTACATTTGCTGATACAATTACATTTTATTACAGAGACACAAATGATTTTAAACAAACAAAAAAGTCTTTCAAAACAGATCTGGTTCTGGTGCATGCAAAACACATTTTACAGTGTAAACAAGGATCCAGTCAACACAAATGCATTCAGGAGGAGCCCTGTACTATTTCTATCATTCTGGTAATTGTAATGAATGTCGTCTTTACTGGTCAGCTAAAGCAGCAGGCTAGGTTGCTGAGGGTTCCCACTTTTTCTGCTCTAATTGTCTGCTTCCATCTGGCTCCACCATAACCTGTGGTATTATTAGCCACATAAGCCTCCAATGCCTTTACAACTAAAGGGAGAAGTAATGGAGAGGGTGCACTGGTCTGCTGAGCCGTCAGTTGATAAATATTTTCCTGCGTTGATTTGTATCGTAGCAGAACGGAGCGTTGTAGAGTTCTGAACTCTGATCTGGAAGGGGTAACTTGGACCGTGTCCGTAAAGGTAACATTTAAACAGCATGGGCTTTTGTCATCCGGGAGGTTTACTTCACCGCTGTTGCAGGTACAGGAGCTTTACTGACCTTTTTACATTGCTCTCACACATCGGTGTCATAGCGTTATTTTGTAGGCACTGTTCAACACTTAGTTTTTTCTAGTCCACATAGGTTTTTCTGCCCAACATTACAATTTAGAGTTTAAACATCATTGTTGAGATCAGCAGCTATAGTCAGATTTGGTGTCTTCGATATTTTAGCGCTGCGGTCGGAAGAAGAGTGACGATTTGGGCAAATGACAATGTGTCAGTTTAAAATGATTTTGACGAAAAATTTGTATCTTTGAAAAAAAAAATGTTTGCATTGATTATATTGAGATATTGTTTATTTGTGTGTTAGAGTGGCATAGTTAAACTCCAGACCTATATTGAAACTAAGAACCTGCAGCAAGAGTTAAGTTTTCACAGACTTTCCCATTAACCTAGAGCAGGGGTCTGCAAACTTTAAAATCCAAAGAGCTATTGTTCCCCTCAGTCCAGCTAAATAAAACTGGAGCCGCAAACATTACATGACCTTTTGGGGGAAAAAATACATAACGTTTGATAAAATAACGATAAAAATAACTATGAAAAGTGTCGTCATTCTTAAAGAACCACTGTTTTATTTCCATTTTTGAGTTTTAAAATAAATATAAACATGATACATTTTCATCTATGCAATGTTGATATTTGTGGAAAATAATGTGTTCATATGTAAAAAAAGAAATTAAAAAACTATGCACTAGTTTGTGTTGACCAATCAAATGAATCCCTATAGATCACACTGAATTTTGGGGGTTTCAATGTGGGGAAGAAATAATTGTTAAAAATACTTTTCAAGGGACTGTAGAATGGTGCTAAAAATTCGACTGGAGCACTTGTCAAATTATCAAAATATTCACCTATGAGTAACTTAATTTTTTCCAGCAGGAAAAGGATGACATGAGCAAGTTCAAACATAACATTAAAAGGCTCTTTGTGGGCTTCTGTAACCACTGAACGGCAGTGCGGCTTCACCGTGTACCACAGAGTTCAGTTTTACCTTGTCAGCAAAGTGGTGGATGATGAAAGCTTTGTTTGATAACCTGGGTTTATCAAAGTAAGCATTTTGCCTCAAGTGGGTGTTGTACAGCTTCTGAGCCCATGTGTCGTCAGAGCCTTTGGGCATCTGTGGAAAGAGGAAGAGCTGACACATCAGTTAGTCATGGCATTAGTCATAACCTCCAAACTAAGTGTGGTGGAGTGCCCAGAGAGCGGTGGACACACTTCCAGCGGTGGGTTTAAAAAAAAACAAAAAAAACAACAACAATAGTGCCATTTTACTTTGCACTCCTCATCCAGGAGGTCCAGGATGCCAAGCTTGGCCTCAATGAGATTAATGCAAGGCTGGTTGTCATAGAAGTCTATCAACGTCCAGGGGATCTGCTCCTTCATGTATTCCTCTTGTTCCAGCTTGAAGACATGCTGGAGAGAGAGGAAAGTGAGAGAGGAGTCCTCTGCTTGGACTAAAAACGTGCATGTTTAGCAGACTAACAGATTCAATACCAGGTTGAACTGCTGCTGAAGCTTTTCATTGGCATAGTTGATGCAAAACTGCTCAAAGCTGTTGACATCAAATGTTTCAAACCTGAGGAAAGAGACATGTTGAACTCAATTGTAGAGCAGTAACAGAAACTACGAAGAGGCTGTAAAGGGAGACATACCCGTAAATGTCAAGCACACCAATAAATGAGCGCTGTTTCACTGTATATGTGAGGGCATTGTTAATACTGCTCACGATCCAGCTGAAGAGTTTCGCGTAAATATGTTTGGCCAGTGCATCCCTGCCATGGACCGCATTCACTTTGGAAACAGACTTCACAAACGTTTCTGTGGTCGTCTGGAGTTTCCTGTGGCATAACCAGTGGGCCATTTCTTCACAAGGTACCCCCATGAGCTCACAGAAAACCACCAGGTGGGCATTATCTGGCTGGGAAGACAGAAGAAACAGCCCTACATAGTCTAAAAACATTCCTTAGATGAAGAATCGACTCTATAAAAACAGTTGTAAATATTCTGTCACTGGATCTGAGGGTGATCAGCGTTTACCAGGATGCTGCATCTGTCTGCTGACTGATCTTTCACGTCCACGTTGCTAAGATGGAGAATAGCTGACAGAATCTGGTAAATCCCCACTTGATCACTGTCACCAATTCCTAAAACATGAGCAAAACACTAAAAACTAAGTACTGGTCAACAACTGTGTCAAGTAATCTAAAAATCAAATAATTTACCTCTTTCTAGCTAAAGGTATAAGCAATTATGCAGTATATACAGAATTCCTGACCTAACAGTGAGAATGCCCTCCTGGTCTTTCTCATCTCTTTGGCATCGTCGACTCCATCTATGACCGGACTCTGACCCTGGTTAGTGTAGTTGAAGTCATCGGCACAACCTTTAAAACAACAAGCAATAGCATTTTATCATCATTTGCCACTCGCTACGACCGTAACTAAATAATTTGCACACAAAAAAATGCTAAAAGAAATGCTGATATTTTATATGGCCAGACCTAATTTGAAAGCCTTAAACTCTGGTAGATGTGAAGAAGCACACATCTGGTAAAATATGTGGTAGTTTCTTTCTTCATGAGCCTAGAAGAAATGCAAATTGTTATACCACGTTATGTAATGTTATACCTACAAACTTTAGTATTTTCTGTAAAGAGTTTATGTGATAGACCAACACAAAGACACATATTTGTGGAGTCTGATCAGTTTGTGATCTCTGTTTGTATTCACACACCCCTTTATTCTGGTATCACTAAATACAATCCAGTGCAACCAATCACCTATATAGCACATAAAGTCCAGCGGTTTGTAGTTTAATCTCAGTATAAATGCAGATGTTCTCTAAAGGCCTCAGAGGTTCACTAGAGAACTTCGGTGACCAATCAGCATCATGAAGACCAAGGAACACAGCAGGTAAGAAGTTGTAGGGAAGGTTACAGCAGGGTTAGGTTAGAAAACAATTAACCAAACTTTAACAAAAAAAAAACGTGCACATTACAGTTCAAGCCCTGATTTAGATAATGAAAAGAGTACTGAACAGCAACCCTAACCAGACATAACCATCCACCTAAACTGACAGGTCAGGTAAAGGGAGCATTAATCAAAGAAGAGGATCATTCTCTGAAAATAAATGCCACCTTTTTTCACGTGTCCCAAAAAAAAAAAAAGCAAACATAAATACTTTCTGTTCCACGTCGCATTTATGTGAAAATTTATGTTGCTCCATCACATAAATTCACATCAAGATGTATTGTTAGAGGCATGGATACTTTTTTTTTTGCAAGGCACTGTACTCATATGTGATGATTTACCTGAAACACAACTCTAGACTTTTCTAGCAAGTAGGTTCTCATGTTAGCCCCGATTATACAGAGATCGTCGTCAAACCCGATCTCAATGTACTTCCCGAAGCGACTGCTGTTGTCGTTCCTTGTCGTCTTGGCATTCCCAAAGGCCTGAAGAAAGAAGCAGATTGTTCGTTACAGCATAACTTTAAAAGTGCGTTAGATTTGCCTACAATGGCAAAATTTACCTCCATGATTGGACTAGATGCAAGGACTCTCTCCTCAACATTGGTCTCCCCTGACGAGCTGCTGACTGTGGCAAAGTAACGCATGGCGTATTTAGCGGAAACCGTTTTGCCAGCGCCAGATTCGCCGCTGACTATGATGGATTGATTTCTTTGATCTCTGTAGATAAAAACAAGCAAAAAAAAATGCAAGAATATTCATTAAGCAAATGTGAGCTTTAAGAGATTAAAAACTACTAAAAATACCTATATAATACCAGCTCTAAAATGTAAAACAAAAACACCAAAACCTGGCCATTTGTTTGTAAGCTTCCTCAGCTACTGCGAAGATATGGGGGTCCATGTCCCCCATGTTTTGCCCACTGTAGGCATTGATGATGTCGGCTTCATAGATGGGGAGGCTCTCATAGGGATTGATGGCAACCAGGACAATTCCTAGAGTGGACAGAAAGAACATTCAGCACATAATTGTGAAGAGAAAAAGTTAAATGCTATCCAATTCTCAGTTTTTAGTCAGTCCCCTTGAATTAAGAGTTTGCTGAACGTTCATTGGCTCCAAGTCTTTAGAGCTATGTCTCTAACATCTTCGCAAATATATTTAAAATGTTACCATATTTTTCTTTGCTACAGAATCTCAATTGAATTCAGGATTGGACTTTGACAGAGCCATTGCTCAACATAAAAATGATCTGATCTGTACCAGTCTATTGTAGCTCTGGCTGTATGCAAAACAGGTTTGATGTCAGGCTGAAAGGAGAAGAGGCTCAAGTCTTGCGATCTCTTAACAGCTTTCTTTCAACGTTACCCTGACTTTAACTCGTTCCATCACCATCATCTGGGCAGCTTCTTTATGCCTGCTGAAGAAGAGTATCCCCGTAACATGATGCTGCCTCCGCCACATTACATTGTAGGGGTTATATTATGTTTACAGTGTTTTGCATGTGGGCCAGAAGGTTATTTTTTTTTTTAGTTTCATCTGATCAGAGCAACCTCTGCCACATTCGTTGTGTTGCCAACATGACTTCTGGCAAACTGCAAATGTGACTGTATGCCTTTCTTCTCGACGCCCTCCTGTAATGCCCGGTTTTCTAGAGTGCACAATTATCAGTTGTCGCGTTGACAAATTCTCCCACATGAACTGTGGATCTCTTCAGCTTCTTCACAGTTACTGTGCGCCTCTCGGTAGCCTTTCCGATTTAAGTTCCACTTGCCCGGCCTCTCACCTAGTTGGGTGGCCATGCCTTGGTGGTGGGTGTGCGGTTGTCTCATACTCTCGCCATTTTTAAGACAGACTGAAGAGTGCTGAGTGGGATCTTCAAAGCTTTGGACCTAATACCAATTAACATTTTAATTCCACTTCTCAATTACACGCTACACGCTACTTTGTGTCTGTCAATCAGCTAAAAAAAAAAAAAAAAAAAAAAAAAAACATAAAATCTACACAAGGTTGTAATGTGACAAAATGTGGAAAAGTTGAAGAGATCTAAACACCGCGCTGCAAGGCGCTGCATCTACGTGTCAAATTACAAACCTAACCACTCTTGTCTTCCACACTAAACAGTTTAATAATTTCTTCCTTGAGTAGGAGCATTTGAAACCCTGTTGAAATGAGCTGACAAACCCTATGATTGCTATTAAAACAAATCTGTCTTACGTCTCTGCACATTGCCATGTAAGGGCCAACCTATAAAATAACCGGAACAAAGGTCTGCTCTGAGTTGGCTAGAGTGGACGCAACCTCTTTTAAAACCCACAAGTTAATATTTTGTTTACCTGCACGCAAGATTTCCATCAGCATCACGTACTGGTGTTTCTGATAAGGCAATGATATTTTTTTTAGGCTTCTGGCATTTAAAAAAAAAGCACAAAATACTGAATGCGCCTCGTCCTTAAAGTAAGGGTATTTAAAAATTCTGCGCTCCCTGTTATCAGTAATGTGTTAGTGTTGGGGGGGGGGGGTCCTTTAAAAGCGAGCCTGCATCATAATAATCAGCTTAATGTACTGCAGATTATGTCAGCACATGGAGTGAGTAAGACTCCAAAGTCTACGCTGACAGTGATAGTGCGAGTCAAAGGAGATGAAGCTCATTACCACAGTAGGTGTAAATCAGCTTGGAGTCGATAAAGCGCACTTTAAGGTTGTGTAGCACCGCTGGCTCATGGAGGTAGCTGAGGGCTGTGAGGTCATTCTCTCCCACCAGGATGTTGGGGTTTCTGAGTGGGGGCAGGTTTTTGGTTTTGGGGTCAATTTTGTGCTCCACAACCTAAACAAACACAAGGGGGGGGGGAGGATTTTAGAATAATCACAATCAGATGACAGCGACTTTCGTTTGCGAGAGCAAGGAGTACAAGGCACAAATACAGACACTGTGCAAGCAGAGAGTAAATTCTCTGTGCTTGGCCTGTTCATGTTCACTCAAGATAATGTTTGACCTTATTTCCATACCTGGTGTGCGTGCCCAGACTCGACACAATACCTTCAGGTAGCAGCAGTGCTGGAGGAAAACTTTTCAAAGCACACGGTTTGAGGCAGTTCACTTATTTTTGAAACCAGCGCACACAGTTAGAAGTATTCATAGCGGTAAATAGGAACACAGGCCCGACAACGCGCACAAATCATCACTGCCGTCACGAACAATCCATCACGCCGTCTGAATTTACCGGCCTCTGATTTGCCAGCGTTTGTGCAAAGAAATGTGTGCTTGGCGCTTTGGGAACACGGCAAAGCAATTTCCATCTCAGATGTTTCAGGGTGTGTCTCTGTGCGTGGTTTTCTGCCTGTCTCACCGTGCCATCCTCCAGCTGCAGGGACAGAGCCAAGTCCCCGGGAGTGTAATCTCTGAGGAGCTCTGCAGACTTCCACACTTCTGCTGCATCTGGGAGCCAAACCTGCGCATTCTGGATTTAAGTGGGGGGAGAAATAAGTAGAAGCGGGTCAGAGCAGCCCAACCTTTGCTCTTACAGTAGCACAGCTGGCTGGAAAAGCTTCATCATCACCAGCAGCAGCAGCCAAAGGTAACTGGCAGCAGACATGCGCAGAACGTGGATGGACCGTGAGGTTTATGTGGCAGAGTTACAGGAAATTGCTTATTCTGAACGCTAAGAACATATTCGGCTAGCCTAGCACTTAAAAGTTGCTATTTAACTTTTTTTCTTCTTCTTTTTTTTACCCCCTGACGAACTGACAAAGCCAGGTAGAGAGAAACCGTGGAGTGCCTTGTTATCAGACGCTGCCTACCTTGGAGTAAAGTTCAGAAGCTGCCATGTCTTTAAAGTTGCTTATAGCGTCTCCGGAGACATTTCCTGCCAGCTGGAAAAGGGCTTAAAACATTTGACCAACTCCTACATACAGAAACGGTGAAGTCTTCAGGTCTCCTCCTACACTCCACTCCACTCCACTCTACCGACTTCAGCTCCTGCCGCTACAGCTGTCACTCTGCTGCGCATGCCCCGACTCAGGTTCACAGCACGTGTCAATCGCGCCCCCTAGCGGTAAAAGGAACTGCTGGTTATTCTAAAGTATGGAAAGCAAGGACTGCCAAAAGTTGCATAACTCAGACACAACATTTCCTGTTCTCAAAATCACACTGCACGACTGGAACCTTTTCTAGAAACCATTCTCATTGTGGACTAAATCAGAATATTATTATAAAATATTGTATTAGAAAATGGTTTGGCAGGTGATGCTTATTTACCTTGTAACAAAAATATAAGGTTCCATTATGCTACTTGTCTTGCCTGACGTGGGCATAGATAATGTCAGCTTCAAACACTGGCAGGCTCATAGATACTGATGGCAAACAGGACAATTCCTTGAGTCAACAAGAATAACTTTAAGTTATTTATTGATGTTGTTTTATTGTGATATGTATGCACAGGCCTTCCTAGAGTCTTTAGTGTCATTATTATTATTAGTAGTAGTAGTAGTAGTAGTAGTAGTAGTAGTAGTAGTATCATTATTATTATTTTATTTTGGCATGCCACAGATTCTCAGTTGGATTTGGGTCTGGAGTTTAACTGGGGCACTTTAACACATGAAAATCTTTTTATCTACTTTTGGTACCCTGGTTCTACCCTGAACCAAATGTGAAATTTTGTAGCGGAAGGAGCCTTAAAATTACCCACCGGTTGAACATTTCCCCGCACTACACTCAAATAAGTTTTGATTTTAATCTTTTGGAGAATTCCTATTTTCTATCAAGTATAAATTGCACAACAGGAGTATTTGGTACTCTATTTGCAAACACGACATTCAAACCAAGGTTGCTCATGATGAATTCCAGTGTTTGTTGTCTTTTACATTCAAATACATTAATGAGATCCAAAAACCCTTATTTGGAGTTTTATTTTAATTAAATAAATGAAGTATTGCCCCCCCCCCCCCCTTTTTGCCATACAGGGAAGACCAGACCAAATGCTCTCATCAAAGTTATTTTTAGAGATTTAAAAAGGTTACGTTAGAAAGTTTTGCACTGGTTATGTTTTAGAGATACGTATTAAAACAAATAAAACAGAATTGCTTATCATTAACCAATTTTACATTTAAAATAGATAAGGCACGCAGCAGCTACTGCTGCTGCTGCTCCTCCGTTTATGTGTGGTTATCGATGTTCCTTTGGGACATCTACTGCATGCTTCCACTAGTTATGGCTTTACAACAGTAGGTTAGATGTCTTTTTCCCTGGCTCTGTTCAGTCCTGCAACAGACATACTGTGAACCCGAAGTTAATGAGGTTTGTTCAAAGTTTGGGGCAAACGCAACCTTTCAGTGGAGTTTTGGACTTTCACTCAGCGAGACAACTTGATTGTTGCAGTTTATTTAAAACTCTTCTAGGTATTGCTACATAGCTTGAAAGGACTTTACTTAGCTTTAATACCCACAATGAAACCATCAACCTGAGGTTAATCTCTATGGGTCGGATTTCAGTGCTTTTAACTGCATTTTCTATTGTCGCCATGGGCATTGATGGCTCGTGGTCACTGAAACAGAAACTGCTGCAGGTGGAGGAAGGGTCCCTTCAGCATCATTGGGCATTACTGATATAAACATAACTGCTTCATAACCCCCAGTAGGAATGCACATAACTAGTGGCCAGGGCAGAAAGAAAATCTGGGTCTGGGTCAAAAGACCCAAGTATGTTTAATCGTTTCTGACTCATTGGAGTCAGTTGAAATGCTTTCCTTCTTTCTTTTTATTCTTTCACATTTAATTTACTGTACAAAGGTTTTTGAGTAACACTTGTGTGACTAGCTTTGAACCTTTTTTTTTCTTTTACAAAACAAGCAATCAAAATATTACATAAAAGAGATACAGGGAACATAAAAACTGTTTATTGGGTGGAATATATTGCAACTTTCAAGTCAGTTCAATAAAATTTTATTTATATAGTGCCAATTCACAACACATGTCATCTTTACAAAGTCAAATTTAATCAAATCCTCCAGACAGATTGGTCAAAAAGTTTCCTATCTAAGGAAACCCAGCAGACTGCATCAAGTTCTGACAAGCAGCATTCACTCCTCCTGAAAGAGCGTGGAGCTACAGGGAGAGTCGTCTGCATTGTTGATGGCTTTGCAGCAATCCCTCATACCGAGCGTGCATGAAGCCACAGTGGAGAGGAAAACTGCCCTTTAACAGGGAGGAAAACCTCCATCAGAACCAGGCTCAGTGTGAAGGCAGAGTAGAGACACAATGTTAGAAGGTAATGTCAGATGATCTGCTCCCCTGGTTGGTGTCACAGCCAACAGCACGTCAGTACCGGTGTACCTACTATGAAGAGAAAAAAGACAAAATGAACATAAAGTTAAACAATGCAAATTGGAGAACAGTAGGAGAATTCAGCAGAGGGAGAGGAATAGACCCTGATGTCCTACAGCAGTCTAAGCAGCAGCATAACTACAGAGATAGCTCAGGATAACCTAAGCCACTCTAACAATAAGCTTTATCAAAATCACTTTAAGTTTTATTTATTTATATATATATATATATATATATATATATATATATATATATATATATATATATATATATATATATATATATAAATTAGGGTGGCCATGTATTTTTATTTACTGTGATGTAAAAGAGCATGTAACTTAAGTTTCTTTCTTCCTCCTGCCCCACTTTTACTTTTCTAAATTCTTTCTTTGTGCTCCCTGTCCATGTGTGTTTTCTCTCTTAGATGTGAGTCCTTGTGCGCAAAGATGTTTTTTTTTTCTGGTTGCCCGGTAGGTAGACTGAAAATAGTAGAAATAAAAAAAGATCGATTTTGCAAAAACTTTTCCAAACTGATTTATGTTTTTCTCTGTCGTTTTTAGAGTAAAAAAATGCATCCAGTGTAGTGCATCACTACGGCGTGGCAGTATGAAGCTTGTGGTCCACACGCCACTGTGAAATCCACAGATGGTGCCTCAGGGCTGAAAGTTGCCTGGACATGTTCATGATTCCTGGAGTTTCTCCTCAGCTCTTTACGCTGAACTCTCACCTGCGACTGCCCTGGGATCAGTCCGAACAGTGAGAACTACCCCACATTGGTGCATTGAGTGATGTGGTACCAGCTAGCCCGCCTCCCTCTCTATCACCATCAGAAAATGTTTACAGTAGTAACCAGCTAGTACCCCAGTACTCGGGCTCTGCTGCCATTTTATTTTCACACACAACCAGAATAAGTGGACAGTGGGTCAGAGAATGCTCACATTCAGCCAACAGGAAGTGCGTTGCATCTATCTGTAAACTGGCAACATTTCTTGTAGCTTTGCTTCAGTTTTTCCGCCAGGACAAACATTCAAATGTTCAGTAACATCTCTAATTTTATACTCGACTGTCAAATTGGACAACTGTTGTGATGGTTTTAAAATCTGAAAAGTGTGGCGTGCATTTATGTTAATCCCCCTTGAGACATTTGAGGAGTCACCATTCACTGAATTTACTGCTGTTCTCCATTACTTATACTGGATCAGGAGCATCTGTAAACATCCTTGCCACTGATTCTCAAGGTCTGGACTTTGACTAGGCCATTGTGCATGCTCCTGCCTGCTTTGATCTGAAGCTCTTCCAACATAGCTGTAGTTGCACATTTAAGATCACTGTCCAGCTGGAATGTGAACCCCAACCCCAGTCTAAAGTCCACCCAGCTTCCCTGTCTCTGCTGAAGAGGAGTACCCCCACAGTTTGATGCTGCTACCAGCACCACGCCTGATCATGAGAACAGTGTTTTCCGCCACATACCGTCTTGCATGGCTGCCAAAAGGTTCCATGTTGTTCTCATCTAACACGGGTTTGCAGTAGCTTCACACACAAATCTTTTGAGCTTGTTGTTCAAATATTAAAGCAGCCCTATAACATTTTTACCCAAATATATCCTCCTCTAAGTCCCTGTGATGGCAGTATAAAGTGTTTATGAGATGATTGAAGGGTCTTTCATCACCCCGACTCTGGCCAGAACACCACTCCAGTGGCGGACTCATGGCTATGTTCTCATGATAAGACGAACAGCTTTACTGCAGCCCAATGTAAGGCAATTGGCATAGCCACACACCCCTCCATGGGCGGTTCTAGCCAGTGCCCCCGTAGAACTGGTCAGGGCCACTGTACTGAAGACATAACACTGAATCAATTTCTTATATGCGCTGGATCAGAAATCGTAACTGGTTGGTCCAATTATTTTTTATCCTTTACATTTTGATTTTAATAATTTTAAAATGAATATTTTTCACTTTTAGCTTAAGCCCTAATGAGATAGCATAACAGTTTTCAGGGGTCTGCAAACTGTTCTAGAGACACAAGTGGCTCTTTGGCTCAACATATCAAATGATTACATTTTCCCCGTTTTTTCCTGGTTTAATTGTTTTTTTCTTAGGGGAACTTTGAGTAGCGCAGGGGAACCACCCCTGCGCTACTCAAAGGTGATTATAGAAACACTTTTACACTATTTACATTATATATTAACGTACAATACTACCCATCTCTTCAGACATTTAGTCCTGATATACGTCTTCCTGCTGCTTTGAGTAATAGTGCGCTGTAGCTGTGGGGTTCGGGGCATGCCAAGGGCAGTGCCATTTTTAAAAGGTCCTGTAGGATGGAGCACCACGTGAAAATGACTTAGTGCTGCTTTAAGGATACCACACATTAGCACTTATAAGATAAAGGTTTCCAGTCATTAACATAAGTATAATGACCCCTCTCCAGTCCACTAGGGGTCTCCATTTTCTTTTCTTTCAGGAAGCCTCCAGCCAGTTACAGTCCTGCTTGGTTTGGCCTCCGGATTAGATCTGGTTGGAGAAGGCAGTGGTGCGTGTGCACACTGCTCAATCTGGCTGTTGACAATTTTCAGATATCTACAATTTTGTAAAAAAAATAAATTTTGCAATAGATCTGCTAGTCTGTCTCCCATTTTATTGGTTCACAAGGCACCAAAAAATATGCAGATACTCAAAAAAATTTACTATTATTGTCCAAAAGTGTTGCAACCCTTCCTTCTTTGTTACACAGCAACAATTCAGCTAAAATAAGTCCAAAACTCAAAGGGAATGTAAGATATTATGCAAAACTATTTTATTTACAAAAACCAAATGGCACAGCATATCTGCACAGTAAACATACATGCACGCTCCAGACATGAGCTGGGAATTTCTTTCCTTGTCATCCAAAGTGAATCCAGTCAAACAGCAGAAAGACGTGTCAGGCAAGATTCTCACGGAGGGAGCAAATATTGCTCAAGAGGAACGACTGTTCATTACTTTAAGGCCATATTTCAGAGGTCAGGATGAGGTGGAGATCAGCAGCATGTCGTTGTTAACGGTATTATTAACAGGAGTTTAACGCAAACGAATACAAGCTAGTGAGCAGCACTTCAAAAGTGCAGAATAAAAGAGACCCACAGAACCAGAAAGGTACATATGACTTAAAGAAAAAAAAAGGAATAACAAAGCCTGAAGAGGTCACTATTTAAATTGGTTAAGTTTAGGAGCAGATCTCTAAAATACAAGTCCATTTCTCACAAACCTCTACGCAGACCCACCTTTCTCCATTCATAGTGCTGTTATTCTTAATTATAAATAGCCAGATCTCACTAGATTCCTATGCAATCATGTAAACACTACCCCTGCAGAAACTGACTGTTAATACATGGAAGCATGTTATCCTTTCAATGCAAACTTCAAAGCTAAATCCAGATTAGATTACAATTTTTGTTTGCCGAGCAGACAGTAAGTACTTGCTTAAGGTCTTCAACATTTTTTGTTACATTTTTGGACTTATGACAGTTGTCAACTGTTTATTTGGCTAATTTATGTAAATAGTGCTAAGACAATACACACATTAGGGGGGAAAAAAACAATGACTAAAAAGAGCAGGTAGATAGATCATGAGCGATGGAATGGTAGATAATGAGTGAACATAAAAGGCATCAAACGGCTAGCTTGCTGGCCACGATGGAGCTCTTTCTCTGAGGCAGGTCCTGGGGGGTCGGAATGTGGTCCCCTGTGATCTCCGTCTTCTCCGCTGGCGCTGACGGCAGCTGTTTGTTCTTCATCTTGGCCTTGGCCATGTTGTAGTCCCCAGAGTCAAAATACTTTTGCTGGACAAGACAAAAAATAAAAATAAAGAGACGGATTAAACTTCTATGCATAACAACCACCCCTCTAGTGTATTTTACAGACACTAGTTTTTTTTTGTTTTTTTTTTAAAACCTTTTAGCAGATATTGGGAATTGAAATAAAGTATTAACCTTGAACTTGATTTGTTGTTTGGTGTCATCTGCAGGTTCCACAAATACTAAAACTACATAATGCTGAAATGGAATATTAAAGCACAGTCCTTTTCTACAGGTTTTCAGATCTAGATGACAAAAACAAAACCCAGACTTTTCAAGTCTGCTGGGTATGGAACACCAAAGTGCTCAAAATGAAATAAATAAATAAAACATTATGAAATAATAGTCTATTTGAATAAGTAACAAATATTTAAAGTGACAATGAAATTGTGAAATAACTGAATGCTAATTAACTCATTATGATGAAATATTTTTCATTCTTTAAAAGTGTATAATAATAAAATGTATTTTACTTTAATATTTTTCACAATATAAATTATTGTTTAGGTATTTCTATCTAATTCAATCAGTTTTTTATTACAAAATGCCATTTTTAAAAGTCATCTTTTATTTCATAATGATACTTTTCAGCAGAATCACTCAGAGAAACAGGGCGGGGCGAGCATTATGATTGGCTGCTTCTTTACCCAGACCAAAGCAATCCAGTACAGAGGCTCAAATCAGGCCTGAAGCTCCTAATTCAGGGCTGCATGCTTTGAAAGACCCGGTCTTTCTGCAGCTCACTGACTTGAGAGCGCTTTCGTGTAAAAAATTAATTCAAGCCCACATCATTTTCCAAGTATTCAAATTCTCCAACTGCTGGCAGGTATGAAGCTTCGTAGAGGGGTTTGCCTCCAGGACGAGGCAGCTGTCTGTGAGACTGATTGCAGAAGTGGAAAGGCAATCACGGCTCCTTCAGGTAACTGGAGAACTTTCAAGTGAAGTCGCCAATAACAGAAAAAAAAAAAGACGAGAAGTTGCTTTTTTTGAAAATAAATGAATGGATGGAGCAGGGGGTCTGAAAAGTCGCTGGCAACAGCAGCGCTGAGACAGAGCGTCAGCAGCCTCAGAGAATGATAGGAGTGGGTGTGTCTGTGTTTTCCCTCTAGCAACTGCAATCTGCGGGAGCGAGCCAGCTGCATGAATGACATGATTTGTTTGTGTTCAATTGTGATCCGAACCTTTGTGATCACTGAGCGGGCCGGACCAGGCAAGGGGCCAGTCCACCCTCGACTGTATACGGTTATTTTTCCCTTTACATATTCATTATGGCTCACAATGATTACTCCTTGATTCATGCTGGTCAAGATGAATTACCATTTAAATTTGATATATAAGTCGCACCTGAATATGAGTCGCAGGATCCGCCAAACTATGAAAAAAAGTGTGCCTCATCGTCCAAAAAAAATACGGTAAATATTTCATAATGTTTTATTTATTTCATTTTGAGCACGTTGGTGGTCCATATATGGGAACCCTATAGCCTCCGTGAATTGATGCACCCGCCATTGCGATCACAGCTCCACTCCTCCATTTCCCAGACTGAATCCCATTTCCTCCCTTGGCTCTTATTCTCAATCCCTTGTTAAATAAGGGGAATTGGTCCCAGATGTTTCTGTGGCGTAGGGGGAAGGCTACCTTGGTCCTTAAAAACAGATTTTTCCAGAGCACACTTGGAAAGGAACAGGTAGGAGCACAATAATTTACCAGTGGTAAAAAGCAGGAAAGATAAAATGTTTCCAACTTAAAATATTTTGCTCTAACAGCACAACCATTAGAACGTACAGTCCTGAAAACTGGGTGAAAAAAAAAAAAAGATAGCAAAAACCATAGTATTTCTCTATATATCGATTTCAAATACAGATGCTGGTCATATTATTAGAATACCATGGAAAAAGTTAGTTTTTCAGTAATTCCATTCAAAAAGTGAAACTTGTATATTATAGTCACTCATTACACACAGACTGATATATTTCAAGTGTTTATTTCTTTCAATTTTGATGAGTATAACTGACAACTAATGAAAACCCCAAACTCAGTATCTCAGAAAACCAGAATATTATTTACAGCTAGAGTTTGTGATTTTTCCGCAAGACTGTCTTACCTGCTCTTCTGCTCCTCAGGGGGATCACATCTCTGTGACCACACTGGTCTTATTTCTTTCTACTCAGGCCTTGCTCTTCTTCTCATAAACATGAACGTGGTTTGCGTCTTGTGACTGTGAGTCTACGGTGGCAACAGCAGAGCTACTATAAACGGCTAACCGCTAAGCTAACCGGGTACATAAACGCTAGAAGTGCGCACGCGCAGCCAGCAAACGGAAACTCAGAAGGAACGAGCACGCACGCTGACGTTACGCGAGCGCGTCAGAATGATTGGCATGTGGGACAACCAGTAGATAAGCAGATAACCCTGGAACTTGAGGGACAGAGGGAGGTGAGAGCAGGAACAAAACTGACAAATCAACGCCCTTCAGACCTAACGGCAGAGATTGGTTAGAGTTTTTACAGGCCTGCAGCTCCCACAGAACGATTTTTTTAACTTCCTTTTTGTGAATACATAATGTATTGACTAATTTCAGAATGGAAGAACTGTTTTACCGAGTAAAACAAAAGTATTTATGAACAGGATTACCAACTATAGCTTTAAAGAAGCTATAAGTAATACTGACACCTTGTGGCTCAAATCAGTGCAACATCTTACCATTATCAACAATCTAATGTGCTGTTTTTAAAAACGGTATTGCAGCTGTTGTGAATTTTTACTTCTACAGGATAGGTATATAATGTATTTTGTTATTTTTATGGTCCACTTCTCTTACTGGCTTCCATGTTCAGCAAGCTGCTGCTCTTTTGCCAACATAAAATAACAAATGCGGCGCTCTGTTTTAGGAATTAGTCATCATCAAAATTCAAAGAAATAAACATCAGCCTGTGTGTAATGAATGCACATAGTATACAAGGTTCACTTTTTGAATGGAATCACTGAATAAATTATATATAAACGTTTTCATGATATTCTAATTGTATGACCAGCACCTGTATATGACAGCAGATTTGCTTTAACAGCAGTGCAGCCTTGGGATTATACTGTTGTTGTCCAATAGGTTTTTACATTGACTAAATATTTCTGTAGGATTACTACTCTGCATGTCACATCCACACATTATTTCACAAAAAATGGGATAACCGGTGTTGGATCAGCTTCTTGAAGGTGGGCTTGACTTCTCAGTGGAACATTTTTACTCCTATGTGAGTTAGCTGCCAAAGAAAAAGGGGATAACCAGGGGACATAGGGTTCAGCCCAAGTGCCCCACTGTAGAAAAAAAAAGGTTTTAAGGGATCAAAGCCTTGCTGCACAGAAGCAATTGGGTTTGTTCTAAAGATTAGACATGTAGAGTTGAGGGCTAATGGAGGAAATGGGATTCATACTAAGACGTTTGTAATGTATATAAGAAAAGCACCAGTGTCTGAGTCAGAAACGTACCCCTTTCTTGAGTCTGTTCCTGAGGAAGTCCGAACCCCCGGGCTTGGCTCCTATGTTGGGAAATCTGGCCTTCAGCTTGGCCTCTTCTGCCTTCTCCGGACTGATGACTTTGTCCTCCATTTCCTGTCAGCGTCAGGGCACAGCGTGTCGGTGACAACAGCCCCAACAAATTACAGACGACAACTGCAAAAAGCGGCTGCAACACATTTGATCAGACATGATGGCCCAGTGGGGCTTGCGCTCTACGGCAGAAAGGCAGCACCATGAGGTAAACACCTCGACTAGCCGATGCCTTCCCAGAGCTCCAATTTAAAAGTTAGCATCACCCGAGATAAAAGCTGACTCTGCTTAAGACGTCCGTTAAAGGTTTCCCATAACAACCCCGTAATAAGTGACAAATAAGTAAAGATAGAAAATATTTCTTGGAGTATAAGCGACGACGGAGCAATTAGTCCAAATTAGCTAGTTGCTAACTAGCTCGGTGTTTGCCGCCTGCTACGTTGTTTCCGTCTGAACGGTTGGTGAGCGGCGCTAATCGCCCTTAAGCTACGGATCACAGTTTAGCTTCACCTGCTGTTCCTCCAAAGTCCTCGCTCCTTCACCCTGATCCGTCATCTTCTGCAGCTAAGAGCGTGGATGTGTTCTCCAAACGGCGGCGGCTGTGTCCTGCCTGTCTGACTCTGAGCGGCACACCGACGTTCTAGAAGATGACAGGAAGCAGCAGCGCCAAGACAACGGCAACAGACCGAGTTAATCGATGCCAGAGATCCAGGATAGATAGATAGATAGATAGATAGATGCTTTGTGTGGCTTTGTGTAACCTGGTGCTCCTCCATAAGAAGACTATCTCAATACTTTTAGCAATCAACATAAAAAAATGTAAGTATAAATTGGTTGTTAAAATGCAGTAAAACAGATTAGATTTATACTATGTATACTTCTTATTTCTTGAACTGAAGTTTGTGACTTTTGTTGCTCTCTCTGCAATACATTAGTAAACTTCAGCTGAAGGTACAGCTAGGCCCAGATATATTTGGACAGTGACACAGGTTTTGTTATTTCAGCTGTTTATGAAACCAGATTCAGGGTACAATTATATATTCAATATGGACTTGAAGTGCAGACTCTCAGCTGTATTCACACCAAATTGGAGCAAGGGGTAGGAATTAGAGCTCTTTAATATGTAATATGTCCCTTTTTCAAGGGACCAAAACTAATTGGACATTTGACTCAGAAGACTGCAAAATAAATAAGGCTGCATGGGCTCTTCCATCATTAACCTGTCATTAATTAAGCAGCTTAAAGGTCTGGATGAATTCTGAAGTGTGTTGGGATACTTCCTGCTCAGATTCACCCAAAGGCAGCAAAGTTGATGGGACGGCGCTTCACAGTACAGATGAGCAATGATCCAAAACATACTGCAAAAGCAACCCAAGAGATTTTTTTTAAAGCAAAGAAGTGGAATATTCTGCAATGGCCGAGTCAATCACCAGATCTCAACCCAATCGAGCATGCATTTTATTTGCTCAAGGCAAAACTCAAGGCAGAAAGACCCACAAACAAGCACCAGCTGAAGACAACTGCAGTAAAGGCCTGTTAAAGCATCACAAAGGAGGAAACCCAGCGTTTGATGATGTCCATGGGTTCCAGGCTTCAGGCAGCCATTGCCTGCAAAGGATTCTCAACAAAATATTGAAAACTAACATTTTACTTAGGGTTATGTCTATTTGTCCAATTACTTTCGAGCCCTTGAAACGAGTGTTTAATCATATTTTTTTGTTCAACCCCTTGTATTAAACCTTGAAGTCTGTACTTGAGTTACATTGTAGTTGTTTCATTTCAAATCCAATGTGTTGACATGCAGAGCCCAAATCATGAAGGATTGTGTCACTGGGCAACATAGACTTAACTACACAGAAATGGAGGTCAATTAACCTAAGATGTAAGGGAAGAACATACAAACTTTGCAGAAATGCCCCAGCAGGGACTCAAATCTTGGGCTTTTTTGCTGTGAGGCAACAGGCCTAACAACTAATACCCAACGAAGCTGGTGTATATTTGTTCTTTATTCAGTGAAAGGCAACGCCCCTGCTGTTCCCATGATCTGTTTACGTTTAACAATACTCCTGCACACAGATGGAGATGGCCTTCACTCCAAAATGTTCTTGTTGCAAACAAAAGTTGAGAGGTTTATCTGTAAAATCCAAAAACCTAAACCAACCTGAAATCATCACAATAAGGAAGATAATTGGACAAATTCACCAAACGGTTGTGTTGAATTTATTGTTGGTAACCTTTTAACATTGATGCAAGACAACCTTCCACCACAAAAAGAACACATTCTTTAAAGTCAGTTCTGATAACCATTTATTTATAAAAAGAAAAAAAAAAAGAAAACATTAGGTTCACTGGTGATTATTTACTGTGTCTGAATAAAATGACCAATCAGCAGCCAGGTTTAAGCAAAGAAACCAAAGCCTGGGTTTTAAGTTAATTATCTTCATCCCCCATTTCCACATCTTCTTGTAACCTCTGCACCATTTTGTCTTCCAACTGTTTGGCTTTGCCTGCAAAAACAATGAAAATTTAAAAACACAGTTAAACCCGTTTGGTTTATAGATGTGCACCAAAATTGAAAAAATAAATAAAAATAAAGCACCCCTCTCCTTCCTGAAAAGAAACCAATGTTTTACCTGCATGTGGAGCTTTGATGAGGTGGATATTCTTCTTCACTTCGTTGATGGCCTCTGCTTTCTCCAGCTGTTTGCCCTTCTTAAATCTGCAAAAAGGAAACAAAAATATACACAAGCAAACATTTAGAAGCATAAAAAAACCCGTAGCTGTAACAAGAAAAACTATTTGAATCAAAAAGCTTTAGAGAGTCAACCTCTCACCTGTTCATGATAAATGCTGCCTGTCGTTTCACTTTAATTTCCTCCACCTTTTTCATTGCCTCCACTGAGGAAGTAATAAAACAGCAAAATGCAATTAGCCCGACCTCGTAACAATAATAAAAAATAGATTTTTCAAAGTGTAAACATCTGCATTTAAAAACATTACCAGTCTTGTCCCACAGTTCCCTCTTATATTTCACAGGAATATTTCTGCGTTTTTCAAACTCCAAAGAGTTGTCCTGAAAAAAGGAAATTCAAAACATGTTAAAGAAGAACAGGATTACCAGATATCTTTAATTTCGGCAATAAAAAACAGCAACAAATAATTCAACCAGATGAGCATCTTACCACAGTCAACTCTTTCCCTGCAGCCTTTCTGAAAGCTTTGGTCCATCTGGTCTTTCTTGGGTTACGCTTCTTCTTGAAGTTCTTGTGGCATTTTGATTTGCAGAATCTGAATGTCTTTTTTTTTTTTTAAAGAGAGAGAAAAAGAGAGACGGCAATTAAAATGAAATCTTACTGAATAAATTGGGTTTATATTGACCTGAAGGCCAATATGAAAACAGGATGCTCTTATGTAAAAACAGCAAGAAACACAAATCTAATCCCAGGAATCGAGGTCCCCATTAGGAGATTCTTCACAGATCGCTGCTGAGTGACTTGGTCAGCCACAAACTGTGCAGCCAATTTCCGTCGAAACCCTAATCATTCATTACGTTAAAAGCAAACCAGTCGTTTTTGAAGCAGGGAACAACTTGTTGCCAATACCTTTGCACACAATTAACTGTAACCGCAATGAAACAAATGAGTAATATCAAAACAGTTCTGAAGTCCTTACACTGGCTCCTTACAGAGAACAGACTTTAAAATCCTTCTGTTAGTCTATAAATCCCTAAATGGCTTAGCACCTAAATACATCACAGACTTGTTATCAGCGTATAAACCCTCCAGACCACTAAGGTCTTCTGGCTCCAGCCTGCTCTGCATACCTAGAACCAGAACTAAACACGGAGAAGCAGCATTTAGTTCCTATGCTCCACTTATCTGGAACAAACTTCCAGAAAACTGTAAAAGTGTGGAAAGCCTGAGTTCCTTCAAATCAAGATTAAAAACAAATTTGATTAGGATTGCCTTCGACTGTTCTAGTTAAATAGTTCTACTCAAACATCACTAGTTCAACTTTTTTAGTCCAACTGTTTTTAATGTTTGCTCTTAGTTTCTATTCTCCCATGTTTTATTTTGTTTCTACACTTTATTCCAACTTGCTTTTATTCTGTTTTATTTTCCTATATTTTAATTACGTAAAGCACTTTGCGTTGTCTTTGTACTGAAATGTGCTATACAAATAAATTTGTCTTGCTTTGCCTTTTACGCCACTGTAGTTAATTCTGTATTGCTAATAAATATACAAGCTTGATATGACATATCAAGGCCAACAAATAATTATTTTTCTTCCTTCTTTTTATCTA
The DNA here is from genome assembly GCA_037039145.1 of Fundulus diaphanus. Lineage (NCBI taxonomy): Eukaryota > Metazoa > Chordata > Actinopteri > Cyprinodontiformes > Fundulidae > Fundulus > Fundulus diaphanus. The sequence goes on from CM073134.1 coordinate 30,239,369, forward strand.
ATTTTACTTTGCAAAAATCTAATTTATAAAATGAGACATTGATTCTTGCCTATCTCTGCCTATCCATTTGAAGAATACGGTTGTCAGCGAAGGTCTGTGGTTTTACTTTAGTGCCTCTAGTGGCGTATCAAAGTATTACAAGAACAGTTTAAAAAAAATAAGCCTTTCAAAAAAAAAAAAAAAGGCCCATTGTCTTTGAGGGCAGAACGAAAAAAAAAAAACTGAAATGTTTTACTTTAGAATTAGTTTTCTCACTTGCCTTTCAGGGCCTCCGTAGGAACGTCATTGGTTAGACAGGAGGAATATATATATATATATATATATATATATATATATATATATATATATATATATATATATATATATATATATATATAAAATAAAAAAATCTCAAAAGTATAAAAACCACTGTATATTTGTTAAGTCAAAGCGACATACAAATTAGGACATTTCAACAATCTTTATTGATTTATTGAGACATAAATCCTGTCCAGGTCCACTAAGAAAATAAATCTGAGCCAGATAAAATGTGTATATAAAAAAAAAACTATATCCTGTGGATGTAAGACTAAACGATAAAAATAAATAAAAAAAGCTGCTTCAGCAAAAATGTGAATTTAAGGGTGAAGAGACTTCCCCTACAGGCTTAATGTTTGCTTCCTTTAAATGAATCAATTAGTTCCCCTGGCCACTGGGTTCATGAGCGACAGTCCAGAGTGATTCTCACTGTACTGGCGAAAGCCGGGCAACGTGAATAAATTAAATTATTTTACTGCAGTGTTAATACAGTGACGGACTGGGACTGCCGGGGTTTTGCCTGCTGGGACGGTGGTTCAGCCAAAAAAAAAAATCCTGCAGACTGTAACTGATACATATCTATAAGAACTGAACGAAAGTCTGGTTGCCTCTGATTTAAGCCTGTTTGCTAATATTTTCAACCCAGCAGTTGAAAAGAGGGCCAGTCTGTAACTCCCAGGCCACTTTTTCTCCTCAGCACAGCACTGAGTACTGTAATACTCTTAACTTTTGCTATACTGATCGCAAGTATAACTGAGCTAGAGCTTAATTTTCAGGTGTGTAATTGATCAAAAATTGCGATAATTATCTCAGTTTTAGAGGAAAGGAGAATAATTTAGGTTTGCATGCACTTTAATTACATGAACTTCAGTGTTATTACAGTACTGTCATGTTTTCACTTTTGTATTCTATAGTAATAATAAATTGTTATATATTGTTCAAAAATATTAATGCACACACTGGTAAACTATGTCTGCTCAAATGGACAAAGTTTAAACAAAAATCTAAAATGTAATGATGAAAGTTGTATACTACTTTTTACAACAACAAAAAAATACATTTGAAAAATTACATTTGACCTTTTTCTTTTAATTATAAAATTAAAAGAAAAGATTACAGTTATTAGGGTACATACACAAACTTATATCAGCATTTCCAGAAGCACCAAGGTCATTCCATAAGTATTGGTGATACAGTTGAAGCCACTCATTACAATGTAAGAATCAATCAATCAATGCAGGGATATACCAGAATATGTTTACAAATATTACTAACCTATCTATGAAAATAACACAAATGTCAACTAATCATACGATACTACTAAGCGATGAAATGACAATCGTGAATGATTATTAATTTGTGAAGGCTTTCATTTACATAATATACAACAGTGTTAAAACCAACATCAATATACGGTAAACTATTAAAAACACCGATGTATTTATTTTTATTCCTGATAATGTTTCAACTCCTGCTCCGAACACTAGAGGGCGCACTCACACCGTCGCAACACAAACGAGGCCCGCAGCTCCAGTCGTAACAACGTTACATTATTAATATATTAATCACAAACTATAGATCCCGCTTTTAGAATCACCCTCAAAGCTGTCCGATCTTTATCTAAGTGACTGATCGTTAACATACACATCGCTTCTGTTTTTGCTGGGTTGGTTTCCACGTGAGCGACCGAGGCACGTTCTCATCCAGCTAACTGCCCCACGAGCTCAAAATATTGACTTTTACCACAATAACCGAACTGTTCGGGCAGGAAAACGGAACCATACCTTGCAGTCGTTCCTTACGAACATGACTCCATGTCCGGGATAAACTGGTCCCGAACAGAAATAGCACTTTTCGATGCGCATTTCGGCACCGAAGGAGCTGCGTGTAGCAGCTAAACAAAACAAGACCGAACCGTGGTTTCCTTCTTCCTCTTGTTCCGGAACGGCAGCAGCCACCGCCTCTGTTCAAAATCTGCTGCCCCCTGCTGGTTTACACTCGGAAGCCTTAACCGCTATCTGTCATGACGTTTTTGGGAATTTGAATGCATAAATTTTGCATTTTCATAGTAGTTTAAAAAAAACACACACACTGGAATTAAATTAAATTATATTAAAACGATGTAAATTTTGCTATTTTGAATCATTAGATGATAAAGTTTGAAATGAAAGGGTGTTTAAACATTTTTGGGGATTTTCTGGATTAAAAATAATATTCAGTTGGAAACTTGATGTTCATCATAAAGCAATAAGTACAGAGTAAGATTTCTATTGGAGCTTTGAAGAAACAAACACACAGCATTACTAAAACCAAAAGACGAGAAGTATTTCAAATTCTGAAAACATTAACATAAGTAGCTTGGAGTAAATAACAACGTTAAAAATACATTGAATGCATTTTCTTAAAATGTCTTGTTTTGGTCGACCCATATCCTTTTTGAGCATCTAATGTAGAACAGATTACTAGATCAATGTGTGCTTCTGTGCTTTTTTGTCTCTCTGTCTCTGCTCTGTCTTCTCTAACCTCAGTCGGTCGAGGCAGATGACCGTTCATACTGAGCCCGGTTCTGCTGGAGGTTTTCCTTCCCGTTAATGGGGAGTTTTTCTTTCCGCTGTCGCTTCATGCTTGCTCAGTATGAGGGATTGCTGCAAAGCCATGGACAATGCAGACGACTCTCCCTGTAGCTCTACGCTTCTCCAGGAGTGAATGCTGCTTGTCGGGACTTTGAAGCAATCAACTGGTTCCCTTATATAGGACATTTTTGACCAATCTGTATAATATGATTGAATTTGACTTTGTAAAGTGCCTTGAGATGACATGTTTCATGAATTGGCGCTATATAAATAAAATTGAATTGAATTGAATAGTGCATGGTTTTTTTTGTTTGTTTTTGTTTGAGTCAACTACATGAAATGAGCAAAATGTGTAGAAAATTTTAGTTCAGTTCAATTTTCATTATTAAAATCCACGTTGGTCTCTCTGGGGCCATTTAAACTTATTTTAGGAAAAATAGAGAAATCTTCCTATAAAACTTGCTTTTGTTTTTAGGTCATATTTTTAATGTGTTTAATTTGAGTAAAAAAAATGCATTATTTGGTTTCATCTATAATGTTAATGTCTGTATTATTTATTTATTGATTGATTTTGTTCTATCAAAACACATCTGTCTTATAAATGAAATTTTGGATATCAATGACACAACCTGTATAAATAATGATTAAAGAAAAAATAAAAATAAAAACATGCACCTACATTGTAGACAAGTGGGTAAAGTTGGGCATCTGAGAATAGTTTGAACAGCTGATCTCTATCATTTCTACTTCTATAATTAAATATTTCCTAAGAAAACCTAAAAGCTAATTTACCTTGTGTAAACATCAATATCTCCATAAATATCAGGTAGAAAAAAATAAAATGCACTGCAAATGTCACCTGGATTTTTAATCATTTTGAAGACCACATCGTCAATAGGTTTTTCCATCAGAGAGCCGTGTCTTATTAAATCCTCCTCTCCCTGGGAGGAGCAGTGTGGAGCTCTTATAGACAAATAAGCGTTTCTAATTGAGATCATCAAGTCAAATTTAGTCATTCAACTCATACTTTTAAACTTTGCTTTCATGTTCAAAAGAAGAAAACACAAATCATCTTTTTCTCAAGAACAATTTTATTATCTAATCTTATCAGTTTGAGTATCAAAAAAGCTGGTTGCAACAGTTCAACACCATAAAATAATCTATTTTGTTGCTCACTTTGGTGGAGAAGATGCATTCTGGTACTCAAAAAAAAAAAAAAAAAAAAAATCAGAAAACTTAAATAACAGTTCAATCTACATTCTATGTCTAAATTCAGAACCTGTTGGCTTCATCATAAACTTTCAGTCTTAGCAATGTTACAGCAGTCATCTCACAGCCTTAACTAAAACTGAAAGAAGACATTCTGGAAAAGTGTCAGAATAAATGTTTTTGGTTCGCAACATTGTGCTAAAGAAATACAATCTAAATCTGAATTTCCCCAAAGGAACCTAAGAATCAATTGGGTTAAAAATTCAAGGCGGTTAAAAAGACACCAGAACACTTTCTGACATCTCGAGCTTAAAAAAAAAAAAAAAAAAACTGTGTGAAAAAGAAAGCCTTTCTAGAAACCAAAGTCTGCGGAAATCATTTCATCTTTGAATACAAACCCAGTACACAATGTAAATGAAAACCAAAGAAATTCACTAAATGAACAGAGACTTAAAGATCCTTTGGTTAGGATTATTTTGTATTACAAAGATAGAAAAAATCTGATTATGTTGCTCTTCGCTCAGAGGGTTTCCATTATGATAGTCAGAATCCTTTACTGTCACACCTGGACAGGAAACACAAAGGACAGAAGCCAAGTCTTCATCCTTACGATAAACTTAATGAATGATGACAAATTACTCTCTCAGTATAGAATAATTACAAACCGATTACCACTGGCAGGACACACTGAATCTTTGGTCTTGCGCGTATACTTTTCAGCAGGCCGTACCAAGGATCAACTGTAGAAAACAAGCTGTAACCCATCTGAGGAAGCAGAACAACTCTTTGGATAATAGCATCGGCGTCACCTCTGCATTTAGCAATGGTTTCAGAAGGCAAATGGAGCACAAGGCTTGTGCTAAAGCTTTCACCAGAATAAAGCACGATAAACAGTTACACAGAGAACCCAGCATCATTCAAAGGAAAATGTACATCTCCGGTAAGAACAATATTTTGGCAAATTACACCCTAAAAGGACATCTGCTTTATTTTTGGTTGCCTTTTAGTTTCTATTGTAACTCTTTGGGTGCAGATTTTGTCTTTTTTTTTTCTTTTCTCCTTTTCTTTGGATCTAACCATCTATAGCATGTAAAGCCCTTTCTTTTTTTTTTTTTTAAGGCCATGTTAAAGCTTTGAATCAGTGCACTGAAAATGCCAAACAATACTGTTGGATAAAGCTAAAATTAGTTCGACAAAATGTAATGCACTTTTCATCTTTACGGCAAAGAACAACAATAAGGAGCGAAATAACTTTCAGCCGCGTGGGCAGAAATGGAACGTAATGCTCAGGAAAAAAAAAAAAAGTTGACATGAACAAGGAAATGAAGCGTTTTCAATTTCTCCCCTGAGTCTGAGGTAATACTGCAGAAGACGTGGTAAAAAGAGGTAGTAATGTATATAAAAACAGTACGCTGAGGTAGATCATTCATCAAAAAGGGGCTCCACTAAATCCTCCATTCTAGTAGACGAGCAAATATTAGAGATGCATCAAGAAATCGGCTGGTGACCGGTATTGGGCGAGTTTCCGTGTCGACTGGTCCTGGTCGATATTGTTCCCTCAGTTCTGCTACCGGCAGGTCAAAGCTTCACAAAAACCGGAAATCCTGATCGGTGCATCTCTAATAAATATAATAAAAATGTATCCCGTCAATTCTGACATTCTTCTTAAACATTCATCGTGGGTGAGCTTGGGTGAGGACAGACAATACCAAACACACAAACAGGTAGAAAGTTGCGTAAAAAAAAAAAGCGAAAGAAGTGTTTTAACGACATTCATACAAAATCCTGAGGGTACGTCCGAAGCGAATGCACATTTCTTCCGTTCCAGCAGCTGGTTCCTGGTGGCCCCTCTCTATCACAAAATACTCTAGGGTCTCTTCTCAGGAAGCGAATGAGGTAGAAGCGGCGTCGCTTTGGCCGGTGGCGGTGTCAGGAGCAGGCTGCTTGGGGATGAGCGTTACCGGAGGCACTGGTGAGAAGGGAAGCTTCGGGAACTGAGCGAGGGAAGGGCATCCCGTCCGGTTCCGCTTTAACAGACGGCTTAAGACTCGGGCCAGCGGCGCCGCCATCTGACTCGAAACGAGCGGTTCTTGAACTTTGGCAGGTTGACGGGTTGCTCATCTCTTCATTGCTCTCCTCGTTGGAGTAGTGCCCGGAGTCGCCAGTTTCCTGGCTGCCTTCACTGCTTTGAGAGCTCTCCACGTGAAGCGGTCCGTAGATGATCTCCCGAGACGAAAGGGGCAGCGGGGCTGAGCCCAGGTGCTCGTCATACCTCAGGACGGTCTGGCCGGTCTCGTACAAACAGGCTCTTGTCTCAGCCTAATGAAAGAAATGAAGCTATAATAGTGAGAAACCCGATGAACGGAAGGCTGAATGTTGGGATGATGTTGCTCCACTCACATCATTTGCAGGTAGATTGCTCATCTCTTTCTGGAAAATCAGCCACTTCTTGCTTTGAGTCTTGTTCCTGACTGGACCGCAACTATTTGTGACAGCATCATTTCCACCCTGAGAAAAAACACGAGTGTAAACAGTTTTTAAACCTGAATGTCAGCAGCGGGAAGTATTTAAAAGCGTATTCATTTTGTCCTGTTTCCTTTACCGCAGGATCCTTGAACTGGTTGCTGATCGCAGGTAAGAGAGCCTCAACATTCTCCAGGTGGTAGCTACCGGGCAGGGGCCTGCCAGGATGGGGACCTTCAGAAGCTCTGACAGCAATGACTTTGGGACCTGCTGATTTTCTGATAAAAAAATTATAAATGATAAAAAAATAAAAAAAACAGATGTAAATGTCGTCGCCTAACATGAATGCGGGTTTATTTTTAGTGCTTTTAAATAAACCTAATCCTATACCTCGGTCTGCCCTTGCTGATGAGGATTAAGGCACACATGGCAATACAGGTTAAGGCAATGCTCACGCCGACCATTATCCCCGTCATAGACCTCTGGTCAATGTGGTAGAGGCCGTCAGAGAACACTGGAAGGTAAAACACGGCATTACAGGTGGAACATCGGGAGCCGGATGAAATCAATTCAAACCCAGCTGAGAAATCATACTACTGAGACAACGGTGATAAAGGGGTGATGCAGAAGTGCGACGTAAAGAAGTGTGTTCTGCTGTGCTGTGTGGCTTCACGAGGCTGACCTGTGGTGACCGGAAAGCCGTCCGAGTGCCTGGGGTTCTTGCTGCGGTGGACGTGTCCATGCTTCGGCACCAGCTCCACGATACTGGAGAAAGGTCCGTCGCCTACTTTGTTGGAGGCACAAATCTTCACCAGGTAGACATTTCCTGGCTCCAGCTTCTCTAATAAGGCCATCGTATGAGTTCCTGCGATCACAAGACAAAGATAAGACGTTGGATTAAATCATCACTTCAAGCCTGTTCTTGTTTTGTTTTTTTAAATTTCCCTTTTAAAGGCCAATACAATGTTTTAATTATTGTGTCATTATTTTATGTAACTGAGGTGTCTCTTGTTAATGAGACCGCCAGTCTCAGTGTGATTACCTATCTCAGTAACAGTGAATTACATAAATAAATGTGAGAGCAGTAAACTCAATATCTGTTTAATTTCAACCGTGCCTTGCATTGTATAAATTATTAGCAAAATTTCATCTGCAACAGCATAAGTCATCGTAAACTACACAAACATGAACCCAGATTGATCTTTTCACCAAAAGGATTCTGTGTCTGCCGATTCAGTTTACTGCTACAATCCCACAGAGTTTTGTCTAAAATGGGCCCGTATTTCTAACGAATCATGGTGCCTTATACTCTAATTTAACAGTCAGCATAAAGCGCATTTCAAGAAATTTACCCTTTGTTTGAGGAGGAACCCGCCTGTAGTTTTTTGTGGCTTAAAAGATCAATCTTACCTTTATCTGAACAAAGCCCATGGTTCCTGGTAAAGTCCCAGAAGTGTTTAAATAACCGTGAATGTTAAGTTGGTGATGAAAGGAGAGAAAAGTCTTTGTACTGGGATGTCTCCCTAACAATCTATCTGGAAGTACATAGCGTCTAATGCCTGTTATGGAGGCTTGGTGAGTGAAAGATATAACTCTCTAAGGCGGTTCTTTCACTGTGAAATTCGTGGACAAAACTAAAATCCCTTTATAATCCCGCTCACTGTGCGTGGGCTCATGATAAATACAGCATGTCTGTTTGTCCAACCTAGTGGCTGGATAATATTTATACCTTAGAGAAACAGAAAATCATGGATTACTAATTAGAAGTTCAGAGAAACATACAAAGCCAGACAGGTTTATAGATTTTAGTTTCTTCAAAGGGATTGTTATTCAATTCAATTCAATTCAATTTTATTTATATAGCGCCAATTCATGAAACATGTCATCTCGAGGCACTTTACAAAGTCAAATTCAATCATATTATACAGATTGGTCAAAAATGTCCTATATAAGGGAACCAGCTGATTGCTTCAAAGTCCCGACAAGCAGCATTCACTCCTGGGGAATTACTGGTTATTGAAACCAGTAATTGTGTCAACACGATTCTGTTAAAAATAGTTTTTTTACATGGGATTTTTTCATTTCCTTGCAGTATAAATGTAAATTTTCCAGTTTGGGATTACACTACTCTCGCAAAACATTAAATTACTTTAAGTTTTTTACACATCTTTTCAAGGAGCGATGTTAATTGTGGAGGTTGCTGTTGGTATACATGTTTTTTTTAAGATACATTTTCAAAATATCTAGATTATTTGTGTCATTTTGTGATTTTAATCAACTATTGCTAATAATTAATTACTCATTCAACATGATAACGAAGTTGTTTTGCCCAGATTTAGCATCTGACCTGCTAAAAAGACCTACTCACCCTCTCTCTGTATCCTTTGCCAGTGTCCAGCCATCCAAGCTTGCTGTGAAGCGTACAGGATGGTGTAGTGCGTCACCACCAAGTTAGGCTCAGTGGGCTCCCTCCAGGACACCAGAGCTGTGTCATCCTCAATCAGAGTTACTCGCACTCCTGCGGGCGGGTGGCTAGGCGCTGCACAGAGAGCATTAATGGTCCTTATAACGTTTCATTTCTAAGGAATCTAGCAAAAACTAAAAAACAAAAAGGCAGCGCTGTGAGAGAAATGACGCTGCGTGTATATTGCCCAGTTAATCACCTGCTGGCCGAGTCCGGTGGTGCACGACCGAACTCCAGGAACTAGACATCTGATCCACATGGAGACGCACCACAAACTCATACTGAGTGTTTGGAATCAGATCCTGAACCGTAACACTCTGCTTGGTGCTGTGAAGAGATCATCAGGCAGGCGGTCATCCTCAACCATTACCAATGACATTTTAGGGAAGTATGAGGCGTATTTCTTCCGCCGGAGGAGAAGCCCCAGCTTCCTGAGAGGCTTACGTTTGGATGTAGAGGATAGCGGAGACGTTATGCGTGCCCACAGGGGTACAGCGCACTGTGTAGCTAACGGCCTTTCCAGAGGAGAAAGCCGGGCGACTCCAGCGCAGGGTCGCCGCAGATGAATTGCTGGTCAAGACGGTGACTTGATGTGGAGGGGGAGGAGCTGCAGCCAGCTGGTCTCTGGCCGCTGAGTGATTGAAACAGACACCGCATTTAGGAGAAATAAAATAAAAATGAGCAGAAGATTCAGAGTTGTCTGGTTAGACGTAAACTCTAAACAGATGTACTCACACAGACATCCTGGAGTGCTAATTGTTTGGTCTGTCTGATAACCATCTCCAACTTTGCTGATAGCCAGAATCTTGAAGTGGTATTTTCTCCTTGGATCTGGAAAACAAGTATATAGCTAAATCTATCTAAGTATGTAAAAGCCCAATATTGCCAAGACAACCACAACGGAGCCTTTGTGTAAAAATGTGAAAGCCCATCGCAGACAAAAGTTAAGAGACAAATCACTAACAAACATAACGGGGCCATTTAGAAAAAGACTGACACGCAAAAATGAAGCGGCAGGAGTGGGAGGCTGCGTGATTTAGCAGGTCATTAAGTGGCCATGTTTGGACAATACATGGCCTCCTTTGTTACCCCGAGTTCCTATTTGTCATCTGCAGCTCGTTTTTCAGAGCATGAGAAAGACCCGTGAGCTAAAAGCTCTAGCAAGGGCAGCTCTCTTGCCTAGAAACACAGTTTGTTACCCAGATTCCAATTTTTTAAACTAAAGCATAGACTTTTAGAAGAAAAGCAATAGGTGAACACCTACAACCATAAAAGATATGAGATCCACAATAGTAGAGGAGGCATACGTAAAGATAAACAGGCATGGGCCTGAGAGCATTTCATAGAAAACGTGTTTCAACTTGAAAAGCTACCGTCACCCCAGGCCTTAAATCTGGATGCTTTAAAGAGCGTTAGGTTTGTTTTATGCCTCTAGTGTGAGAGGTCAGCCGTACGGTATTGACCAATGACAGCAGTGTGTCCAGGCCTGTTTTGGGGGCTGGGCTGTGGGCAGTGTTCAGCTGCTGGGATCCTAGGCCCATGGGACTTTAGGGGGGTTTTACTGGGGTCACCGAGCCAGGCCAACCCAGAACAGAAGGAATCTGGGAGCAGGGCTGTGGGATAGGTGGTGGGCCCCTTTTGTTTCCTTCGCTCCCGTTCTCCCCCCACGCCTGCCTCTGGCCTTGTATTAGAGCCTTAAACTTGGAGAGACACTAGACGTTGTATCAGCAGATTTATTAAATATGAAACAAGAGAAATGTAGCAGGGTGAATGTTGAGCAAAAAATCATTGAAAGCTTTCTCCAATTTAAAAGAAAGGAAATAAAAAAAAAATCTACTGATCTGATATGACATGAGCACTATACCCTGATTCTTTGGGGGGAAAAAACTGCTTTTTATGCCTCATATTTTTCTCAGTACGGTTCTGGTCAATACTGCATATGGAGTAGCTTCTGGTTATTTACATGAACAGCACAGATGACCAGTTGGGTCAGGGAGCTAAATCCAAGACTGCTGTCTGATGGTTGGAGGTCAGATGCTCCGTCCGGCTCTGGTCCGTCCCAGAGGTCTTTGTTTGTGTGCACTAGGGTCCAGCTAAAGGGAGGTACAGGTCCTCTCAGAGCAGATCTGGTCCAGGACACAACACAATGGCTGTGCATAATTAAGCAAGCTTTGGGATGGGAATCGGTGGTGGAAGGGACATCTGGTTACTGACCTCTAACCCTGCAAGCCTGTTTCACACAACACTAAGAGTGGAGGAAGACTACCGGTTAGACAAGAGAGGTCAGTCCATATTGATCAGGACAGAGGCTGGAAATGCAAATGCAGCCTCCAACTGCCCACTGAATCAAATTAGGTCATGCAAAAAAGAGTGAAAACACATCAGTCACTCCGCATCTAATTGACAGAGATCCAAAAAAAAAAAAAAAAAAAAGCTGTGAAATACAACCTATTGCACTACTCACCGAGGCCACCAATGGTGTAGGCGTAGGTCTGAGCCTGCAGAAGGATGCTCGGCTGCTCTGGTTGGCCCTCCTCATGGTAACACAGCCGGAAACCCAGAACAGCCACAGAATCTGGGGCGGTCTGCCAACGGGCCCTGACGGAGGTGCAGTTCAGTGCCTCAAGCTGCAAAACAGGGGCTGAAGGCACTAAGAGGGGACAGACACAACAGATATGAGGCCAGTTGTAGAGTTTAAGTGCAAAGAAAAACACTAACGAGACTGGGAATGAGCAAAAGTGCAGCTGCATTAAATTCAGTCGAACAAATCTGCCGTGTGAACCATAGAAATTGATATGTTAATAAGCAAAAAACACAAGTGAAGCCTTTATTTTTAAACCAAAATCATATCCTTTCTGTGGTACTTTGCTTCACGAACTATAACTATCACCAAGTTTTTAAAGCTCAAATCTTTGGAGGACAATAAGAAAACCTCCCCCATCCCAGCAGGCCACTCCCATTCACAGAGATCTAAGGCCCTCTTATTATGATCCGTGACAGGGGCCACTCTAACATCCCTGACAGCGAGGGCCAAAGGTTTGTGGGGAACCAGCACAAAAAGTGTGGGACAATGCTACAAGAGCAAACTCTAATCATATGCCAAACGCCAGGCAGGAGTAAACCTCCTGTAATTCCAAGACCAATGAAGCAGAAACATCACAAAAGCAAAAAATAAAGCAAGCTTTGCATAAAATGTCTCGCTTTGAGTTCAAGAATTGAATATTGAATGTTTTATCATGTATGAGGAAAAGTAAAACTACGCTCTAAAGCCACAGAAGGTCATCCTACCCCAATATTCTACTTCCCTAAAACCAAGGCAACGTTTTGCTTCGTGTTTTGGCGGCTTCACCTCTGCCGCTGGAGATCTTCGATGTACGGTGCGAGGTCCACGCTGAGGGCTCGCACCAACCCACGCGCGTGGCTGCGGCAATTCGGAGCAGGTAGATGGTGTCAGGCTGCAGCCCCTTCAGCAGATATTGGGTGCCGTTTTGTGGTAGCTCCACGCTGATGACGGTGTCGTCTACAGCCGTGCGATAGGAGAGTCTGTAGGCCAACACTCGCCCGCGGCTGATCTTAGTAGGCAGGGGCTGCCAGGTCACCTGGATCTCCGTTGAGCTGTGGCTGGTCAGAGTGAGCTCCGGAGTACGCAGAGGTACTGCAGAAACGATGGACGACAGGTTGAGGTGCGTCCGACTGCAACGCCACCGCCACCTAGCCTAACAGATGCAGCGATTTTGCTGCTAAAAGTGCCGAAGGTGCTCACCGTCTTCCAGCGTGTGTTGACTGACTTGGTCGGACATACGACTGGCTCCCATCGGCATATAAGCCACGACGTAAAAGCTGTAGTTTCGAGCTGGCTCCAGGTCGTCGATGATGTAGCTGGTCGTGTCGTTGCCAATAACGACCTGATATTCTTCGTTGTTCAGACCTGAATTGCAATAAATTGTGCAGTACGTGAGCAATTAGGTTGAACTTGTGAGCTATAGCTTAAAAAAAAAAGACAACATTTCCATCAAAGACTCACGGGCATACTTCACGGACTGCTTTCAGAACACTGGAGAGAACTATTAAATAATTTGCATCTTTGACTTCTCAGAGGTACAATAAAGTACAATAAATATGGCTGTATGTGAAATAGCTTCCTACATTCCAAAAAAGTTTAAAAAAAACAAAACAACTGGACTTTTCTCCAAAGTTTGAAGACGTTTCGCTTCCCATCCAGAAAGCTTTCTCAATTCAAATGTTCCAAAGTTTCCTACATTCATGGTTAGCAACACTATGAGATGTCTATATGCAACCCTGTCCCTTTAAGAGAGCTCAGAACGAGCTGGGGAGTGGACAATGGGTCGACTAGGTCTGTTGTTATTTAAGTGAAGTTGCCATAGAGTCCTTCTTGACCTTTGCTCTGTTCAGCAGAACAGATGGCCCTCCACCAAAACAGCTAATCACACACAAGAGCAGCCGGACCCACTGCAGCTGACCGTGATCTTGCAACTTTTCTCACTCTTATCCCTCCCTGCCAAAGACCAGCTTCTGTATCTCAGCCTTACCTTCAGCCTTCATGTAATGGATGGAGTAGGCTATCACTTTGTCTGCGTTGTACAGGGGTCTGTCCCAGGCCAGTAAGATGGCAGAGCTTGAGATGGTTTCAGCGTGGATGTTCCTTGGTGCACTGGGCCTGTCCTCAGACATGACAACAATGAGGCGAGCCAAGGACAGCACAGAGCCCTGTTCGTTCTCTGCCATGCACTGATAGATGGCATCATCTTCGGGGATAATCTGGGTGATCACCAGTTTACTGTGAATATAAAAACACAAGAAAAATCAGCAAAAGAAATGTATTTATCGCTTTTAACTAGGGCTGGAGGATATGGCTTAAAAATAAAATCTCTGATTTTATTACACTAAATCAGATTAATCAGTTTTTTTCCTACCCCTTTTTTTTTCACAAAAAGAAATTTACATTTTTTTTTTTAAAAACTTGCTTTTACGTCAAGCATTTCATCTGGGAGTTGACCTGAATTGAAAGAGCAACTAAATACAAGCTGCGAAACATGCCTGTAAAACAAGATGGCGGCCCTGCCAGTGGCAGAGAGAGTAAGGTTAGCGGCTGTGAGCAATGAAAATGTGACAAAATGTTTGCTGCTAGTGATATCCCACAATGAGCTAAGAACATGCTTCACTTCACTTGTGTAACTTTAAACTAACTTAAAAAAAGAAGTAAATGAGTAAATTAAAGTGCATTGCATTATAGTTAAAAACTTTCCTCTTTACAATATATTTCCCTAAGCATACATTCAGCATTGCTTGTTCTTCTCTTCATGGAAGCCCAATTTACAAAATAAAATCCCGATTTCCCAAAACTGAAACGATTCTTCGCCCCAGCTCTACTTTTAACAGGTTTTCATAAGATTTAGCCATCTGATCATAAGTCTCCATGTAAAGTACCTGCTGTACATCTTTATTCTCCCATTTAGGTGGACCTCTTCTCCATTCTTTAGCCAGCGGATGCGTGGTGGAGGCACTCCCTCTGCTTGGCACATAAAGCGGGCAGTGCCTGCTCGTGGACGGGTCTGACTCTCAGGCCTCTCAACAATGGTTGGTGGCACTGAAACAGATGTGTATCAGACAACTAATGAAAACAGCCCAATTCCTTCAATGTAACGTGGAAAGCTCTATTTCTATGACAAATACCATGTCCTATCATCATATCAAGGCACACGTAGCACTAAAAACAGACATAAGTTGTGGACTGAGGAGTGATGAGCCATAGCAACCAAAGAGATTGTGATACCTAACACTGTGAGGTTGGCGGCTGCAGTTGTGTGGTTGCGTGTTCCAGGCGTGGTGGCCCTGCACAGGTACACTCCGCTGTGCTTGGAGCTGACGTCGGTGACAACCAGATTCCCATTACCCAGCACTTTGGCATTGTAAACATCAATGGGTTTACTGTCGGCTCGGCTCCAGGAGATGATGGGTGAGGGATTGCCTGTGGCCACACACTCCAGTATTACAGTGTGGTGAAGGGACACCGTTAGGTTCTGTGGTCCAGCGATGATTCGGGGCCTCTGATGGGGTTTAGGGCCTCCAGCTGCATTGATAAGTGGAAAAGGGTGATATTAAATCATCTGTTCTGAGAGGAGAAAATGCTCGCTCTTGAAGCCCTGTTAACGCAACTACCGTACCTTTGTTTACTGTCAGCGTGGCCTCTCTACTCCTTAAGCGGCTGCCGATGTTGGTGGCAACACAGCGATACCGTCCGGCGTCTTCCAGTTGAACGTTGTGAATCTGAAGGACTCCGTTCAGCAGAACCGTTATTCTGGGAGAACGGAAAAAAGTCAAATTACGCTCGAACGAGGGGGGGGGGGGGGGGGGGGGCACCTTTAGGACGTTTCACAGTGAAAGAAATGCAAGTGTTGTGCGTGAACCTGTCTGTCTGTAGAGGAAGCGTGCTTCTGTTAAACTCCCAGGTGATGGTGGCCGGAGGACTGGAGGCGACGGCGCAGGAGAACCGTGCCACAGAACCCTCAGACACTACCGTGGACACGGGATGCGACTCAAACTCGGTGATACCTGTGAGAACAATAAAAAGATGAGTTGGCAGCGAATAATAAAGAAACGATCTCACCGTCGTTTATAAAACCGTGTACCACTTTGTTTGTACAAAAAAAAAAAAAAAATGTCCTGAATTTTGATGGCTGTTAACTGGTCATATGAAAGAAATTGATCTCTTTAGGACGCCACCTGCTTTTGTGGAGATGAGGAGCAGTTGCCCCCATTGTGACTAAGCTGGCCAATCAATGGATCAATTAAAGAATGACAGTGAAAGATGCATCATCAGAGAAAAAAACAGATCAATGCACTTTGCTTAAAGAGCATTGAAAGCAGCTACAGATGGAAAATATTATGCGGTATTGAATTTTTCATGTGAACAGTTTTCCACCTTTCAGCCATATATACAGGTTACATAGATCAACCATGTGCTTTCTATCTATTTCAGACAAAATTCTGTTTAGCAGGAAATGCTCTTTAGGTGGAAAAAAGGCTTTCTACTGGCATTATTTGAAACAAACAATTCTTGTGGCGCCTTTTTACTTACTTTACTGCCACGAATGTTAATATTTCAGCTCCAATCTGAGAACCACAGAGTCTGAGATGAAGCTGTTCTGTTTTAAACAATTTCTCCAAGAGTTGCATACACTGACTTAAGGCTTGGCGACATAGTTTCAGTATTTTATCAACACATTTTCAGCTTTTCGTTGAGATATTTATGAAAGTTAAATGACAAAGAAAGAGCTTAGATATCATGCATTTAAACGCTAAAAAGTACTCAGTTTTTCGCTATGAATCCATCATCTGATACGGTACAAATATGGTACAAATGATCATCAGTAAGATGTGTTTCACTACATTTACTTTGAGTAGTGCTAAACATTACATACTAACTACATTCAATCACATTTTCAAACATAAATGAAAGCTTTTTTGATTATCTTTTGGAAACAACATTAGGAAAACAGTAAAGGTAACAAGCCCGCCAGTCAGTTTGTGGAGTTTGCAAACGTCATTATTAATATTTTTTCTTCATTGTCTCAATAGAACAATAAATAAACTGAATATTTGTCATTTTCTGCTGTGATTTCTGCAATAAATTAAAATGGTGTTAACTCCTGTGAAAATATGTTTTTAGTCGATCTAACTTTATTTTTTTAAACCAGTCACAATAATGCAGCACTAGGACTTCTGGAATGAAATATATGGCAATTTTTCACCAAGATGGCGCTAAATCAAAACACAGCTAGAAAGTCATATTTAGTTTATGCACATCCAATAAAGTCCTTCAGCAGTCACCAGAAACAAGCAACCCCCAATTTACATTTTAGCGGGCCAACTCAATAAAATCTGATCAACGACCTTCATTCATTAAGGTGATAAGTCCCCCCACCCCTCTCCCTTCCCTCAAAGAGAGAAAGTCAATATCATGTTATAGAAAATCAATACTCTTGTTTTCCCAGTGAAACGCCATGTTTAAACCCAAAGCTTTCAGATTTTACAGAGCAATGCTTCAATTTACGATTTCAACTTGTCAACATTAGACAAACAAACAGGCGATCATGCTCATGAGTGGAACTGAAACCTTAGATCTGGGTTTAGCATTGATGGGACTGAAAATATTTAATCTGTCTATGCAACATTTTTGCGGATTAACATATGAGTTCAAGCCTAAACAGATAATTATGGATTTTTTTTTGTGATTGCAACCTGGATGATCGGTAAACATTGTGGAGCAAACAGTAAGTAGCAGAAAGTTACAAACGACGTGTCGCTGACCAACTTAGAGCAGCGATGCGGGCGGCGGGTGTTTCCTAATGGCTAATTTGGTCCCTTCTGTTGAAGAGAACAAATCAATGTCTAGGTTGAGCAGTACAAAGGTTTCCCTGAAAAGGTCAAAGTTCACCTCAACCCCCTGTCCCCTCAGTCTTACCCCAAACTGGAGCCGGTTGGAAAACAGCTCATGACTGGCCCAGAAATTGGTCCTGATTTGGGCACTTTCTACATTATTAATAATCTTCTATATGTAGCTTTTACACTTAATGATAAAATGGTGGTAGATCATGTGTTTAGGGGCAGTTTTTTTTTGTAAATATTTGAAGAAATCATGCTGATCTAACATCACAAATGTGAAATGCACTTTAAGAACCAACTCTAAAGACTACACTTCCTGGATGCAAGAGTTGTTTATAACCAGCCTGCACTTCTCACTGTGGAGAGCCAGGCCCCATCATTCCCATGACAGGCTGGCCTTCCCTTAACAAAGGCACCATCCTTGACAGGGCAACAGAGGGCCTGATCCAGTGAAAGGGGCCGAGGGGTGGAAGGAACAACAGAGGGGGGCTCCCCAGCCACAGCAGGCCTGTGACATCACAAAGCCTTTCCAGCGCTGACCCCCGACCCCTGGGACCTCTGGACAGAAGGGGAGCACGGCAGAGTCCCATCCTCCACTCTCCCCCTACAGCTGACCGGCAACCTTTAACCCTTTCACTGAATGAATGGATACCAGCTCAAACTTGAATTTGTATATGTGGTCAGTATGTAGAAAACTAAGGTTTTCCCTCGCTATGTACAAACTGAAAAAAAAAGCAACAACATATAAATATAAACTCAGATTTTGTCATGCATTTCTATTTATATTCATGCTCCTTCACCTATGCTTAATTTATATATATTTTTTTAGAATGTAGTGTATTAAGACATCTACCTAAAAAGTGTCAGAGTCAAAATCAGTTCACTGTAGGGGCCAATCTAGTCTCCATGACACCAGCCATGGGATACCCTTTGCAACACACCCTTGAAAAGGGTGCACGGTAGACCAGGCTCATTGAATAGGCGCAGCTGTCTTGTCCACTGATATGTGGACAAACAAACCCCCTGAAATCTAGTCTTTTCTTGTGGACCAGTCAGGGGCACTCCAAATAAAAGCTGAAAAGGCAAATGGTCATTCAGAGATTCCTCTGTGTGGCTGCAGAATGGCCTGCTACACAGAGCCAAAGTCTGCAACCATCTCACACAGTTTTAAAGGTCAAAGATTGATACAGTTTCATATTTTTTACTGATGTTTTTATACATAAGCAGTGCTCTTTCTAAAAAAAAAAAAAAAGTGTGAGTACACAAGCCGTGGGCTGCCTATTTATAGAGTATTTATGAGCTTTTAGATGAACTCCCCTTCTATATTTAACAATCTCTTAAATGCCCCTATAACTGACCTAACAACATGGAAGCCTTGTTTTTAAAGGTTTTGCCAAGAAAAAAAAAAAAAGAGTTAAAGGGTACATCTGCTTCTCATCTTAAGGTTTATAATCCATGAACTTCAACCCTGATACAAATAAAAGTGTGAACAACCATAACTTATGCTCCAAAAGTGTTTTTTGATGTTGATTGATGTTTTTTTTTCCCCTTTCCATACTCACTTGCGATAGTCAGACGTGATCTTTGGCTTAGGATAGCTCCATATTTGTTCTGGGAGAGGCACTGGTAGAACCCTTCATCTGAATCCTCCTTGGTATGCTTTATCTTTGGTATGTACAAGGAGCCATTCGGCAGAAACCTCAAGTGTTCGCTTTCTGCCAACTTGACTCCATTTTTGAGCCACTTGATGGTGACCGGAGGCTGCCCATGAGCCTGACAGTCCAACACAGCAGGATCCTTTGGTAGAGCTGTAACATCACTGGGCTCTGTGATGAAGGACAGCTCACTAAAGCATAAAACACCTGAGGGGAGCAGGATGACAACATTGGCAAAACAGTTGTGAGGAGAATAAAGGCATCCCAAATAAGACCGTTCATAGAGATGTAATTGAGCCAATAAGCTCGTAATAAAGTATAGTTAACAGTTAGCAGTTTTAGAAGAGAAATTGCATTACAAAATAATGCAGGCTCTATACATATAAATATATAGATAACAATAATAATGTTTGCTAAACTTTCAGAAACATGACACAATAAATAAGCAAAAAGCTTCATAATATAATAAAACATGACTTCTAACGTGACATGTTGGTGAAACAAACTCTTTTGTGAAGCTTTCACGTGTATTTCAGTCAAAATATATCGCCATCTTTAGAGAAATGTGACTTACGGTTACGTGAATAAAGAAAACACCAATTAACGCTTCAAGCATGGTCGGCACAATTAGCGTTAACGACGGAATAAAATAACAGTGCTTACCCGATAAAGGTAGAAAGAAAAGAAAAATAAGCCACCGCTGGCCGGACTTCATCTTGAACTTGGCCATTTATCCAGATTTTTGGGTCATTTTTCCCCGTCGGGAGAGCCGCTGGTCCCCTGCGTGCGACCCGTAGCTCTCCTGCAAAGCTTCTGCCAGCCAGCAGCGCAGCACCGAACTCTGGGGGAACCGGAGGATGGCCACGCCCTCCCACGCATGCGCAAAAGCATCGGGTCGGTCGTGTCGTCTGATCCCATTTGAAGAGAATAAGAATCCAACAAATCAAAATAGCCACACTTTGCTTTGTTTGAAGTCAACTTTGGGGAGATTACGTATGTAGGTTAGCAAAATGCCCCCAAAAATAAAGCAATTGCTCTCAAAACCTTCTCTGTCATTCAATGACCATTGCTTTGCAAAAGTATTCACAACCATGACCCTTTTGACATTTGTCACTTTACAACCACAATCTGTGATGCATTTTATTTGCTTAATATTATCATTATTATTTATTTGCCCACCACTATAGTGTAAGGAACATGATATGGGGTTTTCATTTTCTATTTTTCTCTTTTACTAAAAGATACCATTAACTAGCTGTCTTCTGAACTGCATGTAGTTAGTTAATCAGGTCTGCCTGTGTAAAATGTAACCTTACTAGAAATCCAGCTGTTCTGTGAAGGCCTCGGAGCAGAACAGCTGGTGAACAAGAAAGACCAAGGAACACAGCAGACGGGACAGCAATGAAGTTGCAAAGAACTTTAAAGCAGAGTTAGGGTAAAAAAATGAAGCTTTGAACATCTCACAAAGCACTGTTCAGTCCATCATCCAACAGCAGAATGTATACCCAGACAGGGCAGTGCATCAAAACTGAGGGGAGCAAAAATCAAAATAGTGTCCAAGAGGCCTGTGTTAAAACCTGATGAGCTGGAGAGATCCACCGGTCTGGTGAAAAACCTGCTGACATAACTACTATCACTTAGCCTTTGAGTAAAAGCAGCAAGCAGCTATAAAATGCCCCATTTTACTTTTACCCCAAGCTATGTAGGGAGCACAGCAAACATGTAGCACAAGGTGCTCTGGTCAGATGAGACCGTCATTTTGGTCGACATGCATAATGCTATGTGCAATGGACAACTAATGTACCGTATTTTTTGGACTATGAGGCACGCTTAAAATCCGTGAGTTTTCTCAAAAATTGATGGCGCACCTCATAATCTGGTACGCCTTATATGTGGACAAAGATGAACAAAGACCAAAAAAATACGGTAATGAAACAAGTAGAAGACCCGATAATTCAGCCAAAACACAGAAGCAGGTATATTTAAGCAAAAGGCGTTGAAGGGAAACTCAGGAACCGCTGTAACCGAGAGATTAAGGTTAGCGGCTGTAAGCAACTCAGAGGAATGCAGTGCACACTGAATAAAAGCCACTAACCTTCTCAGAATCCGGGAGCTGACACTGGATCCGATCTGTGGGTCCAAGGGCTCCACTCGCTTGGCGCTTATGTGAGGAAGCACAGATAACAGGCTTTACTCGCAGCAGCTTGTCAGGTGTGTAGCAGTAAGCCGGCAGTCCGAGAAACAGTCCAGGGGTCACACACGGTGAATCAGAGACACGCAGAAGTACCAGTGGGCTAGGCGGGCAGGCTTGGTCAGGTAACGTGCAGACAGACAGTCATGTATAGGTGCCCTCATTACCACTAACTGGAGATGACAGGTGTTGTTGCCAGGAGCTAATGAGAAAAGCAGAACACTCAGCAGAGCAGGCACGATCAAAACAAACACACAAAGCTGTAGCATCACAACCAATACCGCAAACGTCCCTGAACAGACCATTTCTACAGTGAAACACGGTGATGGCAGTACCATGGTGCGGGGATGCTTACTTCAGCAGTGACAGGGAAGCTGGTCAGACCTGAGAGAAAGATGGATGGAGCTAAATACAGAGCAATCCTCGAAGAAAACCTGTTAGACGCTGCAAAAGAGTGCAGTCTGGGATGGAAGTTCATCTTACAGCAAGACAGGATGTGTAAGACTCAGGCAACGTTCAGGCCTACACCCAATTCTGAATCTGTTGCTAGGCTTAGACTGATAGTTTCAGACAGCTGCTTTACAATCTGAGCGAGCAGAATGAGCAAAAACGTTAGTCTCGAGATGTGGTGTGGAAATATTTTGAAAGACTTGCAGCTGTAATAGCACATTAGTGAGAGATTTTGTTTCTTCAGTGAGCTTTTTAAAATCCTTTTTTTTCAAAACCTACTATTTTTGTAAAATACTCATGAATTACAACAACAAACTTTTATGTTGCAGAGTATGTTTATGTGCCGCAAGGCTGGCAAACATTTTAAAGCAGTATTTGGGATCTGGACTTGTTTGTTGCATCCTGTCATCAAATAATTAAAGAAATAAACAAATAAATTAATGAATAAGTAAAATTTTAACTAAATCAAAGGAGGAAAAAAAATAACATTGCAGAAGTACTTGCAGTGCATTGGCACTGGATGATTGGTTGAAAGATGCAATATCAGCATTTACTCTTAATTTAAAGTTGAGAAATGCAGGCGAATGGTTCTGGGAAGTTAAATCTTCAAAGTCAGAACTTTCCCTCCAAATACCTCAAAATAAAATAAGGTTGCCTTGCATAAAATAGCCAGAGTAAAACAACGTATTTGCATCTTCCAGGATGTTCACTTCAGCAAATCATATGCAATACTATATGCTTTCAGTGAAGCTGGTCAACAATTAGCAAATCCCACCACTTTTTTTGTTTTTTTTTTAACTTGGAAGTGAACCACAGCGAAGTTGGGTGGTCTTCTTAACTTGACTTTTTAAAAAAAGCTCCTGATAGTTCTTTACCAGCTTGTCTTTTTGGGTGTCCGTGTTTAATACGAGTACATCACAGTAAACTGTTTCATAATTATCTTGCTTCAAACTGAGCCAGACTTTCTTCTAAACATCAACGAGGACAAATAAGTATCAGCATTGGTACTTGTACCACAGTTCGAGAAGGATCTAAGACCAAAGAAATTATTATATCTGAAACAGCCTAAAACAAACTTTGAAACTAAGCTTGTGTATCTAAAGCATTTTAAAATCAGGCCAGTAAAATCAGCAAAGACACAAAGTGCTAACAGGATTGTTGGCTGCCTTTGTTGGTACTTAGAGTAAAATGTTGGTACTGATGACAGTTTAGAAGGTAAATACAAAGCAAATTACCCATTGTAAGGTTAGTTGTGATGTTAACTACAATTAGCTGAAAAGATGTTCACACGCTCACCGATCTTTCCCTCAATCAAAAACTACCCAAAAGAGAGTTGGGGTGCAAAACCTGAAGTGAACCCTGGGAACATGGTCTGAACATAAAGATGGGCTCCCCATGACTCCAAGGTCAGAACTAGGATCTGGGAATGAAGTGTTTGCAAGTTACTTGCACGCTAACAACAGTTTGTAAACGCATTGTGATTCCCTGCATAGCATGCATTTCAACACTGAGGCAACATGCTCACCAATATACATGTACAATAATGCCAGGTGACTTAATGAGATACAAATCAACAGAAGTGGAAAAAAACTATAAATTTCTGCAGGAATGACTATGACGGAAACACATGGCAGCCATATTAGATTTTGAGGTGTAGGCAGGATAAAAAAACAAAACAAAACAAAAACATTAGGGAGTATTCCTGGATATGTTTTCCAACTTTGAACTTACAAATAGAACAATAAAAAAAACACAATTTAAAATAGATATGCAGTGCCAGTAAGTCAGAATAATTTTCATGTGTCTTCTGTTCCATAACAAAACACAACAAACTGGAAAACTTTAAGCACTGAGCTGTTTTAAAACATTGCCTACAGTGCTAAGGCTTCAATTCAGCTGTTTGTTATTATTACGATTATTATTTTACTTTTGTTTACACGGAAACACAAACTAACAGACAATAAAAAATCCAGAGGAAGATCTAGCATTTTGTTGTTGTTGGACCTAAATGTTGAGGTTATGCCATTGAACCCTACCTACTTTAAGCGCACAAAAATAGCCTGCAACTTATCCTTCTAATGAAACTTGCCTCAAATTTGAGTTTTTCTTAAATGCATGTGACTTTGTTCATTAGATCTGCCTTGTGTGACTGAAGCTAAATGATGCACTTGTCACTGCACTGATTTTGCATGGCAGCTCCTACCCACGTTGCAGTATAGGGAGGCTAAATACAGCCTCCTAGCCTGTTCCATCTGCCACCTGAACAGTTCTTTTTGTTTGTTTTTGGTTTACGATTTCCTCCAAAAAGGTGCCCATCACTCAAAGCCTCTTGTTCTCCAATTTTTCCAACAGTTTGAATGCATCCTAATCTTTAGTGACAATCTAAGTACATGTTGTGTCATGAAGCCTTGTGCCAAACTGAACTGGAATGGACTGAATTTTCTCTAGAGCCTAAATATAAATCTGACATGCCTTCTACATTAAGCCGTCATGTAGTGTATCATAACCTAAAACCAACAAAGTTTCCCATACGAACATCTTTGAGTCTTGCAGCACATAGCTTTATTAGATTGTGGTCGCCGTCTTTTAGATGTTTTGCACGTCTAACTCCATTGACCAAAGGGAATGATGTAAAAATAGTGAATCGCATCTGCTCGTCTTTGCTGCACAACTTAGTAATTATGAAGAGATATTGATGGCTGTTGGTCAGCTGCTTAATGAATTCGGATATTGATCCAGCGACCGTGCCTTTTGACAATGACCCTCCTCTTTCAGAGCCACCATTCAGCAGCAACACAATGGGAACCAGCTGGGAGCTCGGCCATGCTACATCAGCAAAACACCAGTACGCTGCTTCAGGTAAATAAAGTCCTCACCCTCAGAGCGGCATCTGCCTCACATTCAGTCACAATTCTGTTGTCAAAAAGATCTGGGAATGATTTGAACAGACTGTATCTACAAGACCTGCACCTCCAAGATTTAAAATGCAATCAAATGGGAAGAGCAGAGTTTAATTATATATTGATTAGAGCTGGCTATTGATTTAATCATCCAAAGCCTTATAGTCATAATTTGAGGCTCTAAAACTGGTTGTCGAGGTGATAGCGTCCTGTAATGTGCTGAGTCAGTGGATAAGATTTTGAAATGATTTTGTCAGAGATTTTGTACTTTCAAAAACAAACATAATGAACTGCAACAGTTGAAATTAGTTTATCTTCAATTGCGGAGTTTTAACTCGGAAACTAGCACAGTAATGCATCATTACCAAAAAAGAGAATGTTTGATTTTTCTGGTAACACATGCAAGTGGAATCGGGTCGATTCGGACACTGTGTTGTGTAGGCTGACATAGCTGTCGGGCTCCACGTGGCCGAAGGTCCGGCTGTTCGGCCACAATCAATGGGGTTAAGGTCATTAACATGTTATGAATGCCACGGGGCCATGGGAAAGCAGAGCAGAAGACCTGCAAGCTTGCTTCTGATTGGCCGGGGCCAGTCTTTAGGAGAGGCCATCCCCCTTTGCCTTCAGATGTCATTTGAAGAGCTGATGACCTCTAACCTTAGCTTAAGAGGGAGATGGAAAGGCTTTGAGTTTGCATAAATTTGATTGGGAAAATGTTAAAAACTGTGTTTGCCTAAAAGCAAATCAATGTTTGTATTAGAATATTGTAATGAAAGCAAATAGTATTACCACAACCTCCATAGTTGTTGGCAGTTCTGACGGACATGTGTTATAAAAAAATATATACATTTGGTGCAGTAGCATAATCTCACAGAGAAATTATTAGAAAAAAAACAACCTTGAATTTGAGTATATGTATGTAGTGGGTGGAAAAAAAAACAACAACAAACAAACAAAAAAACAGAAATAACTATAAAAGTTATTGGCACCCTTAACAATTCCATATATATATATATCACCTTATTTCTCAATTTCATCTAGTATAAACAACTGAACTAATCTTCTTAAATCAAAGGGCGGGGTTTTCTGTATATTGTCAGTGAGAAAAAAGGCTGCCGCAAAGAAAATCTATTTATTTTTTTAACCAGGACTTTGTATAAAATGAATTCAGAAGAGACCAAAACAACTGTTTTTGTAAAATCCTTTATATTTAACTATGCAAAATATACTAAATACTGGCTTAGGTAATTTTGGCAGAAACCTGATTTGAAGCTCATGTAACTGATGAAGCCACAGATAATCTAAATGGTGTATAGATCAGCTTGAAAGAAGCCACAATGACTACGCTCATATTTCCATTTATTGAATATTCATGTATTTAAACTCTTTTTATAGGATGAAAAGCCTATAAAGGCCATAAGTTAAAATGATCACTACTTCAATGGACCACAAAATTCTTTAAAAAAGTTTATTGGCTTTTAAAACCACTTTAAAAATCTCACCAGTGAGTACTTTCCATTGAAAAAAGAAACAACGCGTTTGCAATATTAACAAGCTACTGTACATTAAGCAGAACACCAGACAACAACACAGAGGAGGGCTGTATTTTTTCGTCATCTTCTTCTTCTTCTACTGGTAGAAACGGACACGATAGTCAAACAGGGTGGGGTCAGTAAAAGGTAAAGAGTCAGAGTCACTGCTTGATGGAGCGGCTGCAATCATAAAGAGGTGCATTTCCTTCATTTGAATTCAAATATCAGTGCCATGTTGTTAAAGAAGATAATTAAGAGAAAACATGTTTCTTCACAAATGCATTTATCAAAAAAAGAAAATGTCAAATTGAAAAAAAAAAAAACATAATATATATAACATTAACTTAGTAAATAGCACAGACACACACATAGTAAAAAATAAAATAAAATGAAATAAAAAAAAGTAACTAATGAAACTAGCACTGCCAGTCTGGTTAACAGAACCTGCCTAAATCACAGAAGACAGTGGTTACCAAGAATATACAACAGAAGTCATCACACATGCGTGTATACAATCATTTATCAACATAATGAGCATGTAGGTTTTAAAAGGTTATTCTAGTTTCCCCCCCCCCCTCAATGCTTTGTATTCTCATGTATGAGAATGAGTAAGAAACAAGTATCTCACTGAGATTAATGCACATTTTGCTACAAGACAATTAGTCATTTTCTGACAATCCACTTATTTGCCTTACTCATCTGGTCATAAAAAATATTTTTCTTTCCTCTTGTATTCTTTTCTAAGCGGGCACCCATCATAATTTATTATGTTTTGTCCATAAAGGTGTGACAAAGCCGTGTGTCGTAAAAATTTAGTGCAATAACGTGAACCTCCAAAGTTTGTTGAAACTTTTTTTTTTAAGTCGTTTTCTTTCTTTCTTTTTTTTCCTCCAGTGTCTGCTGACGAACTTTGAGCACAACGTCACAGAGATAGATGTCTGTGACCAGCTAACAGTATCACAACTTTTTTTTTTCTTAATATGATCCTGCTCACAGCACACATCACTTCTGCAACTGCAGAGACCTATTATCTTTGAGTATAAAAACCAAAAAATAATAGTAAACATATCAAAATGAAATCAGCAAGCGAGACCAGACAGCATTACTGTTACGACACACCGAGCCAGAAATGTAACACACAACATACAGTATCTTGCCAACTATAAATCTGTTAAGCTTCTTTTTTTTTCTTTTCAATGGCACATACTTAGCTAGGATAATGGCCATTATATAGTGTCTGGATACACCAAATCTCTATGTATCTATCGTATGTACAGATGGAGCTTAAACATGACTTTTACAACATTGACAATATAGCCAAAAAAACTGAAGCAAGCATCCTACTGTATCACAGCGCCTACCTGGCTAGCAGTGATGGTTTCAACATGCTTTCAGGTCCATGGTTTCCTATAAACCGTAGGTGACCATTTCACTATTTTACAAACTGTACAAAAGATTCAACCTAATCCTTAACTCTTTAAAATCTCTGATGCTGCCCCCCTCCTCCCGCTATCTGTTGCTTTGTGGATGCTTAACCTGGAGAGTTTCTGTGTGGAATAGTCTCTTAGGATTCTTGAAAACGGATCGTCTTTGGCATGGAAAATGAGTCCCGGATCTGCACAAGCATTGGTTCTTCGAAGCTTATGTGAGAACCTGTTGATCCTCCAGGTTTGCAAACCCTTTCTCCATGCCCTTGATGTTCTCTAGTCTGGGAGTGTAAAAAAAACAACGACAAAAAAACTACATATGTCACGACTGAAATGGCAGCGTAGCAAATTTCTTTACAGATAAGGTTGTTGTTGGTAGCCTGTGCATTATGCGTGTTTTTGGCCCATTTGCCAGTTCAAACCCACGCGTTGCAAACTCGCCGCTTTCTGCTCCTGCTTTGCACCTATAAACCAACCAGTTCACAACCATGTGTGTAAATCTTTGCAGATCAGTCCTTTTTCCCTTGGTAGTTGAGCGTTTTCAGGAATTATGGAAATGGTCATAAAATCCTCAGTTCTTATATTTAACTCTAAGGAGTTAAGCTCTTTACCGCCTATTTCCATTTATTTTGTTTCTGATCCGCGCTGGAGTCAGATGACTCTATGAAAAATGGCAGGAAAAACATCTCGAAAGGTCTGTTTCAACTACAGGAACCTTCTCTGGGAACCAGTTTAGTTTTCCTGGGACGTTCTTTAACCCTCGTCAGCTCCACTGCAGGAACCAGGGCCAAATCGGACTGGCAAGGTAGAAATATACCCCAGAAAACAGAATCCTCTAAAGTCCTGTGCTGAGAGGTTGCTAAACATTTCGCAGTTCTTGAAGTTTCCAAGCATTGTGTCCTGCCGTCAACATGGGTGTATAAGCAGCACGACTTTACAGCTCACCGTCAAAACTTGCGCAACAAACAGCCAAGGTAACAAAACGGGTCCAGGAAATTAAGCTCCGGGCAGAAGGGGGTTATGGATAGCATAGTTAAAATGCACTTTATGTAACTGGAGTCACATAAACAAAGTGACAGTAAGACTTTGAAGACGCATTTTGACTATGTGACCCAAAACATTTTACCCCAGAATTTATTTTTTTAGGACCATATTTATTTGTGTTTCCATTGTTGGAGTCCAAAACGGTGCAGTTCATGCAAATTCTGTGAGCTGACAATGAGCAGGTAGGAGTTTCTACGGCAGGAGTGCTGACCGAGGTCTTGTTCAGAGGCTGAGCGATAGAGGCACCTGTTGTGCAAATAAATACAGGAACAAAAAAAAAAAAAAGCATAATTTTTCAGCAATTAGAGGCAGTGCTCTGGTCAGGAATATACACTGATCTTAAGCAATTATTTTGCAAGTGTTGACACTTTGAAACCGAATTAAAATCACCTCAAAGCCAGAGGACATTTTGTTTTAAATTCACAGATATTTAAAGGAGCATTAATAACCACACACGCAGGCAACCTGCAGCAACGCCTTGTTTCCTAACTTGAAATGACCCAGAAGATTTACAGTTGTCCCTATTTGTGCATCGGAGCACAAAAAGGATTAAAAGGATTATTCTTTTGACTGGAAGAAATGTTATTACCCTGCTAGATGCAGCCGAAATGAAAAGGGTTAAAAATGGCCCCCAGAAAACAACACTGGCTCCTGAAAAAGGTTGGTGAAGTCACAACGAGCAGTCACATAGTTACATTACGGCCATGCTGGACGTAATTTACATAAACAGCACAGTTTTGCACCTTATAGCACCCACTGCACCCTACAAACGGCCAGGGTAATATAAAAGGTTCCAAGAAATTAAGTATGGTGGGGAAAGGGAAAGGGAGGCATATTGAAACGCAACCGATGCAGTATTATTTGCCGCTGTTACATAAGCAAATTCAAACTATAAGCAGGTCATCCCTTTAAATCCTCAGTTGTCAAATTAGGTGTGAAACGTCCTACTAGCAGGTACAAATTGATACAATGGTTGGTATAAAATGTCCCGTGGCTAATGGATCCATTTCGTGGCCCGGACAACTAAAACCATAAAGGTACGGGGAAAACAAACAAAAAAAACAGAAGGACTGAAATGAGCAGCACCCATCTTTCTTGGAACAATGCAAAACAACAACTAAAAAAAATGAAGAGTAACAGCTGCCGTGAAGGGATGAGGCTCTGGATATCTTAACATTATACTATATACAGTTCTAACAATTACGTAAGGCCTTAAACTTTGGGAATAAGGCAGCCAAGTTGTTGATTTCTTTCAATAAATACTCCTCAAAGTGGCCTGCATCGCCATCCTCTCCCTACTGACCCACATAACTCCCTTTCTTTCTTTCTTTTTTTTTTTTTGAAGATAATAAACAGTACAAGAAGTATAGGCTTTGAGAAGTTTCACACATGAATCAGTTTTTTTCACTGATGTTGGTTTATGATAAAAGTATAAAGATTATGTCAGAAATTCAGCACCTGGCAGCTTAACATGCCGCCCTTTTTATAGATTTTTTTTTTGATATGGCAGGCAAACGTACTACAACTTTTATGTGCATATACCACAATAACCAATATTGTCTCCATTTGGTTGAACTTGCACACGTTTAAAAGGAGAATATGCTTTTTTTGTGTTTTTTTGTGTGTTTTTTTTGGTTAAATCTCGTGTGCCAGATTTGCAAAGCATGAACTCTTCCTTAGTTGTTCATAAAGTATAAATATTGCATTAATAAAGATTACCCCTCCAAGCACACGCGTCTGCTCTTGTTTGTCGGTGCATGCTGCCACAGAGTGCTCGCACTCCTCTCTTGAAATGCTTTCAATTTTAGATCTCAGATGAGGGGGAAAAAGTGAGTGAAATACTGAAGCTCTTGCTGACGAATGATGTGGGAGGGAAGGATGGGGGAGACTTTCTGGAAAGCATGGCACTTTGAACAGAACGAACAGCCAAAATCCAGACAAACTCAGACTAACTATGGGTTAAAACATATATAAAAACACACACATACATACATATACACACACGCACACACTATATATATATATATATATATATATATATATATATATATATATATATATATATATATATATATATATATATATATGCACCAAGTTGAACCAACAGAGAACAGAAATCATACAGGGTAGAAGAGGACGTTAACCCAGCATCTCCACGGTAGTGGGCTGGTCTTTGCTCTCTAGCCAGTCAAAGCCAGAGTTCACAGTATCACTGCATATCTGCTGGAAAAGCGGGTCGTTCTTCAGTTCTTCCAGTGTCGAGTCTTCGTACTGTTCCTGCTGCTGATTGGGATCGAACAGCAAGTTGGCGTCCAACGTGTTAAGGTCAGTGATGCTACTGGACAGATCTGAGGTCAGTCTGATGTCGGTGGAGAAGTCGGACGCCACGGCGTTGAGCTCCGAGGCGACCTGACCCACCAGCTGGGAGCTGGGGTTGAGGCCGTCCTCTCCCAGCAAGTCCTTGACAGTGTTGTTGAAGTCGAGCTGCTGCTGTTCGTCCTCCGCCTCCTGCTGCTGCTGTGTGCTCTGGAGGAGGAGCTGCGGTTGTGTCTGCGCGGGATCTTCTTGGAGATGCTGCTGCTGCTGCTGCTGCTGCTGCTGCTGCTGCTGCTGGTCTTGCTCACTGGGACCGGCTTGTGCTTGGCTGTCCCCAGCTGTGAGGTAGCCATGCTGCTGGAGCTCGAAGGCAGCAGGGCTGGAGCTGACGGGCAGCAGAGTCTGGGGAGCGCTTCCTCCCGCGAAGCCCGGCGCCGTCTCTAGAATCTGCGTGAGGTTCATGCGCGCCGTGTAGTTGGAGGGGAGGTTGTTGATGCCCAGGCCCCGAACAGAGTCGTCTCCCTCCGCTTCCATCTTGCTGAGGAGGACGCTGGTGATCTTGGCGGTGTTGCTCTGACCCTGCACCGGCAGCATCTCGCTCTGCATCATGATGTTCAGGGGTACTGACTGGCTGCGCTGCACCATGCTGTGCACAGAGCTGACAGTCTGGCTGTTGGACAGGATGCTGAGCACCTCGGAGGTTATGGGGGAGTTAAAGGGCGAGACCACGGCGCGGCTCGTGGTGGTGGTGCTCGTGGTGGTGGCCGGCGGGTTGGCGTTGCCGCTGAAGTTCCTCTGCCGCACGGCGGGGCTAACGCTGCGGCAGCGGAAAGTGCTGGATGTGGATGAGGCCGAGGCCTTGCCGTCTAACGGGGCAGGTACGGCAAAGCTCTCCTGCTTGGTGGGCGTTGTCACACCAGCGACCTGCTGCTGCTGCTGCTGCTGTGTTGGCTGCTGCTGCTGCTGCGTTTGCTGCTGTTGCACTGGAGAAATCGGCGTCACGCGTCCAAACTGGGCGCCGTCCTGCCTCACCTGGGACTGGAACGACTGGCCAGGGATTGCAAATGCGTGAGGTTTGCGAAACTGATCGTCCACCAGGTCTTGGTAGCTTGGCAGAATGCCGATGCTGTGGTTCGACAGGGGTCCCGCCGCGCTGCTGTTGTAGCGGTTGTTGATCCACTCCAGCTTGGCCTTGTCGGGGTGCGTCGCCATGGGCCTCTGCATGGGCTTGACGGGGCTGCTGGAGATGATGCTCGCGTCGTGGTATCCCGTGATGCTGGAGTTGATGGGCGTGAAGGCGAAGGGGTTCCTGCACTCCACCGGGCTCGGCGGCACGCTGCTGCTGCAGTTGGACAGCGGCGTGCTAATCGGGGTGTGTCGGCCCATCGCTCCGTCCACAGGGGTGACGGGAGCCATGCGAGAGCAGGGACTTTCCCGGGTCAGGCTGTGGGCGAGCGTCATCTCAGAGGTGGGGGTGGGCGTCGGGGTGGGCGTCGGAGTCGGGGTGGGGGTCTGAACAGGGGTGGTGCTGCTGTGAGCGGAGTGGTAGAAGGTAGAAGTGGCTTGGTGAGCGGTGAGGATGGAGCCCTGGCCGCCGGCCGACTGACCCTGTAAGCCGGACACGTCCACGCAGTTAGCAAAGAGGCCCTTCAGCTTCATCTGCTCCTCCATCTGGACCAGCTCCTCCACGATGCTGTCCTGCGTCATGTCGTCGTCGTTGAACGAGAAGTAGTCCATGTTGGGCTGAGACCCGGCAAAGTCGACGATCTGCGTGAGCGGCAGCTGGCCCGAGGCGTCGGAGGGTTGTGCCATCATGGAGAGCTGGTCAGGAGCGGCCTGCTTGTTTTCTGCTGGTATCTGCTGAGGCTCCCATATTGTGCTCTTCAAATCGCTCACAGAGGCTTCGTGTGGTCCTGAGTTGGCCGTAATGGCACAGGGGTCGCCGGCGATCTGCTGCAGCAGAGCCTGATCAGACGCGTCGCTTCCCCCCGCTCCGGCCGAGGGGTCTACAGCGATAGAATGGTCCTCGTGTTTTGAATCCTGCTGTTTGGCTGCAGCCGGCGGTCCCTCGGCGTGCGTGAGGGGAGCATCTGTGAGCGCCAGGATCTGCGTGGGCCCCGGAGCCGTGTGTTTGGCCATCCCTTTGCAGGGGGCGCTCTCTGGTCTCGCAGGGGTTCCCGGTCTGGGAACTCTCTTCATCGCAGCGCTCACCCCGGGTTTGGTACTGTCGATACCAGCAACCGGTTGCTGGGAGATAAACACCCTCTTGACGGGAATAACGTGGGACTCCCCAGCCGCACGCTTCCTGGGGCTCTTGGCGTCTAGGCAGCCGTCCTTGGGTGTCAGGGTGACGGCGGACGAGCCGTTGGACGACGCGTTGGAGTTCTGATTATCAACAGTCAAGTACAAAGTACTGTCATGGCAGTTGCTGTTATTGCTGTCCTGAGTCCCGGGTGCGGAGCTGGGGGGCGAGGTGGAGTCGCTCTTTGTCCTCAACCCTTTCTCTGGTCCTGGGGAACACTTCACCAGGAAGCTCGGCTCGCTCGCAGCTCTGAATTTAACCATCTTCTCCTCTTTGGTTCCGCCAACTTGTTTCTCTGCACCACACAGGGGATTATTGTCACCTCCAGCTTCAGGCATCCCCTTGGCGTCACCAGAGAGGGCCGGGGTTGACGCTGCAGCACCGGGTTTGACCGCGGCAGACTGGGGGGCTACTGAATTCCCGTTCTGGGACTGCTGGGAGTCGTCAAAGGCAGCTGCTGTGCTCATGCCGGCAGAGGCTGGTCGCACGGCGCTGTTGCCGGTGCTGCTGGGGGCCAGGGCGATGGCCGTCATCTTCACCACGTTGACAGAGCTGACGTGGGGAGAGGGCATCACGGTTTTTATGGGGCTGTTGGTGATGAGCAGGGTGGGGGGAGAGCGCAGCGTTATGGCACTGGTGGCGGAGGGCTTGGGAAGGATTTGGGCGTACCGTGTGCCGTGCCGGGCCAGTCTGTCTCCCACGGGACTCGCCGGGACGTTTTGGGGCATTTTGGGAGACTGTTTGAGAGACTGAGTGACAACCTGGAAGTTTACAGGCAACACTTTTCCTTCTGCTGTCCCCACGGGGCTGGGCGAGGTCATCAACTGCCTGTTTCTCTGTACCGGAGGAGAGAAATACCATTTAGTCGTACATTCAGACACATACAACATCTCTGGAGATAAAGAGTGGGGGGAAAAGTCAGAGGAGTACCGGGACTGGGCTGGGGACGGCGGCTACCACGATTCCTATGGTGGGCTGAGAAGACAGCACAGCAGGGCTGCCGCAGGATATGGTGGGTCCGGGGGTACTGGCCTCTGTCCGCTTCACCTGGGTCTCATTAGGCAACGGTGAGTGAAGCTTCTGCTCCTGCTGCTTCTTTTGGATTTTGCGCTGCAGTTGCTGCTTTGCGTCAACAGAGGGAGACGGCAGGGTCTTCACCTGGGGCTGGAAAGAGTTCGCCTCAGCAGTGGGAACAAATGCAGAGGCTGGAGTTGGGGTCTTCATTCCTGTCGAGGCAAGAACGATTGGGGGAGCTATGGTTATGAGGTACTCAGCAAACAACGTGTAATCAGGGTTCCTACACATTATGTCAAAATTACAGATTTTCCCAGGGCCAGATTTCCAGATCTCTCACTCCGTTTTTTCTAGTTTGTACAATTGCAGTTAAGTTCAGGAAGAATTTGTGGAAAAAATGTCTACAGTGTTTGAATACGGAGAGAAGAAAAGAGAGGACAAAGGACAGGCAAAGGTACCATAGGAAAGAACCATTTGGAGTACAGAGAGAAGGGAAATATGAGGGAAGGGAGGAAGGAAGGAAGGAAGGAAGGAAGGAAGGAAGGAAGGAAGGAAGGAAGGAAGGAAGGAAGGAAGGAAGGAAGGAAGGAAGGAAGGAAGGAAGGAAGGAATGACGGAAGGAAGGAAGGAAAGAATGAATGAATGAATGAATGAATGACGGAAGGAAGGAAGAAAGGAAGGAAGGAAGGAGGAAGGAAGGAAGGAAGGAAGGAAGGAAGGAAGGAAGGAAGGAAGGAAGGAAGGAATGTAGGATGAAGGATGGAACAGGTAACTGATAGAAAGATGGAAGGAAAGAACTGAAGGAAGGAAGGAAGGAAGGAAGGAAGGAAGGAAGGAAGGAAGGAAGGAAGGAAGGAAGGAAGGAAGGAAGGAAGGAAGGAAGGAAGGAATTTTCCCCATCATAGAAACCACAAGGTTGTGACTAAAGAGTCTTGTAAATAATCCCACAGATATATCAAAATGTGTCAGAATGTTTCTGTTTTTATTCCTGCTGAGGGTTGGTTTAGCTGCTCAGCCGACAGTCCTCTGCTGTGAACACTTGTGCCTGAGGCTGCGTTCACAGCCAGGATAAATGTTTGTCTCAACTCTAAACAGGGTCTATGTATGCCACAGCCTTCCAACAGCTGATTGATCTAAAAAACTGTCCAAGTCTGAAATTACAAGTCTTTATCATTTTTTGCCGCCATCTTTGCAGTCCATCACTCTGGTCAACTAGTCACTGTGATGGATAGTTCTTCTTCTGCTCTTCTTCTTTACAACTTAACTCTAAAATAGATTTTTTTATCCATCTTACTGAATCTAGCGTGTAACTCTGGTGTATCCTGGCTACGTGTTTTTGCCACTGTCACGCCCCGATTTCCCCATTGTAGGACAATAAAGATATTTCAGCCAATTATTTTAGAAACATTATTTTATTAAAGAGGTGTTTTATTTCCCCTTCTGCTTGTTCGTCGTTAGCTTTCCAAATCCCTCCTAACAAACGATGATTCTTAAACATACATATTCACACTGAACTGTGATATCCGGCATCTTTTTATTGCCTATTGGTTTCCTTTTTATTCTTATTTGTTCCATTTCCTTTTTTTCTATACTTTATTCATTTTCTTCACAACACTTTTCGTTTTTACTTATTAGTTTAGTTGAGTGTTAGTCGTCTAATTAAAGAGTTTCTTGACTAAAGTGATTTAATCAGAAGTTGAAGTATTTTTTCAATAACGTCTTGTACGTTGGATTTATGTTAGGAGCTTTTACGCATCTGCAACAAGGTCGCCAGTAATGGGGGGATACTCTTGTCAAAAATATTTTTTTTAAAAATCAGTTATTGCATATCCATGGCCACCATCATTAAGAGAACGTAAAGTGAAAGATCCCACCAGAGGGTGTCTACCTGTGGGTGTTCCAGTCATAACAGTGAGTGCAGCCATGGACTTTGTACCAATGTAGTGACTGTTGAGCAGGAAGCGCGCCAGGTCCTCCACGCTGTCAAACTGACGACTCAACACCTTCTGAGCCCACTCACACACCAGGCCGCAGGCCGCCGATCGCATCTCGTCCTCAGCGCTCGGAGACTGACCCGTCGACTCCATCAGCTCACACTGTTCGAACGGGAGCAGAGCCGGTTTAAAAAGCATTAAAATGGTTTAAGGAAAAACAAAAAACAGTCTGAGTGAAGTGAAATGTGTTGCAACTCACCCCGTCACCAGACTTCTGCAGATCCAGGTTGGGTAAGGATGGCATGTGAACAAAAGCTTTCTTTCTTAACCCGCTGTAACAGTATGTGCAAAGGAGTTAAGGCTTCAGAACAAGCGTCGCGTTCAAACCGAGGCTATTTCTGTCATTATCTTTGTAGAGGGAGGTTTTAATCCAGGGGTACACGTCAGACCCCGTTTTCCAAGGAAAACCCATTCAATATCTACATTTGAGTTTATTAAACCAAAATGTCAGAAGTTTATTAAACCAAAATGACAGAAGTCACGTTTATGAAACCTAAACAGGGGTTAAAATCTCTTGTGATAAAATTACTCAGATTACAAACTTTAGATTACAAATTCTTTTTTCATTTCCAAATATAATCTTGAGTGTTCGACTTAAATTGGCGTCCTTCAAAAGTCATTATAGACACATTTAATGTATGTTCAAAAACACTCAACATCTAAATGTCCATAAATTACCATGGAAACATTAAAGTTACAACTTAATTAAGATGTACATTTTGAAAATCTCAGGGAGCATGTTGCATCATTGAAACAGTTAATAAATAAAATAAAGCTATGTCGTCAGTTGACTCGGGTGATGTAAATTGGACTACCATAAATCTTAACGAAACCTTTGGACAAAAGCTTTTCCAGACTTGTGATTTTGCTCGTAGTGAGCACACAGCATCCATCAGCATCACATCAACTGGTGACCAGAATTTGACCAGTTCTACCTTTATGGGCCATGACCAGTGACTGGATTTGAAGAATTTGTGGTTTTCAGCTGCGAAAAAAGCACCATACCTAAAAACACTCTTCAGTGTGACGATTCAGGCAGTATGGGTCCCCACCCAGGGGGGGTTGACATATAACACGGCAAAAACCAACCAAACAAAAACCCTGACATTAGCATGCAGACATGTTTTCTGTTTGCTTCCTGGGAATCTAGTCAAAGATAAACAGGATTCCCTTGTGTTGTCCTCCCTATAAGAACTGTAAGATAAAATAATTGTTCATGGCGGCTGGCTAACAACTCTGAAGGTGCCATCTTATCTGCAGCTTCCAAGTCAGTACTAAGCTAAAGGTCTGTTTCGCAGTTAACCTGCATTTCATCATCACTGGTTTAACATCCTACACACATGCACACATAGGTCCCTTTCAGATCACAGTTCCACAGTAAACACGCAGCCCCGGAGCCCCATTGTGTATCACTTCGGCCTTTCGTGTGATACACATCGATCCGTTCAGATCACAGGCCTTGAGAGCTTACACAGCCTGATCTGTGACTGTAGAGCCCAAGAAGCACGGTTTACAGCTCGCATCATTCACCCAAGCAATCGTCAAGAAGGGGCCAAGTTTACATTGCGATCCACCGGCTGGCAGTTCAAATGGGTTCAGTGTCTTAAATCCAAGAGCAGTTGTTGTCCTCAGCATTTTAGTATCTGCGTCAGATTCTGCTGAGCAACGTATCTCTTAGATCAGGCAAACTCCGGACGATCATGTGGAGTGTCTGCTTTCGCTGTGCCCTGCAGAGTCCGGCAGCCTCTTGAGGGACACTCGTTCCATAATCCCCCTTACAGTTTATAGTGGTTATAGCTTAGCGACTACCTCCAAATTCGGTACAGGGGCGTAATACGGGTTGAGTGACTTCAATCCCCCACTCTGTGTTGAGACCCTGCATTCGATTACATTTTATAAAGTACATGTGTAGGTCATGCAATGAAAGAATCATCGGTATAGGGACTAGCATTGGATAACTTATATAACTGTCAATTTAAAGCAAGGCAAGTATCAAATAGATCCATATTTTTTTACTTCTCAATGTTTCTGACGATAAAGAATATTTGTGTTTTGAAAATATAGTTAGTAGGGTTGTGTGTTATGTGATTTATGGAGATGCAGGTGCAGCAGGAGGGGCTCACCCAGGGCGGCATACATGCAGGAACCGCCCCGGCTTCAGCGTAGAAATTGCTGCAGGACCAATAACACCACCACCGACTATTTTTGATATGAACCCCCTTTCAGGGTGTCCTCTCGTTCCACATTTATTCTAGATTCATTCTGTAAGGTCCCAATGCCAAATGACCCCTCCAGTACTTACACCCCTGATCCACTTTGAGAAATTGCCACAAACCTGAAGCCACTATGAACTGTAAGGGGCAAAATGGGAGAATGTCACAAAGGTTACGTGGCGATATGATATGGAGCACAGGGAAATTCAACAAATATGTTGCATGCTGCTCAGGTGAATGCCGACAGCTAAAGCCACGCCCCGTCGGTTCTGCAATCCCAACTGCGAGCTCTGAAAGCAAAGCAGGACCTGTGATCGCAGCACATCAGCTTGAAGGATGTGAAAGGAAAAGGTAAACTTTCACAGTTCTGTGTTTATTGTGCAACTATGATCTCAAAGGGGCTTCAGTGAGACGTTTAAAATGAAGTAGGAACTAAAAGGAAATTGTGTTTTCTATGGAGATATGTCTTTGGTGTTTACCGAGATAGCTTCTTAAACTTGGACCAAGATTTCAACAGATAACAGGAAGGCAAAACTGAGTACAACAAAAAGCTGCTCCATTAACCGTTTCAGGTCTCAGACAACATGCTGGATTAGGAAAAGCTGGCAGCCTTTAGATCTCACAGTCATAATTTACGCTCTGTAGGGCCATAGCTGTGCCACTGTCTGAGGAGGTACAAGCGGTACTTGGGCTGTTTTTAGTGGCTCTCAGAAGAAGTATTGGCATTATTTAGTTGTGAGCTAAATACAAACGTATTCGTTGTGCACAAGGAGATGGGGCAACGTCCTGCGTTTCCATTTATCTTTAGAGTCTAAACTTGGAC
The DNA here is from genome assembly GCA_037039145.1 of Fundulus diaphanus. Taxonomy (NCBI): domain Eukaryota; kingdom Metazoa; phylum Chordata; class Actinopteri; order Cyprinodontiformes; family Fundulidae; genus Fundulus; species Fundulus diaphanus. The sequence goes on from CM073134.1 coordinate 30,278,642, forward strand.
TAACACTGTTCTTGTTCTAAGTTAGAAACCCAACAGGGAGACCTGGATAACTGCTATTAGCAACACAGGTTAGCAACCATGCATTTCTCTCATTTTCTTATTTACTAAAAAACACACACTGTAATAAATGGACCCTTCAACCAGTCATGAAAAGCCACAGAGGGGTTTTTCTCCTTTTTATGGCAGAAAGCAACAAACTAAACACCCATAAATCACGTAGCCCCATTGTTCGTAAAAGCCTGTTAAGATTGTAATTAGTAAAGCTTAGCATTTACTTAGTTGGTGCTTGGTAGAAAACGTTTGAGAGCCATAATGTAACACGCTAAGAACAGTTTTAAATGTCCACTCTGCAATCATCATACTTAGTTTTGAATTATTGGTAAAACCACGTTTTCCACTGTCTCCACACACTGTGTGCTGTCGCCTCTGCTCCCAATTTAAATAATCAATGATTGATTACAGCCAGACGAATAATATAGATAATCATGGCAATTAAAGAGAAATGGCTAAATCCTGCGTGAGGAGGTCAAACCTTTACAAAACCTGAAACTGGGCTGACAACTCCGCTCTCCAATCAGCTCTCACCCCGCCGCTCACGGAAGAATAGCGGCGCGGAAAGGTTTTAACTTGTTCATCTCGTTGTAAGGATATTTGGATTTCCCCCTCATGCCCAGACGACGTGCCTTCATGTTGGGAAAGACATTCTTCATGATCTTCCCAAAGTCTGCTGCACTCAGTGGATTGTAGCCAAGATTGTCACAATAGCTCCTGCACAAGACCACAGCCAGCGTCACGTTTCTACAACACCATTTATTAGGATAAAAAAACAACAACAACTCTGCGTATTTCTCTCTGCTCACTCACTTGTATTCGTCGTACACCTCTTGCTTGGGGAGGGACGTCTCTGGGTGCTCTTCTAGGTGATTGCGTATCCAGTTGAATGCATACATCTGTTGAGTACGGCTCGACGACATGGAACTCTGATCACTGAAAAGGGTCCGTGACAAAGAAGAGATCTGGTGAGTCGGAGGAGCCCTGGACTGCGCCGCATCATTTTTCTTGCAAATACAGAAACTGTAATACCATAATCCAGCAGTAGAGGACCCCCTCTCATTCCCAGTCCAAATGGGCAGAATTTGGGGGTTGGGGTGATGAATAGATATGGGGAAACAAATGACACACAGACAGCTAGGTATAGAGCAGGAATCTAGATATATTTCAGCGTTTTGATTCATGATGATAATCAAACAGGGAAAAATGACGCGGAAATCTGTACTGGATGTAAAAAATAAATAAATAAATAAAAAGAGATAATGAAAGCCACAGAAAAACAATGTCGCGAAGTGGAAATAAAGTTTCTAAACTTGTTCTTTATGAGAGATCAGCTCGAGTTTAGCCAATGAACGGGGATTTGAATAACCTAAAAGAGATCCACAATAATGCCTGTGTGTGTGTGTGTGTGTGTGTGTGTGTGTGTGTGAGTGAGAGAGAGAGAGAAAGAAATAGGGACAAAAGCGTAAAGTGTTAAAGTTGAGTTTGTTGTGTTTCTCACCTTTTATCATTGCCACTGCTGGGACCAGAAGGCAACTTAAGGTAGAGGTAGAGCTTTTCGATGTCTGTAAACTTCTCAACATCTTGCTGCAGAAATCAGAAGCACACAAAGGAAAACACAATTCATGAATCATCAAATCAGTGTCATACAATCCGATCATATATGCAGGTTCAAATTAAGTTTGATCCTAGTACAAGTGTAGTAAATGATCCCGCCAGTTGGTAAAAAAGTGATCTGTCTAAAGAAATATTTAGATAATTCTAAGACAGTTTTACTGTAAATATATCAGCTAAAGCCTTTTGTACTGAGAATTCAATATCAGTGATGTCAAAATACACAAGAGAGGTAGAACCATCTGAGCACTCTGACTGGCCTTTAGCCGGATTTCGAGGAATGGCTTCATATCACCCCTCACTCCTCCATTTGCCTCTTTGTTGCTATGAGAAGTTAAATGAATGAGGTGAGAGCTGTCAGCCAATGAGCAGTCACTGAAAACGCCACTTACTACAATCCACTGTCACGAGGCTCCACATCTGGCTTCAGGTATTAGTTACTAAAACAAAGACTCAAAAGTGTAGGTTTGTGGAGGACTTATGGGAAAATTATGTCTTAAAGCTACAACTTCCTCTGGATTAAAAACTACCAAACGTTGTTTTAGTCCTTGACGCATGAAAAAAAAACAAATATCTTACTGGAAATGTCCTTTTAAAGCTGTGTGAGTGCACTAAAGAGAAACGATATTATTGATGATATGATTTTTTTTAAAGGGCACATCCATTAGGGCAAAAAAAAAAGTTGACCACGTCAAATGTGAAAGTATCCTTCCCGGACACGTTTAATGTTTTACTTCTAACTACTTAGACATTGTATGTTAAATTGTATATTGGCAACTGATAAAAACAAATATTATTTTATGGCTGCACCAGTGCAAAACTTTCCCTTTGATTGACTCCGAATAATTTTCGGAGTCGATCAGAATAACAGATGCACGTTTTGGGAACTCAATAGAAATCACTGGAGAACATTAAATCTGCCGGTCCCTCAGGGTGGGCACTATTAACATTTTCTAACATTTACACAAAAAGCATCAAATCCACACAACACCTCAAAATATAAACAAACTGAAGGAATGGGGAGATGCAACACAAGAGAAGCAGAAATTCTAGTTTTCTGTTGAACCCTATAGCATTTTGGGGAAATAATGTCATTTTCTGCTGGACGTTTTGCACAAACCATGCACCAATTTGTGTTTAAAGCAATTGTTCATATTATCTCTAGTCTACAGTAGGAAAATGCATTTATGTGACTCCAATAAATGCATATTATACACCAGCGGGAGGCTGTTCAGGATCTGGGGTCATAATCTGTCATAGTTTATAATAGACAACTGGTCTAAATAAGCATCAAACAAAGATTAAATTTTACTTCCTCTTCTTTGCCAAGCAACACACTGTGGGTTCAGATTCCAACCTAAAGCTGCTAAAATGTAGAGATGCTGAATCCGAGTCAGCAGGCTGTAATCAACTCCATCTGAACAATACAATCTCACTTCAGCTGCTTAAACATCCTTTTTGGCTCTCAGCTGGTTTCACCAGTTGCTCTCAACTCAACAATCAGCACATCAGTGAGCTTTGATTACTATTTTACCATTTCCCCCCCAAAATGTAGCGAACTTTGTTAGGAGAAACAGATCTAAAAATTCAGGAACCTTTTAAAATGTTGTCATTGTTTTATTCCATCCCACCTGAGAATCTGGAGTTATTCACAAAATCAGATTCGTAGCTAAACAAATCTTAGGAAAATAAATGTTTTCTAACCTTATCTTTAAAATCTCTGCTCAGTTCGTCCTTTCAACAAGTCATACCCGTATTTCATACCTACGGGTTGCCATTTCTTCCCCGCCCTACTTCCCTTTCTTACCTGTACACAAACCATTTCCTACCCAAGACTTGTATAATGTGTATCGGATTATATATTTGTGGTGAATTATGGAGACATTCAACCATAAAATCACTCTCACTAGGTTAATTGCCTATTATTTTCTAAAGCTTTATAATATTTCAATTAGCTGCCTTTCTAATCCTCATTTGGGCCAGTCGACTGTTATAAAATATGACATGATTGTGACTGATGATCAAGCCAAAATAACTCTGAGAGCCCCCTCTGTTAGTCACATAACCGCACTTTGACACTGTAGCATATCAGTATAGGAAGTAGTTTTAAATTGTCAAAATAGATCAAAACGTCCCGCCGGCATGTGTGAATTATTGCACGGCCGGGTCGAAACACCTCGAGGCACAGGACTTGTTTTCCTATCTGATAAGGTGTGGTTAAAAATAACCATAAGTGCAAAATTATGAAATGAAAGAAGTGAGATAACAACCGCCCCACAGTTACCCAGTTTACAGCTTGTTAGATTTAAAGGACTTCTATCCTTTATCCCAACTAAAAGCTAGAGCTGTAAAACATCAGCACTTATTTCTGCGATGCCAGAGTTCAAGGATTCCTAGAATGACATGAAAAAGATGTCCAAGTAGTTTTTTCTATAAACTAGGAGACGTGTATATAATTTTTAAAGCAATGGAATATGTGCTTTTGCTTCCCTCATTCGGTGACTTTTGTATCGCACAGCATTTAATGCATCTCTGCATTTAGGACACTTATGTCGGCAAATTAAACAAACCAAAGATGTGTCTGAAATATTGCTTGTGCTCTATTATATCTTCAGGGTTCCTGAACATTTTATATGTAAAAGTTCCAGACTTTTCTAGACTCAACGTTCCAGAGTTGTCAGTTCTTTATACTCACGTTAAAATATAAAATACTGAAGTTTGCCTTGAACCTTTGGCAAACATTTCTACAGCCTGCAGGCTTTAATTATGAAATCTGCAAAAACAAGAAGCTAGGAGGAGAGAAGGGCACAAGGATAGAAGAAGGAAGAAAGGACAGAAGAAAGCGAGGTAGAGCACAAGGAAACATGGAAGGTGGAAGAACAGAGGGAAGGAAATTTACAAGAGGGAAAATAATGGCACAGGAAACCAAGGGAGGAAAGGTGAAAGGATGTGAGAAAGGAAGAAAGAGATGAAAAAAGGAAGGACATTAGAGAGAGGGTGGAAGAAAGGACACAAAAAGTATATAAGATAAAGAATGTAGGATCAAAGGAAGTATACAAGGAAGAAAGGGCACAGAAGAGAGGAAACAAAAAGTACAGAAGGGACACAAGGAAGGAAGGAGGAACAGAAAAAAGAGAGGTGGGACACAAGGGTTAAAGAACAGAAGCAAGGGAGGAATAGACACAAGGGGGACAAAAGTAATGCTAGAAGAAAAAAGAAAGGAAGGAAACAAGGAAGGACATAACGGAGAGTAAGACGGACAAAGCACACAGATAGTAGGAGGGAACGACGTACACGAATAAGGAAAGAGGGAGGGACGTACACAAGGAAGGAAATACAGAAAAAAGGAAGGATGGAAGGAAATATATAAGGAAGAAAAGAGGGACACAGGAAGAGATGAGGAAAGAAATAAATAAATTGCCATTGTAATTGTACATGCCAACAAAATTTGTCCTCTGCATTTAACCCATTCCTTTAGGGAGCAGTGGGTGGCTTTTACAGCGCCTGGGGAGCCATCTTGGTCAGGGACCCATAGTGGCACTCTATGGGGATCGAACCGGGTACTTGCAAACTTTGCATTTTTCATACTCTGGACAATGAATCAGATTCCACACTTTTCTAGATTGTTCAAGCACCCTACATCTTACACTTCTGGAAAATATAAAGGCATTCATCCATTAGAGGCGTCTCGTTTATTTTAGTCCAGAAAACAAAGAACGAATCAGCCTCTGTCACGTCTTCTAGGGAACGTGGCTTTCATAATCATGTCATTCGAATCTGGTTTGATGTGTCTGCTTCAGAGGAGCCAAGCGGTGGATCGCGTTTTAGGAATAAAAGAAAGGAAGGCTGCCAAACTCCATGCACAACGGTCGAAATTAAAATCCTTTTTTTTTTTTTGTGTAACAAAAAAGAGACGAAGCGTGGTCGTATCGCTTTGATGTCACCTATGCAGACTAACATCTGTAATCCACTTCAGCTCAGAAAGACCCACAGCCAAATGTGCACAAATAGATTGGGAAGAAGAGAAATGTGTTGTTTTTCCTGATGCATGGTTAGAAACCCTAAAGAAATAAACATGCAAACATCTGTAAAAAAACACAACATGCAGAAAAAGAAGACATTATTTCTATAAAAAGAAAATACATTTGATAAAACTAGAAAGCTACATCCACAACAGATTAGCCTATTTGGAAAATAAAAACAAACATCAACACGCTGAGGTTAAAACCTAAATATAATTTAAAGTTATGTCATATAAAAAAGGTAAATAAAAATAGAATTAGAGATACAGGTGGACCAAGATTGACACTTACCAATATGCTGTCCACTTTTGATTGTACAGATTTGCTACAACGAGAAAGAGGACAAAAAAAGGCAGGAAAGGATATTAATACAATATGCAATAAAATCAGCTTGAATCATTACAATGTCTCAGTGCCATTAAAAAATAGCCATAGCTGTAGTTTGAAGATTCAAACTTTAAAATAGAGCTGCGCAATATATCATATAGCAATGATCCTGAAATTTCGTTGTGAAAAGACAGATTGGCCTCAACGAGCTTTCATTCATTCAATTTCTTCCTGCCAGTGATCTATGTGGCGAGGCGGTTAAACTCTGTTTGCTCATTTATTTAAAAAAAAAAAATAATGGAGAATATAAAGCATGGAAATCGTATCCAGCTTTTGGTTTGAGTGCCGGTGAACATTCAAAGACTTATTTCAGCTTTGTTACATTACTGATGATGTTCCACAGGAGAGGGGCGGTGGCCTTCACCCAAACATCTGGATCACCGGCCTCACTCAGGCTCTTCATAGTTCATTTGCAGATGTATGAATAGTCATAAAACAGATGTTTCAAGCCTGGCACCTTTCTAAACATTAAAGGTTAATGATCCATGAAGAAACAAAAATGTTTCATCAAAACAATCACGTCTCACCTGATAGAAGCTTATCTTACTATTGGGATTTTTCCCCCAACACTTATAAGCATTTATATACAGGTCTGGCTCACACAACCGTTATGCATCATGTCTGCAAGCTTCAGAAAAAGGCAGGAAACGGGTAAGAAGATCTATGTACTACTACTTGCTCTGCATCAGACGTGGACTGGTTACCAGAATCAAAGGGCTTCAAAGCCGCTAAAATGTTCCCTCATATCATCCTTACAGTCAGTTTGAAGTCCTTTTAACGAGATGCCATAGAAAGTGCCGCAGGGACGGGAGTTTACTTGGGCCGTATGGAAAATAGAGCAAAGCTGCACTCCCATCATCAAAAAAATAACAAGCTGTAAAATGCACAAATATGATGAATAATACAAATATTGGCTAAGTTTTGTATGTTAAATATCTAAACCTGACAAGAACAACAGCTGCACCTTGAATGCGCAAAGATTTTGGATTCAGGAATTGAATTATTATCCCCCTATCCTCAGAGGTACTGAGTTATTACAAAGTTTTTTTTAAGGCTGTACTGTGAACATCAAAAACTGCCTTAGAAGCTATTTTATAACACTGTACTAGATATGTGACAACACTTTCATTCATCAAAGGATTTACTTCAAAGGATGACACATGATTAAACATGAGCGATAACTCTGGTAAAGTCATAGGCAACGTAATTTGTACGACATAAAGACAATAATAAATATGTCTTGAACCACTGGGAAATATCTTTACTAGTATTACATGGATGGCTGTCTAGTTACCCTTATATATCAAAAACACTGCTCAGTTCTGTATCATTATAGGCCAAAGTTATTATAGGAGCCCCTGTGAAGGGCCCAAAAAGTAGTATCTGCTATAAGTGTAACCTTAAACTCCAACATTGTTGTTAATCCCTTATAGAAGAATAACTTTATTTAATACACAGGGACATTTTTGAAAGCAGAGTATCTGACATTCCTTCAATAAAGTTTCCAGGTGTTTATGAACGCCTGTTGTCCAGTTTGCTATGAGGAATAATTTAAAACAGAGCAGGGGGAGCAGGGGGAGGGGGGGTGTTTCTATCTGAACTCGTACTGACACCCTGCAGCAGAAATCGGGCTGCATGCACTAATAAAAGTGGGAGCCATGTTTTTAGCAGAAGCATGTCCCCCCCCCCCCCCCCCCCCCCCCAGATGATAATGTGCGGCGTGTGCGGGCCTGCGCGCAGCAGGCTGAACTCAGACCGAGGCCGTGTCTGTGCGCCAGTCTGCTCTGACACCTGTCATCCCGAGCATCAGCACCACCGGTGGGTTCGCCGGGATCTATTATAACATGGCCTCCCGTGGCTCCATGCTAATGACCGGAGCTGCTACCAAAAGCCGCCTCTGCCGCGTTTTCACCGCACCGTCTCCGGCTCCCCGCCTGCGTCTCTCGCTGAACTAACCGAGGGTAGCTCGGCGGACAAAAAAAACAAAAAAACAACAAAAACTCGTGTTGTTCTCGGACGCTTTTTATCCCCCCCCCCCCTCCCCTCTGCGTGCAGATCAGTGCCTCCCCTACCTCTCCACAGTCAGATACGGGTGATTGTGAGGCTTCGGCTAGCTCATGATGGACCAGCACCATCCTTACCAAATTGAATTCTTTATTTTGAACTGTAACGCGTTAGCCTCGGGCCCCTGCAGTCCTGGCACCAGCGCTGGAAGAGAGCCTAATCCCGGGGCGGGCTTCTGATGACCAGGTTGTTGTTGATCATCAGCCATCGCGACGGTGGGGTTGGTGGGGGAGCTTTAACAAGTAGGCCTCATCCCCTGGCTGTGCGCTGCAACCCGGACCCACCGCTGCCGGAGCGGCTCAGTCAGCTAGGACAGCCCGCCGGACCCGGCGCCAAGCATGGCTACAAAAACACTGCGATCGGACCCCTCTGGAGCAAAAAGAAAAAAAACAACGAGACGCCAGCCGGGCATACAAAAGGCATTTCGCAGAGGTGTCTCCGCTGCTGCAAATAGCACGCCTGCAGCAGCCTGCAAGCAGCCACAGACCTGCGTCGAGCTGGACGCCAGAAGCCCGCACGCAGGAGCGGAAATACCCTGAAAGTAAAGCAGGACTGCGAGGATCATATTCCATCTGCTTTTTATGCAAAAGTTTTAACTCTTTTTTTTTCTTTTTACACAAATTATCATTAACATGAATAGGTGAAATTCAACTATTTCTGTTGTTCTTCACAGCTTCTGCAATTCGCTCTGGTGTGCTGGATATAAACTTTTGGACCTGGCCCTGGGTGATTCACTCATTCTTGTCTCTTTAATGATGGAAATCTGCTGATATCTGTTCACACTCCCACATTTTAAGAACTGGCCACAGGTTCTCAATGAACTTGAGGTCTTGGAAGTCTCCTCCCCACATGGGTCTAAAATTGCAATGCCTTGGTCTTTGTTCGTGATCACTTTTGTCCTCTCACTTAGTGCCATCATTCATCAAACTGTACCTGGATGGATTATAAAATTGCTTGTGGTATTGGGCCGAATTATGAGTGCACCCTCTTGGATGAGAAGGAATCCCCAAGCAGGCACGGTGTCAAGATGCTTCGATGTTGGTACTCTTTATAGACGCATACTATTCCAGATGTTTGAACAATCGTTGGGAAAACATCTTCAAAGCAAATAGCTGCACTAGTTTCTGCTGTCCATCCAGTCCAAACAGTTAGTCCCTAATGCTTTTCTAGCACAATGTCTTCCTTTGCCCAAAGGCCGTCTGCATATTCTCACAATTTGCAAATTGTGAATTTTTTTACATCCGTAACTTTGAATATAGTTTTCCAACTCACATTTTATTTTTTATTTTATTTTAGTTTAGTTAATTGACTTTTTGTCTAAAGTCATGACCAGGAAATTTCAACTGTGTTATTTCTAACTTGACGCTTTTAGACGTACTGCAGTTCTGCTGTCAGCCAGAGGGGGCACTGCTGCAGGAAGCTGCTTGATCAGATAGTGACAATGACGGGTAAACAGCCAGGATGATATCATTACACCATGAACACGGCCAGTCATAACGACACATGGGGATCCCTATATATATATAAATACATTTATATATTTGACCAGAACCATTCAGTGATAAAAAAAAAATGATCAGACTCAAATGAAACGCTTTTGCTGGCAGATTATTCTAACACTGTCTTTACTCATCAAAACAGCTCTTATTTCTTCTTTAAATTGAATCCGAGTCACAGTTCCTCAAATTGAGAGATTGATGTGACATAAGACTACCTGCACCAGATATAAAGAAAATGCTCATCACTGTAGGCATCAGGTCAAGCCCCAAATAAATGAAGGTTTCCACAAGGACTTGTTTTATGCTGCCATCTGTTGGTTAAAGTGGGGTACTGCTACTCGACTTCTCCGCTGGTACTACGAGCTTCAAATGAAATACGAATGAAACACCAGACACTCATGGAGGAGGAGGCATGAATGAAAATCATAAACATTGCGAGTGTTGTCTCTGAAGATAACAAAACAAGAAAATAAAGAAATAATGCAAATGTCACCATTATTTTTTTTTTCTACTGAACCTGGCTTGTCTCTCTAAGTTTGGCCTTTGTCACAAATTTATGCTGTTGATCAATAAGATTCACAGCTACCAAAAAAGCATGTCAACATCAAAACAGGATTGGGATTTGTGACAGAATTTAGTAAAAGTAATAATGATAAAACTCAACAGAGGAAGCAAAAAGATGCAAAAGAAAAATTAGAGAAAAGGCAAAACATGTTCAGTCTTTCAAAATGTTTGGTCAAGTAGGGAAGGAAACATGAAAATGCAACAACATATTTAAACAGGAACATCTATCAGTTTGAAAAACAACAAAAAAAGGTAGCATATTTTTGTGAAACTGACAGATACTTCTTTGGGTGATGTGTCTCAGGAGCTTTGGAAACAAAATGTAAACAAATTTGCTGGTTCCAAATTTTAAACTAAAAACGCCTAAACAATTTCATTAATGTTTACCAATTTTAAACCCGTTTCATTGAGACGGAGATTAAAATGGTTGATCTCGTTTTAGACTAAATCCCATTTTCCCAACCGAGAGCTATGCAACAGTGGTACAGCGCCTTGCAAAAGCAAACATTTACGTTTTTAGTAACATTACAAGACCAAATTTTAATTCATTGGGATTTTATGTGATAGACCAACTGAAAGGCGGCTGCAGGAGGTGGACCAATAAAGCGGAGTAGCTTAGAAAATATTCTGGCAGGAGCAGAGTGAGATGGGGGTCCACTGACAATCCTTTCAGTGTGCGAACTCGAGTTGGTAGAACGTCTTATTAGTTGAAGGGGAGTTTATTATCCAGTGTGAGTTGGAAATAATTAAAGTTAATAATGAAAGTTGCCCATCATTTCCAGTTTGGCTGTCTGCCATTACCCATCTCTAACATAGAAAGTGTTCCTGGATCAGTGCCTCTGTACTCTTTTTGTGTCTCTGCTCTGTCTTCTCAAGCCTCTAGTCCGTTGTGTTCACACTGAGCCTGCTTCTGCTAGTCACAGACCAGGGGCTCGCCTGTGCTCCCCTTTCACAGCTACCCGTTAGAGGGGAGTTTTCCTCCCCACTGTCACTATGTGCATGCTCGGTATAAGGGATTATTGCAAAGCCATCGACAATGCAGATCGAAAGAAAACCTTTTGACAAGTCTGTCTGGATGATTTGATTGAATTGACTTTGCAAAGTGCCTTGAGATGACATGTGTTGTGAATTGGCAATATATAAATAAAACTGATTTGAATTGAATTGAAAGGGACAATCTGAAACGGATTCTGTTATAGTGTATGATTGTTTTGTTACCTTAGGGACTAAGCACCATATTTTTCACTGATCAATGAATTCTACATCTAAGGGCACATAACACTAATGAGCAACCATCAGGCTAAAAAGAAGTTAACTTTTAATTTAAGATAAAGATGTCTTTGTAATCCCAGACTGAAGAAGAGATTTTGAGAGGGCATTATTTTTACGGAGTAACTTATTTTGTTACGACGCCTGCATTCGAAGTCTTTCGAGCAGTCATTTGTTTTCTCGCTTCATTTTTGACCTCCAGTCGTTGGCTATTCTGGACTGATTTGTTTTACTGTCAATCTTCTGTCACTTCTGATTTGGTGTGGAAGGGCTCGTAAACACTGTTTTTGCCCTTGCTCATTCCTTCAAATGTCAAGAATCACACCAACACTCCTTCCAACCAGACATCAACTTTTCTTTTACCATCTCACACCATGCTAACAGTTTGGTCTCTTATATCACTCCTGCTTGGACGTGTTTTACTATACTCATCATCAACCATTCATCCAAAAACTTTGTTTGAAGCAGCATGTTAAGGCGGGAAAAAATGGATAAAGCAGTAAATAAATAAATCCATAAGACAATTGATTCATTTATCTATAAATAAATGTATAGATAAATGGTCAATTAATAAGACATAACAAGGACAAATAAATACATGTTGTAATGGGACTACAAATAACACATACAGTATACAATGCAAACAACTTCAAATAATAGTGTAAACATATATAATGAGCCATTCCTTGAAAGAGACATTCAAAAGAAACAGAAGAGAAAAGTATTTATTTAATATTTTGTCAAAGAATAGATAAAGCCTATAAACTAATAGTGAAACTATAAAATGTTTCTTATGCAAACACACTTTTTAAGAAGACAACACCAAAAAAACCTTCTTTAGTGGTTTCATGGTGATTACCTTCACTTAGATGTTCTTGCGTGTGTGTTTTTTTTTTTTTTTTGGTTTTCTTCTGTTTTCTTCTTTTGTTTTTGTTCAAACAAACTATTTGTCACAAGCAATTACCTCATAAATAATAAATAAAACACAAATAAATAATTATTAGCCATATATTTACAACTCTTTTTTGGAACTTGAGTCTATTTTATGATTCTGGGATTAAATGAATAGATGCAAAACCTTCGATTTTCACATGTAAACCATAAAAAAGGCTATAGTAAAAATTTACACCTGGGAAAATCTTAATTTGATCTCTACATCTAGAAGGCTCCTTCTTCTCTGTCTTTTCTGCATAATCTTTGGACATATGTTGCAGAACAACATCAGCGATTTCTATTTTGTTCGACCAGATCTTTCCAGGACACGCGTCTCCTGGAGATCAAACGGATCACCCAGGATCCTTGCTGGGACCTGAAGTCGTAAGTTTTTTTTTCTGGAGCTGGGGAATGTGGGACGGCTGGGTCATTGTAGCAAAGAAGTCGGTAAGTCTGGCTCTCACGTGTGCCCACAGCCAGTCCAATCCTCTTACAACCACCCCCCAACACACTTCCCCCAGCACTCAGGCCAGACTATGAGATCGGCTTGCTGAGTCCAGGTCTTATCCTGAAGATACCGTAGATCCTCAGAACAGAGTCACGCCAGCTGCATCAAACACCACGGCCAACCCATTTACCTAAGCATGCTTTTTCTGTGTGCTTTTGCCTCCACTTTTATTGATTTTTAAAATTGTTAGAACGTCAATTGACTAAAAGACATCCAGTGGTCATTACACTGAACTAAATGAAGGTGATCAGATTTTTCTCATTAAAATATATGACACAAGCAGTATCATTATATTTGCAGTATAAATACTGAAATGCTCATTACAAAACCTGTAAAGGGGAAAATAAAAAGATGTAAAAAATGTGTTGGCTGATAACAAATTACTCATTAGTTCAAAAATAAACATGATTTCAGAATGTCTTTTTGGACTGCTTTATTTTTCCCGTATTGTTTTTTTTTTTAAACTTGATCTTATGTGCAATTATCTTAAAAAAAACGTGTTTATGTGTTGCCTTGCAGGCTGATTCACCTCCCTGGAGCCTTTTCACATTTCGTTACGTTACGCTCCCAGACTCCAGTGCTTTTGGCTGAGATTTTATGTAACAAACCATCTCAAGGTAGCACACAACTGTGAGGGGGACGGCAAAAGATGCATGCATTTTGAATTTTGTTTAGTAAATAAAAATGTGAAAAGAATGGGGAGAGGCATTTGAGTTCAGCCCCTTTTACTCTGACACCCCTAAAACAGCCCAGTTGCCTCCGATTACCTTCAGAGGCCACGTCATTAGTAAATTAACTCCACCAGTGAGCAATTTACGAGGAAATCCTTTTCCTGAGATTATCCTGACCATTTGCTCCTATCCCTTGGTATTTAATTCAGGAAGTGCAAAAATATTTCACTGAAAAAGGGCGACACCCGTTCAAGAAGCCTGATTGCGCCACACTCATTTCTATTTCATAAGCAGTAGTCTGTTGTGCAGCAGACATTCATTTATTGTTTGCTAAGGAAGAAAAAAAGCATTATGAAGCCAGATGTACCCTAATAATTTTTTTAAAAATGTGTTTTAAATATTTGATGCCAACAAAGATGCACCACTTGGTTTATAGGTGCACCACAATAATATACTTTGATAAGTGTACTTGAAGTGTACCGATGACTCGCCTGACTGTTTAAAGAGGTTTAACTTGGGGAATGCATCACAACACATCCAAATACAAATTAAAGTCTGTTTCCTGTTTTCATTCTCACAAAACATTTTAAATGGAGAAACAATAGTCTCTTTTTTCTCTCTCTTCCTCTTTTTTGCATGTTGAGAAGAAAAGATTGGCTTGCACGACTGACAACAAAACTTTGGAAAAATGGGAAACATTACATATTTGCTATCTTTGTCATGATTAACGATAATTAATTGGGATATCACACATTATATATATATATCACCTTCAGTCTAGACTTTCAATGGCAACGAGACCATTTCCTTTAGCCCTTCCACCGCTCAACAAAATCAGTTGGAATACCTTAACCTCACTGACCAAGGAAGGGAGGTTGAGAAGAAGCAGGTTGAGAGCATAACCTCATATCTGAAACTTTGGTCATCTCTAACATCCCTCTTTCACCCATCATCTGATAATGGCACCACTGCAAAACGTATCAAGACATGACCGTCCACTTAACCTGGCAGGCCAGGCAGGGAGAGCATTGATCAGAGAAACAACCAAGAGGCTTGCAATAACTACTGCAGAGACCCACAGGTCTAGTGGGAGAATCTGGCAATAGGATAACTACTAATCTAACATCTGCCCTTAATGGAAGAGTAACAAGAAAAAAAGCCTCCAGAAGTCTCATTAGCATATAAGAACAAGGTGATCTGGTCAGATGAGATGAGACCAACGTTAAATGATCCCCAAAGTAAAAGGTGGTGGTGGCAGCATCATGCTCTGGAGAGGCTTTTCTTTAGCTGGGACAGGGAAGCTGATCATGGATGGAGCGAAACACGGAGTAATCAAGGAGGAAAACCTACTAGAGGTCACAAAGGGCCTGAAACTGGGGCAGCGGTTCCCCGTCCAACAGGACAAGGACATCAGAGAGTATGTGACCTTGCATGCAAACATATTCAAGAATGGCCTAGTCAAAGTCCCGACCTAAAGCCAACTGAGAATCTGTAGCAAGATTTGAAATGTGATGTTACAACTCGCCATCCAATCTGACGGTAAAATGTTTGGTCTTGCGTTGTGGAAAGCAGGGGAGACTTGGTCTAAAAGTGGTTGTATAAAATTGAATCAGAGCTGCTAAAACAAACATAATACACTTTTTCCGATTTATTTTGTGTATAAATTTGTAATGCGTGTATTCTTATTCTTCCACTTCAGGTTTTTGTGTTGGCCTATTCTGTAAAAAGCCTATTAAAATGCACTGAAGTCTGTGACTTCCATGCAACAACATGTGGAAAAGCTCACGGAGTGTGAATACTTTTGCGACGCGTTCTACCCCAGGCCACTTTTAACCCCAGCTCATATTTGATAATAATATATAATATGGGAGTCCCTTGCTTTGACGTCACTTACGCAGCCGTTTGCAGACCGAGCTGTTGCTGCAGATATTATTCCATGCTACCCCCCACCCCCCACCCTCCCTTTTCTCGGCGTCCCATGGCAGAGCGGATGGGAAACTCTGATGTCATCAACCTTGGCGCAGCGGGACGGAGGAGCATGCAGACCCTCAGGGTGCCACGATTGGTGCCCATGTGTTAGTGCCCCGTAGATGGTGAAATAGATGGTGCGGTGCTGCCCGCCTGTGCTGCACCTGCGTCCCAGCATGCTGATTGATCAGTTTGGTCATGTGGAATGTCACCATCTGCTCCCCAGTCCCACTCACCCCTTCTTGTGTGAATGCCAATCACTGGCAGGAAGATAGTTATTTAAGCCATGTCAAATCAGGCGCATGACGATCAGCAGCGTGCCAGCCACATTTGAAGCAGCGAGAGCATGTCGTGCAACGAAAAAGATACAATTTTGACAGCAAAGACTGACTTGCAAGCATAAAGTTCTTTAAAACTGTCTCAGTTTCTTTGTAGTATTTAATTTCTTCTTCATTTTTTTTAGCTGGCATCAGTGTCGGTTTCTCCTCTGCATCCTTCAGCGGCCCTTCTCTGACCTCCTCATTGTCAACAATGTATCGAGAGGCCATCGGGAGTGACATTCTTCGTCGCAGAACGTCAGAACGTCAGAACCAATGACATTTATACCACAGGAAAATAAAGATATGCTAAAAAGGATCTCATTAACATTTGCATTACCTGTTTGAATAATCACATTTCTGACAAGACTGCAATTAACTAAGATTGATGAAAAGTTCAGGGTCAGGGGACTGTATAAATTGGCTCTTGGATCAGATACGTTTGTGTTATGAATGCTTAATGTGCCAGATAAGAAGACTGATCTCTGTCAGAGGAGAAGGTCACTCAGTAGCCACCAGTTGCCAGGGATTCATTGTGAGATATTTACTGACGTGAGCATTTGGACATTTTCGCCTTATAACCCTTTTCTTAGGTCTAAAGAAAAGAATATCCACCTAAATTCACGCTTCTAAAAGTCAACGAAAGATCACACCGATGAAGAAGAAGTGAGTGACCTCCTAACCTAGATAGCGTTGTTATGGATCGTCAGGATTAGACTTTGACTTTAAGGAAGCTGAGCGGACAGCAGCTCACCTGCAGACAGATTGAATGAGGAGGAAAGACACGTGTCTGTCACAGTCTGGAGTTTCTAAATATATCATTCTGTTTTTAAAAAGATTTAGGTTAGCCTATTTATTGAACACCACACGCCAGCTCTTCATTTACAAAACACGCACCCGCCAAATCAAATTAAAGGCGTTTACATCAGCCTACCTGACTCAGTACTCCGTAGAGCAATGTCTCTTTGTCCATCCATCCGATGTTTACACCCCGTTGTCCTTGCAGGGGCGTGAGGGGACTGGCGCGCTCTGTTTTGGGAACCCTGGGAAATTTTATATGATTGGCTCAGGAACCAGGAAGTAAAACAAGGGCTACACACTGAACCGAAGTATTTCCGCACCGTACCTCTGGGTCTAAAGGAGAAAAACGTGACAAAGACATTGTTGATGGAGAAGACCGATAGTTTATAGGGAATGTTGCTTCCATCCCTGGTGACAACTGAGAATGATTTAGGTTGAGTTTACAGTAAATATCTTACTTATGGCTCCTTTAAAGTGGAGTGTCTTTCAGTGAAAGCTTTCTTCTTTCCACTCTACAATCACAAAAAAAACATTGCTTCAAAGCCAACGCAAACCAATGAGTGAGAGAGAATGAAATGTTTACATTGATACAGATTTCATTTTTATTTCCCCCTGAGTCTCTCACGTAAAAAAATAAGGCTGGTAAAATGTTGTCAAATAGACTAAAAACATACATGTTTGCATTATTTTACTGCGACTAAGTGTGACAAAATAAAAATCAGTGTTCACAACAAAACACATTTTTATTATTATTGCCATTATTACAGCACTCTGCTACATTGCAGTCTGTCTTTTGTGGCTTTAGCGCATTTTCTGAAGAGTCAGTACCGTGTTTTGGAAAAAAAGACTTCAATGGTGTCCCAGTGGGAATCCTTTGATTGGATTCTTGTGAGGTGTCTGTAAAACACAAAGCCCTGCCAGGACCGGGTGCCATACTGTAGCTCTGTGCATTGAGCCAACTCCATCTCTTTTTCCTCCCTCTCTCTGATAGAGGTCACCCATGAAGCATGCTTTAACGCAACATACAATGAACCCGTCCTTTCCCCCACCTTCCCCTGTTGGTTCATTTATTATTGTTCTTGTGCGTTTTGGTTTGATCAAAAATGACGAGCTGGGTAGCAGGCAGTGGATTTTGACCTCATCCAGGAAAAAAAACAACTCATCACAGGTGACGTTGCCGGCGATCAGCCAGCCAGACCGAATAACCTCCAAACCCAGCCACTGGAGGAGCTCGCCATGCCACACGTGCCTGCAAATTAAGGCCTGGTTCTATTTGTGAATGTAGGTCAGACGAGGCTGGAGTATGCGGTGTTTACTGGAAACCTCTACCTGTCTAACAGGAGATTATCTTGGTGGCGTCATCACTGCTGGTTGGTGCAGAGGAAGGATTTCTAGCCTTGTGTGAATGCAACTTTACACTTATGCAAGATGAGGTGAGGGAAAAAATGATATGTGATCATTAAAAATCTGTAATGATCATAACTATGTCCTCTTTTGGGTGGGGGAGGTTATTCAAATGTGAATTGGGAGTTCCCTGATTATTTAAAGTTTCGTGTGAATTTATAAATCTATTTTTACATAGAAAAACTTGAGTCACAAGAATGCAGTACAATATACAAGATCATGTGTTCTCTGTATAACAATTTTCCACCTTTAAGCACATAAGGATGCCCATAACACTGATGTAAAAGCATCATCTCTTGGTCTCCCCCTCTGTGCTGCCTGAAATGGTCCAGCCCTGATTTGCATAAGATGTCTGCGGGTTGCTCTATGACCAGCAGGGGTGGGTTAGGGGAAGGAGTGTATGTGAACTATGCATCACACACATGAGTAAAGAGGTGGACTGAGGAGCTGTGTGTGGAGAGCGCTGAGAAGTCTCTTTCTGATCCGGACAGAGTTATGTACTGTGCTCATCCTGCCTCCGGGACAGGCAACAACTCGTTGATGTACTGCTACAACATGAAACCAGTGAGTATCTTCTTATTTCTCCCACAGTTGTTGTTTTTCTGTTGTTGTTTTTTAGCCATGGTTTGTGTGCTGGTTGATGAAGCAGTTGCATTCTGATTCTGTCTTCTTAATTGTTCTTTTTTTTTTTTTCTTGAGTTAAGCTTCATGAATCAACATCAGATTTAAATGTATTTGCAAAGGAAACAAGTATAAGCATGACTGGTTTTTATCTTTTTGACAGTGGGATGTTTCATGAGAAATGTCAGTCTTCTTTGAACAGGATATTTGATACTGACTGGTGTGTGGTTTGAGGCGCATAGGGAGAAAGCTCTGTCTTTTAAGAGAGTCTCTGCTGAAGTAAGATGAGCTTGGTTTAAAGCTGTTGCAGATGTTTAGGACCAGAAAAGTTAAGGCATTGGAAATAAAAGGGAAATCATAAAGTCGCAATGCATTTTCACCCAAAACAGCCCTGCAAGCATGTCCATACTGGGAATTCAATGTTCTTAAACTCTTTCAGCACAAGACTTGGGCTAATCCACAAGAGATGCACCAGTCAGGCTTTTCCTGGCTAGTAATGAACTGCTGGTCCAAGTTTTGACTGATTCAGATTATTTTTCCTCCTCCGGATTAAATAAAATAAATGTTTGTATCACAGGTTCCTTGATAGATGTAGTAGTTTCAGAAAATGAAGAAATTCTAAGATTGTCCCAATTTATGCATTGAAACATTTGCCTTTAACCTCCTTCAGCTTTTTACCCAAACAGAAAATTGCAGCATGTTAAAGGCTTTTGGTTGATATGACGGAAATCGGTTTGTTTTTATTTAATTTATTTTTTTAAATGCATTTAATGTTTAAAGAGGAAAGAAAAAAATCCCAGATCAAGAGTGAATCAAGGAAAAACAGATTGTAATCTGTCTAAGCAACAATAACTTTAAATTCACTTTTACTTCTGGTTGAAGGCTGAAAAAAATGGCTTGTTTTTAAAATGGTTCAGTGAGACTTCCTGTTTGCTCTGTGCAATCCAGTCAAGCCTGGCAGCAGAAAAACATCTTGACATGAAGCAGATTGCCTCTATTTCTATTTGATTTAACCCCGCTACGTTGGAGCAGTCCCTGCACCGCTGCAGCCATTATCAAAGGCAGCTTTGATCTCGGAGAGACTAACCACATCCAGACATCGTGGATCACAGAGGCAGAAAATTGGTTGCATGTGGCCGGACTTGGCCACGGTGGAGCGAGGCATGGGCCTTGAATAGCAAGTTGATGTTTCACTTATCTCACATCTTGATGCTCTGCGTGTGTGTGTGTGTGTTTACAACAGGAGCTGTTCTTTTTCTAAGAGTATACACACATCCCTGCCTTAACAAGCTTTCAGTTAATAGGAAATGTCATAAAGCATAGTTTTTCAAGAGAATATGGATTTATTGCTGTTGAATTTCCTCTAACTTGCAGCTTGAACTGCAGGGGAAAAAAGTCCATTATCATTTGGGATTTCATGATTGATGGCTCCTAAATCAATGCTGTGTTAAAAGAGGGTGCCATGGCGATGGCCCCTCTCCAGTGGGGGCCAGAGAGGGCGTGCTGGGGCGGGGGTGTGACCATTATTAACGGGTCGCCTGCTATGCTGATGGTAAGGAGGACAATTGGCTTTATCCTCTGCCATATGCTGCCCGTGGCGGCTCAGACGGGCCGAGTGTCGACAGGGGCTCTTCTGTTTGGCCAAGCCCACAATCACCATGGGACTCTTGCCAGCCAGGGTCACGGCTCTGTGCGTGCACACTCGCGCGCGTGTTTGTGGTTTGCTTAAATGTGCGAGCCTTGCTCAAGCGTGCTCAAGAGAGTCTCTTAAGAGCCTGCTTTGCAGAACTTGTCGTCCGGGTAACTGACACCCCATTGATGCAGAGCAAGGAGGTTTATTTTCATTTCCTGGGCCACATCAAAGCAGTGGAGAGAAGTGCAGGTGCAGCCCATACCTCTTGGTGGGTTTGGCAAAGCGAGCATCTAGCTGTGGCGTTTTGGGCATGTTTGTGAGTTCCTGCGTGGAGTTTGTTGGGATGTGTGGTCTAAGTGAAAAAAAGGATCTACATTTTGTTTGCTTTTAAGGATATTTTGTTCCTTATTAAAGAAGGACATTTAGGGAAGGCGCTAGTTGTTTTTTTTATGTCACTGTGAGCACAAATCATGACAAGTCTTGAAATTCAGTTTTATTTTTTTGGGGAGCTGAGTCTCAGCCGAACCTGATCATGATTAGCGCAGGGATTTCTCGTGGTGAATGGTTCCCAAATCCGGATGAGGAGGTGCATGGATCTGCAGTTTAAGGATTATCACAATGGCTCTAAGAGTGCATCCGCACGCTGCTCTGTTTTCATAATAACATTACTTCAGATTGCTCCCGTGTAGAATATTTGTGTCAAACCTGTAGAGAGCTGTGAAAAAATATTCCCCCTCTTGTTAAATCACAAGTATTTCCCATTTTTCTTTAACTGTACGGTTTCCTGAGTTTCCTGAGTCAGGCCCTGGTCTGATTACTGCCTGACCTCCAAAATGGAGAATTCACTTAAATTGAACCTGTATGACAACAAGAAGTAAAAGTTTCAAGGCCAAGGTAACCAAAAATAACAGAAAGATGCAAACAATCCAGAAAGAGAATTTCCTGCCATTTGATCGTGACACTAATGTTGCATTTCATTTGGGGTCATAATTCAGAAATCCCGGCTTCCGATCAGAAAAATCCACTGTAACAACCATTAAAATCTGACTCTCCCTTTGGAAAGTCGGATAAATTTTATAAAGCCGATTGCCGGATCCAATATGGTAGCTCCTCGCATCAACAATAGGCTGTGATGAAAACATGTTTGTTTTACAAGACAGAGTTTTAAAACTGTGTCTAAAATCAATGTTACAAGTAATGGCTGCAACTCTGAACCGAACCAATTACAAGTGATGTTTGCATGTGGAAAGTTCAGCTTTAAAGGACGTTCTTAAGAGATACTACGAACAAAACAACAGCTTTCCTGGCCATCTTCATATTGGAATTCTAACCTTTTATTTCTATTTTGGAACCCCGACTTAACTGCGTTAACGGGAACGTTTTTCACTCTAATGGAAAATTAGGTCCTGTGCACATGATGAAAAGCTTTGTTGTGCTTCTACAATTGGTGTACGCCACAGAGCCACCCATGTTCTCTGAAAATAGTAGATTTGAAAACAGGTTCCACATTGAAAGGATTCAAGAACACCGTGGGTTTCCGTTGCCGTGTAGACAGGAAACATAGAATCTGCCTGTATAGGGAAGCCCTGGCATATGTGCATTTACCTCTAATAAAAGCTCCTAGCTCCTCTTCCTTGACCTTTCATGAGGTCAACAGTAAGAACTCTATTGTGCAGAGGAAAGGAGCTTCGGACTCCGGTGCCAATTTCGGACAGCCTTTAACTCTGACATGATCGCGTGACAGAAACTCACATGGATGATTCTCGTCAAATCCAGGCCTACAGCCTCCCAAAAATTAATTACAAAGTGTGTGTTCTCTTCTCTCTGGACATTTTCATTGATTTCCGTGAGGTGGGAAATTAAATATATGTCACGTCATGCAAAGGATTGTGGGATTCCTTCATATCTCCTTAGCTCCCGTAAGGGACATCGCGAGGTTCCTAGGCTAAACTAGCCGTGAGAGGAAGCATACAGGCTCCTTTTTCTACCTCCTTCCTTACTCACTGTCCTATTCGGAAAGCACTTATCATGGTGAATGCTGACACACTTCTTAAGGCTATTCAGATGGACCCCTTAGTGATGGTGACCTGTAAGCAGGGGGTGTTTGTACGCATGTGCGTGTTGAGTTTCAAAGAACATACTGCCTCCTAGTGGCGTGGCAGGAAAAAGACAGAATTTTTAACGTGTTGCGTGGACCGAGATCGTAATTATTAATCAAAGTGAAAATTTTTCAGTGGCCTACCTGCAACAGGAAGTGAAAAAACTTGTTTTATTTATTTTCCTAGGTTTATGGGCAGCCTCCCAGCTCTGATGGCATCAACCACAACTCATCTTCACACTCATCAAGCAAGGTTCCCAGCAATGTGTTTGCAAGCACCTTTTTTGGTGAGTTCAAGCCCACTGAATCAATTAAATGTATCAGACTTTGCAACATCTTGTATTCTTTGTCAATGCAAAACATTTCATGCTTTCGATTTAGTAGCACAGAATATAACTCCGATAGATAGGGTGTGCTTGCTAAAAATCGAATGAACGAACAAATTAAAGCTCTTACCTGTGAGCGTGTCAAAGAAAAGCTTCATCCCGACGGTGAACATTACCTGGAAACACAGTTGGCTGCTTCTCTGGGTAACTGATAATGTAATGATACCAATCAAATGTTCCATTTTTATGTTTTTCTTTTTTTCTCAAACTTATTCACGTCTTTTAACAATTATTTTTTGCAGCTATAAATTATTCATTGCAGCTATAAGCTTTTTAAAGCATTACCACCTGGTCTAATCTCTTTTGTCTCCTCTGTTTTTTTAAAGTGATGTAGAATAATTACAAAACAATGCAGATTAACTACAGTGGTTACAAATACAAAAAATATGATGGTGTGCACCAAATTGGTAAGAAGAGAAAAATGAACAAATTGCCATCTCTATCAATACCAACTTAAAAAATTTAAAAAATAAATTTAGAGGAAAAAAAAATAGGCAGGCAGACATAAAAATTTGAATAAACTAAGCAAAAAAACTAGACAAAAACAGAAATTAGAACAATGGGAATAAATTAATATAACATTCTAAAAACCTATACAGTTAGTGATAAACATATCAATATAAAGATCTAATTATTTGACACAAAACATGAACCACTGGCCATTAATAATAATTACAACAATAACAACGACAATAATAATAATAATAATAGTTTATTATTATTATTATTATTATTATTGTACAATAAGAACAGGAAACTGGTGAAAATTCTTAGATAAGTAAAACACAAATAGAACATTAAAATATAAACAAATAATTATTAAACCTCATACTAAAAAGCCACACTGAATGAATAGGTTTTTGTTTGCTTTTAGAAACAGCATAGACCATGAACACACTAATTCCCTCGGGCTACCAGAGAGATGAAATGAGCAACATGTTCTGTGCTGTTTAATTGAGGCAGTAAAACTTGGTTATAGCAGGTATTTTTTGCACTGGGGCCTAGTCTACTGCTTCATAACATGACTGGCAGTTCAAGGTACCTCATTAGTTCAGGTGATAAAATATGATTCTTTATTTTAGAGGGGATGAGCAATTCACAGGACATCTGGAACGCCGTAAACGGGCTGAACCAGCAGGGCTATGAAGGTGCGCTGGGCGCCTCTGTGGGCCACCAAACACAGCTGGGGAGCTACAGCAGCCTGCAGCCGGCACGCAGTAACCTGGTGAGTTTACCTTCGCCAGCCCTGGATGTCGTTAAAATAAAAAAAAATCCGGTTTTCTAATCTGCTTTGCCATCTACGCAGGATTTCTCCCCACATTCGGTGCTGGCTCCTGAGATGAACAGGGGTCTGCCACCGATGTCCACCTTTCACCGCAACAACACCGTATCTCGCTCTCCCTCTGACAACCCCTCAGAGAATCCAGCCGGTGAGGATGCTGAAAAGAGGCGCTTTTCTTTTACTCTTTGTTGAACGCTGACTTGTAATGTGACAATAAATGTGTTTGTTCAGTCTCAGGAAGCCACGTAAATGTGTCAGGAGGGTCACAGACAGGCGATACCTTGGGAAAAGCCCTGGCCTCTGTAAGTATGCACCACCTCAATCCCACTAGAGCCGCTCATCTAGTCTCATGTTATGGTCGAACAGGTCAGGTCAGAGCATAAAACCAGACCCTAGTGTCCCACACATATGATGCATAACTTCCTCTGGGCCGGCAGAAGAGCACCGCGCATTAAAGAAAGGTTGCAGTTGTGTAGCAGGACGTTTTATTGGCTGCGGTGCTGTAAAATGACAGGAATGGATGAGTTTAGTTCAGGTTACGAGGAAGCTCCAGGGGTCGTGGCAGCAGCTGTTAAATCTTACACAAAGATGACAAGTTGTGTTTTTAAACTGATCTATGCCCGGGTCCCTCTCCTGCTCCTTCTCTCTGACAGATTTATTCCCCCGATCACACAAGCAGCAGCTTCCCCTCCAGCTCCTCCACGCCAGCGAGATCCCCGTCCCCGCTGCCAAACGCAACTGAATCTACAGGTAGAGTAAAGCAACCAGATTAATGCATTTACATTTTCACACGTAGTCTCGTCGGTTTTCACCCCAGTGCTTCTCTTTCCTGT
The DNA here is from genome assembly GCA_037039145.1 of Fundulus diaphanus. NCBI lineage: Eukaryota > Metazoa > Chordata > Actinopteri > Cyprinodontiformes > Fundulidae > Fundulus > Fundulus diaphanus. Next base: position 30,303,567 of record CM073134.1, read on the forward strand.
AGGGAACAACCTGTGGCCTCGCAGTTCTGTTCAGCCACCGGCGTCGCCGCACTTTGAGTCCTCGCTCATATCGCTGGTAAAGCTCTGACCTGCTGGATCATTTTTTGTTCAGTTTAAATTGTCAACTGCGTCATGTCAGAACTGTATTTAAATGAAGAGGTTTAAGATGATGTAGGGAATATATCAGAGCACCACAAAACAATGTGGATGACTCAGTACAAACGCATAAACGTCATCATGTGCCTTCCAGTTTAGTCACAATATAACTGCAAACTTCAGTACATTTTGTTGGGGTTTTATTTTATGCGGTACAAACTATATATGAATCTAAGTCCTTCTTTTGTACTTGTGACTTCATGTTTAGAGTTGTTTTCCTGTCTTTTGCGGCCTCTGGCAGATTATTCATCTGACCAGAGGACCTTCTTCCACATGTTTCTTCTCGGCACGGCTTGTGGGAAAATTTGACTTTCTGTGGCTTCCTTTCAGCCACTCTTCCACTTTTGCCAGATTTGTGGATTCTAAAACAAATTGTTGTCCTTAGAACATATTCTTCCACCTGAGCTATGGCCCTCTGCAGCTCCTCCAGAGTTACCACTGGGCCTCTTGGCTGCTCTCCCTGCCCGAGCTGTCCGTTTAGGTGGACAGCCAAGTCTTTGCTGGCTTGCAGTTTCCATTTTCTGTTGAAGAATGGAGCAGCACTCAGAGAGATGTTCAAATATCGGATGTTACCCAACCTTATATTCACTATGGTCTTTAATAAGCAACATTTAAGATTTTTTTAATTTTTTTTTTTTAAACAATGTATAATTCTTCTTCCAATTCTCATTTATGCCATAACTTTGTGTTGCACTATCATACAAAATCCCAAGAAAATACATTGACATTTGTGCTGGATTTTCAATTGTAGCTACTAATTAGAACTTATCTTTCTACGTCACTCATTTCTAAGTTTTAGCTGCAAGCACAATAGAAGACTGTCAAAAACCAAACTGTCTACAATTAAGGATAAAATTATTCATACCCCTGGTAGATTTAAGTCAACTAATATGTTTCTTCTGACTGGAGGAAATATGGCGGTTTTGGAGTGACCAAAGCAGAGTCCAAACATAAGCCTCACTAAAGATTAGGGTGATGGTGAGGATGACTTCCAACCTCAAAGACTTGGAGCCCCTCATAAAAGATAATTCATGAAAATACCAGTGGAGACGTGCAAAAAGCTGGTCAGCACTTAAAAGAGGGAGAAGAAAGAAAACGATTTACAAAACTGCTGAAAATTCACTATTCTTCTGTTATTCTACTGTGTAAAATGTCCCACTCCCTATCTGACCTCTTGGTTGGATGAAAATAATTTCTATTGCTAAATAGGCCAGGAGTATGAATGATTATTTTATATGAAAAAAGGTTTTCCAGCAACAATCTCAAATCAAGAATCAACTTATTGTTAATCTTTACATGCAAGCTAGTGTTAGTTTACATCACAGCAACCAGGATAGAAAAGCAGCAGTTTAAAACACCCATGAGACCTATGTGGCTGTTTACAATCTTATTTTCCCCCCTGTAGAGACTCTTTTCTGTGGTTTTCAACAGTGATTTGTAACACAGCTTGAATGTGGGGTATCAATAGCCGCTATATCAGCAGAACACAGAAGAGAAAACGGAAAACGAATTTCCCAACCCTCCACAGTGAGCCTGTGGTGGACTTTCTGATGAAAGATTATGGGTTTCATCCCCATCTCTGCTTTGCATCAAAGCTTCCAAGAACCTCATACTATAAAACACAAATGCATGATCTAAGGCCCATAAAGGATTTGAATTCATTAACTTTGTGATTCATCTTTTTAGCAGATTTGATTTGCGGAGGCTTTTGGCCGTGGGAGCAGTTTGCTGCTGGTTAGCTTAGATCGAACATTACAAAAAGATAAACTAAGTTTAGCTGCATACCTGTACGTCCATTTAGACCTCCTGTTCAACCAGATTAAATCAGAAAACATATTCTGCCAGAAAGTTATACAAAATTGTGGTTGAGATGCCACTGGGAGTCATAAATGAGTAATGTCAAATAAAACTAAGCGTGAGGTCCTGAAATGCTCCCCAGTAATCAAAGTAAGCATATTCATACAATAAACCTAATGAGACTCTGTGGAAAAAAAGACAATGGCTATATTCCCCAAAATGTGAATTTTAGATTTGGAGGTTGGGATTTTGTTGAACCCGAGGTCTAAATGAAATGGTGCTGAATGAAGACCCTAAAATGCTCTCTTGGTGTTTTAGTCTCAGGTGGAGGACCGCCTGGACAGACTGGATGACGTGATCCACGTTCTGAGGAACCACGCCGTGGGGCCCACCTCCTGCCTGCCCAACGACATCCACGGCTTGCTCAGCCAGTCCCACCACAGCCACCCGGGCGCTGCCGGCACCATACCGCTCGCCTGTCATACTCCAGCTATGGTTAATGAACATTCCTATCAAAATAGCTTTAAAATGTCGCTCTTTGTCTTTGAAACCGGAATCCAAGCGAGAATAGAGAGCTTGGAGTATGTGTTGGGTATTTGCACAGACTAATTCTGCATTGTGCACTCCCTTTCCAACATGTTTCCCTTGCAGCAGACAATGGGATTTTAGCCCAGCTGGAGGGGAAGACCACCGTCTACATGGGAAAGGGGTATTTAGTCTAATCCTTGGGGGGAGGGTGTATTAAATTCTCCCACTATCCGTTTTTAATGATGTGTCAGACAGAAGTGGATCACTACTGGAGAGAACTGGGGAGGGGGGGGGGGTTTAAAGGGTATACAGTAGTTTTAGGGGAAGGATTATGCTTGTCTGGAATTTGATTACTTGTAGAGCATGAGATCTGCCGTTTCCTGGTTAGATGGGCGGATGCCTAGTCCAGGACTTCCAGCGAGTTACTAATGTATTCATAACCATTCTTTACAACACATCGAACCCCCTTCTGTTAAAATTAAAGCTGCAAGGTATTCCTCTACCTAAAGACTGAAGTTTTTACTCAACCCTCCTTGCGAAGCTGTCCATCCTCCCATCAACTCTGACCAGCAGAAGTGAAGCCTCCCCACAGTATGATGCCCCCACCACCATGTTTCTCAGTGGGGGTTTGCGATTACAGAGCGATGTGCAGACATTTCAGATTTTTATTTGATACAATAAAAAAGAAAACATCTAAGGGGTGTGAATACCAATACAAAGTATTGTATGTGTCTCAAGAGAGGCCATGATGTTCAACATGGATGTTAACCTGCTGAATGTTCAACAATAGACCTGCAGACCAGTTAAACTCATCGTGGTCTTTGTGATTCTTGAAGGTTGAAGCTGTCTCTATGAACAACAATCACTCAGCCTTCCAGAGCAGAACACAAAATGGCCATCCCTACCCACCCAGACAGAGGCCGGCCTTTGTCCAAGGGGCAGGAGGAGGTAGAGTTATCCCTCCCCTTTTTACCAGTTAAGAAAATGTCCCCACTGGATTCTTTTTTTCACCATTTGATGGCATTATGTGTGACCTTGCACAGGTGGTTTGGGAGTTCAGAGTAACTTGGAGCTAAAGATGGAAAGCAGGGAAGGGGAGGAGATGATGCACACCAACCACGACCATGACTCTGACAGCCCGAGATCAGACGAGGAGACCGAACACAAAACGCACGGAGAAAACAGCACGCAAAACAGGTAACAGCTGTCATCAGAGGAGAAAAAAAACAACAACACAGCTTACTGTCATACGTTGAAAAAAACACAATGCTCCGATCCATTATATTTGTGCTGACTATATAAAAAGCACAGTTGGACCTCATGCTGTAAGGAATGTTTTCTCACTTTCATCAGTCTGTAGTTAATCATTATACGAGATGATGACAATTTTTTTCCCACCCTTTTGTAAAAATGTGTAAAAAAACCTTCAGATTAATTAATCACCTGCTGCAGTAGCATAAATCTGAAATATTTAACTTTAAGAAAGGAAACTCCCATGTTTAGAGATTGCACAACTCTATCGATAAGACACTGTTGGGTCTCCAGAGCTCTTTTCTCTCCACCTCACCCCACAGCATTTTTAAAGCATTCAGATGTGATGACTGCGACGGCCATTAAAAGGCATTTCTCTTTTGATTTCGCCAAACAGTCAGGGTCATTTAAACACCTTCAAGACCCCAGGATGATCCGTTTTTAGGTTTGGTGCAGGGGACGAATTTCATTCAAAATATGTTTTGTTTTTTTAAGTGCCTGTTCCAGACACCTTTACAAGGTGTCTGGAACAGGCCCACAGCATCACGGATCCTTGACCATAATTAACAACGGGCATTAAGTGCTTTGCATCTGTTGCTCTACGTCAAAACCTCTTGAAGTGATGGTTGTCAAATGTTTTTGCTTGATCTGCACAACGAACATGGTTCTAGTTAAAGCTCCTGTAGCGTTCAGCATAGCCAGTCAGTGTGTTTATATTTGGGATGGTGGGCCAGAGAAAGCCTTTTTGTTTCCTGGCATCACTTGAAAGTTGGTTTTCGTGTAGGTCTCTAATGGTTTCTAATGGTCTAACAGTGAGTTGTGGAGATTTATCCACCTCCCGTACCATCCTGCCAGCTGCGTACCGCAGCAAGATAAAAGCGGGTTCTCGTCCAGTTGGATAAAAGGGGTGGTTCTCTGTGTCGCGCAATATTTATTCCCCAGGGAACCAGAAAGGTTTGGATTGCTAATTAGAAGTTCCTAGAAACCGTGATAAACTTGAAATGTAGACCATAAATGCAAATCAATAATTTATCTACATGTAACTTGCAGGATTATCAGCTGCACCACTACTTGAGTCATTGTCATTCAATGATGTCAAATTATAGGTTAGATTATTTTTTTGTTACTTTCATTTTGAGATTATGCTGCTGCAGTAAGAGATTCTTTAGTTCTTAAGCTTTTTGCACACTGTGTGTGTTATTCTGTTTTGTATTATATTTTATAAGGGGTTGCAAGTATTTTTCATGTCAAATGCAACAAAGAGAAACGTATTTGATGTTGAGCCCTTAAACTCTCCGTTAGCAGCCATGGATTAAAACACAGCATTCATTCCTCCTTTATTCACATTAAACATTGTGTTTAATCTCATTTCCATTAATAATGAGTGATTCAAGTAAGATTTTAAACACACCCATCTTCTTGGGGTGAATCGGCATGAGCGTTTTTTTCCTTTATAACTTTTTTCACCATCGACTCAGTAAATCAGACCAAGCAACACCACCTTGACAAAGCAACCAGAAGAGGGCAGAGAAAACCAAAGGATACCTGAACACTGTCCTCGCTTTTATATCACCCCCCCCCCTCCTCTCAGGCTTAGACCTTTCAGTTTTACTGGCATAAATCTGAAGCCTCAGACATTTCCTCTCTCACACGTGCCTCTGCTGGCTGCAGCATCCACGAGGACGAGGACCTGAGCCCGGAGCAGAAGGCTGAGCGGGAGCGGGAGAGGAGGATGGCCAACAACGCCAGAGAGCGCCTGCGCGTGCGGGACATCAACGAGGCCTTCAAGGAGCTGGGCCACATGTGTCAGCTGCACCTGAAGAGCGAGAAGCCGCAGACCAAGCTGTTGGTGCTGCACCAGGCCGTGGCGGTGATCCTTAGCCTGGAGCAGCAGGTCAGAGGTCAGTGCATCAGAGGAGCAGGAGGGTGCTGCGAGTGGTCAGCTGTGTCTGAAAGATCAGACGCATCCAATCACCTTTAATTACGTATGTTTATAATATTGTTTAAGGTATAGCTGCATTTGTTGACTCAGTGGTTTTCCAACATTTTGACCACCATTCCAAGAGTATCAAAATGTTGCGATTGAACCAAGTTAACAAATAAATCTAAAATAATCAAATAAGATAACGACAAATTGATTATACATATTTTTATCACCTAATGAACAAAAATGTTTTTAGATTTTATTTTGTGTTTAATAAGTGAAATAAAATAAATGCATTAGGTGTTTACAATTATATTTAAATATAGATTTCTTTGATGACCTATTTATACATTAAATTGGTCCTCAGAGGTAAACAGCACAAATTATGACAATGGCCTCTAGAGTCTTCTTCTGCCTGGTTATGTAATTAGAAAAATGTGATCTTCAGATGTTGTGGGGCAGTTCATGTTTTGTTTTTATGCACAGCTTCAAAGGTTGAGAAACACGGACCGCTGTAAACAATTAGAGTTTTTTAATCTTTTTGACTTTGGGAACTTCGGACAAGCTCTGTGTTCAAACAGCAAAACCTTGTAATAGATGTCTCGGTTTTTCCATTTAGTGTTTTGGTAACAATTACAAATTTTCCATCCTGCAGAGAGAAACCTGAACCCGAAGGCTGCGTGTCTACGGAGACGAGAGGAGGAGAAGGCGTCCAGCATCATGTCAGATCCACAGTCTGTACATCTCGCTTTTCATCCAAGTCTGACAGACCCTTCCAACCCCATGGGTCACCTCTGAGCCTCCGTCGTCGACAACTTAAAGTCTCACATAATGAAGTAATGAATTCATTTACATTAATGATCAGTTGAAATTGTTCCACAAACTGATACAATGACTTGCAAAATTGTTTGTGAACTTTACACATTTTTTTCACGCTACATCCACAGGCTGAAACATATTTTATTTAACTTTTATATGATTGACGCAGTCTAATGCATAATTCAATCAATGAAATACATTTTATTTATAAAGTACTTCACACACCAAAATGAGCATAGTGCTGTAATGATCCACAAAACAAAAAGAAATACAAAAATAAAATAAGCAATAGAATAAAACCTCTACTGTAAAGCTGGTAGAATATTAAAACAATAACCATTAATAACCTGATGTACCTGTTCAGCTGGAATTAAAAGCCAAGCATCTGTCAAGCAATTGTGATTTGGAGGGAATCGGACATTGATTAGTTATTAAAATTAAAATCAGAACGGAGTGAATGGGGGCAGAATATAAATGCATGCCACACTTTTCAGATTTTTATGTGTCAAACGTAGAAGAACTACCTTGTCACACAAAACCCAAATAAAACACGTTGACATTTGTTGTTGTAACGTGACAAAGTGTAGGAACGTTTCAAGGCGAGCGAACATTTCTGCAAGGCACTGTAGATGCACGGTATTTGATCAACAGAAAGCAGCAGCACTTTGTGATTGACCCCTACACTGCTATGACATGATTTGTAATATTGCTGTCTTTGATGTCTAGATCCAGGATGATCCAGCTCTGTCAGATGTCCAGCGGTCTCCCGTAAATTTGCCCAGAGCAGCTCAGGCTCCCTGATCAGAAAGTGTGATGCAATCGAACAATCATTTCTTCTCCTCCCAAACGGACTTTTATAACTTTGTGCCTAAACATGACTCATTACAGACAAATGCATTGTACGCTGCAGATGTTTTTGTACATATCTGGTAGATTTATTGGTCATTTTTCTGTTGCAACACATCGTAATGGACAGACTCTGGCACTGGAGTGTTTTGTGTGCAGTCTAAAATTGGCAAACCGGTTTGTTAGTCATATTTTCAGTGTTGTGTGTTTAGACAACATATTTCTGTTTTCCTGTGGGCTCTGTGTGTGTGCATGTGTGTCTGTGTGCGCGCGCGTGTGTGTGTGTGTTCTGCAGGGGTTGGACATTCTGTGAATGAACAGACCTCCAGGAATGTTCTTTTAAACCACACATAGGCGTCAGATCTCGTCTGTAAAGGTGTTTTATATTTCTTTAATCCACTGCAACAAGGATTTTACTTTCCGTACCTGTCAGACATAACCCACCTTCTTCTTCTTGTAATTATCGCTCTTCAGATTTAGTCAAACAAACTCTGTGCATGTTTTAAGTTTTTAAGTGAAAGCAAACATTTTTAAGTTGTACGTTATCTTTTCTACAAATATTGTGAGCTACATAATGTCATAATGTGCTTTTAATTATCTTAATAATGAAGACTGTTTTGTGGAGTTTCCTAGACGTACCTACGTTTTATGCTCAGAGCAATACAGAGTTGCAAAACAAACGATGTTTGCTCATCTCACTGCTGAACATGTAATTATAAAGAGACATCAAGATAATCTGAAACTCTCTTATCATGACAAGTACAGGACGTGTACAGTTTGAGGTCCAGGCATGTGATGATATAAAAATGTAGCAATAAATGTCTTTTTAATAATGTTTTTCCTGTCTTGTGTTCTAGTAATTTAAAGCTTAAAGACATAACAAAGTCATCTGCATACAGTACGATCTAAGGTGAATTACGAATTACAAGTTTATTTTCAAAATAGCAATAATGTGATGGAAGTGACAGCATACAGTACATTTTGAAGAGACAATTGCTTTATTCAAAGCTCAATACTTCGCTTTCGCGATTGTTTTATCCCACATATTCATGGTCCGCATATTGAGAAACCTTTAGGATTTTAGCTTGATGAACAATTTTCAGACTGAAAGATAACCAGCTGTTCAGGTATGAGCAGGAGTGTTTGGATCCAAATCTCTCTGTTTTTTATGTAACTATTTTGACAATAAGGCCTTATCATTGTCGTAGAATAGAACTCTAAAAACGAATTTTATTAGCACATAAAACAATACCCTTCGACAATAAAATGATAAGGTAACAGAAAGAGTTCCACCCATCCATCAATCCATTATCTAACATGTCTAGATAATGCACCCCTCGCGACCCTTGTGGGGTCGCGAGGGGTGCTGGTGCCTATCTCCAGCTGTCAATGGGTGAGAGGCGGGGTACACCCTGGACAGGTCACCAGTCTATCGCAGGGCAACACAGAGACAGACAGGACAAACAACCGTTCACACACACACTCACACCTAAGGAGCATTTAGAGAGGCCAATTAACCTAACAGTCATGTTAGTCATGTGGGAGGAAGCCGGAGTACCCGGAGAGAACCCACGCATGCACAGGGAGAACATGCAAACTCCATGCAGAAAGACCCAGGGCAAAGGTAGGACTCGAACCCAGGACCTTCTTGCTGCACGGCAACAGTGCTACCCACTGCAGCCCTGTACAGAAAAAGTTGTGCAAAAAAAAAACAAACAGCGGTGATATACAAGAAGTGCTGGGCTTTTCACAATAAAAGTGGAAATATGGAAAACAGTAATGGGACAAGGAAAGCTTGTTTTAACCTCATTTAGAAATGAAACATTTGTTTCTTTATCATTTTTCCGCAGAAAGTGATAAAAATAGCTATTCTGCTCTGGACATTGGTGCACATTTTTACTATAATGTCAGTGTTTTAAAGTGGACAGCCGCACCTCGCACCGCAGTCTCTTTACGTGGGACCGGCCAGCAGCAGCAGGGGTCATATGATAATGAACAGGGCGGAGTGACCGCCTCCCTGAACGGGACTCGGTGATCCTGTCCGGGCGGAGACAGAGCAGCAGGATCGCTTGGAGGAGCAGGAGAAGGAGGACGTACCGCTCCTCAGACCGGACGCGCACACACAGTAAGTTTCTGACCGACTTTAACAAAGATCTGTTCCACTGTTTTACTTTAAAACGATTTACTCAACATGTCTAAGCGATAGTTTGAACCCTGAAGGTGTAGGCAGCGTCCCGTTTCATACTTTCCCTCGTAGCAGACTTTCAAAGCGCCAGATCCTTACACGCCTTATTGATGGTTTTTGCCATTCATTGCTAGAAGCGTCAATTAAACACTACTTGAAAAAAAAAAAACGTATCTGTACAAGGTGTTTTGTCTTTGAAATCCATTTTTTCTACCAGGGTCGATCTTTTGTTTCTTTTCACAGATGTGAGTATCAAGGCTTTATTTAACGAAAGCATTTGTTAGCTGGTAATCCTCCAATTTTAAATGAGTTTATGAAGTCTGAATGTTTGAAGTTACTGAACTGATGTGACGAGAAGAGATACTCCAATCAACCCACCAGAGACCCGAATCCCCTCAATCTGCTCTTAATGAGCAGGTCCAGTTCTGAAAACAACCAAGAACTCCCATCATTTTCAGTCTGCAAAGTCATACTTTGTTGCCCTTTTTTGAGTTTATTACCAATAAGATAAAGTTTATTGGTTTTCTCTAGGATTCAATACTTCCTTTGGTAAATTTGCAGCATGTTTTTTTTTGTGTGTGTGATTTAGGTGATGTAGTAACTGCAAGTAAAATAAAAAAAAGTAAGAAAATTGATATGACATACGTAAAAGAGACACAGAATTTGTTATCACCCTGTAGAAAAATCTTATTGGTGCATCAGCAAGGAAACTTGCATTATGATCTAAACCAGCCCACTAATGCATCAAAATGTTTTTGGTACAATAAAACTACAATACAAAACTTCATCTACATCGCTGAAAGCCTCTTAAAACTGATTATTCAATTTAAAAATGAAAAAGAATATTTATAAAATAAGAGCAGTCCTTCTCCCGCCTGAAAGAGTCAGTTCACACTGCATGATTCTAAGCCCTTTATTGGTGGTTTGTCAACAGAGATGGGATTTGTGAGGCTTGACAACACAAAACAGGAAAATAACTGTAGTGCAGAAAAGAAACTAGACTAAGCCTGACAACAAAAGATAAAGGTTGACGTTCAACCTGAGCACACAGTTTACAATCAAACATCGCTAATTGTTGATGGCGACCTTGGCTTTTCAGATGATTATTGCTATCCTCTGCAAAGACACCTTGTGTGATGTGAAATCAAACCAAAGGAAAAAGCTGAATAAATGACGCTTCAGCACTGACCTCACTGTCCTAAGAACCAGGTTCAGATTATAGGCCAAGGTAGCAATCATTGATTCTGCTTTAAAACCATGGATTAAGAGATGCTCATATGGGAGCCAATTCCCCGCAAAGCTTTTAAAACTATATCTGAAATCCATGTGCGATTTTTTTTTTTACTAGCTGCTAAAATTAAGGCAAAATTTTTGCCATAGTAAATGAAAAATATATAATATATCATCATTGTCTGTAGTTTTTGGTTCTTCAGATTTTTTTTTAATGTTCTTTATAGTTATTTACATAATTTCCAGAGTATACTTCACCTCCTCTGCTCTGTTGTGTTATCAGGGTCTTAGACCTTAGTTCTCACATATTTGGCTCATTTTCTTCGAGGCTTGTTTTTCTTGTTACCTCTCATCATCCCCATTTGTGCCTTCAAATGGACATTACACCACCTTTATGCTCAACACTTACTTCTTTCCACTCAGTTCAATACCCCTGGCAGCCTATGCGTTGCCTTGCAAAAAGTATTTCCACCTCGTATTGTTCTTTCACATTGTATCATGTGAAAACCTCACATTTTCAATGTACTTCATTGTAATTATATGATTTATTATAGACCAACACAAAGTAGTGCGCAGTTGTGAGTTGTAAGGAAAAGCAAACGGGATTTTAAAAATTTTTTACAAAAAAAAAAATGAAAAGTGACCCGTGCAATTCTTTTAGCCCCTTTTTACTCTCATACCTAAATAAAATCCAGATAAACTAGTGGCTTTTAAGGGTCACTTAATGTAGAAATAAAGACATGAATGGCTTTGAATACAGCTGTTCTGTGAAGGTCTCAGAGGTTTGAACATCAGTGAACAAACTGCGTAATCAAGAGCACAAAACACAGCAACAGAAATCTAAAGCAGGAATAGGGAAGAAAACAATATTCTGCGCTTTGAACGTCTCAAGCATCGCGGTTCAGTCCAGCATCTGAAAATGGAGACGGCATGGCACAGCAGCAAAACCTAAGATCAACCAGTCTGACAGGCTGGATGAGGAAACCAATAAATCAGAGAAGCAGCAAAGGGGTCTGTGGTAACTCTGGAGGAGCAGCAGAGATCCACAGCTCAGGTGGGAAAATCTATAGACAGGTTTGGTGGGTGCACACCACTCACCAAACACATAGAGGATGCATCACGGCGAAGCGATGCTTTCTGAAGTTTGTGAAAGAAAGCCCGTTGGAGGCTGCATAAGTATTAAGACCGGGGTGGAGGTTCCCCTTCCTACGTGACCACAGCCTTAAACATACAGGCAGAGCCGCAGCGGTCCGGTTCAGCTCAAACCTCTAAAATGGCTCATCATCCAAAATCGCTGGGCTTGAGCTATTAAGCAACGAGGAATGTTTAAAACATTCGGTTTTGAGATGTATAAGCCTGCTAAAACAGTAAAAGTTAGTTCTAGAAAGTATGGAGACTGAATACGTAAGCAAGACAATTTTCCGTTTTTTAAATTTGAAACCATAACTTTTCTTCAGGCTTTGGCTTGTTGTCTAATCTTGTTTTCCATGTTTTAATTGATTTTCTTTACAGAAACAATGTCTCATTTTCACCAAACCTCTGAGAAATATTGTTCTTTTACATGCTGTTGTGTTTTTAGACATGAATGGCTCTTTGTGAGTGTGTGTATGTGTGCGTGCGTGCGTGCGTGCGTGCGTGCGTGCGTGTGTGTGTGTGTGTGTACATATTGTGTTTAGGAACAGGTATTTCCACAGGCTGTACTTCCTGCTTTTTAGGACTTTTTAAATGTGGTCTGTTCTTTCTATTTTATTCTCTTTTTATTGGCACTAGTGGCCTTTATTAGACAGTGAACTGACAGGAAATGGGGATGAAAATGAGGGGAAACACATACAGCTCGAACCTGGGACAGCCGCATCGATGCCCCAAAATTTCTATTTTATGTAGTATATGTGGATCTTATCTTATTTTAATGTATTTCCCTTTAATGTTTCCCCCTCTGCCTGCTTCATGCTGCTTTTAGGTCTTCCTTTCTACATGGATTGTGCAGGATGAGGGTCTTGAGATGATCCAATATTGTTTGCTGCACAACGCCTCCCCTGTTCGAGTGCTTCTGCCTCATAGTGGTGCATTTGTTGACAAATATATTCCCCAAGCGTTATCCCATGAAGTGGGTGACGACACCTCGGTGTCTTCGGCCAGTCGTAGTCGTCATGCAGCCGCTTCATACAATAGTGCCCTGTCATTAGCACACACAGAAGGGGGCTGTTTTCATTGCGCAGCAGTATCGGCCTTTCAGCCCTAATGACGGCTGCGTGCTGCTGGAGAGGAGCTCCCAGCGTGTCTGTAAACGGTGCACGCCGGGGCTCTGACACGGCTCCACTGTTTTGTAAACAGCTTGCTTAGCTGTACCAGCCTGATGCATCAGTTTTCAAACCACTCTCCCATGCAGCCTCCGTCTAACGTGCACGCTTGCGTTATTCCAACAGGTTAGCTGGCAGGCCACCCGGGACAGCAGCAGGATGGAGTCTTATAGACTCAGCGGCTCTTCAGACGTCCAGATGCAGAGGGGCTACGGGCTGCAGCACAGTCCCAGTGCCAGCAGCCAGGAGAACCTGTTCGGAGTGAGAGTGCAGGTTCAGGGCATCAAAGGTCAGCCCTATGTGGTTCTGAATACAGCTGGTCAGGAGAGCCACAAGGATGTATCTGTCATAACTCACCAGGCGGGTTACAACCCAGGCACGGTGAGGAGGTCTGTGGATGAGACACAGAGGAGGCCAAACTCCTCTGGGAATAATTATCAGAGTCACTCTGAGATGCTGAGACCGTATGAGGCAGAAAATAATAACTATAACCACTCCAGATCTCGCCACGCTGGGACGGCGCAGACCGCCAAGCCCAGGATCCCTCTGCCTGCCGAGGGCCCCGCAGAAGAGCCGGCTGACCTCAACAGCAACCACATGTTGGAGGGACACAGTGCTCCACTGTCGCCAAGCTCGGTGGACACCGACTCCATCGTGTCTGTCGGCCGGCTAATAAGCCAGTTCAACAGCAGCCTGCAGAGGGGAAGAGGTCCGAGAAACAGGCTGGACCCAGAGGCCTGCCGACGGTCCCGCAGCGTAGACAGCAGCCGAACCTCAAGCTCCTCCTCCTCCTCATCTTTATCCAGCAGAGCTTCTTCTCTGAAGGGCGCCGGAGGAGACGCCCCAGCTGGGATCTATCCCCCTGGATCGGCCAGAGCTCGGCTCCTTGGTGGAGAGTGCGCTCGGACAAGCAGGGGGGAGGAGAGCAGGCTCAGCAAAGAGACGGTGGCGCCTTCTCACAGAGCAGAGAAACCCCCGTTCTCCAGGCCAGCCGCACATCAAACTGCTGAATCTGAAGAAAGAGACGCCCAGGTACAGAGTTTGTCCGGGAACAAAGTCGTTCTTTGAAAGTAAGTATTTATTGGCTGTATGTCCTTAACCAGGTTACTCCTGATCTTCTGAAAGGACAGCAAGAGCTCTCAGCAGATCCACCGGAGGAAGCAACAAAGCAGATACTCTTCACTTGTCTGAAGAACGGGTGAGTGCCGCACGGGTTTCTGTACTTAAAAGAGATCGGAGGACACCTCAACTCTTTATTTGGGTTCTTCATCTGGAAAAATGCTCTGTGATTACATATAAAGACAAGGTAAATGCTTGGAGCTTTTAGAAACTGAAACCAGAAGCAGAACTTTGCTAACATGTTCATTGCTTTTTGAAAATGATATTTTTTTTTTTTGCCACGTCACAACCACAAACTCCATGGCATTTTAATGGCATTTTATGGGATAAAGCCAACACAAAGTCAACTAATGTTCTCTAGAGGCATCGGAGAACTGGATGTATAAGGAGATTAAATTACACACAGACTGACTCTGTATACTAATTAGTGATGGCTAAAGGCAGTCTGTTGTCCTGTTTTTTATTTATGGGTATAAACGTCAAGAGGCCAGAACACAGATACATACATTTCAGGTGTTTAATTGTTAAGAAATGTTGAAAAACATAACTTTTTCCTTCCTCTTCAAAGTGATTGCACACTTTATGCTGGTCTATTTAAAAAAATTCTCGTAAAATACAGTATATTAAATTTCCAAACACTGTAGTGGGTGCAATAGTGTTCCAAAGGAGCGCACGTCTTTCTTCAAATGCAGTAAAATACACACAACGCCGCCTCTAAAGTACACTAGATGACAAGGTAAACCTTTTGTTCTTTTACATGTTACAAAAAGCAGAGGTGTTGAAAAAACAAAGCGGTGTTCTGGATTATTTCACAGTAATTTGCTTAAGCTTTCACTTGTCAAACTGGTTTTAGAGATGCTGGACTTCTGTTTGCCCAAGTTTAGCCCTTAAATAAAGGTTTTAAGAGGGAATTCCCACAGACTAGTAAAAGAAACTCTTATGTGAAAGATGGCAGATGTAGCATCATGGTATGGGCCTGCTTTTGGGCTGAGATAATTTCCTGCTATTGGAGGAACAGGTAAATTGTGATTGTTCTTTCAGTTTAAAGACAATCCTGTAGGAGCCTAGTTGCAAGAGAAAAGGCTCTGAAAGTTGTCAGAGGTTAATAAAGACAGCAACCGATCGGAGTTTTGTGGTTGATTTCCAGTCTACAGTTTTTGTGAAGCATTGAGTTGCAAATACCTAATGTGGATTGTTACCATTTCTCTTTAAGCACGGTAATATTAAAAGATGTAAGAACAGAAGGGGCATTAAACCGTTTTATAAAGAGCAGAAGCCATCTCACACCATAAAACAAGATTTAACTATTTTAAAACAAAGACAAAATGAAGACAGTTGTCGTTGCTAGCTCTCTTTAGCATCCTATATTTATTTAGCTTTAATAGCAGGTTGATGCATCTTAGTTGTAGATTAATGATGACCTGAATGTATTTCAAAATACCATATCGTGTCTCTTTCCTGGAAAAAAATGGGCCTATCTGTAAATTAATTGCAGTCTAGGATTACTAAACATTTCCCAGGTATGTAAACAGAATCAAAAGGTTAAAACATGGCTGTGCTACTTTCAGCCTTCATGTTATCCACTGAAAGTCCTGCTCTCTCTCGCCCTGTCACAGCCTCAATAAAACACAAACATTTCTTGACTTATCTCAGAAAATACATCCATACATCCATTTTCCAACACGCTTATCCCTTGTGGGGTCGCGACGGGTGCTGGTGCCTATCTCCAGGTGTCAATGGGCGAGAGGCGGGGTACACCCTGGACAGGTCGCCAGTCTATCGCAGGGCCTCAGAAAATACAGTTTCCTTTAGAAATAAAAGTGTTTTTATGTCTCTGTTCTTCCTCTGACTTCATTTTAAGTCACCTACCCTCTTCCCTCAGTAAACCAGCATGAACATCATTGTCAGTGCAACCTGATGATGCTGATTGTAAAAAGATCCGTTTTTTGAGTTTGCGACAGGTTGGTGACCCTTCAGAGACAGTCGTGATAGGATAAATCAGCCAGTTATCACCACCGGGCATTTCCTTTTAGTGCATCTCCACTAATCAGATGGTATCAAATTCACCAACAGACCAGGACTGAAGCTCCTCTATCAAGGGTATTTGACTAAAATCTTTCTAAACCATTAAAAGCAGCTGTAGTATCAGTGTTCAGAGATATTAATCACTGTGTGGGTGGGTCACACAAAATGCTGATTCATAGATCAGACAGTTTGCTCGATAAGAAATGCCCCCCTAGGAGCTGTTTCTCTGATCGTTTTATGTTTGAGTGTTTTTTTTTTAAATGCATTTTTCCCATAAGAAGGTGTTTTGGTAACTTTTTTGGGAAATGTTCTTGTGATGCATTTGGGGGGTTTCACAGCTATGTTCCTGCAGGAATCCGGCTGCTGTTCCAGCTGTGTGAACTCAGACTCCCAGTAGTCAGGAATGCAAAGCATGAACATCTTTTCACTGATAAAACAACTGCTTTGTGTGGAAAATCTTAAACATCCACCAGTGCCTGCCTCGCGCCAGGGTGGAAAACATGAACCGCTATCCTCTCCGAACCTGGCAGTTCAAATTCAAAGATCATCACACGTTATCTTTTAAACAAATATATAACAGAACGGCCCTGCTCCAGCTGGCTTTCAGCGCTATGTGTCCTGTTTTTTTTTGTTTTTTTGCAGGACCACAGACGATGACCCCACAACCCAAAGAAAAGTCAAACTGCTGCTCAACAACATCAGCAAGCTCAAGTGGAAGACTGTGGAGAGCGTGGAGGAGGAGGAGAAAGTGAGACGTTCGCCAGCACCGATCTGTATGATCTACGTTGTTGGCGACATTGTGTTCTGCTTGTTTTTCTTCTTAATCTGTAGGCCACTGCCACAGGAATAAACGCGCTGCAGGAGAAACAGGCGGCACTGGAGAAGGAAGTGTCTCATCTGAAGCAAAAACTGGACATTGAGATTAAGGTACAGCGTAATTCATCTCATCGTGTGTTTCTGGGTGTGATTACGCTGTCTTAAATGCTTTGTGGTTGTTTTTTTAATTGCATTTGCAGAATGAAATGACTTTAGCCAAGGCATTTGAGAAAGCGAGGAGTGAAAAGAAGGTTCTCCAGGAGGAGTTGAACAAAAGTCAGACGGAGCTCCGCAAACTTCGAGAGAAACTGGCAGAAATTGAGGAAGAACTTCGGTCTACCAAACAGGAGTAAGGCTGTACAGCTGCGGTTTGTCAAGCATTGTCTATAATAGCAGTATTTGTTGTCGGTTTATGGTATGTCAATGAATCAAACTGAACTGAAGCGCCATTAAAAGACAGATACAGGTTAGCTGTGTTAGGGCTGCTAAATATATCTCAAATTTATCACTCTTTTAATAATCACTATGTGCAAAACAACGTGTCGGGAACGACTGCCTGAACTGCAAATAAATGTTAGCTAATTATGCATTTATGCCAAAGCCTAAAACAGTAGATATCATTTAGTAGCGACTTTTTCAGCAGAACCTTGTTGTTGAGATGGAAGTAATTCATTTTTTTTTATTTTTTTTTTTATGACTGGATAGACTACTCATTATCTGGGGGTCATGTTTTCTATGAAACCAAAGCAGAAAGTCTTTAAAGCTGTTATTATTCATTTAATTTTATACGTTGTATCCTTATCACAATACTCACTAACATTATCGTATACAACATGTTTTCCAGTTCCAGTGCAGCCTTGATTTATTTTATGATATCAAGACTTAGTTAAAAATATGATTATCATCTCACCTTGCAGCAAGAAATGGGAAAGAAGCAAAACAAAATGTATCCATAACAGGGAAATAATGTTTAAATTATAAAGAGCAGGAGTGCAAAGACAGCCTAACACATAAATCACTGAAATGAGTGGCAAAACCCAGAGTTAATATTGACCTGGAGATGCCATTTGAGAAAATTGACTCGTTAAAGCAAAACATAAAAGTCAAACCACCTACCTCCAAGAAGGCCATTGGTTGGTCTGTTGGATGTTGCTGGAGTACAGAATCACTCTCAGCAAAAATAATATTCTCAAGGAACACACTGTTTCCTTTTATAAGCTCTGAATGTTTCTTCTGTCACATTAATCTAGCATCTTTGCCCAAAAGTTTAGTTTTATTCTCCCGTTATTCAGCCTGACTCCCTAAAGGCTTACTTGCATGTGACTGGAAGGCTGCATAACTGCAGCAGCAGGCCGCGGGTTAGGAGCTGAACAGCCTGTTCTGGGCGTGCCTGTAGCTGGATCTGTTACCATCAGAAGACCCGTTCACTGGGAAACAATCGTTTGGAAAAT
Source organism: Fundulus diaphanus (assembly GCA_037039145.1). Taxonomy (NCBI): domain Eukaryota; kingdom Metazoa; phylum Chordata; class Actinopteri; order Cyprinodontiformes; family Fundulidae; genus Fundulus; species Fundulus diaphanus. The sequence goes on from CM073134.1 coordinate 30,322,014, forward strand.
TTCTTCATACTTATGATGTGAAAAAGAAATACCACAGTTTAACTACCATCTTCCATCTGGTTTAGCCTTTGGCTATTCAGATACACGGTGTGAACTGTGAACACAGAGCATTTCCTTGTTAAAAATTACAGTTTTTATGACATAAAGGGTCTGCAAGCTTCTTTCTAAGATGTAAAATATTGTGCCCTGTAGAAGTACTCACACCTATTGAAATTTTTCCCATGTGGTGGCCTTACAATCAATAGCTTCAGCATATTTTATTGAGATTTTATGTGACAGACTAACGAAAAACAGTTCAGAATTATGAAATGACATTTTTACAATAAAAAATCTGAATAGTGAGATGAATCTGGATTCAAGCCCCTTTTCTCTAATACAACCTAAAAAAAAGATCTGTCTTGAGCAGCCTGTTCAATCTGTTCAATGCAAACTTATTAGGACATGGTGATCTACATTAACTATCAGGCCTGACATTAATAAGACAAACAGCCAGGTTGCTTTGGAGGAGCTGCAGCTCAGGTGGTCTGTGTACAGGACAACCGCTGGAAGTAAGACAAAAACAAGGCCAACAGCAAACATGTGGACAAAGTGCTGAGGTCAGATGAGACCAAACTTGAATTTTTTTTGGCACATGGTGGAAAACTCACTCTGCAAATCTCTGTGAAGTCACCATCCCGCTCTGAAACACGGTGGTGGCAGCATCATGCTGTGGGAATGCTTTTCTTCAGCAGGGACAGGGGAGCAGGTCAGATTTTGTGGGACTTGCAGCTCTTACTGCAGTAAAAGCTGGTCCTACAAAGCGTTGACTCATGGGAGCTGAAAACAAAAATGCTCGCAGATTAAAACAAACGAGAAGATGCATTATTTTCCTTCCACTTCCCTACGCGCTGCTTGGTTTTGGTCTGTATCATACAGTTTATTCAGGTTTGTGTTAAAGAGACAAAATATGAAACTAAAAACCCTCCCTTCCTTCGGTGTTTGCCGTGTTTCCAGGCTGACTCAGATGAGGACGGAGAGGGAAAGATCCAAGGTGGAGATGAAAGACCTCCAGCAACAGCTCTCTGAGATGCACGACGAGCTGGACCGAGCCAAGAAGGTGGACGTGATCAACACAGAGAAGGAGGTTCTTCTCCAGGTGAGCGAGACCACACCAAGGAAGGACGGGTCCCCGGGAAGATTTCCCCACTGACCCCCTGACCTTTTCGTGTGATGGATTTGTGTCAGGATTTGGCGCAGCTGCGTGTGGACTTTCAGGAGATGCTACAAGCCAAAGAGGAGCAGGAGGAGGTGCTGCACCACAGGGAAAGGGAGCTTAGTGCCCTAAAGGGGGCGCTTAAAGAGGAGGTGGAGACTCATGATAAATACATCGCTGCTTTGAAGGAAGAATATGAACTGGAGCTCGAGAGGCTTTTAAGTGATTTGGAGCTGGCCAAGGAGGTAAAATATAATATTTTCACAGAAATACAGTTGAAATTCTTTTTTTTTTATGGATGTTCTTCCTCATCTCTAAGAGTAACACTTACTTGGGTCAAGAGAAGGCCCAGGTGGAAGAGGAGAGAGGTGCAGCTAAGGTGCAGCTGAGGGAACTGATCCAGGAAAGAGATAACCTGAAAGGAAAAGTGCGAGAGCTCAGCAACAAGGTGGAGCAACTGAACCAGGCCGTCCAAGAGTTTAAAACCTCCGAGAAAATGATGGAGCAGAGAACGAAGCAGCTGGAGGTGAGAGGCTGGATAACCTGAGACAGGCAAGAGCCGCATGTGTTGTTTGCTTTTGTTTCTAGATGCTTTTAATCACACTTCCTGTTCCCCTCCTCCCTCAGAGGGAAAAGAACCAGGTGGAGGAAATGCTGGAGGATGTGAGGAGGAGCGAGGAGGAGCTGTGCCAGTCCAACCAGTCTTTGCTCTCCCGCTTGGAGGATGTGCAGGTAGCAAGACACAAAAACAGTCAGGAAACACTGCTTTAAAATTATTCATCAGCCTTGAACTTTTTTTAAACGTTTTTTTTTTACGTTACAACCTCAAAGCTCAGTGTATTCCAATCAGATTTTATGTGATAGACCAACACAAAGTATTGCATGAATGTAAAAACGGAGGGCGATATCTTCTTAAACTATTTTATAGGGAAAATAAATCTTTAAAGTGTGGATTGACTTTGTATTAGGGCCCACTTACGTTCATACCCTTAACTAAAATCCAGTGCAACACGTTTCCTTCAGAGGTTACCTAATGGTCCATTTGTGAGACATTTAATCTCAGTACCAAAGGCAGCAGTTCTGTGAAGGCCTCAGAGGTTTGTTAGAGAGCATCACTGAACAATCAGCATCATAAAGACCAAGGAAGTCAGCAGACCCAGTCAGAAAGAGAGAGAGCTGTGGAGAGGGTTAAGGCAGGCCTAGGTTATGAAACAACATCCCATGCTTTGAACATCTCCCAGAGCGCCGATCAATCCGTTATCCGGACATAGAAAGGGCGTTAAAGAGTAATAGTAAGAGTATTTCCTGACTTTTTTGCCCAAAATATCATCCAGCAATTACAAACTACATTTAAATAATATTGGTTTAATCTTAGATAATCTGTGGATACCAAATTTGCTATTTTTAACAAAAGTAATGAACCTAGAAAAGAAAAAGAAGAAGGTTCAATTCCTCCCCCAGAACTAGGGGCTGCTGGGCTTAAAGGAGAACATTAATCAGTGAAGAGAGAGGCGCGTGGCAGCTCTGGAGGAGCTGAAGAGAGCCATAGATCAGGTGGGAGGGTCTGTAGACAGGACAACTATTATTGGAACATTGCACAAGTTTGGTCTTTATAGGCGAGCGGTAAAGCCATTGCTGAAAGACAGTCATTAAAAGTCACCTTTACAGTTCTCCTCCAGCCATGTGTGGGGCAGAGCCAACAGGTTCAAGGTGTTCTGGTCAAATTAGACCAAAATAAAAATGTTTGGCCAAGGTAAAAAAAGAAATGCTTTGTGCAGGGGAAAACTAACACTTACCTTCACTCTGCGCACACGAATCGCCAGTAAAACAGTTTAGTGGCAGCATCATAATAAGTAAAGAGGCAAAGTGTCTTTATCCCAAAGTGCTTCTGACAGAAATCGCAAAGATCAAAACATGATCTTAATGAAAAACACAGTTATGAATGTTCACAGCTGCTATTTGCACAAGTTTAAAACAATGGAAGCTCCTTCCACAAGTCTGGACAGAGCCATCCTGGTCTCTGGGACTACGAGTAGCTTTTGGTTTGAGGACCTGAAGGCTGGATTTGGAGTATGTGACAAACATTTCAGTATCAGAGGAAGGAGCTTGACCATTAAAGATATAATTTTAAACTGAACTCTCCATTGAACAGGTAACCAAAGACAGGAGGGATGTGATCATGCTGCAGGGATGCCTAACTTAAGCAGGGACAGAATGGGTTTCTGTAATGTAATGTTACAGGAAGGCTAAATGCAAGATTAGGCCACAGTTTACATGGTTTTATTTGCGTAAAATAACTTTCCTTCCTGCTTTTTGTTTGTCCGTCACATAAAATCCCCATCAAATACACCATTGTATTAAAGGGAAACGAGTACTTTAGCAGGACAATGAATGTGACATCAATCATATCTAGACATCAGATTATGACCAGTAACGCTTATCTATGCTTCTAAGGGTAAGCTGGGCAAACTCAACCATGAGCACAAGGATCTAAAGGAAAAGCTTAAAGAAGAGAGGAAACAGGTTGAGGAGCTGTGGAAAATCAAAGCAGAGCTGGAGGACGAGAAGAGGATGCAGGACCGGGCGATGGAACAACTGCAGAGAAAGGTGAGAAGGGAGGAAATCTTCTGCTTTTAGGCCAGACGGGAGATTTCTGCATTTTTCTCCTTCCAGAACCATGCATGAAGTCATGCGTGTCCAAATATGCAGAGGCTGATCTGAGCCGTGCGCTTATCTGCCCGTTTAGATGAACACCATCATGGAGGAGTGTGAGGCGTCCACAGATGTGCTTCAGAACCAGGTCGACGAGGCTAGAGAGAGGAGTCAGAGGGAGCTGACTGAGCTGCGGAGGCAGCTGCAGGAAAAGGGAGCAGAGCTGGAGAAATCCCGACAGGCGGCCAAAAAGCTGCAGGAAGAGGTGTGGCGCTCATTGTCCGAGATTCAGCCGAATGTCTTAGTCAGCAGTACGCCGAGTCAGAGACAGGGCGGAAAGTGCGAAGTTATCTCGTTCCAGGTTTTCATTAGAAGAAAATGACTCAGACTCAGTTTATCTGGCTGATTCACCTGGTTGATTTTGGTGTGTTCCCCGGGCCAGCTGCTTCCCCTGGAGGAGGATCTGCGGCGGTGTCGCAGGGAGCAGCAGGAGGCCCAGCTGAGAGGCCGGCAGCTGGAGCAGAGGGCGGAGGAGCTGGAGGAGAGGAACGCAGGCGTGCTGGAGGAGCGGGAGCGCCAGATCAAACTCATGGAGGTATACTCCTGTTGAATGAATGGTGCCAATGACGTGGATACAGGTGAAACGTCACTGTCCTGTGAAAACAGAAACCAAAAGGTTAAAGTTTGCCCTCAAATTGCCTGAAACGTGTCACCAAAACGAAAACAAGAAAATACAATAACAATTACCATCTTCATTCAACAAGTGGTTTATGATGCATCACTTTATATGCAATACGATTATACATGTGCTTCATTACTCCCCATTATGTATTTATTCCCCAATTTATCCAAGCGGTCATAAAGGGACTTGTTTCCTATTCAATCACAACTATCGTATCTTTAAAGCTTTATTACAGTGTCTTCTGCACTGTACGGTGATTTAAAGTAGGGGTGTACATAAGGTTCATATCGTACACATCTAAACCTTTCTGAAGTTTAACATCGCTGAATGTCCTGAAACCAAGAGCACTGTGTTGACTGCTACTGTATGCACTGATCCCAAATGCAGTCTAATCATCCAGTTTATGATGAAGGATTAAAATGTACCCACACTGGGATTAGAAGAGACATTAATGCAGATTTAGTTCATGAGCAATAGTTTAATTTTGTCCGGGTAAAGACTTTTCCAGGATACAGACACATACATAACAAGCAAGAAACACGGATGCCAGAGATTAGCTTGTATAGTTGCTTAACTTCTGCCATCCCTGTCATCACTGATACTGCACCAAAGCACAACTGGAATCTAACCTAGATGCTCAGAATACTCACATCTCAGTTTTATATTTGTAAATATATTTCTTTACTTTTTTTCCCCCCAAGTAAGTCTTAGGAGCAGCCATGAGTCAGTTTTGAACCCTCATACAGCCCCCTTCACACTAATTTAAAAATGTCTTCAGCTATTATTGCACCTATCAATTTCTTTTAACATTGGTCGCAAGTCACCCCTAACATTTCCTATAAAACTGTAGCATTAGAAAAAAAATATTCTTTGCCTTTTTTTGGCTGATCAGAGGGACCAAATGGCGAAGCTCTCAATCAGGGTTGGGGGGAAAGTGGCAATAAAAATAAAGAGAAGTGAGGAAAATGTGGATTTTATTGCAGTCTGTATCAAAATTGTAACAATCAACAATATATTCAGAATTCCATGTTTTCCTAATAGTGTGTAAAAAAAACAAAAAAACAACAACTAGCGTTCTGTTAGCTGTGACATCATTCAGGGAAGACAGATCATCCGCTAATACAATATAATGTAGTACAGATTACTGCTTCTGTGTTTGTCTCTCTTGTTGTGTCTCTGCTCTGTCTTCTGTAACCCCCAGTCGGTCGAGGCAGATGACCGTTCATACTGAGCCTGGTTCTGCTGGAGGTTTTTCCTTCCCGTTTAAAGGGGAGATTTTCTTTCCACTGTCGCTTCATGCTTGCTCAGTATGAGGGATTGCTGCAAAGCCATGGACAATGCAGACGACTCTCCCTGTGGCTCTACGCTTCTTCAGGAGGAGTGAATGCTGCTTGTCAAGACTTGATGCAATCTGCTGGGTTTCCTTAGATAGGACATTTTTTTTTTGACCAATCTGTATAATCTGACCCAATCTGTATAATATGATTGAATGTGGCTTTGGAAAGTGCCTTGAGATGAGATGTTTCATGAATTGGCGCTATATAAATAAAATTTAATTGAACTGAATTGAATTTAGAAACATTTAATCGCACATCTATCTTCAATTTCCAAGTGTTCTTGCCTTAGAAAAGAGCGTCACACCACTTAACACGGTTGGTTCTGCTGATGACAAAACATTACACATGAGCGTGCCGAGTGTTGACACAGCGTATCAGCCGAGGAGGCTGGTGTTTACTGTAATGTGTTATCAGACCTGTCCGGGTGTTTTCCGAGATCCTCGTTCCTTCTGTCACTGCCTTCCCTCGTCAAACACAGGCTGCAAGGGGAGAGAAATTAAGTCTAAAAAGGCTGAAATCTGTAATTACTGCCACTTAAAGTTGTTTCTCCATGTGTTGGTAACCAACCCTGCTTTCTGTAATCTACCCTCATCCCTTCTCCAGTACCTAATAGATGGAGGATGTTGCCATTAAAATGCACTTTATTCTCTCTCTCTCTCTCTCTCTCTCTCTCTCTCTCTCTCTCTCTCAGGAGCGAACCAGACGGCTGGAGGAAGACCTTGGCGATGAGCGCAGCAGTTCAGATCGCCTGATGGAGCGATTAGACAAAACCAAAGAACAGGCAGGTTTCTTCTTTCAACAAACTTTTCTTTTCTAGCATTTGACAAAAACTAAAAAATTCCGTATTTTGTCTCTTGAGTCTAATGATTTGTCGGCTGTCTGCAGTGCGAAGCCCCAGCCCCACATCTGTTTTCAGTATAAACGGGTGTAGTTCTCAGGTTTCCCACCGCCTAAAACAATGGGAACTGCTGATTCGTGTGACCAGCGGGGCTGTTTTTTCTAAGCTTGTGTTGGAGCTGAATTGTGACAGACTAAATTCTCTCCAACTCCATTTTTGATGTTTTAAAAAGAGATTCCCACCTAAGAGTACGCCTGTAAAATGTAGGCCATGATGTTTTTGGATCAAAGTGCTGCAAACTCATTGACACAGAAATCTATTTTTGGGTGAAGCGTACAAGCAAAACAACAGCAAACCCATGTGAGCAGCTATTCACACTCCCTTCAGCGGGCCTCTAGATGTTATTAGTGACAAAAATCCAATGTTCCTGCTGAAAGCAGACCAGATTTACTCAGCCTGATCTCTGAGGTGTCTCCTGTCTTGTAATGGCTGAGAACAGAAACGTAATAGAAATTTAAAACCCACAAGACCCCGATCTCATTGAATTAGTGGTTAGAAGTCATGAAGACTGTACTGTGCAAAAGTATTCACACACCTTGAACTTTTTCACATGTTCGTCAGTTGAAAATGGCAAACTTTTATTTTCATTTCGACTTATCCTGTTGGGATTTTCTGGAGTTAATACGGGGAAATCCTAAAAGAAAACTTGCTAGAAAAATGATGAAAACTTGAGACTGGTGTGGAGGTCCAGCTTCCAGCAGGATGGTGACCCTAAACATTCAGCCTGAGCTACAGTTTTAAAGCAAATTCATCTGTTAGGACGACCCTGTTAAAATCCAGAACCTAGATCCAATTTTCTTGTACGTTCTGTTGGTTTGCAACCTAAAATGGCAATAAAATAAATGAAGGTTTGGGGTTGCTGTGTGAAAAGATGTTCCTTTTTGTTTGTTTGTGACAGATGGATCAGATGAGGAATGAGCTGTTGCAGGAACGAGCGGCCAGGCAGGACGTGGAGTGTGACAAGATGAGCCTGGAGAGACAGGTAATGGATCAAGTCCTCACACTTCAACGTTAAAGCAGAGTTACCATACACCAAGACCACACCCTGTTTTGCAACTCAACATAAAATGTGTGCGGTTAGGTCATCCTTTGGTTGTCAAAATTCAGGTCAACGTAAGTTCTATCTGGCAAAAAATACCCCAGACATAAAAGTCAGAGTCGACCAATTAACCAATGATCTGGCTTGATCAGTCAATCTTTGTTGGAGCAAAACGTTTACAGCTTTCCTTTGAAAGACACCCAGTGTTCCTTTTCTTTAACGCAGAACTGAAATCATCACATTTCAGGCCTCACCAGTCAGCTTGTTATTCCCTTTGAATAGGTTCATATTGGGAGTTTTCATGATGAATTGTGTGCTGTAGCCACTACTTCATGTTGTGTGAAGAGTGACGCCAGCTACACAGGAAGACACTATTTCCTGCAGGAGGGGTGTGGAGAAGGGTTAGTTGGCTGGCAGGGCTGACCCTTTGCTTTAGCTGCAGCTTTCGCAGCTTTGTCTCATATTAACACTGTCAGTGCTGGTCCAAGGCATTGTGGGACCTTAACCTGGATTTGTTTTGTTTTTTTGGGGGGTGTGAGGGTGGTGGGGGTACTCTACTTCCAGTCAATATCACCCTGCCTTTAATCAGTCACCTATAAACTTTTTATAGCAGACTAATGAGCCAAGAGGAATCTCTAAATTGGTTTTATGGGGAATTTGTTTTGTTGAGAATCACATCAGTCACAATGAATGTTTTATTTTGTCAAGAAAGGTAGATGTTTTTAAAAGGAAAACACATTTAGAAATTGTGCATGTGCGATCATCGTCATTACAAGCAGAATGCCTCTATTTGGAGAGGATTACCACGTCTCAAATTAAATGTTGAAACGACAAATCTGCTTTCTTATTGGGTGCAGAAAGAGTGGTTTGTTATCCACTATTTAAATAAAACAGTTAATTTAATTGTGAAAAATGTTTTATTTATTCTCTATTTACACCATTTAACTCCGATAAACCTGAGGTGGTTGACGTTCATTTTCTTGTTTGCTATGATTGGAATTGTGGAGCTTGACCCGGCCGGAGCCCGATGGACCTGAGCGGAACAGAAAGTTGTAGTTGTTCTGTAGTTTGGCGGCGAATGACGGAGAGTGGGTCTGTCGACGGTGACGTTCGGAGCAGTCACAGAGAACTTGGAACCATTCTCATTGATTAATATAACAAAGTAGTGTGTCCGTCAGTCGGAGGTAATGAAACGGAGCAAGCATGGAGGATGGGGAATCTGGGGGTTACTCTGGTAGTGTCTAACTAAATGCTAATCCACACTGTACAAATGTTCCAATAATTCATCGCACTTTATCAGTTGAGCCAATTCTTACTTTGAACAAAGAAAAAAATGCAAACATAATGAACAAATTATTAACAGTGTACTATGAAATCATTACATTAATAATGTCATGTCAAGTTGTACTTTTGGTAGATTTATCTGTATTTTGGCTTGAATCAAAATAATTTTCCATTTTAAATTAGAAGCAATTTAATATATTTAAAATTACCTTTTTCTGAATAATCACAGTAAATTTTTTTTAATGAACAAATTAAAGGTTTTTGACATCTGTAATCTATGTGAGAAGTCATGTGCTCTTGGTCGCCCCCTGCTGGTTCGGGGACCCTAGGCTGAGGCTTAGTTTATGTTTACTCTGACTCTAAAAAAAAACGATGCAATTTGACTCATTGTTGGAGAAACCTTTACAGTAATATGATTGTTAAAAGTGCAAACGTTAACCAGCATTTTATTAGTATGATAAAAGCTACTTAAACTCCTAATAATAATAATAATTATCTGTAAAAGGGTTTCCATTCAGCATAAGCATAGATTAATGAATAAATCAAGTGTAGTCCGTTTAATGTGATGGATCATAGTAGTTTTAAACTGTTGCTTTTCTGTAGCAGCTGACTGTGCTGCAATCCTAATGCTAGCTTGTACATACATCAACTGAGATTTTGTTTCCATTTTTATTGATTTTCCCCCTCTACAAAACTATTACAGCCAATAACACTTTTGTTGGCATCTTGACTTGTGGAAAACATTAAAAATAATAAAATGCTCTTTGCTGCATGCTCTGTTGCTTTCGTAAATGTAGTGTTAAATAGATAGATAACCACTGCCAAGCCTACAGAATCAAGAAATAAATTAAATAGGACCTGTGTGACAACATGAAGTAGGCTCAAACACACATAATGCTCCAATTTGAAAGGAAATCAAGAACAGATGAGAAACAAAGGCATTTCTAAGTGCAATCCACTGCCAGTTATCGCACATGCTACATAGATTGTAGTTGTTGCAACCGAGGCTGCCACAAGTTCTTAGTTTTAGCGGCAAATGAGACCCAAATAGTTTCTTTGTAAAGTGCAAAGAGAATTTGAGATCAGCCCGTTGAAGCTGGAAAAATTATTATTATTCATTACATTACATTCATTGTGTGAAGTAGCCACATTAATGTGTCCATAACATCACATGATATTTCTGGTAATTATAAATATCCTCTGCTTATGTTAAACTGTGGGTGGATATGTTCTTAACAATCTTGCGCTAAAGCATTGTTTATAATAACGGTCTGATAATACAGCAAAAATCGTTCATTTTTTTATAACACTGTGTTTGTTTATGAATTGAAATTTAAAGTTTAATTCCTTTAATAATTAAAAAAATAAATATAAAAGTCATAATTTGTAGAACACACCCTGGAGAGTTAATAGGCAAAGCCTCAAATTGTCTGGTTGATTCCCATTTTCAGAACAAAGACCTGAAGAGCAGAGTTGCTCATCTGGAGGGATCCCAGAGAACAAACCAGGATTCACTCGTCTCCAAACTGAACAGCCGAATCCAAGAGCTGGAGGAGCGGCTCCAGGGAGAGGAGAGGTGAGTATGTTCCGCACAAACATCTTGTCTCCTCCCAAAACTTTTATCACACACTGATACTCACACTGCTAGGTGTGTTAAGAACGGAACAGAGGACCCAGTATTCAGCCAGACAAGTCAGTATGTTTGAGAAAGTTTATTTTACCAAAAGGTAGTGTGCAGGAGCCAGGAAGACAGGCAGACGGTGATACGTACAATGAGCAGGACAAGACGGAGCTCGTAGTCAATAACAGGCCTTGGTCCAAAACCAGGCAGACAGAGACAGAACAGCCAGAGCCAGATCCGGAGTTAGAGTCAGGAAACCGATCATGGTTCACAAACAGGCTGACAGGCTGGATGAGGACGGACAGGCTCGATGGTCAGAAACAATCCAGAAACGCTACACAGTTTAACAGGCAGGAACAGGCAGGAAAAACAGGTTCAGGGATCAGGCTGGCTCAGAATCTTAAAAGGTAATTCGGGTCTAAATCAACAGGTCAGTCAGAAAAGAGAAACGCTGGATAGAACTCACTGAACGGCTTGTAATGATCTGGCACTGATGACTGGTCTGAAGGCTGGTTATATACTGACAGATGCAAGTAGATCAGATGAGGAGTGATGAGGAAAGGGGCGGAGCTAAGCAGGTGTGTGAGATGAGTGATCAGACCAGGCACACCTGACAAGGTGTGTGTTTATCAGTGTGTGCTTTCATGGGCAACAGCTCTGTGAGATACAGTGCCGTGCAAAGGCATGAACGTCTTGTTTTGACACTTTTGGCACATTACAACCACAAACTTCAACGTATTTAAGTGGAAACTAGCAAATAAGTAGGTGGGAAATGGTGCATGGTCTTAATTCCCTTTTCCAAAATGAAAATCTCACATTTTTGGATATGAAGTTAGCCCTGTGATACCTTAAGGTCAACCAATAATATTCGAGTCACCTACTCAATAGAGTTGATCTCTGTGTGATATAATCTGCCTGTAAGTACAGCAGCTCTGCAAAGGCCTCAGAGGTTCGTTAGAGAACATTAGAGAAAAAGCAGAAAGTTGTAGACAACTTTGAAGCTGGGTTAGGTTGGTAAATCATATTCCAGGCTTTGCACATATTATAGAGCACAACTTAAACAATCCTCCAAAAGTGGAAAAAAGGTTAGCCTAACTGCAAGTCTACGAATAAATCACCGTCCACCTACACGGACCGGCTAGGAAACAAAAACCTTAATCCGAGCAGCAGCCAAGGGGTACGATGGCACGTCGGAAAATGCTGCAGAATTTGATTAGTTCATTTGTCCTGCACTCTTAATTTGGCCTTTATGAAGGCTTAGTTGTAAGAATAAAGCTGCTGGTAAAAGAAAGACTGTAGATGTCACCTCTAAGGTTTGTAAGGCCACAGCAAACATTGAATAAGATGCATGTATAAAATGTACATCCACCAGAACACATCCCCCCCCTAGGCGAAACATAGGGGTGGCTGCATCATGCTGTGGGAAGCTTTTATTCAGCAGAGACAAAGAAGCAGGACAGAGTTGACTGGAACATGGATGGAGCTGAATATGAGGTAGTACATTGACTGTAGGGAACTGGAGGAAAGGGGTGTAAACACCAAAGCAAATCACACTTTTCAGATTTTGATTTGTAAACAAAGTTGAAAACCAAGCATCATTTTCCCTCCACTTAACAATTTTGCCCTGCTTTGTGCTGTCTTTCACATACAGTCTTAATACCTTGCACTGAAGTTTGTGGTTGTATTGTAACAAAGTGTGAAAAGTTGAAGGATCGGGAATTTCAACGCCAGGCTCAGTGTTTGCCGGCGTCCGTCGGGCCCTCGGATCATGTTCTCTAGTGTCCCACATATCACTCACCAGTTAAGGGTTTGGCCACACATGGCTGCAGCGCCAATGTGACCTTTTCGTGCTTCACCGCTCAGGGAAAACAACAGCCTGCAACAGGTGAACCGCAAACTGGAACGCAAAGTGAAGGAGATGAAAATACAGGCGGATGAAGAGCACATCAACCTGCAGAGCCAGATGGACCAGGTAGGAAGATCCGAGTCTTTAAAGCAAAGATCAAAAGGTAAAAAGACAACATTTGGCTCATTCAGAATGCTACTTTGTCAAACCCGGCAGCTGACGCAAAGGTTGAAGACAGCAAAGAGGCAGATGGATGAGGCGGAGGAGGAGATTGAGCGCTTGGAGCACAGCAAAAAGAAGCTGCAGAGAGAAGTGGACGACCAGATGGAGGCCAACGAGCAGCTTCATGGTCAGCTGAATACTCTGCGAAATGAGATGAGGTGACGTTCTCCCTTTAACATAGAGCTTTGTTAAACATTTCTACAGGTTGTCTTATTAGGAGGCGAGATTGTATTGGCAAGAGAGGCATGCTTTGATAAAACAAAGAACAATAAAAAAAATAATATTGTTGTAACTCTAATTTCACATCTTGTCATTCCTAGACGTAAGAAGAAGTCCCCTCCCTTCATGAAGCTGGTAGAGGAAGATTTGAACGACACGGACGGTTTCGCTTCAGATTGATGGACTTATGTGATTTAAAAAAAATGTTCTGGACTTTATGAAGAAACGTTTTTACTGTGAAGAGATGTTAACACAACATAATACATTTAACAGCTCAGGTGTGAATTTTTCTAATTGGATCCACAGCTATTGGCGGTCTGTCAGTGCTGACCTCTTGTGGTAATATTTATAACCGCATTTACTGAATTCATGTGGATTGCATTTTGATTTTATGCTTCGTTTTCCCGTCAGTGTGTTACTGGGAATTAGGTGTTGGCACCAACCTAATCCGAAGCAAACAATTAACCAGATGAAAAGGGTTTGTTGACATCGACCCATGTGTATGTACCTTGGCAAATGGTAAACTAAAATAAATCTAAATGCTTTATGTTTGCGCAGACTTTTGTTGGTTTCCGACCGAACACAAATCGCATTCCGATATTTATATACGGCATCTAGCAAAAGTGTTCACACCCCTCTAACTTTTTCATGTTGTTGAATTATGTTGAGTTACAACCTCAGACTTCCATGAATGTCATTGGGGTTCACTGTGCTGCACATTAAGTGTAGCGTGATAGAAAAGGATATTTTCTAAAAGACTTGAGTCCATGCATACCAGCTTTCTCTGGATTTATAGCTGCAACTCTTTTGGGGAGTGACTCTCCCAGCTTGGCACAACCAGAGACTGAAATTTCTGTCCATTCCTCTTTCAAAAATAGCTCATAGAATAGAATAATTGTCTGTAAACATCAATTTCAAGATTTATATCTGGAGTTACTAAGAACTATTCTCTGATTTACCCCCCCCCCCCCCTCTCTCTTTTTTGGGCTCTGGCTGTATGTTAAGAGTTGTAGTCCTGCTGGACATCCTTTGGGACGGTTTTTAGGGTGATGTCCAGTGTTAGTTTTCAACCACACAAGGAATTTTGCATGTAGGCCAAGGAAGTTGCAATGAGTTTATATTTAAGGCTCATCTTTTGTCCACTCCATGATTATCCTCTGGGGAAGGTGGAAGCTTTGTGTTGGTCTGTCACATAAAATATCGCTAAATTCCTTTGAGGTTTTTGATTGTAACGTGATAAAATGGCAAAAGCATTTTCAGGGCGTATGGAGACCCCTGTTTGAAGCCACGGTGTGAATGAAATACAACTGAGACGCTCTGTGTTTATGAAGCCCAGAGGATTGTTGTTCCAATAGATCAATAGTTTGTGCTGAATGGCTGCAGCTCCAACTCCAGAGGTGGGGATCTGGCTCCGGTCGGCCCCAGAGGTTCCTAAACGCTTCTGACAGCTGGCTGACAGTGCAACAGAAACATGAGGCAGCACTGCGCGCTCAAACATGGAATATTCAAGGAATTCCTGGCTGAGTTTCTCGGGACTTTTGTCTTGGTAGTAAGTAGATTTTTTTTTTTTTTTTTGTTCTCACTCTTCGCAGTTGTGGGATAATCCTGAAGGTAACCCAAAAATAATTAAATGTGTTGAAAAGCTTTTCCCTTTAATCTTGCCCTCTGTATCTGCTAGCTGTTTGGCTGTGGCTCAGTTGCTCAGACCGTCCTGAGTCGAAACACGCTGGGTGAGCCGCTCACCGTCCACATCGGCTTCTCTGTGGGCCTCATGATGGCAGTGTACGTGTCTGGTGGGGTGTCAGGTAAATGGGACTTTATGTTGGCTCTCTGCTGCGTTTAATACGGTGCTTAGCATCCAGTGCTTGTGCTGCCTGGTAGAATATTCTTATTAAAGGCAAATTAATGAAAACCGTCGCCAAAGATCTGTTGTTTCCCATAAAATATTCTGATTAACAGCACTGATACTGGAACAGGTCTAGAAAAAAAAAATCATCGTAGACATTACAGAGAGGCAATAAAGAAACGCAGCCGCTCTCTGGCCTGTGCTTCATCTTGAACCTCGTGGCTCATGAGGCTTGGAAGCTCCCAATAATAAAACTTTATGGCTTTCTGTGCACCCATGTGTCATCGGAAATGCTCCAGCGTCAGCACGAACGTGCCACCTCTCTGCCCAGATTCAATGAATGTGCTCTGACCATTGATTTATCAGTACTATAGAGCAGAGCCTCTCTGGGGTCGTACATAACCCTGGGCACCAAATGTCCTGCAAACGCCATCGATCAGAGGCCTCAGTCTCTGACAGACCAAACTCGGCCCAACAGAGGACGCTGGACTCATCTGGTCAGCAGCTAAGCCGGATGCACAAACCAAACCAACAGCATTGCCTTTATTGCAGTGAAACACATAGAAATGCATTCTTGGGTAAAGAAACCAGGGCTATTTATTTTATAATAATCATTTGTATTTTATGCAGAGAATAGCATCTAGCAGATTTTTTATCTCTATCCAATCCAACAGCCACATTGCAACAGCGAGTGTCTCAAACCTGGTGGCTTACCCAGAACATTTTACATGTTGCGAACAAAATATGTTGTCTTTACACTCAGCCATTTGTAGAAAAAGTGAAATACATCGATTTGCAAAAAATATCCATACCCCAACATAAAGAAGCACATACCTATGAGATGGAAGGATGCCTGTTAGCTGCTGCAAAATCCTGGGCAGAGGTTCACCTTTCAGCAGGGCGACTGCTGCTAGAGCTACGATGGTTTCAGACAAAATGATTTTGTTGTGTTGCATTCAAAGCGCAGACCTGAACCCGATCAGAAGCTTTGACAAGAGCTAAATATTAATGTCCATAGAACCGCCGCGGCCAATCTGACAGAACTTAAGTTATTTTGCATAGAAGCAAGGTCAAAATAATTCAGTCTTTAGATGTGCATAGCAGTTGACTTAGGGTGGCAGATAAAAAAAGTGCATGCCACAGAATTTGGATTTTTACTCATAAAAATGTTTTAAAACAATCTACCCTTTTGGCCTATCATGTAAAAAAGTGTGTTGTTTCAACAAAATGTGAAAGACCTTGCTGGGTATGAATACTTTTACTGACATGTTTAACGGCCACAAGAGTTGTAGTTTACTCTTAATGCTTAAGTGGCTTTAAAACTATATATTATGTCATTACTTTCATCTGAAGACCTTCTAATTTTTTTAGGAGACGACAGATCCTCTGCATTGTGAAGTTTCGCTCAATGTTTGCCTAGAAATGAAGTTAAGAAAAATAAAATCCCAGTTTTTTGCCGACGTGCTTTGGTGAAAGTTGAATCTCCAGCGGGGAGACAACCTTGTGAGATTGATAGTAGTTTGTTGGCATTGAATGTCTAATTGGTGACCACTATTCTGTCTTTTTACTCTCATACATAATAAAACACTGAGCTGCCCAGGGGCTTGCTCCCCTTCTGCTGTTCCTCGTAAATGTGACAGCTTCTCTAATAATGGAGAGGATATTAAGTCAGCCCCCCCCCCCTGCACCCCTTTGTCACTCTGTGCTTTGTTCTGTGTCCCAGGAGGCCATGTGAACCCCGCTGTGTCTCTGGCCATGGTGATTCTGGGCAAACTGAAAATCTGGAAGTTTCCCTTCTACGTCATCGCTCAGTTTCTTGGTGCTTTTGCAGGAGCTGCGGCGGTCTTCGGATTATATTACGGTCAATAATCTCATGCATATCATTATAAGGCAACATTTCATACTTAGAATGAATAGCACTGGCCTTGAAGAGTATTTTAGCTGCATGCTTTTCTCAATAAGAGCCTAAAAGACAGTCTTGCACAGTAAAAGATATCTGTCTTCCTCACAGATGCTTTCATGGACTTCACAAGTGGCATTTTGTCAGTGACAGGAATCAATGCGACAGGTCACATTTTTGCCTCTTACCCCGCCAGACACCTGTCAGTCCTCGGAGGCTTCATCGATCAGGTAAGTTCTAGTCGCTCTGACCAAAAAGATCTCCCATCCACTCTTCACCACTGCTCCAGTTCAGCGTTTAAGCCCTGCAAAGTCTGGCAAGCACAGTTAATACAACATCGATTGCCCCATATAGTCTGAGAATACCCCGATTCTCGGCTTGGTTTGGGTCTAATGACCCATTTCCTGGGATTCGCTGGATCAACTTACCACCACTTTCCGTTGGTTTGGCCGATGTGTTTGTTAGAAAAACAGCACACGTAAAATCAATAGCGGCATAATGTAACAATAACAATATGAGCGTTTGTTTTATCTGGGCCTCCGTGTGGTGCGACCCGCTACAACGCCACCCCCACACAGCCCCTCACTTCCCACCATAGGCAATGGACGGATTGGTGAAATGTTGTGTGCAAATAGCTAAATTAATCATAATTGGCCACAACTTGACGGTGGTATGTGTCAGAAATGCATCAACTGGCATTAGTGGGATTTATTATGCTACCTTGAGGGGTTAGAGGCAATAAAGTGTAAGGTGTGTTAAAAAATGTTATGAGCAATATCAACCGTTCGGTGACATAACCATAGCTAGGGTGTTTCTGCCGTGGTTCTGTAAAAAAAAAAAAAAAACAAGATAGGGCATCACAAAAATATGTTTAGATAGCCTGTATGCTGGCTGCTTGGATAATCTTAAAAGTATTACAGTACCTGCAACCTTTATTGGTACCCCGTTAAAATCTCTGTAAAAAGTGTTAGCATATCTCACACTTTTTAGAAAGGTCCAAACGTTAACAAGTGTACATGTATTCACTGACGAAAATAAATCCTGTCAGGACTGAATAGTTTTTAATGAAGTTAATGCGAAAAACTGTAATGCTGTCTGGCAAGCCTAAAAACAACGGAAGGATTTCTATAATTCATACTTTTAATTTTATCACCGCGTCTTAAAATGTAATTGGTAACCCATGATTGTCTCTTTCCCTGGAGGACAACTAATACACGACATAGAGGCCTATTTTCCTTGGTCACTCTACAAAATGGGGAAAACAAAAGATCGTGACTTTTAAGTGAGGCAAAATGTGTATTTATCTTCAGGACAACAGCTACTTGCCTTAATATGTCATTTATTCAATAATTATGTTATCCCAAAAGCAGTTGATATAGGGCAGGGGAACCAATATGGTGGCCGCAGGCACCAGGTAGCCCCTAAAGACCACGTGTGGGATCCATGAGCCTGTTCTAAAAACAGCACAACCCACCAGTCAGCCCCTTTATCCTTTATTCTGTTGTTCTTCCTTTTTAATCACAGTTGTCTTTATAACAAATTTAAAAATGACAATATCTAGAAAAAAAAACAGAGATCTGTTTGTTTTATATAAAGTTAAGGTGAACTCTGAATCTTCCAGTTCAAAGGTCAGAACTGGGGCCCTTTGTATGAAAGTACTAATGAAGTAGCTCTCTGTTTCAAAAAGCTTGGTGACCCCTGATATAGGGATACCTTATTTCATCTTAAGTATCGGATTAAGGTCCTGACTAAGGCATCGCTAAATGAAGTCTCAGTGTAGCAGAAAGAGCTTTAGAGAGCAGTAGAAACGGTAGTCCTCAGATCTTACAATGTTCAAAGCAAAGCTCTTTTATAGTTATAACCCACACACAATGAACTGGAACTGCACTGAAATATGCTTTGAGCCTTATCACAATACAGAATAAACATGGTAATATTATTAGGACATCTTCTCAGCATAAAAAGATTGTCCGCAAGAGTGAAAGATGAGGCAACTGAAGGCTGTAGCTTTATGTTTTAAGTCTGATATAACTTATAAAGCTCTGATAAAGCTGTACACAATTAAGGTGACATATCATCAGAACATATTTTATTTTACTCTGTTAACCCCACGTTTTAGCAGAATAAGCCGTCCTGCAGAGACTTTGTTGTGGTCAAGATTTTTGTTAATGTCAACAAAACATGAAATACAATTTACGACTCAGCATAGCTACCGAGTGTTCAGGCATAAACAGTTGCAACCAGATTTTAATATGCATTGTACAAAAAAAAAACGTGTTTCTCACTGACTAAAGTTTAATCCGACGAAACTTTTCTAGAAATTTATTTGTTACTTTCTTCAAATTTAGGAGCTTTCATACACTAACATATTGCTGCTTTTTAACAATTTGAGAAAGCTGTCATGGTTTGTAAGCTTCTGATAGGTTCCTTTGCAACATTTAAACCACATAATCATTGGAGGCACGCGTATCTTTAAACATATTAAGATATATATTTAGAAACAATATAAAAAAAAAAAAAAATCGGCAAAAAGATGGATTTATGCCTCATTATTTGGGCTGAATCTGGTGACAGCCTGCCTTGTTGTGCCGTATAAATCAATACGAACTAAATCCTTTTGACGGATTGCAGCTCTGTTGTTGATGATAGCAAATATTTCCCTCTAAGCATCCAGGTTTTAAAACTCTGAAGCTTTAGACAAGAGTTTGAAACGGGAGGGAGGGCCCGAGCGTTGCGAGGGGTTGAGCGCTGCTGAGACTGGGAGGAGAGAACAGAGCAAGCGAAAGCAGATGGAGAAAGAAAGAGAGCAAAAAAGCAAACATGTGCACAATGTTTAAACAAATTACAAACATGGCTGAATTAATTGATCAGATATTGGCTCATTCTGATTCAGATTACCCTCTGGTGATGTGAGTTTATTTTTATTTATTTATTTATTTTGCTGTATCCTTTGTCCTGATTAAAGTGTTTGTCCGTAAAAACTATTGTTCCATTTGGAGGAAAAAGAGGAAAGCTTGCAAGCCAGAGAACGGCATCCCAGCTGTTAAACACTGGGGTGGCAGCATCATAATGAGTAAGTGTTTTGTTGCAAGAGGAACTGGTGCACTTGTGAAATGAACATTACGTGGGAATATTGAAGCAACATCTCAAGACCTCAGCCAGAAAGTTAAGCCTTGGGGCAATAATGAGTCCTCCAAATAGAAAATGACGCTACGAAGCGTCCGCAGGACAACAAAATAAAGTTTTGGAGTGGTTATCACAAAGCAGAGCCGAAAAGGTGTGACAGACGTGCTGTAACCTGACTGAGTTACAGCACGTCTGTCACAAGGAAGGGGTCACAGCTCCAGGAAAGTATAGAGAGAAGCTTGAAGAAGGAAACCCAAAGCATTACAGCCAACCATTACAGTTTAAAGAACTATTCTTACAAATACTGAGGAAACGTCAAGAATCTTTATTGTCCTTATGTGTGATCATAATGAAATGTTTGCAAACTTCTGAAATTAAGGAACCTGAAATTAATTTCGGTAATCCTAATTGTTTTAATACAAGAGCAGCTTAGTTAATGTCAGATAGATATCTGTGATTTGCATCATGGACAAAAAAATAGACCCCCCTCCCCCCCAGCCATTTAAAGACCTGTTTTTAGTCAAACCTCCAAAACGTACAACTCTGATAACCACAACTTAGTTTTGAAGTGACAATGACCTGCTGGAGTCTTGCTTAGAGACAAACTAGACATGTTTTTTAACATGATGTTTTAATTGTGAAGCTGCCACCGAAATGCTATCCAGCAGCAGCACGGTCCTTGTTTGTGCACATATAAGAGCTGCTGCACCTCCTGCAGGTGGTGGGGACGGGCATGCTGGTTCTCTGTATCCTGGCGATCATAGACGGCGGGAACATCGGCGCTCCTAAAGGCGTGGAGCCGCTGGCCATCGGCCTGATCATCATGGCCATCGGCGTGTCCATGGGACTCAACTGTGGCTACCCGCTGAACCCCGCCAGAGACCTCGGACCCCGACTGTTCACCGCAGTGGCAGGATGGGGGATGGAGGTCTTCAGGTAACCAAAAATAAAGATTTATTACTTGAACTTAGGGCAAATTAACGGGACTTGTTTGAAATCCAATCAGAAAATTTGGAAATAAGTCCAATGACAGATAAGTCAATGATAACTATCAGAAGTACGGACATTAGATGCTTCCGTTCTTCCAAATCCTTTGAAAGTCCACGTCTTCATTCATATCTCAGTTGAAATATGAAAGAGACAGTTGAAAGGAAACCATTTTGTTATATAATGTCACATGTACTCGGCCATTGCAGCGACCGGACAATGGCATCAGTTATCAAGCCATTGACTTTTCTGGCTCTCCTCTGTTTTTGGGCTGGCAGCACTGGAGGCTACTGGTGGTGGATCCCAGTGGCGGGGCCCATGGTGGGAGGCGTGGTGGCCGCCGTCCTCTACTTCCTGCTCATCGAGCTTCACCACCCCCGTGACGAGGATGAGAAGGCCCACGAGGTGGAGGAAGAGGAAGAAGAGGAGGAAGACGACGAGGACAGCAGTCTTAAGGACAAATACGAGATGATCGCCATGAGTTAGAAAACATATAGGTCCTCAGTCATGGCGGCGCTTGCTGTGCTCCATCTGCTCGCCAGTAAAACCACCTTCCCCCTGTGAAGAGAGGCTTCCTGTTGTCAGCGTGTTCTCGTTATTTGACTTCATGCTGTGCAGAGAGAATTTTTTTTCAGCTCGGCGGCGACCCGACTTAAAGCTCCACAGGTAAAATAAATGAATAAAGCATCAAACGATCTGAAGCTGGTTTTAATGTGAGCGAACACTTCTTCTACAGCACATAGCGAGCTGAAACCTCTTTAATTTCAACTTTTTTAAACTGTTTCAGTGTTTCTGTCCTGTACGTCTCATCAGTGACTGTTGTCTTTTTTTTCTGTTGTAAATACCACCAAATATGTTTAGGGTAAGTCATTAATGCTAATAAGGTAGAGGTTTTCTTAGCTTCCCTTTAGCTTTGTTCCTGTTACCCTCAGCGATTGTAACAATAAACTGTTTATATTCATTTTAAGTTTTTCTTCCCTTTTCAAACAAACAATTTTTTTTTAACATTATAATTACCTTTTCATATATGTTACGTTTTGCATTTATTTTACTCAGAGACGGTTTCTTTAAATTAAAGTGTACGCAAATCCCAAGTTCTCATGAGAGATTTTAATTTAACCTCGCCATACGTCTTTGCCTGCAATTTCTATATGCATTTATTGATTTATTTAGCTAATCTGTGACTCATGTCTAAAAAAACATTTTAACTTATTTACCCATTTATATTGTAATTTGTAGTGTCTTCATTCAGTTGAGATTGAGTGCTCGTCTTGACAGGAGACCTGGACCAAGAAGGGACCCCATTAAAAGTTACAAGCCTTTAAACTAACATCAACAGAAAACAGAGCCAACGTATCGGCACGTCAATGTCCAGTTTAAGAATGGCAGCTGCACTATTCAATCTCTCCCAGAGAGACAAAAGCCTTTTAAAGGGAACTTCAGAATTTGCTGAAGATCTAATCTAAATGTCGTCATACTCAAGACTATTTGAAATAAAGACTGTTCATTTTTTCCCTTGACTGTTCAATTAAAACTGACACTACAGTACTCCAGTATTGAGAGTATAGTCTTAGTTTAAACTATTCATGAAATGGTCTGTATGCAGAATGAATGAAAGGCTATTATCCAGCTAAATACCCATCTTTTTGTGGGATGGTATTTTCGCAATGAGATACCCTGTTTAAATAGAAATGCCAAGATCGTCTGAGAATTGGAAGGGATTTAAGGAAATAACCGTTAATGTAGTTTAATTCCCTTTAGGAACCAGCTTTAAGTGATGCCTACATCAGCTGATAGGATGATAGATGTCCCTCGATGGTCTGGGTTAAAAGTAGAGCCAACTTAATAAAGCATAGCGTCATCTGCATAAAGGGGGATTATGCAAACGATGAGAGATGGGTGTAGTTGAATGTGATTCGTTTTTTTTTGTCCTGTACCTAAAATGATGAGCTGAATGAGTTTATGACTAATATGAAGACGTACTGACAAACAATTAGGACTTATACAGATTGGGTCTATTGACTGCTTCTCACCCCGGTCAAATGATCGCTCCTGTTAAGCCCAACGAGAAAAATGTCATTTTGCCAAAAGATTTACTGGAAATAGAAAAAAAAAATCAATGCTTTATCGTTCTAGGAAATATTAGATTGAAACTGTTGTTTTGGTTGCCTTGTCACACTGATTCTTGCAGCCAGTGACTGCAAGAGAACATCAGCATTGATGATCAATAATACGGCACTCACTGCAGCACGTGCAAATGCATCCCTGCAGAATCTGACCTGCTCTGGTCCAGTGGCTGTTGCAGAACCAAACACACTCAGGAGGAAAAGTCAATGATAATTACATGGTATACAGAAGAAAGAAGTCATCCTTACACAAATATGATAAAACTAAAAATCAGTGAAAAAATCCCAGTAAGCCTTTACAGCCTCATCCTGTGTTCTCCTTCAAAGCTTCCTGCTCAACTCTTTTATTACAGTGGGGACTCCCTCTTCTGTCATTGTCCCTGTACTGCACCCACTGTAGTGGACAAGGTTAACCCAACCCTGGCTTACAGCTCATAACAACAAACAAAACAGCTGAGAAATCAGGGCGTTGGTTCACTTGCCAACGTTTTCATTTTCTCATCGTTTCACCCTGGTTTATTAAAACTATACATCATTCTTATTGGGATTAGTTGGTGCTTATTGAACTCACTGGAAACCATGAGTTTATTATGCTGGGAAACAGAATTCATTGCGTAATTATCCTGAGTAAAATTACATACTCATGTCGGAGTCATGACCTTATTAACTGTTAATCGGTTAACATGATTTATTTAACAAATACTGGCTTTCTTCAGAATTATGTTTACATGTGTGATGTCATCTTAGATTAATCATACATCCCATATTATAGCCAGTTTGAATTATTGATTCAGAGGAGGGGGAACTGGGCTTCACAAATGTGACGGGAGTTTCTGGATTTATGACTAATTGATGAAAAGGCCAGACGTGTCAAAAGTCTTCTCTTCAGCTTGTCAGCATGGCAAAAATCAAATATTTGATACGAATGTGGTGAAAAGCAATGAAGGATTCACCGTTTGAAACATTTCCTAAGATTAGTTCATTTGATAAGAATTTTCTGTGACTAACTGTGCCCTCCTAACTAGCTTCCCATCAAAACAAACTGCAAGATGCTAAAATAATATAAAAATCTCAATAAAAAACCCTTTCGCCGTGAGACCATCATGGGCTTTATTTAGTGTCGATATGAAAGTGAATGCCTGTATAATCAGACTGCGCAGGTTTAACTTTCAGGGGAAGTGTTTATAGTAAATACCTTACATTGTCCCTTCTCAATAACGAACAAATAAAATTCATGTAAACTTAACTTTGATCTTTTTTTTTTTTGACATTTTGACCAAAAGAGTGCACACACATTGCAGACAGTAAACAGAGGTCTATTTTATTTTGAATGAGTCTTTTAATTAATGCATTTCAAGTACTCCAAAAATTACATCTCTTTGCACAATACAATTTCAAATTTTTTCTTTTTCTTTTTAGTAAAAATGTTCAAAGTGAACAAAAATTTCGAATACTGTATAAAACACAGTGAACATTAAAATCAGACAGTAGTTTTTTTTTACGCTTTAATCATGTGTTCTTACGGCCTACATCACCTACGACATTTCAACTCAATTTGGACATTTTCAGTGCACGTTTACCTAAAAACTTTTTTTTTTTTTTTTTTTACCAAGACTACGAAATTAAAAAGAAAATAAATTTACAGGCATTTTCTTTTAAAGACTTCTGCTTGTCTACCCAAACCGCGCCGCAGGATAAGAAAAGGAAAATATAACAATGAGAATGTGACATTAACTCCCTCGCTCCCCACCCTCCCCCATTGATGACGGTGGTGAAAACTATAAGCAGATTCCAGTTCTACTCGCACAGAGAACATAAATACCTTTGAAGAGAGGAAACTTTGTCACATATGAACATTTTTAACAAGTTACTCTGAATTTAGAAAAAAAACGAAATAGATGTATCAAAAATGTACTTTTCATTTTCAAATTAAATGCAAATTTTTTTATTTTATTTTTTCCATTCTTCTCCAAGTACTGTACAAGTTTACAGGTTCAGGTTTTCTGCGGGCCTGACAGGTGAGATGGGGCCCAGGAGGAGATTTAAAAAGAGCTGCGTTTTGTACAGAGATGAGGAGTAACAATGGCGACCGCTGACCTATCCAATCCGTCCGCCCCACTGCAGAAACAGCGACGCATGTACTTCACGTCGACCCTACACAGCTCACGTGCGACTAGGACAAACCGGTGTTGCATTATTAAGTGTTGCATGCATTTAAAACTTAAAATAAAATAAAATCCAACAATTCTGTGCTGCCTGTGCTTCGCCTCGCATCTTCTTGCCTCCGTGCTACAACACTTTGCACTTTTAGCGTTGCTATGGCGGGGGGGGGGGGGGGGGGGGGGCCTTCCTCCAAAAATAAAGTGCATGCCTTCTCAGCCAAATACTGTACTCCTCTTGCTCAAAACTCTCCCCTCGCAGCCAGGAGAGACACACAGATTCGTTT
This sequence comes from Fundulus diaphanus, assembly GCA_037039145.1. Taxonomy (NCBI): domain Eukaryota; kingdom Metazoa; phylum Chordata; class Actinopteri; order Cyprinodontiformes; family Fundulidae; genus Fundulus; species Fundulus diaphanus. The sequence goes on from CM073134.1 coordinate 30,347,437, forward strand.
TCGCTCAGTCCCAGCCAATAAAATGTCAATAAAACGGAGAACCCCATCAGCAGGACGCGACGTCAGAATCACGGCAGAGAAATGAAAATAAAAACAGGGCTGCGAGTGCAGGTTTCGCCCACGGTAATGCTGGAGTGGAAGTATTAGTGTTCAAACGGGAGAAGAAAGAGATTTGCTCAAGAGGATTTAAACCCGACGGCAGATTTAACGTTCTTCTGGAGGAGCAGAGCAGATCTGTAGGCAGGCAAGACTTGTTTAGAGCGCGAGAGCAGCACAACATCCGTCGGTGAACGTAAAGATTTTTTCCCCCTCTCTCAATTTAAAAACGGATGCTCTTAAAAATCCACACAGGCCATACGCGACGACTCCGTCACCAGGCCGTGTTGGTGTTGTCTAGCAAATTAAACTCACAGCAGGGTTTGTCTGCAGATCGCACTGCCGGTCCCGTCGAAAGCGTCCAGGCGCACGCTAAAGGATTCCCTTCGCGGATCTCTACGGCACGCCGGCGTAAAGCGTCCTCCGCCTCCGTGAGCTCGTTAAGGGGGGCCTGATCCTCGGCAAGGCGACGCCAGGAAATAGCTGGTTCCGCTTACATAGCAGTCGAAATGAAATAGTGTCGAGTGAATTACAGATATTACAGACCTTCGTCAATTCAAAGTCACGTGGAATAAATGTGTCTGCATGCCCACATTGAAAAGTTCTTAGATTCGCTATCTGAAGAATAATAGAATGACTAAATCTTATTTTATTTATTTTTTTTGGAATTTTTAACGATTTATTTCCACATTCATGTAAACTAACTCTGTGTAACATGACTCATTTCTAGACTCCTGGCCTTCCTTTTCCCTCGTCTTCATATCTGAACATGATCGGCTTCAGCGTCATTCATGGTGAAAAACAAATGGGTGTTGTGCCAAACTACGGTCTTTCCTTTCTGTTCCCACGACGCTACAGCCCCCTCACACAACATGAGGAACACATAACATTAGCAAGACCATTAAAAAAAATAATAAAATAAGTAAAAACAGGGATATGATGCCCTTGATGTTCACAATCGTGCAATCAAATAAGAGTGAACGCGATCCGACCGATTGGTAACTCAAGAGCGCCAAATCCGCAACGCTCCTTCATTTACGTGTTAATAATCCTGAGAGCACTAACCCAAAAGAAAAAGAAAAAAAAAGTGAAGAATTACACATTTACAGTAGAAGAAATAGTTTGTTTTCGCTTATGATACACTAAATATTTACAGTCACATGCAGAAGAATGTCTGCATGAGGAGACCGGAGCCCGTCTCTTTTGCTGTTCGACATGTGTGAAATCAGAAGAAGAAGAAAAAAAAAAAGTGCCACATATTCTGAGTGTTTCTCACTTCTGGCTAGGATGGCGAGGGGGGAAACAAAAAAAACAAAAAAAGAAGAAAAAGAAGAAAAAGAGAAGCACGGAACAATTCACCGGCAGCCACGGGCTAGTCACTCCAAGAAGACGTCGCAACAGAACGAAAAAACCAAAACAAAACACATCAGGGTGTACTAACGCTACACGTGATTCCTTAAACTCCTTGGCACTCCTTCAAAAAGAAAGGGAAGAAAAGAAAGAAAGACGGAAAACGATGCTTGATCGCACTGCATTGGAGATGGCTGATAGTCCAGTCCACTCCACAAAGAGCCAATTGAGTTGTTAAGACAATGTTTAGTCTCTTCTCCCGCGCGGGAGAGTTGTCTGCAAACTGGAGGATATGACGATGACAAACAACCAAGTCAGGCTTTTCTTTGGATGGAGTGACGCTTTTGTTTCCCACTGTAGGCACGAGGAGGAGCCAAGGCATTGGGGGTTGCAGGGGGGCGGGGTGCGGGGGGGGGGGGGGAGGAGGGGGGTCTCAGCGTCTCATCTGGCCCATCTGATAGTTCTCTCTGGGCTGACGATGGTGCCTCTGGGGCTGCGCCTGCCGCTGCGGCTGTCCCCGGGCTTGCCGCTGGCCGCCGTGGGCGTGAGGGTGCTGCGACTGGTGCTGCACCTGAGAGCTGGCGTGCTGCTGCGCTCGTCGCCTCTTCAGGGTGCCTGGTTGGGAGAAGAATCCGATTCAGATGGAGGCCTGGTAACCCCGCTAATTCAGAGTTTGCTGCGAGAGCAGAAATCTATCTTGCAGGGTTTGAATTTATTGCTTCAAAATGTACAGCGAGGTCCGCAAAATATTCACACACCCCCCCCGAGATACAACCCCCGTGTTTCTTGGGGGAGGGGATTTAGTGTGATAAGACACAACGTAGCAGGGCTGGACGACATAGAAAAAAAGCATATGGATAAAACAGAAATCATATTGATCGATATCGATAATTATCAACAAATTCAGCTCTGGTAATTTTTTTGCTGTTTCTTAGCAACCTACTTTTAGATACAGAGCACATAAACACTGAATTCAAACTCAACCCTTTATTCAACCAACTTTTTACCAAAACTAAAAGTTCTAAAAAAAAAAAAAGAACGCGTGCTCTCTGAACTCTTTGAAGGGGGCGGGCTTGGTGACGGAGCGTTCCTGGGTCTGCGTTGTGATTGGTTGGAAGGAAGTAACGACAAATAATAAACTTACATTTTATATATATATATATATATATATATATATATATATATATATATATATATATTAGGGCTGTCAAAATAACACGTTAATTTCGATTAATTAATTTAAAAAAAATTAACGGATTAAAAAAATAACACAGATTAATCGATGTCGTATAGGGGTTTTCAATAGGTGAGGCGCGCCTCCCCTGGGGGGCGCCAAAGAGTCACAGGGGAGGCGCATGAAGACAGAGAATAAGACAGAGCTGCCGCTCAACTCTATGAAACAAAAGTATCGATATTCCTGCCTTCTGTTTGAGCGCGCAGGAACCAATCCAAGCGCGCAGTGAAACAACTCAACGCTCAAAACCGGTCTGGCACGGTCTGAAAAACTGTTCTCAACCCGCTGTCCTGGCAGTGAGTTCCATCTCTGCTCGCGCGCTACTTTGCTCGCGCACACCTGCTCGTTTCACACTCAACACCAGCTGTGCACTCGCTCGGCTGTTAAAGCCAATCACAGACAGTTTTTTTTCCCATTCAATCAGAGTATGGCTTGCAAATACTGCATTAAGACGAATTAAATCAAAATGCTGCAGCCTTTGGCAGAAATTACTAAACATCACCGAGGGATTGAAGAAAAACAAATAAAAAGTGTCATATTTTAGCCTAAAATATTTAGGCTAAAGTATTTAGACTAAAATATTAGAGTTACTAAGTGAGCTGTGAAAAATGTTTTTGTCTCTTTTCTTTCCAGCTTCTGGGAGGTTATGCAAAAGTTTATTCTGATCATTATCATCATGAATGTCATTATTATTTAAAGAGCACTTTAACACAAGGTAAAACAAAGTGCCAAACATCAGAAATACATCAGATAAGAGATAACAACTAATAAAATGCTTGTTTGTTAAAATAGCACTAGGTCTAAATTATGTATAATTAGCCTAAAAAGTAGATTGGAATTTGGAATATGTTGACGTCTGTTAAATTCAGGTTATCTTTTTTATTATCATTTCAGTTGACGTTTCCTGTTGACGTGAGTTCAGTTTGACATTGGCATCTGTTTAGTTCAGTTTGTCTGCTGTTGAAAACAGCACTTTAATGTATCTAATGCTGATTATTCATTGAAACATTTGAATTTAAATATTTTAAATACTTTCACAGCAAAAATTATATGCGATTAATTTAGATTAATTAATTACAGAGTATGTAATTAATTAGATTAATTGTTTTAATCGATTGACAGCCCTAATATATATATATATATATATATATATATATATATATATATATATATATATATATATATATATATATATATATTCCATTCTAGCCTATTATAGGCTAGAATGGAAAAGGAAGGAAGGAACTTTTTATTAACCCTTTTTTCTATCATCGATAATACGTCTAGCGATCGATATTTGTTATTGAATTATCGTCCAGCCCTACAACGTAGCTTATAATTCTGATGAAACACATCGTTTTCCTTTTATATTTTACAGACAAAGCTGAAAAGGGCGTGGGACTAATACTTGAAAGGTAAAGCAGCTTGCAGTGCTTGAATGATGATTTTCTTTGTCTACCTACACTATACTTTGCAAAGGCAGGGGAAGGAAATCTAAATATGGCAATCCATTTTTTGGATTTATTATTTTCAAACACAGCAACATGTGCAACGCGTTTTTGTTGTCAGCGCATGCAGGAAAGCTTTTGCAGTTCTCCGGCTGAATGCGTTTGCGCGTCACTCACCTGGCAGTGGTTTGGGAGGAGGCAGTTTAGGGTTGCTGCTCGGCGTGTGAACGCTGCAGATCTTGATGAAACCGGCCATGACCATGATGAGGGCGATGCCCATCAACAGCACGGCCCACCAGTGAGCCTAGAGGAGCAATCCGGCACCTTTAATCCTGGCAAACCCGTAAGGACAAACCGTCCAACTGGAACAGACTCAATACGCACCACAATCCACTCCGCGATGTTCTCGTAGAGCTCTGGGTTAAAGATGGCCTTCTTTAGCCTGGCCAGCGGCCCGTCGGCGTCCACCAGTCGGCACTTCATGAACACGTCGCAGTAACCCCTGAAGTCGTTACACGGTGAGCCCGCCGGCAGAGTGGTCACCTTTTTATTGAAGAAGCGAGCCAGGCGCTCTGATCCTGTGCTGCTGCACGTGTTGGGGTTCACTGCGGAAGCAGATCGCTCACAGTCAGTCGCATTGTGTCGACTGAGGGATTAAAAACAAAAAAAAAGCTACTCGTAAGGAGGAGCGGCTAAATGTGGGAAACGGGTTGGATCACTCACTCTTCTCCATGCAGCACACGTGGCAGAGCTCAGTCTCGTCCTTTCCCTCCTGGCTGGCACAGGTGCACGCCTCGAGCCCGTACTTCTCGCAGATGGAGCCGGAGCAGCCCTGCGGGGGAGGAGCATGAGGACGGGCGACATCAACCACCGGGTAGTGTGAAAAACGGCGTTGCCGTGACAACCAGCTCTCCCAGCCCAAGTGCGAAGCGCTCGGCCGCTCACCCCGTTGAGGCAGACTTGGGTTTCTCCGTGGCAGGCGGTGAAGTTGGCCTTGGGCTCCGAGGTCGGGCACTGGGGGCTGTTGCCGCTGCACATCCCCTGGTGAGCACACTCCGACTCTTCTCTGCACTTCTCATTGCGGCCCTTGTAGGTGCACTCAACGGTACAGCAAGGACCCTGACTCGGGCTGGATGAGAAACAAACGAGTGGCGAATTTAAAACCCCGTCGTGACTGAACCGACTGGCCTTCCTCGTTTGGTCTGGAAAACCAACGCAAACGGTGAGAGGAGCCCCGACGGCGACGCCCACCTGCAGACTTTGTTGGGCTTTAATTTGCACTTCTTGTTGTCGGGCTGGTTCGCGTCGTAGCAGCACATGTCTCTGCACTGGTCGCTGTAACCGCAGTCGCACTCCTCTCCGGGCTCAACCATGCCGTTGCCGCAGATCGGCTGACCGGATTCTGAGGGAAGACAAAAAAAAAGAAAAAGAAAATGGATAAAATACGTTAATCTCCCTCCAAAAAAAAAAATGTCAATGTTGTTTAAAGATTTACAGGATATAAAATATTGCCAAGAGAAACCTTAGAATAAAACAAACGTGGGTAAAACCAGGGGTTCCCAAAGTGGGGATCGCGGCAGGATATGATGCTGATGAGCTAAAAAGATTTAGCATTTCTTTATTTGTGAAACCGCTACCAAAGTATAACTTTACAAGATGCTCAACATTGCTCATTTTAACACAGGGGAAAGGTTGCACTTTTTGTAAGTGCTCTTGTAAAAATATTACTTTATCCTCATTATTTACCCACCCGCCCCAAAAATAAAGAAATCTCTCTCTCTCTACATCCATCCATCCATCCATCCATTCATTCATCCATGCATCTATATATACATACACATATTTACGTTTCTGTGATGGTAACATTTTGTAATGACTGAAAACTTTGCTAACTAAAGTTTGGAATATGGGTTATAGTCTAGACTTTTTTTTTTATCTCTGCCCATCCTGGATGCGATGTGTCACTGTCACATGACCCAACAAAAACCACATGACCAACCCCTCCCCCTCTTGAAACACAGGCACGAAGGGCAAGTGGATGGAAACAAACACCAGTTGTAAACATTGGCCCAGTTTTCCTTATCGACCGATACGTTAAAAATGACTAGCATTGGCCGACACTGATGCCAATGCCGATATATTGTGCATCTCTACCATAAATTAGACGTTGTGCGCCGTTTGCTGTAAAGTTAACCCTGAAGAAACACTTCAAATACATTATTAAAAGGACAAAATTAATGACATTAATGTCTGTGATACTTGTATGTAAACTTTTCACCAGAATTACGCTAAAATTAAAAGGTGCCCCTTTCAACTTAATTGTGTAGGTTATCAGTTTAAAGCGGAGTCAAATGTGTCATCTGCGTATAAAAAAAAATATATAAAATTACATAAAAATTAAGAGCAGCTGTGCAGCTTGCCAAATGTTGGCAGATAAAAATAATCCTGTTCCAAAGCCAAGTTTGGATTTTAGAGCTAGTCCCGCTCAGTGGGATCACCTACAGTCGCCACACTTTATTTCACTAATTAAGACTTTGGGATGTCTCTGTCCACTGCAGGGAGCAGCTGAATGAGAACGATTACAGCGTCCGAGTTTATGAATTGTTAACGCGAGAAGTTCGAACTGAGGTCAATGGAAAAACCCACCAACAAAGCAGTTGCCCCTCTTCTTCTCCAGAACCTGGCTGATGTTGCGAATGCTGCAGACGGAGAACTTGTTATTGTTGAGCTTGTCTCCCGACGTGGCTCTCGCATACATGATGAAATTGCCCTTCTCCTTTTTGTCTTGGCTTTTGGATTCTCCAGGGGTGCACTCGGCTCCAGAGTCATGCTTGGAGCGAAGAAGGGACGGGGGCAAATCCGAGGTTAGGAGAGGACGAAATAAACTGATTAAATCCACCGCATCTAAGGAACTTACCGGGGAGCCGAAGTTGTGTCCCACTTCATGTGCAAAGGTGATGTGAGAGACCTTAGGAGGTACGTGGGAGGCATAATTCTGTACTGTGATTATACCGGTGTTCAGAGACTTCCTTTTTCCATCGGAGTACAGCTTGCTTTTTTCACAGATTCCCCCAGAGCTCCCTAGGAATAGAGAAGCACACAGGGGGAAAAAAAAGCCCAGGAAGCGTTTTTTTGCATTAAAGAGATCGAGAACGGTTCCCTCGACAAGTCATACAAACATGTAATGTCCTGTCGCTAGAAACTCTTTTTGCCAAATACATTAAAGTGTTTTGCGCGTTTCGCTTAAATTCCAACGGCGCAAGGAAAAAAAAAAAAAAAAACAATTTTGCAAAAAAACAAACAAAAAAAAACAGTTTTTAAAATGAAAAGCCTCATTGAATTAAATTGAAATTAGGGCAGAAGTGTGACTAATGAGGTGAAGGCGTTCATCAAAACTTTGGGGGGATTTTCACATATGCGTATGTTAATGTTCGAAGCTGCGGTTCTAATTTGCAAGTCAAAATCGAATGCACCCTTCTACTTAGTGCAGCCGAAAACACGGCTGAGATGGTAAGGAATATTTCGGTACCTGAGGGGGCTCCCACCCAGGCCAGTCCCAACACCCCATCATCAAAATCTCTGTCTGTGAAAACGTAAGCCAAGCAGTAATCATCGTGGTTCTGCTCCGAGTTGAGCTCCAAAAACTTCTCCACACCGATGTTGGCAAAGCGGAACGGGTTGGATCGGTCTCTCTCGTCGTTGGTGGTGTTTATCTAGACGGGGGAAAGGGGGGGGGGAGGGGGGGGGGGGTTCAGAGAGTAAGGGTAAAGACTGTAACGTGAGAGTAATATGGGTCTGTGTCTGGTGTTACTCACCCTGATCCTTTTCACCATGAAGCTGATGTTACGAATGCCCATGAAGTCTGTGCCCTGATAGATGGCATCGATGGCTCTGACATGGCTGGAGATCTAAAGGTGCGAAACCAAAAAACAAACAACAGGGTCTCCTTAGATTTCACGACGTAAAAGCGTGACAGCGTGTCAACATAACCTGCAGTACGGCACTCCCGACATACGCTTGCCCTCTTCAGCAGCTCAGACAGTATTTAAATAGACAGCAGCTAGGTTGTTTTATGGATGGGTTTTTTTTACGTTTATAATACATTTATTAACTTTAGGACTTTGGAATATTTCTCATGAACGGTTTTTCAGTGGTTGGATGATCACTGAAAAACCATTTCACATCAGCAGCAGAGTTAGGAATGCTCAGTTAATGCTGAGGCTGGTTGTGCTGCCGCATTTCAGCAAGTGGGAACTTCGCCATTCTACAATATTCTCAAGAAAAAAGAAAAAGAAAAGACACCTACTGACCAAATATTTCTTATTTTAAGCCCCTTCTAAAATGGAACGGTACTTTTAGAGGATGCAGTGCATAGTTATTGGCAGGCAGTGGGTAATATCCCTGGAGGTTAAGAAACTTCCTCCTGCTAAAAGGAATTTCTCCTCCTAATTGACGCCTCCGTTATAATTAAGAAGGAGAACTACCCCGGAGTGATCATTTTGTTCCATTTTTAAATATCAAGGCATTTTCTTTTCCCTTAACACTAGAGTAACAATGATACCAAACCAGAGATTACTCAAGAGTACATGGAGCCAGAGGACCAGTTCATCGGTACTACAGGAGTCTCTTTGCATAGTTTTTAGAGCCAAGATATAAGATAAAGATACTTTATAAATTCTTCACAGTAGCAGCTATTCAAGAGTTGGTGGCAATAATGGGAGAGAGGCTTGAACATCCATCTGCTTATTTTTGAGCAACAGTGCACAAAGGTTTCCAGCTTGTGGCGATGACTATGGAGTGAAGGGAAGTATGGCAAGACATTGTGTCATGTATTGTCATGTTCTGTAATGCCTTACAGGGCCTAATGGAGTTAAATATGTCACCAGGGATGCAACATTTCCCAAGACAGAAACCAGGAGGTTAAAGTGCCTCCTGGTGGTGGTTCCTCTGGGTCTGTGGGAAGTTCAACGTTTAATCAAGGAGACGTCATTCAGTTCAGAATAAAATTAAGAGGTTGCATGAAGTCAGAATTAGTTGAAAGGGGAATGCCCTGTATAGTTTTTGTTTTTATTTTCTAGGAACGTCATCTTTCAGCTCGACATGATTTTAGTTTGACAACCTATTGAGCACTGTCTGGGTTCACTTTCAGTCTAAAGTGACGTTACCAGGAGGGAAATTTGCTGTTAGTTTCCCTTCATAGAGAGGACGGCTTTGGGAGGCAGGTTCTTTTTAAAACATGTCAGGGGAAAAATCTAGAGTTAGTTTATTTTCCTTTTATAGAAGTAGTACCAACCATGCTTTAAAACTGGGGGACATGCCGACTTTTACAGACCCACTTAACTAGACTGAAATTGAACTGAACGGATATAGCCGAATCTAAAATAAGCCCTTTTAGTTTTCTGCATAATGCCCTGAAATTTCCTTTATTCTTAAAAGGGGACATAACGTGCTGTTCAGTTCTTCCTTTGCACATTGAAATCTTTCAGTCGTGGTCTACAGTACAGACCAAAAGTTTGGACACGCCTTCTCATTCAAAGAGTTTTCTTTATTTTCATGACTATGAAAATTGTAGATTCACACTGAAGGCATCAAAACTATGAATTAACACACGTGGAATTATATACTTAACAAAAAAGTGTGAAACAACTGAAAATATGTCTTATATTCTAGGTTCTTCAAAGTAGCCACCTTTTGCTTTGATTACTGCTTCGCACACTCTTGGCATTCTGTTGATGAGCTTCAAGAGGTAGTCGCCTGAAATGGTTTTCACTTCACAGGTGTCCCCTGTCAGGTTTAATAAGTGGGATTTCTTGCCTTATAAATGGGGTTGGGACCATCAGTTGTGTTGTGCAGAAGTCCGGTGGACACACAGCTGATAGTCCTACTGAATAGACTGTTAGAGTTTGTATTATGGCAAGAAAAAAGCAGCTAAGTAAAGAAAAACGAGTGGCCATCATTACTTTACTTTTTCAACAGCACAATGAGCCCAAACACACCTCCAGGCTGTGTAAGGGCTATTTGACCAAGAAGGAGAGTGATTAGGGTGCTGCTCCAGATGACCTGGCCTCCACAATCACCGGACCTGAACCCAATGGAGATGGTTTGGGGTGAGCTGGACCGCAGAGTGAAGACAAAAGGGCCAACAAGTGCTAAGCATCTCTGGGAACTCCTTCAAGACTGTAGGAAGACCATTTCAGGTGACTACCTCTTGAAGCTCATCAAGAGAATGCCAAGAGTGTGTGAAGCAGTAATCAAAGCAAAAGGTGGCTACTTTGAAGAACCTAGAATATAAGACATATTTTCAGTTGTTCCACACTTTTTTGTTAGGTATATAATTCCACATTCATAGTTTTGATGCCTTCAGTGTGAATCTACAATTTTCATAGTCATGAAAATAAAGAAAACTCTTTGAATGAGAAGGTGTGTCCAAACTTTTGGTCTGTACTGTATATAAAGTGGAACTGCAATGCTTTGTTCTGAATTCTTCGTTAATTTAGCCTCACGTTCCCCCTTTTTACCCCAGTTCTGAGGTGTGTCTGAGAGCGGCTCGTTTTGGTGCCGTCTCTTTAAATCTAAAGGAGCCACTCGTACCCGACCCCCTCCAGGTCGCAGAGCGTTCCCTTTTACCTCGCTCAGCCATTTTTGCAATAATTATGCAATAATGCAATCATTTTATTGTATTTTCATGATTTTCTATTCCTAAGCCACAACTTTTAAGTGTGTTCACTCTGTGCGTATTTTGTCCATGAGTTTCTGATCTTTCTATAAAAGTTGACGTACTTTTTTTTTATTCCCCATGGAGCAAACAGCCTTACCTGACTTATGACAGCGTCTCTGGTCTTATAGTATTTGAAGAATAGGTGATCGGTCTGAATGAACAGCTGGCAGGTGTTTTTCTCCACCTGGGCCATCCTCTTTTTCCTCAGCAGCACCGGGTCGCCGGACTTGGCCTCGGTGTGGAACTCCTGATGCGAGGAGCGCAAGTGAGTCTTACAGTTAAATAAAACATATTTATAGCATTTTCAGCCTAACGCTGAGTAAATAAATCATGGCAAGTATTTTTAGATTTTCTCTCTTGACCTGCAGCCCGTTCATAAACCAGATTTTAGCAAAGAACATATACTGCCCATTTCACAGCACTATGCTGGAAAGAAAGCGTGGATCAGACGAAAGAAAACCGTAATCAACATGAAACATTTGACATCCAGAAATTAAAAATGCATCTCAATAAATTACATCAGCAATAGGTTCATGTGTTTCAGTAATTCAAGAAGTGAGACTCAGTATGCAAAAAGATACATTCATAAGTATTTATTTATGTTTATTTGATAACTGTAGTTTGGCGCTAACGATGATTCAAATTTTGTTTCTTAGAAAGTTTGAATATTGCACAAGACTAATAAAAAAAGCTTTTTTGATACAGAAATGTCAGCCAGCCAGTGAGCCTGTGGGCTCTGACTGCAGCTCTACGCCTTGTGAATCCCGACCAAACCTTTGAGTGGGCTTTACTTTAAAGTCCTCTCAAGGCTGCCGTTAACCAGTTGCTTGTGCATCTAACCCTAGCACACTTCTCCTTCCCTTCAATTTTCCAGTATTACCCTAGGGCAGTAGTTCTCAAACAGTGGGGCACGCCCCCTAGGGGGAAGGCAAAGGAATGACAGGGGGGGGGGGACCCAAGAATAGCCTGTATCCTGCAGTCCGTAGCATGAATAGCAGGAGATTCTCAGTAATTCTCAGAGCAACGTGTAGGACGCTCTCCTTTCACTCCACTACGGGGCTTTACGATCTGCCAAGTTACATTTATTCGGGCGGATCGGCGGAAACCGGAAGTGGTTCAGTCGACACCGGAAGTGGCATTTCCGCCAATTAAAGCCACTAGAGATCCAAGTAAAACCATCAGATTACTTCTCACTTACATTTCGATACATTGCCCAACATGGCGAGTTGATTTGGAACATTGTAAACAGCTTGGAAACGTGTTGCTTTTGCAACACATTCTGTGGTTTCAGGGTTATTCTGTACATTAGCATCCAAGTTAGCGCTATGCTAGCTGTGTTTAACAGTGTTAACAGTGTGTAAGTCAATATACAAGTCAAGCATACTCCACTATACTTTTTAGTATATAGAAATAGTCAATAAAAAGTAAACTGCAAGTACACTGCCTCATTTTAAGTGTGAATTAAGTATACTCGTGGTACTGCTTTTTGCGAAGGGTCTATATTAAAGAAATAAACAATATGTGGTTCAAATATTTGATTTAAATCCAGTGTGACTTTGGTTATGTGTTCATATGATTTCCTGTGAAGGGCTAAATTTGTGGTTTGAATTTGTGTTTGAGGTTTATCAAATACTAAAGATAGTCCTTGATGCGGCCGACCCAGGTTCGACTCCGACCTGTGGTCCTTTGCTGCATGTCTCTCCCCTCTGTTGTACCCCCTTTCCTGTCAGTCCACTGTACGAAAAATGAACCACTAGTGCCGTAAAAAAAAAAAGAAAAGAAAAAAGGTTGATGACGTGTGAAATCACTTGGCAATAAACAATCACTACAACCAGAACGGGTTTCTTTTATTAATAACACAACAGCTTCACTGCATTGGTAACGTGGCTATGAAAATTAGTTGATTAATAATATTAATACACTCCCAAAAGAGTATAAAACTTTATGTAACCGTAATTCGTCTTTAATATTAATGGCTTCATATTATTTTCTGTGTATTTTATTGATAAGGTTCATGCCTACCTAAAAGTAACATGTGTCGTCTTTCCAGAGAGAGACGAGGCTGTGTCAGGCTAAAAATCTTTTGTTAACATCATAGAGGTTATAAAACGTGGCGATGTTGAAAAGTTCTAGTTGTTAGAAATTGGTGTTATAGAATGCATTTGTTATAAAAATGTGAAAGTGATTCTGGGTAATCTTCAGAGCGACGGTTTCAACGCATTAAAGGGAGAAAACAACCAAAGTTACGTTTCCGACCCATTTTGTTGGGCCTGAAATGTTTTCATTCTTCAAAAGGACAGATAATATTTGAGAACCACTGCCTTGGGTATGTCACTCTGTGAACCCCCGGCATATCTACCAATGAACTTTTACAGCTTTCCCCTCTTGTGGAAGATGTCAACGCTACACAACAGCAGTCGTCCCGAAGGCTGTGCAGGCCACGATGTAACGTTTCTGTATTAAAATCCTTTTCTTTAATAGGTCTGATAGAAACAAATGCTTAAAATATATCCTTCTTTGTGCAATAAAGCCACTCTATACAAGTTTGACCTCTTGAACTGAATTACTGAAATAATCTTTTGCTGATATGCCAATTTACTCAGCTGCAACCGTCTATTAAGTATTTATACGAGTACCACACATGCGGTATGTGCACTTTAATGTGGTCGGTGAGGATTTTTCTTTGGCAGCAGAAAATGTTCCGTCAGCCACAGTAAGATGTTTCGCCAAAGTGTAAAAATGTGCCGCATTGCCAGGAGGAGAGCAGCTTTAGTCAGATTCCAGTTTTTCCGCTTTGTAGGAATAGAAATAATTAGTTTTCTCCACGTTTTTGCCTAAGCATGAGCTGCTCTGTACCTAGAATCTATATCTGAACCGCAGAGCAGAAAGACTCTGCCTACTTAAGTCCTTATTCAAGTATTCAGCTACGGCAGCATTCGCAGCACGCTTTTCCTGACGTCATGACACCCTAAGATAAATAATACAGCCTCCGGGATGAATTAGTTTTAATATTACACATTACGCTGTAACACTAGTAGGAAGCTTCTTTTTCCAACAATGACACGACCAACGCCAAGAGAGAACGCTTCTTCTTTAAATATCACTCCCGTAAATCTCGCTGGCGTCCATTACAGGGTCTGGGGATTCACCTTGGCTGGCTGCTCCACGGCAGAGGCCTGATACCTCTTCATCCTCTCGAACACAGAGCCGTCAGCGCAGCCTCCCTCTGGGCCGTACTTGTGCGGGTAGTCTGAGTGACGGAGGCAGACACAAACACTGTTTGGATTATAAAGACAATGTTAGCTGCTTAACCCCCTGAGTCACTCTATCCCTGGTGCCATTCATGATCAGCTAATGGATGTACTTATACGCCACTGGATACGCTGCTTTCCCGTCGCTCTCATTAGCGCTTCCTCGCACAATCCTGTCTAATTTGCCCCAAAAACCACTTGCTATGTGTTCACAGATGATTTGAAATTAAAGGCTGCCGCTGTAGTGAAGTGTGCTTGGTGCTCACTATTAGTACCAACACTGTGTAGAGTGCATAAATAAGCCAGTAGCCTGAGAGAAAGACGGTGTTACTCAGCTAATGAGCACCCCGGGTGTCTCTGCACCCAAGGGGGGGGAAAATCACACCAGCCAGCCTTCATCAGCTCTGCTGCCGTAACCTTACACGTTGCCCGCTACACATTTGCATGTAACAAATTACGCACAACTGCTACAAGAAAATACCCGGTTGGCAAAATACGTGCAGCCGAAGAGTCTAAAGACTTACGTATGTCATCTTCGTGGTAGATGACCGAGTGAAACGGCACGTCTTTGTCCTCCAGGTATCTCTCCGCTGGTTCCACGTAGTAGGTGCCGTGGTAGCTCTGTATGAAGCCCTCGAACTTACCGTCCACAACGGAGCCATGAGTCAGGGTGCCCTTCTCACCTGGGAAATCAGATTACGGGCGTTTATTTTCCGAGTCGCACAGGATCGGACGCTCCGTGGTCACAGCATCAAGGACACAAACCGCAGACGGAAAACTATCAAGGAACTGAGACATTGAATCAAGTCTAATGCGCTGCAAGAAAAATAAAGGAAGACTTTTTAAATCAGTGTTTAGTGTCGAGTCGGTTAAACCTCTGGAACGTTGGCCGGGTCGGTTCAGTAATAGAGAGGATCGCTAACCAGTGTCGACTGGTTTGGTGTAAATTAAAGAAGAGACGCACCGAAGCCGCCACATTGAGAGGAACCCCACAACAGGAATGGTTCTGAAGGCCTTTGGCCCCCTCTTTTTGTTCTGCCAGCTTTCCAGTAGTTTTACATTTGACCAGGGTCAGTGTCATTGCTGGATCGTCATTACCAGGATTCCTGGAGGTTATCCAGGCAGCCCAACGCCACCAGGACCTCCATCTGTCGCACAGCCAGGAGACCTGAGAGACTTCAGAAGAGTTGAACAGGGCGGTCAGAGGTGCTTAACCCACCGGCGGGACCATTACCTGCACGCTAGTATCTGCAGCAAGGAGGAGCAGGAAGGGCACTGCCAGACACCTACAAACGGACCTCCAGCGGGTCGCTGCAGTGAATGTCTCGGACCAAAGCATTAGAAACAGACTTTATGAAGGTGGCCTGAGGGCCCAGCATCCTCTAGTGGGCCCTGTGCTCACTGCCAGGCACCGTGGAGCTCGACTGCCATTTACCAGAGAGCAGCAGAACTGGCAGATTTGGGACTGGTCCCCTGTTGGTTTCTCAGATGAGAGCAGGTTCACTCTGAGCCCATGTAGCAGACGGGAAAGGGTCTGAAGAGTGTCGCCCTTCCTGAAATGTTCAGTGTGATCGGTTTGGTGGTGGGTCGGTGTTGGTCTGGGGAGGCACAGCCATGGAGAGACGCGCCGACCTCTACAAGATAAAACCGTGGCACCCTGACTGACTTAAGTATCCGGATGAAATCCTTGGAGCCGCTGTTTAGACCTGTTAGGTGCAGTGGGTCCTGGGTTCCTCCTGGTGCGTGATAATGTGGCCTCGTGTGGCAAGAGCATGCAGGTATTTTCTGGAGGACGAAGGACTTGATACCCCTGACTGGCCTCCATCCTCCTCTGACCTAAACCCAACATCTTTGGGGCAACATGTTCAGGTCCATACAACCCCCACAAGGCTGCACCTCTGACCTTACACCCTTCTGTTCCTAACATATTACCCATTCCTCATCAGTGTGGCTACCCAGCATGATACTTTCTCCAGTTAAGACATAATTTATAAAGCCTTCCTTTAATAAAAAAAAAATAAATAAAAATTTTGAACAGCGCACCAACACAGCCTTACCGTAGATTTCTCCAGAGTAGATATGCGAGGTATCGTATGGGATCTCTTCTCCTGAGACTTCTACTTTCAGATCTGGAGAAAAGAGGGTGGCGTCCCTTTTCATTCGTAAATTGAAATGCCTGAAACGACACGAGGACATAAATCACAAAGCTGGCCGCACTTATTCCGTCAGACAATCGGTTCTCCCACCGACTCACAATAAGGATTCTGACTGGGCCAGTTTAACACAAGCCACGTGTTGTGATCAAATCCATCATTCCAGCGTGGCTCTGTTTGTGTGTAGAGGTGTTGTCCAGCTGGAATGTGAACCTCTTCTACAGCCTGGAGACTTTTCCAGCCTCTCAGAGCCCCCCCCCCAG
Source organism: Fundulus diaphanus (assembly GCA_037039145.1). Lineage (NCBI taxonomy): Eukaryota > Metazoa > Chordata > Actinopteri > Cyprinodontiformes > Fundulidae > Fundulus > Fundulus diaphanus. The sequence continues at coordinate 30,363,950 of CM073134.1, forward strand.
CACTTAACATAGGAATCATCACTGTAACGCCAATGTGTGCAACACTGCAGAGAATCTCTCCAGTATGACTCTACATTTAATAAATACTGACCTCTACCCTGTCTTGCATTTTAATGCGAGGGTCAAAAGAAGAAACACTGGCATGAATTTAAAAAAAGAAATTAAATCTTGATAATTTAGTTAAAAAGCCAATAGAAATTAATGAAATTTTAATGTTTACAGTAAGTCTTTTTTCATGCTCCACCTGCTGAGGAGCTTTTATTGTGATCACGTAATCTTAATTGACGGTCCTCTATTTCATTCCAAAGCAGCTAAATGAAATAAAAGGCCCAGTGGAGATCTGTTTGCTGCTTTAATTCCACCTGAAAAGTGGCAGGAAACCAACCCTACAGGTGCACTTATTGAATTACGTCCTTCGAAGACTGTGTCTCACGAGGAAGAAACGGCCGACGTCTGCAGCCACTGGATCCTGTAGCTCCAGCTTTTAAAACACGAGCTGACGGCATGTTTCAAGCATCGTTGTCCTGACTGGACGATCGAGGGCGGGGAACATTAGGCTCGCTTGTCAGATTATGAATAACAACCTTTAAGCAAGTATTAAACATGTTTTTCATTAAGATCTGTATAACGAAAATGTAGTTTTTAATCGGTTTGATGTAATATTCTAATCTTAAATGTCGCATTTTTCCTTACCTGTACGCAAAAAAGAAAAAAAAAAGAACGATGGTTAACAAAAATATGGGCTTAAAAAACATCAGCCTGAGTAATCAATCTACATAAAGTGTTTACCTTAGTTAATTGGGTTACGGAAACAAATTGATAAATTGACGCAGAACCACTAAATATAGCCGCGGTTTATTTTATTTTTATCTCCTTTCGGTGACAAAATCAAACCTAACGAATAAATGTTCCCCATCTTTTAGTGCTGCAATTAACCAATCTGACAGTCAAGCCTATATTTTACCAGTATCACCTTTTTCTTTTATATTTAAATAAAAAATGATCATGTTAAAAGGTGTTCAGCCTTTATGGGTTTGTACTCTGAAACTGCGGTATTTAAAGAATAAAATGAGGGTTATCATAGCATGAGAATCGCATACTTGCACATACTACGTTACCATCACATTCAAAAGTCTAAAGAAGGGAATAAATCTCCAGGGGAGTCCTACTCCTTTTGCTGACCCAATGTCAGACCTTGTATGAACAGCAGCTGCTTTTCCCCACACATGCGCTGCAGTTTCTGTTTCCTACTCCGTTCGGCTGCCCTGCTAACGCCGAGGTTGGGATTATACAAGCGAGTGCGAGTGAAATCGGCAAACTAAAAAACGACAACAACAAAGAAAGAAAAGCGCACACCCCTCCGCCGGTCAGGGTGCCGCCTAAGTCACCATTTTGGACACGCTGTAAGCAAACGCCCCAATTTCTGCAACAGACGCTCTGAATCACGTCCTGTTATCCAGCGAGCGCTGCTCGGGAAGCGCTCAAATGCGGACAGGAAAATCTGACTGTGGGACTCGAAAAGTAAACGGTACGAACGCTAAGCAAAAGGTCAGGCTGTGTCAAAAATTCAAACGGCCAATTTCCCGTTTCTCGGAGAAAACGAGATCTTTTTTTTTTTTTTTTCCTTTTTCTTTTTTGCACTGCTTTATATTACATCCTGTTTTTCCTCTTCCTTATTAAGCGGCATCAGGGTTTAGGAACAGCAAGTCCTGTTACAGCCAGGATGATACGCCGTCCCTGCCAAGTTTCAAGGCAGATGGTGGTGACTTTGTGATGGCGTTTAGACTCACAACCCCCCCCCCCCTCCTCAAAATAGGGAAACTATGTGCATCTTCCCATCAGAGGAATTAGTGTTTATTCTAGACGTCAATGCATCTGCCTCCACAACCATCTCCAGAACGTGAGTTGAAAACGCTTAAGCTTTAAGCCCCAATAATATAAAGATGCTATCACATTGGGTGGGGGGTGGGGGGGGGGTGGGGGGGGTGCAGCAGATGTGCACAACTTAGAAGATTAAAAATTTAAAAGGCTTGTTATTATCTGACATTTACCCAGCTGATGAATCATCTGGCTCCAACTGAACCAAAAGAAATGACACAAAAAGAGCCCAAGACGAGAACAACAGCATCCTGTCAGAACTGACGTCCCCCGACCACTTCCCGGTGAACGGGATGCAAGCAAAAGGTTTAATCTCATGATGAACCACTTCCACGCATCCTTTGGCAAAAAATTAATTAATTAATTAATTAAAAAAAAAAAAAAAAAAAAAACACATGTGATTAGTCACATATAAAAAAGTCGAACCAACCTTCCGTGGGCATGAAAATCTAAATGGAGGAACTTGTCTTCGTGAGAGAGGGCCCTCTTGGCCCTCTGATGCTTGCTGTGGATGAGCTCCGTGTCGTAGGACAGGCCTTCATAATGACGGATGTACTTGTTCAGGGGATTCCTGTAGTGTCCTGCAGGGAAGAAAGAAGAAACAAAAACAGAGGGACACCCGTTAGGCTGGAGAGACGCAATGATTTCCACCAGTGTCAAGAAACCTTTCGTAACTCAGCCACAGCATCATGGCGATATGGGAAATTCCTATGAAGTAATGGACTGAAATGTCTACGAAAACAAGCTAAAACACAAATTAATTATTTTAAATACAAAAACATGTACGTTTTTGGTGGCCGATGTACGCCCCCGTACTTGATGGAAGTAAAAATATGCCGAGTCGATGTATAATCAGCAACGGAGAACTTTTCAGACGCTGTTCAAAGGCCTTTTTTTAATCGCGTGAACTCGTACCTCTCGCGCGTGCTCTCCTCGAGCTCCGAGGAACTCAGAGCGGAGCTAGACGGAGTAACCGCGGACGTGGTGGGCGTTGCGATTCACGGACTCGCGGACGCGTACAGGAGCGGAGGAAGGGGAATCTGGGGGCAATGCTGCACTGCCCGTCAGCTGGCTTTAAGAAGACTACTACGATTTTCCTCGTATACAAGGAAAGACAAGTCTGGGAGTTCAGAAATATTTTCGGTTTGCGGAAAAGGATTATTTTTGTCATTGTAGTTAACTTCTTAGTTTATCAAATAACTTAATACCAGCAGAAGTGAACAGGTTTGCAACAGTTAGGTAACCAGGTGGGAGGGGCGGCCGCCTGCCGGGTATGAGCGAATCGACATGAAGCCCCTCAAGGCGAGCGTCCAACGCCAGAAGAAAAGGAGCAAAGCCAAAGTATGGAAGCTGAGCTCAAGTCTTTTTACAAGCTTACACATCTCCTTAATGTAGAAAAAGCCCAGAGTAATGAGGAGTCTAATCTTATTGTAGGACTGCTTAAGTTGTCACTCTCAGGACAGGACAACGCTACAGAAACAACAGCGGACCGCCAAACCCTGGAGGAAAAAAAAAAAAAGTAGTTTGTTTTTTGTTTTTTTTTTTGCTTCTGCTTGCATTTTGAAAAAACTAAATTAGCTAAATCAAAGTTCACAATGTTCAGGGACCGCAGACTGTTTTCTTGCTCTACAGTAGCCATGTTTACATGCACAACATTTCACAATCAGATTAAAACGTATTCGGATTAAATTATCCGATTGTACCGTTTATATGGGCACACGATCAATCAATCCGATCGTAATGCATAATGTGCGTGTATACGCACCTGGATTTATTCAGAATAGAACCACTCTGACATGCGCAGTTATTAAATTCCCCTAAAAACGCTGAACTACAAAAACAGTAAACAAAGCAGTATTATAAGAGTTTGTCTGTCTTCTGAGCGCCCAGGCTGGATTTGCACAATGTTCTAATTATGGTTCAAACGTTACTGAGGAAGCAACAATTTTGAACTCTTATTTTTTCTTGACAGAAAAGTTTTATCGTGAGCCCTGACAGTTTTTGTTTCCTGACGTATTTACGCCACTCGCCCACGCGGAAATACGTCACGTTTACCTCGGGCGCACATGCCCACTCGGGTCAGTTTCCCACATTTGGAATAACTTGAGCCTGACAATCGTTTATATGCACGTTAATCGGATTATCAAATCGGCATAAACCACCCCTCTCATTCAGATTACAGTTTCATTCCAATTTAGCTTAATCCAATCATCATATTCCAATTGGCTTGTTTACATGACGCATTTTTATTCTTCATCCCGATTACTTTTGTCCATGTAAACGTAGCTAATGAAAAGGACGCCAAAGTGAATCTTACTTTGACACGCCCCACTTGTTTGGGATATTTTTCATTTTTCTGTTCGGGACATTTCTGAAGACAAATCTAATCCCCTTATGGGCGGCAGAGAGAGGACAATGAAAACAACCTTGAAATGGTCAAGATAGCAGCCTGACAGCATCCACAGGAACCACTTCCTACCCAGAGAGCACCCAAAGGCCGGTATGATTGGACACGTAGAGACTGGTCGCGGGGGGGGGGGGTTAAACGTTGGATGAGTGGCCACAGCATTTTCGGCTAAATGCTGTATAAGAAACGCAGTTCTGAACAGACGTCCGAACCACCGGATGTGTTGGCGACGATCCAGTGACGGTTACTTGAAGCGGAGGATTAAAATGACGGAGCTCTGTACGGTCTGTGCTGTAAGGCTCGGCTTAAAGCCATACAAATAATAGTAATCAAATAAAAAAACAGCAGCTCAAGAGCCGCGTTCAACTGCAGAAGCTGCTTCACGGCAGAGTTATTGCCCCATCAGAGGAGTGGGAGGATGATAAGAGGGGAAGTGTTTCTCATGCATATTATCCGCCCATTTTACATTTAGAAAGTAGACACACACACACACACACACACACACACACACACACACAAAAAAAGCAAACAAAAGCTTTTTATTTGAGTAAAATAAACTAGTAGGGTTATTTATTTGTCAACAATGTGAAACAAGCAAAGCGAGGGATTATATAAATCAGGCAGTTTTCAAAGCAACATGTCTGAATGACACTCCTTTCATTAAACAGACAATGTATAATTAGAGCCGTCAGCCAGGTCATTAGGCCCCACTAAAGACCCGTCGTTCACTGCGTACTGTAAATAAAGGCTGCGTAACAAAGACGGATTAACGCTCCAGATTTCAGCCTCTCCGCTGTTCATAAGCAGTATCAAATATTTAGGCGGCAACATTAAATTTTTCATTGAGGTGACTGTGAGAAGTGAAGAATGCCTGGAATTAGCTCAACTGTTAAGTCTCTCAAAAACGAAACAAAGGCCGGTTGTTTAAAGGAAACCAATGGAAAGCGCGAGGTTTAGACGAAGCAGTGGCTTTTAAGATGACTACGGATGGGACCCAAACAGCATATTCTAATTTTTGGGATTTATAGAATAATTGTCATACTTTGTTCATATTTAACAAAAGCATCTTTGTTGCGTTCATCCAGGGAGGAAAATGTTTTTTTCTGAGAACTCGTATGTGACTTTTATCACTATCTGGGATGGAGCTTGGTAAATACTTCACAATTTGTCACCAAAAAAATAAACCCAAAGTGCATTTCCAGATCTTACACAACGTTTGGTGAAAGTAAAGTTTTGAGCTTGATTCTCGTGCATTTTGTCGGTGCCTTTCTCCTCGCAAATCTGAATATGTAAAGAAACCCTCTTCAACTGGAGAGGAAACCGTCAATTACGCCAGAAAATAAGCCGGTCTAAGTAGAATAAACATACTATTCACACAACCAATACTGTAATTTTGATGGGAAGGTTTCAGCCTTCACAAATCTAAATAGTTTAATTCCCTACCAAACCAAAAACACCTTCAAATCCTACACACACAAAAAAAAGTCCAGACAGAAAAAAAAACAAGGGCAAAATATCATGTCTAGCAGACCAACTTTTTTCCTCCCCTCATTCACTTAAATTTATAGACTACTGCTTGAACCGATTAACCTCTCAACTTAGTTTTTTGTGTCATTTCTTTTAAATCTCAACTTATAATGCTCTTAAAAATATTCACCCCCTCAGACTTCTTATGTTTTTGTCATATTTTAAGTTTCAGATCATCAAACACGTTTTAATATCAGGCAAAGATAAGCAGAGTAAATACAAATCAACGCTTTCAACTGTTCAGTTCACTTATCAAGGGAAAAGGCTATCCAAACCAACCTGAGCCAATGTGAAAAGTAATTGGCCCCGGAACCTATTTATGGGTTCTCCCAGCCTCACGCTTGTGGTGACCACCAATGAGTCTTTGACATTACGGTGGAGCAGTTTCAACTCACTCTTCTCTGCAGAACCGTTTCACTTTCAAATCGGATCTAATGCTGCGTTGCATTTGTCCTCGATACTTGGAGTTTCTGACCTCCGATCTGGAAATTTCAACTGTAACGCCTCCTGAAGTCTGCATTACGAGTCGGAAAGTCGGTGCAACGGGATCGTACCCGACCTACGCGTTCATGACGGCTGCTGCAACATTGAGTAAAACTTCATACTTTGAGTGTTTTTAGCAGTTCTCTATTATTTATGTAGCATTAAGTCACTCGTATACGCAATACCTTTCAGTGTTTATAGGATGGGAGCTTTTAGCGCCGTTTATGTACACAAAACACTGTGTAGAACAGTGTTATTGTCGTCGTTTTAACAACAGTGGAAATAATTGCTAAACCAGCAAAGAAGGATCCCCGCCTATTGTTTAACGTTTCATGTTCATAGGGCTTTAAAAGGAAGAAGGAAGATTTTGCAATAATCATTAATAATAATTAATTTTTGGTCAGCCATGGTTTTTGCAACGGAACTCTCCATTGGACGCCACATTTGCCCGTCTCTGTACTGTTGAATTGTGAACACGGACTGAGTCAAATAAGGCAAGCAGAGCTTTCTTCTGTGATCGTTACTGCTAAATAACTGTGATGCACATTTTCCTTCATTCTTTTGTTCTCATTCAACATACTCAATATTGCAGTAGACAGCAAAGTGGGAGTAAATAAACTTGGAATATGCTAAGCGTGCTGTTATCCAAACAGTGCTTTGCAAGACTAAAATCGCTGCGACGATGTGTTCGCATATTGTATTGCGCACCCATATTGGTGACCTCCTCCTGGAGGAGCCATGGAAGATGAAGACCTGGGAATGTCCATCAGTGTACCATGTCTTCTACACTTGTCGCTCTCACTTTTTTGTAAATGAGGGTCATCAACCAGGCTGGAACAAAGCCTTAAAACGGCGTAGTTAGCCTTTACAGATCCTTACCCCGAAGCCTACTTCATGTTGTCAGACGGGTTCTTCCACAGGCTAGACCGTAGTTAGCCCTGGCTGGGGCTAGCTTAGTACAATTCTCTTATCCCAAAAATAATTCAAATCGGGTTAATTTGTTTCCACTGATCATATTTGATGTTTGGTGATCTGAAACATGCAAGTGTGACCAAAAGAAAAAAGCAAATACAAAAAAAAAAGAACTGTCTAAGGGGGGTAAATACTATTTCACACCACTGTACGTTGTTGATGTTTACAATAATAGCACAAAGCAATCTCACCGAGCAATTCTATAGGAAACGCTGCATTTACCGTGCCATTTGTTATCAAATTATATGAAAACCAGTAGGAAATAATACTAAACAAATAGGGGAAAGAGGAGAGGTGTATGCGAGCTTGTAAACCTCGGGTTTGGACAAAAACAGCCAGCGTTAGCTTTGTGCTAACCCGCAGGTTAGCACAAAGCTAACGGTCCGTTAACCGAGTCGGGCAACACCATCTTCTCATAACAATGGCTGTCGGCTCTAGTCGCACGATAACAACAGAGCCGGGCCGAGGCCGACGACGTAAAACGAGAAAAAGACTGTGACAACACACCAAAAGCAACTCCGAGGTGTCGGTCTGCAGCGACAAACTGCGCCAATCCCCGTCGGCTTTGACGCAACGCATCTTTTGTTAGCTGGAAGTGAGTCGGTGGAAAAGGGTGCAGTCCTGTTCACAACAAGCAGGCCCCGCTGATCCCTGTCTGCTAGCTAGCGGGCTATCGGGATTTCTGCTCCCCCTCCGCCGCCGCTGCTGCCGAGGCTACACCGCTTCGTGTTTTCCTCCCACCCCGCAAACATTTCTCCTCAAACGCCCCCACTCACCTTGCGTGTAGTTTAGGAGGTAAACGAAGAGGAAAACTTTGAGGGAGAGCAAGGATGACACATCCATCGTTAGAGCATTGACACCGATTTTACTTTATTGTCCTATTTAGATAGGCGCAGACGCCCTGAGTGTTTATTGCAGCTTCCTCTCATCGCCTGCCTCCTCTCCCCAGCTCCTGCGTCATGACGTCACACGCAACTGGAATCTCTCTCTCCCCCCACCACCACCACCAAAAAAAAGCGTTCATGGTCATGAGCCTGGACGCATTTCAGCACGGCCCAGGCGCCGCTCTCACGGAGACATCTGTGCAGTTTTCATCCTACAGCTACATAATATAAACCCGCCATTACGGACAGAACAAGAAATTAAACTCAAAGTTATAATTTAAACTATCGCACAATATTACAAGCCTCTATTAAACAGAGTGCACTGCAATAAAACAAAAACAAATTTAAAATGCTTAAAAAAAAAAAAATCATAGTCAAATTTTTTTTTCTATTACAAACTTAAAAACTGACCAATCAGAGCACAGAAACAAGTATGTCATTATTAGCACACTGTGTTCTTGGAATCATTATAGACAATTTCTGTGTTTTTCTGACCCCCCCCCCCCCCCCCCCCACACACACACACACACACCCCACAATCACCCACCAAATCACACTTACATGAGATAAGGTATGTTCTGTGAGGAACTGGCGTAAATCGGTTTCAAAAGATGATAGACAACAGCGAGAAATTACTTTTCTTTAATAAATCCAACATACAAATTTGTCAGGTGGTCATAAGATTACATGGCACATCGATTACACAAACTATATTTATGGATGTATCAAAACAACCCGCAGGATTCTTGCTTGGTACCAGCTGACATTTTAATACATCAGCATCAAATCAGCGTAATTAGAGGCAATTAACACAGTAATTATTTAAACGAGAAACTCACGGAGTTAATGCAGCCAAGAAAATAGGAATAAATTTTTTTTTTGTTGCCTGGTAACCCGGCATACAGATAATACAGGTTTCAATTATAATAGAAAAATAAATGTCAAGGAGGTGGTTGGAGCCATTTTTGTTCTTGCATTAACTCTAATTATCTGCAAACAACCCACCTCTGATTATATCCTCTTGCTGCGATGAGGCTCATCATATGGTGTTTTTTTACAGTGCTGGGTCAGAAGATCACATCCACTCGCCGTTGGTATGAATATAATTACTTGAGCGTTTTAAAGTCCAATTTAAATCACTTTTTTTGTAAAGAATAAACTGATATTCTTAGAAACAATGTTGACGGTTAAAAAAAAAACAAGGCTTTGAGTGCACAAGTTTGAATTTTTGTTGAATGTTAGGTTCAAATATATGCATGCACTTCCACTGAAAATTGGATAACTCCCCTTCTTCAAGTTGCAGAACAAGAAAAAACATTTTGTCCTCATGAACAAGTTTCAAGCATGACAGCAGGTTGCCGACTTCCTTGAGTGTCTTTAAAATGACTTGGTTTCTTTGCATCGAGCTGTCTTTTAAGCAGATGGTGAATTTTCTGTAGAGTTGAGGTCGGCATCAACCCAGATGCTTCATGTTAGCCTGCCTTATCCTTTCCAAAACCAATCTTAATGTATGTTTGGGATGATTGTCCGCTTGGCACACCCAATTGTGTCCAAGGTTATACCATCTGACCCAAACCGTCACAAAAAATGTTATAATAAAAAGGAACGATCTAGAAATAAGATGGACTCCAGCTAATCATAAAACTGTAAGCTGTGGGAACTCCGGCTACACTGTTCAGGGTCAAGCCAGTTTAACTGCACCATGGACTCAGAGATTGCCAGTCAAGAAAGAACCCCCTGCTCTCAAACTAACACCTTCAAATATCTTCTTAGGAAAAACTGTATGGTCAGATAAGATGGAGCTTTTTTGAGAATCACAAGAAGAATGTTTGGGAGGAGTCACAATTTGGCCTTCTAACCTAAGAACAGAAGAATATACCAACTGGCAGCCACGGTGGTGCTAACATCATGATAAGGGTCCATTTTGCTGCTAAAGGTATTGGGACGCTGGACAAGGCAATCGGAATGATAAAAGACAGAGAACTCCTTTTCTTGTTGGAAAGGTGGACATACTTGTGTGATCCAGCTGGACAACGACCCTAAAAAGGCATCAAAACTAGATCAAGAACGGGTGAAGCAGGCTAACTCTAAGGCTCTGGAATGACCCTGACCTCGGACAGAGTCAAAGGTGTTTTAAAACTCTGTTGCTTGCCAGAAAAACCAAGCAACTTATATAAACTCTGTTTTTGTTATGAACAGGAGCCAAGAAATAACCACCAAGAACGCTTGTTGATGAATTCAACCAGCCTGTGGTTACTCTGGAACCACAGGCTGGGGGTCTATGGATATATTTGACTCTAACTGTGTGATTTTTAAGCTCTGCTTACGAAGAGCTGACAATAAAATCAAACTTGTGCAACAAATTCTAGTCATCAGTAAAATGTTTAGTCTAATGAACCTTTAAAAGCTCAGAGTATACACGGCATTCATGCGCATGATGAGCGTATATAAAGTTCTGACTGGGACTGTAAAATAAACGCCTTCACCGTTTCGGGAATCACGATGCAGACGCGGGAAGGCCCCCGGAAATACACCCTAAAGGAAACCTTTAAGCACAGAGGAAAATATTCTTCGGACTCGATCAGCGAGAGAAATGACGCAAATGTTTCTTTTCCCTCCATAGGAGCCTGTTTTCTGATGTTGCTATTTTGGCACCCGAGTCAGTCTGATTGGACAACTTATGTGTTTGTTTCCTCCAGACGAGCTCCTCTGGCTCCAGTGGCCGTCACGTGACACACCTCCACGTCGGCCCCCAGTTTCTGCAGCTCGTCCAACCAGATCTGCTGCTTTTGAGACAGCCGATCGTTGGGGCCCTTCACCTCCACCAGCTGCGACGAAAGCGTTAGAAAATGTTCCACATTCAGATACGGCAGATATGCAAAACAAGTTTTAAAAAGATTAAACCGGGCCCGAGCTCAGCTGATCTCACCTTATAGGTGTTGTTTGCGGTGTTCCACACGACAAGATCGGGCAAACCTCCTCTGCAGTGCCTGTAGTCTTTGGCCATTCGCTCAATCACGCCACCGAGGAAGACCCCGCCGAGACATGCAACCAGAGACTGGAAACATCACAGGATAAGCGTGACGCTGTTGGGCGCGTGTTACGTGTCTATGTAAGCAGAAATGACGGCGGCGTTATAGCAAGATGCAGAACATTCATACATAACATTTATAATAAGTGCCAAAAACTGTAAAAAAAAAAAGAAAGATGTGTCCTTTTCAGGGTTTGACTGTGACACACATACATAGTCTGTACCGTTAGCCAGGATAGGGTAGCTCTAAATAAAACCCAGAGCAATCAATCTCCTTGAGAAGCAAACTGGTTGGCAAATAGAGTCGACCTTTCGTTTAATTTAATCTCAATGTGAGCGCAGCTGTCCGTTCAGGGTCTCAAAAGGTTTGTTAGAGAGCAGAGATGAACAAACTGCATCATGTAGACTAAGGAACACAGCAGAGAGGCCATATCCAAAGCGGACACCTGGAGAAGCAGCCAAGAGGCCCATGGTAACTCTGAGGGAGCTGCAGCGATCCACACCTCGGGTGGAAGAATCTGTCAACCGGGCAACTATCAGTCGGTGCGCTCCCCAAAACTGGCTCTCCACTTCATTGTGAACCCAGCACTCCCAGTGAAACATGGTAGTGGCAGCAGCATGCTGTGGAGACATGTCTTCACCAGAGAAGGAGTTAATAGGGAGATAAGCCAAGATAAGATACGATAAGAATTACTTTATTGTCCTGCAATGGGGACGTTCGGGTGTGACAGAGGCATACAAACAGAGAGTCACACACAATTATTAGCAATGACAGAGAAGAAAAAGAACAAACTAGTCTAATCTAAGATGGAGATAAGTGCAAAGAGATGTAATTGCACTAAAATGCGGTTCTACATTTTACTTTGGTTCAAATGAGACTATGAACCACAATCCCTTTTCAAATTAAACAACATACATTGAAGTGTGTGGCCGTAGCGGGGTTGAGTGTGAAAAACAGAAATAGGTTCTAAACACCTGTGCCTGCTGAAGGGACGAGAAACGCTCCCAGCTGACCAGCGAGCACACTTTACCCTCCTGAGATTTCCACACGTCCTCCAGCAGGTCACGCAGCGTTTCCACGGAAGCCTCGCACAGCAGCTGGACACGAGAGCCTATGGCTTCCTGCCTGTTTTCATAGAAGCAGTCGGTGTACAGATCCAGAGGACAGGCCTGTGCACGCAAAGGGAAGCAAATAAAAGGTCAGCCTCTCATGGGAGCGGAGGCCACAGCGGCTCAGGCGTTCTTCTACCTGGTACGGGTTCCTGAAGACATCTGGGATACCTTCCATGAAGATGACGTCCCACATCAGAAGACCGAACAAGGTTGAGAACGTTGATCCTTCGCCGTGGATGCCTTTCACACAGGAGACAACGTTCTGCTCTTGTACACGCATTTTGATTTATTTGTATATATGTGTTTTTTTTTTTATGAAGGCTTATGGTTTACCTTGGTCAAAGCCTAGATGTCGGTAATGGGCCAAGCAAAGCTCTTCGACAGAGCATATTACGGTGGCGTGAGCGCTGCCGTCGTCTCCTTCTTCACTTTCAGGTAAAAGAAATCTGGATTTCCCCATGCCGCCTTCGTGAGGAAACAGCTGACCCCGAATGGTCACCTGGAAGAAAAGTTACAAAGACCCTTTGAGAATTGTCCTCCTCCGATAAATACCGCCCCCACATATCAACGCAGCGCGGACAAACTCACATGTTTAACATCTCGGACTTGGACGGCGGGCAGCTCTCGGAGCTGCAGCCGGTACTTTTTGCAGCTGGGAGCCTCTTTCATCCTGAGAGCTCTCTGATGGAGGGAGAGTCTGTGGCCGGTGCGCACCAGAGGATCCGACAGCCCATCTCTCATAGCACAGATAGCCTGAGTATGATAGGGTTCATTAAAAAAAACACAAAAAAGAAAAACAGGCCAATAAATAAAAGATGAAAGTGACAGTCAGAGTGAGACCTTTTCAAAGCCTGCCACGTTGTTCTGAAATTCCTGCGGTAATAACTTAAATCTTACACTCAACAAATAAATAAAACCAAACTCTTTGTTGTAGCCATTATTAAGTGTCGACCACATTTACTGGCACCCTGGTATAGATGTGCAAAAAGCGTTAAGGTGAGTGTGCTAGAGCAGGGCTGGACGATATAGAAAAAAAACATATCGATAAAATAGAAATCCTATTGATCGATATCGATAATTATCAACAAATTCAAAACCTATATTTTAAGTGCAGCCCTGAACATTTTATGCCGTTGCTTAGCGACCTGTTTTTAGATACAGAACACACAAACACTGAATTCAAACTCAACCCTTTATTCAACCAACTTTTTACCACAACTGCACGTTTTTGAAAAACGAAAAAGAACGCGTGCTCTCTGAACTCTTTGAAGTGGGGCGGGGCGTTCCTGGGTCGGCATTACTGATTGGTTGGGAGGATGTAACGACCGTAATATTAACCAGCATGATAGGCTAGAATGCAAAAGGAAGGAAAACTGTTATTCTATTGAACTTTTTATTTACCCTTTTTTTCTATCGATCAATATATATTGTTATTGACGCTAGAGCACACACCCTTTCTACATCTCTTTACAATCCTGCTCACTGTACGTGGAGAAGAGAAGAATATAGATCCTCCACCAGCCTAGTGGGCGGTCAAATGACAACAAATTGCCTAATTGGTTGATTTAAACCCGGGGCAACACCGGAAGAAAAGTTGTGTTTTTGTTTTTTTTCCATCTATAGCAAAAGATGGTGAATTTATTTTAAGGGTTTTGTTGTTGTTGTTTTTTTTATTACAAATCTTTAACATAAGTACAGATGAATGTGGCCTGCTTAATCCAGTTAAATCAAGCCTCCTTCCCAAACTTTTAACACACCTTTTTCTCCATTTAGACATATCCCAGTCCAACAGGTAAAATGGCTATGCTTGGTTTCTAACGCTCTAAAACGGACGTGTTTGCTGCAGCCTCGGCCGTGTCCGTTCCCTTCCCTCCAAACGCCACCTTCCCTTACTGGAGAGGCCCTAATCTGCAAGCGTGCAAAACTGCAACGTCTTTGGCACGGTAGCCTTTAGCGCTAATAGGATCTAAACTCGTGGTGTGTGATCCGCGCGGTAACGCTGCGGGCAGAGCAGGGAATTTAAACCGTAAGGATTCCTTCAGTCGCCATAAGTAAAGTTAGTGACTTAAAGTCAGACGTTATGAAGGTTAATAATGGACGGATGTCAAATGAAACTACTTACTTGATCGGGTTTTTTGAGGTGCTGGTGAAGGTTCAGAGCCAGCCTGTCCCACCATCGGCCCCGGCTGTCAGGACAGTAAAGGGACTGCTTCAGTAAGGCCTGCAGCTCCTCCACTGCTTCCTGTTGCATGGAAACCAGAGAAATGCCACCGTTACCGACGCTCTCAGCTCCATAAACCAAACACCAGTCTGCGTTGATAGGCTTGACCGGGTGGGTCGGCAGACCTCGTAGCGACGCAGCCTCTGTAAGATCTCCACTCCTCTGGACAAGACGCGCGTGTAAGCCCATCCTGTCGTGAAGCTGCGGAGGAACACTGGCAGCTCTTCCTGGTGACTAGACGAAAGTTAGATTGCAATTACTAAACAATCGCCAGAGACCCGACATCAACAGAAATGCCGGCAAACGCCAAGGCTCATGAAGTCCAGACCTGAGGTCGTGGTTGACGCGGAGCTCACACCAGGCTCTTTTAGCGGCGGTGTAAAGCTCCAGGGCCTGCTCCCACTGACCCCCCTGCATGGCCAGGGTAACCTCCAGCAGGGCTCGCATGGAGGCTTCGTATCTGGTGTAATGTAAGGAGTGACAAGCATTAGGTCCTGCTTGCTGTGCTGAAAAGAAATCACAGACAGCTGCAGTGCCTCGCAAGCATATTCACACCCTTTGAAATTGTCCCTTTTGTCACGTTAAAACCAAAAGTGTTTTTTTGTGGTACACCAGCACAAGGCAGAGCATTCATTTGTGAAGTAAAAGGAAAAAAGAGGCATTTATTTTGAGTTTTTTTATAAATAAAAAAATCTGAAAAGTGTGGCGTGCACTTGTGCTTAGCCTCCGTCACTCTGATTTCCCTAAATAAAACAACTTTCCTGCAATTATAGCTGCAAGTCTGTAAGCGTTGCAGATCTAGAGCCGTAGACGGACGTTCTTCTTCTTCTCGGCAAAACAGCTCAAATTCGATTAGCTCCACTCACATACATCTGGGACACCGCCGGTAGAGAGTGATTTCTCCAACCAAATTTATGGTCTGGCCAATCAGGACGCAGGCCTGGAGTTTCATAGATGTGACGTAGTGGAGACGCGACCATGACGTGAGACTGTTTTGATAGCAATGGCGGCTCGTCGAGGAAGCAAGCGTTAACATCGATGCTGCTATTTCTTCCATGTTGTCCAATCTACCTAATATTGTTTCATTAAAAGAACATCAGAGAACGGCTCTGAAGGCTTTTGTTGGTGGAAACGATGTTTTCGCCCTTCTCCTGACCGGATTTGGCAAGTTTTGTTTTCCGGGGCGCGTAAGCTTCTGCAGCGGTTAGCGCTAACTATGTTAGGAGGCCTTTAGTCCTCAACGCGGTCGCCCCGGAATCGACTCCGACCCGCGGCGCTTTGCCGCCTGTCTTCCCCCCTCTTCCTGTCAGCTCACTGTCAATAAAACGCGTGCCACTAGAGCTGCAAACACATTATTATTATTTTTTTTTTCCTGCGTCGCTATCATCAGCGTCACAGGTTAGCTTCGGTGTGAGTGGTTGAAATAGCACGTCAATCAAGATGACAGACAAGTGGCTTATCCAATCATATGCAAGAATTTTTGATAAGGCCCAGCCTTCTGTAAATGCAATTCCTATGGCGGTGTCCCAGATGTATGTGAGTGGAGCTAGGCGGAGCGACATGCAGCTGGCTTTTGTCAGGTTATAGGACAGCATCTATGAACTGCTACTTTTTAAACTACTTTTAAGCCACAGACACATTCTCAACAGGATTTAGGCCTGAACTTTGACTGGGTCATTCGAACACCTGGAAATGCTTCGATCTTAACCAGGGGTTAAAGTACGAGCCTGGGGCCATTCGCAGGCCCCTGAAGCATTCTGTGTGGCCCATAACCTTTAAGGGATTGGTGCCGATGGACAATTTCTAAATTTGTTTTTAGGACAGATTTTCACTGGTAAATTAAAATCTTTAACCACACTGTTTGCTTTCATTTTGATCTCATAGTAGACATTTTTAAATAGAAGTCTACAGTAGGAACTACATGATTTTGAAGTAAAAAATACGTTCTAATGGGTCACCGGTGACTCGTTGCCAGTTAGAATGTAAAAAGAGTGGTTATTAAAAGAAGAATACTTTGTGTTGTCCCAAACATTCTCAAATTGGATAAAGATTTTAACTTCTCAGAAATAATTTTGCCCTAATTAAAAATAAAAAGTCTCCATCTTTATCAACCACCTGTACTAAAGAGGGTAAATTATTCTTGAATTGCAACTGGTGGGGGCCGCACGAAATTAGTCAAGGGGCCACAAATGACCCCCGGGCCACAATTTGGGACACCCCTGCCCTAAAACGAGAAATAGAAAACAGTTTACCTCCCTCAAAAAAAAACAAAAAAAACCCGGTTATTTTAATTATTTTCCCCTAATAAGACAAACATCCGGGACCCATATTGTGTTTCAGATCTACAATAATTTCTTATGTTTTACATAAAGATATTTGCTTCATTTCACTAAAGTATTGCAGGCTCCGCTTTTTTGTCAAGTAGATGAAAATAACGGAAACATTCACATTGCATTTTGTTTCACTCTACCTAATGTGAAATAAGATCTAATTGTTTCAGCGTTGGTCCCCTCTGACCAGAGCACCTTCCTCCGTGTTTGCCGTTTCTCCTGCACGACGTCTCGCAAACCGCAAGAAGGACTCCTTCTAACAACAAAGTGCAAGATTGTGGCTCTTCAGATTACAAAATGTGAGTTGAATGGGGTATGAATGCTTTTACGAGGCGCAAACCCTCACCTGACGAGATCCTCTCTGTCTCGAAAGACCTTGGCCGCTCGCTGCACGGTGTAGTCAGGGAAGGCCAGCCGGCCCGAGTTGACCAACAGGATGGTGAAAAGCTGGTTCTGACCTCCAGCTGCCATTTCCTCCTCGTCCATGGTGTCCGTCAAAGAGAAGAGCAGCAGGATGCGGGAGAAGACGGCCCGAGGCCCGCGACACAGGCGCACACAGGCCCCTGCCAGCTGCTTTGCCCTGTAAACAAGAGGAAAAGGGATGGCGGTCACTGCCGGCGGGGTTCGTATGCCCGCAAACTCAGCCTGAACCATCATCTCACCGTTTCAGAATCACCGTCCCAACTCTGCTCTGACCGGAGGCCGGCGAGAAGAACGACTTCTGCCTGCTCAGACGGAGAAGCCCTTCGATTAACTGCTGCTTTTGAGTGCCAGAACTGCCCAGATGGAAAGTTTTAGCGAGAGCTTTTAGTCCAGGGGCTGGAAGGAGATCCAGAGCCTCCCCGAGGTCCTCCAGGTCCTCCTCTGAAAGACACGTGGACGAGAAAAACGTGAACATCTCAGAAAGCATTTCAAAAGGTCCTAGGCAGGGTTTGAAGAGAAAGATCTGATTGAATTTCTAGTAAAAACCATTGTAGGGATTAGGGGTCCCTTACCTGTCTGTAGAAAACCTATTTGGACCAGTTCCTGGGCAACCAGCCCCAGATCTCTGCAGATCTCGCCGTAATCCAGTTTACTGACCTGGAGCCACTTCAGTTTCCTCTGAAAGAGCCTCACATACAGCTTCTGAGCCATAACTTCAGGAGACAGAAAATTCATGACAGCAACTTCTTAGTCACGCTTTGACATCTCTGGTCACACTTCGTGTCCACCTACCCGATAGCCTCTGAAAGCCGTGGACGACCGCCATGTCCTCCTGGTTGAAGAGCGTCCTGTCGTCCTCGTTCTCCAACACGGCGTGAAGCACGGTCTGGAAGTTTCGCAGGTAGTAGGGAAGCGATGGGGCGTTAGAGATCTCGGCCTCCGGCTCCGGCGCTGAATCCACCCCGACGCCGGCCATGCTCATTTCTGACGTGTCATGGAGAGAAGGGGGAGCCTCAGATTCACGCCGCTCCCTGGTGCTTTCCTCTGGGTCAGGACCAGATGATGCCTCCCCTGATTCTCCACTATAACCCTCATATTTTGCTTTCTTTCCTAAACCAGACCCTCTGGCACTGAAGGAGGCTTTGTTTTTCCTCTTTTCCAGTTTGGACGTGGAGGACGGTTGCTTGGATGATCGTTTCTCTGCAGACGATGGCTCTCCTGCTGCTGCCGGAGCGTCCATGCTGGTGTTCAACGCTGAAGCACAAGCGTTGCCGTCTTCTGGACAGACCTGGACGTTCTCCTTCTGGGAGCTGCTGGCCGACTCCACAGGACTCATCTGATCAGATTGGCCACTCTCTTCTGCACGTTTGCTGTATTTTCTGGATAGCTTGGAAGACAGACTCCCTAAGCCAATGGCTCTGACCACAGTCTTGCTGTTTATCTCCCGTGGAGCCTGCAGAGAGTTGTTCTTCTTAAAATAAGGACTCGCCCTGGTTTTTGTGTCCTCCCCTCTCTGGTCCAGCTCAGGGGACTTTGACAGATGGCTTGCAGGTGGCAGCTGGACGCTTGAAGCATCATCCCTGCCTCCAGAGGCTCCAGCGTTGTCTCCTCTGTCAAAGTTCTGACACTGCAGGTCGATGTGATCATTGATCTTGAATCTGGGGACCAGTTGTCCACAGAGGGGGCAGGCCAGGCTCGCTGGAGGCTGGTTCCTGAAGAAAGAGGAGATGGGAGTCCCAGCTTTAGCGTCGTCTTTCCTCTTGTTCCTCAAAGACAAGCTTCGCCGCAGTTTATCTTTGTTCGTTTTTCCTGCCATGCCGTGACCGGGGGTTGTGGAGACACTTGAATTAAAAGACATATGTCTCTTAGATGGCGCGCAAACCTTTTCTAACTACGTCACCCTGCTGCATACTGCTGGGAAAGCTAATTCTTGTTAAAGCTGCAAGAACCCTAACTGAACACTACCGCGCAGAAAACTTACACAACAAATGAATACAGCTATCCCGGCGCGCTAGCAGCGCTGCATGCAATGTGGCGCTCGTTACTGATCCGGATCTATGTGCCGATTCTTTTGCCCGGCTTCAACCGGAGCAAAGGATTACCTGGCTACTACTGACACGTTAAATTAATGAAAGACGTGTGATAAATGACTTAATTTATAAAGCTAGAAGCGGTGTAGCGGTGATCAAAAATCGTCCAGGAAGCAAAACGTCGGATTTTTTTCGTTCTTTTTTTTTTTTTTGGCAAACTCAGCCAAACTAATCGGATCCCTAGAAAAGACACGGACTTCCCATCAGAAGCAATCCCGCTTCTCAGGCGTCACCAGCTGAGCGAAGAGTGAAGTTTGGGTTGTTAAAGTCGATCCCAGATACATCGATATTTTTTTCCACGTTTATTTGTGACTAAATCGTAGATTATCAATGTGTTAGTTTAATAGTATAACATGCCATATAGGGTTCATAACGACAAAGCAAAACAACAATCTGGCAAACCACTTATCTACAATACCAAGAAGCTAAACACAAGAAATATAATATATCCATTAGTTGTTTCATATGACTTATTTGTGCACTCAATATGTATTTTATTTGGGATTAGACGGTATTGACCAGTGGGCGAGCACATGGTGAGGGGTGTTTTACCTAACCAGCGTCCTGGGCTGCTGTGCGTCTTTTATCCCTGTACCCCCAGCCCCTTTACCCCACCCCCTATTCTGGAGAGCGATCAGATCTGATCAACACAGCGACGTTGGTACGAAGAGGGCCGCCCCACAACACTGATGTCGGTAAGTGGGGAGCCGCACCTTTCTGAGCACCGAGACGGGAACGAGAACAGGGATGCGCGTCGAGCAGCTCTGCTGAAAACGGCGCTGGATGCTCGGGCTCTTTGCGACGAATCAGCCCCACATTAGTAACAGGAGGATGCCAGCATGGTGCAGTCTCGGTGCTTCATAATCAAGGTCGATGTGAAGCGCGGCAGCAGGACGACGGGATTCTCTGGGATGGTTAAACCTTTGGAATCGGGGTAAAGGGAGTCGGTTGTCTTTCTGAGAGGCGAAGGGAAACATTTGTTTTTGCCAACATGTAAAATGGGGAAAATGCGGCGTGCACTGGAGGGGGGAGCCACAACAACAACCACCCCTGCAGGCTGCGGTGCTAGTGCGATGAAATGGCTTTACAAAAAAAAAAAAAAAACACACACCAACGACCACGTCAAGGGCATTGCAGGCAGGAAAAGCTCCATTACAGAGGCTCCTTTATACACTTTAATGAGCCTCGTTGTTTTAATTGGCGGTTCAGCACCACGGAGAGGTCAGGAGTAGGGCTGCGCAGGGATTTTTGGGGGGTTTATACGTTTGTTACCACGATCCCAGTTTTAACCAAATCTGATCAGCATCGCTCAGGGTCATTTCTGTGTGTGGGTCCATATCAAAGAGGCACCAAAGCCTCCGTTTAAGATGCTCCGGTTTCAGTCACATTCTGAGATGCTTGGGGTTCAGAAGAGGGTGTGACTTGTTTATCCTGGCCTCTATACAGACCAAGTCCTCGCTCCACTACCACGAGTGCTGAATAAACGACAAAGCCATGTTACAGCAGGGCCGACACCATAAAGCAATTGAGTTTTGTTCCTTCTTCACAGCCATAGTCAAGTGCTGCCAGACTGACGGACCCTGTGCACCCTGAAAAGTCAACACGTCTGTAAAATCTGTGACAGTAACTGCATTGATCGTTTTACGGTGAATGCAGGTGATGTATGTTTGAAATGTCTGCTGCTGGTTTTGCGTGTTGCTAATGTTTGTTTTGTATTATCGCAGGTCTCTAATTGACGTTGTTTTGATTAGGAGTTACAGTGCCTTGGATAAATGTACCCTGTCTCATTTTGCCATTGTTACAATTGCAGACTTCGATGCATTTTTATATGGATTTTATGTGATCGGCCAACACAAAGTAATGAATAACTGTGAAACATGGTAGTGGCAAAGAAAATCTGTAGGGAACAGGAAAGCTGGGTAGAGTCGATTAGAACAAAAAAAAACCCTGTTAGAGGGTGCAAAAGACTCAAGACAACACCCCCAACCATACAGCCAGAGCCACAATAGAATATTTCACATGGAAACATGTTTAACTTCTTGTCTTACATGCAAAACATTATGTGTGGCACAAGAATTGTCATGCATACCATCCTAAATACAATGGTGAGAGCAACAGGCTGGTTTTATAGCGTGGTTGTCTTATCACCCATTATTATCGCACATTCATAAAGATCAGGAGTTAGAATTTATTCCTCATTCCCGATTCATTTTTAGTCTGAGATAAGCATATATGATCCAAAGACTATGAGAAGGTTACACTGAGATGAAAGATTGAGAGTGTAAACCAGTTTTTCAATCAAGCCAATAGATACTTTCATGTATTTGCTGTTTAGAACAAAGTAATAAACCAGGCGGGACGGCGGCGCAGGGGCAGAGCGTTCAACCCACGTCCGGAGGCCTCAGTCCTCAACGCTCAACCCTGTTTCCTGTCGGTCTGCTGTCAAATAAAGGCCACTAGTGTTAAAAAACAAACTAACAACTCATATGTGGACAGCAAATGAAGAACAATCTACTTTGACTGAAAATAAAGGGTTCCTAAAGCCTTAAAGTACCACTGGCAATCTTATTATTCAACAGATTAAGAACTAATGGTTATCCAGACTTCACAAGACTTTCATTAAACATTAGAGGAAAGGAGCTCTGCTTAATCTTATCGTTTCTCTTGTTTTACCACTCTTATCCAGGTCCGGATCAACACAGTAGCACATTTTCTTTCCAAAAATACATTCTACAATATTTCAGAGAAAACAAACCTTTGCAATAACATCAAAAATAGTGCTGCACGGTTGGAGCTTTCTCTGAGGACATAGATCTGGCCAAGAAAATTTAAGACACTCTGTGACATACCAAACGTTTTTATTTTATCTTTTATTTGAGGGGAATTTTTCTAAATGGGGGTTTTTGGGGGTAAAGAAACAAAACTGGGTGTTACCTGAACTGACTTGAAGCAGTCCTCCTGCTGGAGCTCAGGTCAAAATCAGAGCAGACACAAGTGGGCAAGACATCAGAAAACAAATGACACCTCAAACAAAATGACTGCGATCACGGTTATGCATTAAGGCGTTAAGTGATAGATGAGGTGTGTTATTACGGAATAAAGGGGCCTTTTGTTTATTCATATAGCGGGGTTTGTTACTAACAGAATTTAAAAGCAAAATTTTATTTTATGTTATGTTAAGTCCCTCTAAGCCAAATGTGGCACATTTGATGACTTTATGAAAGAATGTTGTGTTGGAAATATCACAATTTATTCAGTTTGTGTTGGAAATGCATCCACGTTTTTGTTTTTTTGTATTTACTGTTTGCAGGGCTTAGGGTAGCAAACTCAAAAGGGCCAGTTATGGCTCATGGAAAAAAGCCAGGAAGCATGTCCAAAGTCTTGGCCGCCGGCCCTCTGTTGTGCCCCGGTGCCGGACCTACAAAACCAAGCCAGGAGGAGCAACCCGGGAGCGAGGAGACTCAGCGACCACCTTGTTCTTTGAGGAATGACAGCAATGACCAGCCGACTCCGCCTGCTCCTTCAAACCACTTTTACATGAGCTGCGACCCGAGTCCGGAGGACATGGAGGACGCCTGCTCCGAGTACGACAACGTGGGCTCGGATGTTGAGCAAGACTACAACGAGGTGCTGCATGTGAACAGACAGGGCCCCGTCAACGTGAGGTATTACAACCAGCACGGTTCTGGGGGGGTGCAGCGAGCAGAGGAGAGGAACGAGGATCCTGCAGCTGACCAGATCACCCAAAAGCCTCTTCATAGCACCAAGAAATGCGAACGGCCACGATCAGAAGGTAAACCCTACAGGATGGGTCACCGCTTTATGTCGCATTGTGCTCCGATTGCTGGCGATGAAGCAGAGGGGGGGATGAGAATAATTCAAGGGGACCGGTTCTTTTTCAACGATGGAGAGGATTTTGAAGAGATACTGGACGGGGCCAGATTCATAGAGGATTTGGATGAGGCAGAGATAAACGCTCAAAGGCCCTGCAGCCTTTATCAGGGCATTGAGAGTGAACGAATTAAAAAGGGAGCCCACGAAAGAAAAAGAGAAGATGAAACTCGCATACCAAGAAATCCAAGCGTATCAGGAGCTGGTAAGAAGCCGGAGCCACCCCATACGGGGCCGAAAGGGAAAGAGCGTCAAGGAAAAGGTCGGGGAAGGGGGGCAGCAGAGGACGAAACTAGGCACGTTGTCCCTGGGATCAAAGGAGGGGGGAGCAGCAGCACCGAGCAGCATTCAAAGACTATGTCCAAAAAGTCTGCAGTGAGGTCCAAAGATCGGCCCGGTTCCAGCAAGCACCATCATCCTCCTCCAACCCGTCATGCTCAGTCGCCCCTCGACCCCCAGCGGACCCTGCCTCACAGAGAGAGTCCTCCTGCTTTCGAACCCCATCCCTCAGCCGCTGACAACCAGGAAAGTGAATCCAGGCCGAACAAAGCAGTCCTGGCTCCTCTTCACACAGCAGAACAACAGAGGGAGCCCCCCGAGGAGAGGCAGAGGGGTTCTGAGAAACCGGAGCAGGTAAGGAAAAGCACAAATGTTTCTCATCTCGTCTACTCTCACTTCCACCTGTCAGCAGCCACGTTTTTTGGAAGAAAAAAAAAATCACATTTCAACAAACCTAATTGTATTTAGTAGAGTGTTTGTGAACACAGAGCAAATTTTAAAGTGGAACCTTTTAGATGGTTTGCATTTGGATTCAGTCCCCTTTACTCACATACTGTTAAATAAAGTCCTGTGCAACCAATTTCCTTCACAGAGAGTATAAACAAATGTGAACCTATAGGGTCCAAAGTGGCCATGGTAGCTCTGGAGGAGCTGCAGATATACACCTTCAGGTTGGAGGGTCAAATCTGGAAGAAAGCCACAAGAAGTCATGTTTGCAGTTTGCCACAAGGCAAAGTAGGAGGGGGGGGGGCAACAACAAAAATAGCTTCTGTTCAAAAAAGACTCATATTGGAACTTTTGGTTTCAATGCAAAACACTATTTTAAATGGAAAATTAACACAGCATTTCAGTCTGAAAATACAATCCCAGCTGTTAAACTTGTTGGTGGCAGCGCCATGCTGTGGGAATGCTTCTCTTCATCAGGGACAGGGGAGATGGTCAGAGGTGATGTGAAGATGGGTGAAGATAAATTCAGGGCAATGCCGTTACAAGAAAACCTGCTATAGGCTGCAAGAGACTTGATACAGGGGTGGAGGTTCATCTCACTGCAGGACAACAACATTTATACAATGATTTAGATTAAAGTGTATAATGGTCTTAATATGGCCCAGTCAGAGACGTACCTCGGAAGACTTTGCAGCTGTAACTCCCCTGAAAGGTGTTTTTCTTTTCCATAATATTGCCACAGAGGGACCGATGCAGGGCTTAATATGTGGTCCTCGACACCTTCTCACTATGCTGCTGTTTTTCTCAAACTTGGATGTTTTTTGTATATTAGGATCAGGGTGAGAAGCCGAGCACAGCCATGATGCCCGAGGAGGCGGCAGAGCAGCCAATCGGGCCTCAATGCCCAGAGCCGGTCTCTGGAGAGGAAAACAACTCTCCCAAGGTGAAAATGTATTTTATTGCCAAACTAACGACTTTGCATCTTTTTCAGTTGTGTAATAAAGTCTATTGTATTTGTTCTTTGCTAATGTCCATTTGCGCTCTGAGGTGTTTGCTTGTACAATCATACATATTGCACAGTTTTCTCACATCGTTCTGTAAACCGGCTGCTGTCTCTAATCTATTTAACTTAAATATTATAATTGTATTTTGAATATGCCATATTATCAGTAATTGTGCACTAGTTTCTTTTTTGCGTTTCTGATAAGTTAATCCTGTTTTGCTTTAGAATTTTAAATTAGCTTGTTGCTCATACTAAGCTACTGTGTAACTGTGTATTTTGCCAGAATTTCCCCATTGTGGGACGATAAAGATATTTATCTCATCTTTGTGATGTATTTCTGAATACTGACTTTACTAAACTTAATATGACTTTTTACTTTGTCTTTTCTGATTGACTGCGTGTTTTGAGTCTATCAACTTTTCTTATTTTGTTAACTTCTTTTAAAGAAATCACAGGAAGGGGCTGCTTTTCCCAGCTTTGAGGATGGTAAATGTGTTAGAATATTACTACTTTTTAAATATTTTATTTTTATTTAAATCTATGCTGCAAATGAAAACGACTTACAATAAAGTTTTAGTCCCAGGTCCATGCGAGCCGGAGGATCTCATCGACGGGATCATCTTCGCTGCTAACTACCTAGGATGCACTCAGGTGTTGTCCGATAAGAATCCGTCCAAGTCGGTGCGCATGTCGCAGGCCCACAAAGCTGTCAGTCAAATCAAGGTAATCAGCAGCTTTTCGTTGTGCTTGTTGCAGTGACAATAAATATTCAGTATCAGCATTCAGGCAGACAGCCAATAGCATCTATTGATCGGGTTTGTGGGTGTTTTAAATGAACCGATACGTTCTGCTTTCATCAGCCTGTTTCAACAAGAGGGAATTGGTTTTGGCCATAACTCCCGCTTTAGGATACTGAGTGAGCTAAAATAGTTTTTTGAGCGCAGCGGTGAAATTTGATTGTCATACAAAGCTACGTTTTTGTAACTTGGGTTTTTAAACTGACATAAAAATAATAACAGCTTTTATAAATACTGTTAAACATGCCTTTGCAGATTGAAAGAATAACAAATTGTGTATTTTTAATATAAATTTTTTAATTGCACTGCCGGAGTAAATAACATTAAGCCACATTTTCTCAAAATCTTTGCCAGACAAGAAAATGCCCCAAATCCCGTGTCATTAGAAATCCTTTGGAATAATCAGGAATATTTAATCTTTTTAAATGAGAAACAGCAAATGTAAAAGTGTGACTTGTGTTTTGTCGTATGTACTCTCAACTGAAGGTTTTTGTGTATTTGTGGGGTTTCTTTCATATGCTGTATACACCTGGCTTTCAGATATGCTCCCTTTGGTTGGTTTCTGTGACCATTTGAATCCTCAAACTCTGACAAACGTATTTCTGACCACGGTATTCCACATTTTTCCCAGCGGCTCCTTGGAGGTTTCTCAGACTGGCTTCTCTGCTAAAGGACCCCTGAGGTTCCTTAGTTCGGCTCTTCTAGTGGGTAGAAGGAGCGGCTAGGTCACAATCAGTGGTGTTACTGTCATCATCTGTTCCCACACACTCAGTATATGGACTTAACATCCTATTTGGCAAATGGCCTACCTCTCCCTTATGGTCCCATCACAATAACAATGGATTGCTTTCTATTTTTTATTTTTAGGCATAACTGCAATGATACCTCCTTTGTCTGGGCCAGCAGATGGTAAACATGCTTATTATAATACAGTTTACTCATCTATGGGCACTTTGAAGCAGCCATCCTCTTCTCAAGGTTCAACCAGAGAATAAACATCTCTGGTCATGTAACAATTTGCTCTACACGCGTGACACTGCAGGCATTACCTCCCACCATCGTAAGGTTTCAGTATTGACTGAAAACACATTAATGAAATTAGTCAATGAAACCTTTTCCGCATATATTTACACCAATTAGCTTTTTTTCTCTTTTTTTCTGCAGCCAATAATTCGTAGGATGAGTAGATATTTTTATGTTTTCTTGATTATATGTCCTTGTTAGAACAAATCTGGATAATTTTTCTCCCATAGTAAGCCTAAACATCATATGTGATGGGAGAGGAGGGGTGAGCGGGTTAGGAGTTACGGTAGGCATAAACTGCTCACAGCTTCTCGTGCTTATTTCTATCTGTGTGCTTGTTTGGGGCCTTGATAAGGACATTTTTCGAGGGTTAAAATTCGGTTTTAGGTTTTATCTTTTGCTTTCTAGTCCAGTGTAAATTGGCTTTGGAGGGTGGGCATTATAAGCTTATTGCTTCTGCCAAATACACCCTTTTTCAGACTGTTTTAATTTATGTTACATGGACATATACTGTCATTTATTATCTACTTGTGTGTCTGAAATAAATACCTATCAATAAATACCTATCAATCAGTAGGGTATGTTGATCTGCCAGTGTTTCAGTCCGCTGCTTAGCAAATAAATTTGATTTAATACCCACAGAAGCCGTAGCATGACCTCTTTTAATAATATCCATGCTTTTAATTTAACATTCCAGGTCACTCAAAGAAACTGTGCAATAAAAGACATGGTACAAAAAAAGGTTAAAACGCAATAAAGTTGCAGAGTATGATTTCTTAGACACGCAAGTTTTCGGTTGTGGTGTTAAGAGAGGGAGAGAGTCAATATTACGGCTGGAGGGAGTTCCATGTCTGGGGAGCAGAACGGTTGAATGCTCTTCTCCCCGTGGTGCTGAGACGGCTTGAAGGCACGGTGAGGTGGATGAAGGAGGATGACCTAAGGGAACGAGACGGGGTGGAAATGTGCAGAAGATCTGACAGATAAGGAGGGGCGAGGTTGTGGATGGCTTTAAATGTGCGCAGAGGAATTTTGAATTCTGTTCTTGGTTTAATTGAAAGCCAGAGAAGCTGCCAGAGGGCAGGGGCGATGTAGTGGAAAGAGGGGGTTTTGGTGATAGTGCAGGCTCCTGAATTTTGAACTATCTGAGGCTTATGGAGGAATTTGTGAGGAAGACCAAAAAGAGGAGAGTTACAGTAGTCAATGCAAGAGGTGACCTTCTTTAGATCAGTATTTTGATAATAGTTTTCTGACTAGATTATCTATGTAAGGGTCTGTAGAAGGCAATGTCAGTTTATAATTTTTATTTCGCAGAGCCAAGAT
Source organism: Fundulus diaphanus (assembly GCA_037039145.1). Taxonomy (NCBI): domain Eukaryota; kingdom Metazoa; phylum Chordata; class Actinopteri; order Cyprinodontiformes; family Fundulidae; genus Fundulus; species Fundulus diaphanus. The sequence goes on from CM073134.1 coordinate 30,392,069, forward strand.
GAGGACTCTCAGATGATGACTGAAGTGGACCTCTTCATCTCCACTAAAGCTGTCAAAGTACTGAATGCCGACACACAGGTCAGTAACTCCTTTTGTGCAGATTTGATCTCATGTCCGCGTCTAATGCCTTTAACATCCTGATTATACCCTCTGTCTGCAGGAGACATTGATGGACAGTGCCTTGCGGACCATCTCCTACATAGCTGACATTGGCAGCATCGTGGTTCTGATGGCACGGAGACGCATGTCCCAGGCTTCATCAGAGGATTTCTCCGAATCATCTGATTCTGCCAGCGAAGGGAAGACCCAGTACAGAATGATCTGCTATGTCTTTGAGTCAGAAGATGTAAGCACTTGCACCTATATAGTACTTTCTATGAAGTAAAAAAAAAAACAGTGTGAATAGAAAGCAAAAAGCTGAAATAGCAGGAAATAATGCAAAATTGGAGAGTAGTAGGAGAATGTAACAAAGCGAGGGAAAGTGGATTTATTATGTCCTCCAGCAGCTGAAGCTTATAGCAGCATAACAACAGAGATAGCTCAGGATAACCTAAGCCACTCTAACTATAAGCTTTGTCAAAAAGGAAAGTTTTAAGATTAGTCTTAAAAGTAGACAGGGTGTCTGCCTCACGGACCAAAACTGGGAGTTGGTTCCACAGGAGAGGAGCCTGATAGCTAAAGGATCTGCCTCCCATTCTACTTTTAGAGACTCTAGGAACCACCAGCAGACCTGCAGTCTGAGAGTAAAGTGCTCTGTTAGGATTATACGGGGTAATCAGAGATCTGATATATGATGGCGCTTTGTATGTGAGTGACAATTATAAACAATAGTTGGTCTTGTTCATGAAATCAGATCAATATACGTTGAGGTTTGCTGTTGTAACGTGACAAAAAGTAAAGAAAGCTGAAGTAGTCACTCGATGCACTGTAATCTTTCTCACTGCTTGGCTGTTGTCAGCTGGGAAAACCTTTTCTGCTGAGCAGTTTACCAGAAACACTCACTTTTCAATAGGCACAGCTGATTGCACAGTCCATCGGCCAAGCTTTTAGCGTGGCCTACAGAGAATTCCTACGGGCCAACGGCATCAACCCGACCGACTTGAGCCACAAACAATACAGTGACATAATCAACTCCCAGGAAATGTACCACGATGACCTAGTCCACTTCTCAAACTCCGAAAACCGCAAAGAGGTGAGACATTCATATCTCCCAACAGAAAATGTGAACGGACAGCTTCACGTATCCTCTTTTCTCCGTGTTCTAGCTGTACGTGGAGAAACAGAAAGGTGAGAGCCTTGGCGTGGTGATAGTGGAGTCCGGCTGGGGCTCCATTCTGCCCACCGTCATCCTCGCCAGCATGCTGAACACCGGTCCCGCAGCTCGATCCGGAAAACTCAGTGTGGGCGACCAGATTATGTCCATCAATGACACAAGTCTGGTGGGACTGCCACTGGCCACCTGTCAGAGCATCATTAAGGTGAGAAGTACATCAGCCACAGATACTCAGTGTACCTTAAATCAGATGTACACTTCTGGTCAGAACTTTACACACACTCATGAGATTCCCTTGTTTCTTTGAGTGGATCCAGCTTTTAAGCACAGTCAATTACTTTTTTAGTGCACTTTAATTAGGTTCCACCCCACAAGCTTATTGTCAGCCTGCTTTAACCGTTCCAATACCAGTTTCGATGTTTGTTTGAAGTTACTGTCCTGTTGGATGACCCCATGTGGAAGAAGGAATTTACTACACAGATTTTTTATCCTGTGAAATTATGTGTATGATTCTATATTTTACTCTAAATTCAATTGCAAAATTTCACCTGGAAATATTCGCCTGCAAAAATTTCCCTTCAAGTGTATTAACCTTCTTGTCACTCAAACCAAAAGCAATCAGCACTAGATTGAGTTGAGTGGCTTTTAGCCAATCAAATTACGCCCATTTGATCACGTGACACACCAGTGCGTTGGGCAGAGGTGAGTCTCTTAACAATAAGCTGGTTAGTGGCTAATTGTTAAGAGACCGGTGCCCCAAATGCACCCAACGCACTGGTGTGTCACATAATCAAACTTGCCAAAGAGAATGTAGGTAGAAACCAAAACTTCTGGAATGATGGTTTGGACAGGCGAGTTTATAATTAAATTGTCTGAACACAAAATCAGAAGAAATGGACATGTTTGCATAAATTAAGCGCAGCTCTCCAAGAAAATAACCATATGCCAGCTTTAAAGCTAGGAGGTGGAAGTGTTATGGTTTAGGGATGATTTGCTACAGCAGGGCCTGACAGATGGTCCGTCATAGGATCACCCATGGTTTCTACCATGCATCAGACGGTGCTTGAGAAAAATGTGAGACCATCTGTAAAAAAAAAAAAAAAAAAAAAAATTAAATTAAAGGTGGAACACAACATGACTCTGCAACATGACAATGACTGAAAACATACCAGTAGATCCCACAACCCCTGACTGAAATCCAAGAAAGTTCTGGGCTGAGTCAAAGCCAAGATCCTGATCACCTTGTCATGACATTAAGGCTCTTTGTGTCTGTTTTAAATCAACTTCTTCCAGGGTTTGAAGAATCAGGTGAAGGTAAAGCTGAGCATTGTAAGCTGCCCCCCTGTTACTACCGTTCTCATCAAGAGACCGGACCTCAAGTATCAGCTCGGCTTCAGCGTTCAGAACGGAATCGTGAGTTAAAGCCCGACGCTAAAGGGCTCCAAACCTTTAAGGCTGAGGTCGGCTTTCTTACGCTTTCGGTGTGTTTTGGACAGATCTGCAGCCTGATGCGAGGCGGAATTGCCGAGCGAGGCGGAGTCCGGGTCGGACACAGAATCATCGAAATAAAGGGGCAGAGTGTTGTTGCCATGGCACACGAGAAGATTGTTCAAACACTGTCTGTCTCAGTGGGGGAGGTAAGACCAGCCAGCTTGCAACCTTCTCAGAGATCATCTGACACTGGGATTGCTTTAAGGCTGAAATTTACTTGATCCATGAAGCGCAACATGCATGCAGAAGGAATTATCTAAAGACACAAATCAGCAGGAATCAAGTCAAACGTTCAAAACATGACAGTTTAATTACTAAAGAATATGGTGTACCTTTTTGCAACTCAAGTGCAAACAGTGCCGCAGGGAGGGAATAACACAAGTAACATTTAAACTGGACCAGAAAACATTTTTCATTGATTTACATGAGCGTAAATATGTGACCATAACCTAAATAACATAATGTGAACTTCTCTTTCTGATAAATACCACCCCCTAGCGTTGTGTGTTTGCTTTTACACTTTGAATTCCTGGCAGAAGTACAGTTATGCTTCAGTTTCACCCTATACCCAAAAATGTCAGTGTTTCTTTGGGATTTTATGTGATAGGTCAACACAAAGTAGTGTATAAATGTGAAATGGAAAACTGTTGAGCGTTTGCATTCAACGTTGAGGCTCGATGACCAGCTGGAAAGTGAACTGCCACTTCAGTATAAAGTCTTTTGCGCCTCAAACTGGTTTTCTCTTACTATCAGACTTGCCTCGGCTGAAGAAAAGCATCTCGACAGCATTATGCTGCCACCTATGTTTCACCATTGGGATGATGTATTTGAGGGTGTGTGTGCAGATTTTATTTTCCTTCACACATAGTCTTTTGCACGTGGGCTAAAAGGTTTAGATGCTCTTATTTTGCCCACAGCAGCCTCTTCCACGTGTTTTCTATGTCCCCTACCTGGCTTTTCGCTAACTTTAAATGGGGCATGCTTTGCTGCTGTGACACTTTTTCCATTTTATGATGATGGATTGAACTATATTCTCTGTGAGATGTTAAAAGATTGGGATATTGTTTCATAACCTAACCCTGCTTTAAACTGTCTGCTGTGTTCCTTGGTCTTCACTGATGTTCTCCTACAAACCTTGGAGACATTCACAGAACAGCTGCAAATTGGTTGCACCAAATATTGTGTAAAGAGTCTCGGAGGAAAATAAAAATGCACAAAGCCCCATGACAGATTTAAAACTTTTCCTTGCACTCATGAGCTACTTTGTTTGTTGATTGCATGCGTTCCCAGTAAAATACATTGAAGTTTCTGGTTGGAACTTGAAAAGTTCAAGCAACATCAACACGGCACTGCATGATTAGAGATCCAAATCTTCACATGCCTCTTGACCTGCCTGCAGAACGGCCCCTCTCTTATCTACTCTCCTCTTGTGCCAGATCAACATGAAGACGATGCCTGCTGTGATGTTCAGGCTCCTGACGGGACAAGAAACGCCGATCTACATATAGAAACCCAGCACAGACCGGTCCTCTGGAGCTCTGGATGTCCGGCTGTCATCAGGTTGCCCAGCGGGATGAAGGGAATTTATTTTTCTACCATTTTAAATTGTTTTGCTTCTTGTTGCAATGCTGTAAAGAACATCGTTTCCAGGTCTCATATTGAATTACGTCATCATAATGGCCTTATAATGTGAATACCGTCTGTAGTACTGTACGTGAGGTAATGGTGTCAAAGAAAAGTAGCTTTATGGTCATGATTATTTTCTTATGAAGAGATAAATTAGCACATTTATTTTTATTTAGTCATTTTTATAATGCATATGGGGTTTAAAAAATTTACTTCTACTGTAAATACGTTGGGCTTTGTTGGGAAGGTGGTAACTACTCCTGCAAAAATACAGTATGCATGTGATTGTGGAAAAATAACGGACCAGGAATTCAGTCTCAAATCTGACACGATAATCTATTACAGTATTAAAAGTCAACAAAAACATGATGTACAAAGGCACCGAACTCTGCATTACGGTGCCGCTGAAGGCCAAAGACGCACCTCTGGTTTAAGGTGATACAGTACAAGTTGAGTGACAGAGAGTACAAGAATGTATCAATATACTCATTACTGGATGAATGTAATGACGAAAAAATACACTTCTCTCCTAAACTCATGTTTGTTTTCATTTTATTAACACTTTTCTGTAGAAAACATACTAAAAACATCAAAAACACGGCAAAAATAAATACATCAGCCTGAATTAGGGAAACTAAAACGATCAGGGTACTTCATATTTATCTGCACGCACTTTCTTTCATACTTGCTTTAAACTAAAATGACAAATATGGGCCAGAATGGTCTGGAGGTTGATGCAATGAGTTCTGATATATACATATTTTTCAGGTGAATCGGAAAGGAGTCGAGTGAACACAAATGAAGTTGCATCATCCACATAGATTGTTGTATTAAGCCTAAAACACATTATAAGGAAGGCATATAAAAAAACATTACTTTTAGTTTTAGTTTCCCCCCTCAACAATAGATTTCACACATTTAAACACATATTTATAGTTCAACACATAAAACAGGCTCACACAGATAATTACAGTGGTGGGAACTTAGAAAAGTTTGCACATTCAGCCAAATAATATTCAAGTATGAATCAGAGGAGATCGCTCGACGGCTTCATATACGCTCCTGGAAAACAAACAAAACTGTTGCACTCAAAACCTTTTAAAGTTTCATTAGCGTATGAACACAAAGGAGGAATAGTCAGGAATTAGGACGCTCATGTAGGGCTTTCCACGTTAATAAAGTATCCATTGGCATTTTTAAAAGAATTAAGAATGCACTTTGCAGCTTTTAGTAGCAAAATGTAAAATAAAGTGCACAGCAAATGCACTGATGACGGTATCACATAACGGCGTTCCAACTTACTGGTGTAACTTTAGGTGTCCGCGGTAAATACATCTCTCCGTTAAGGAAGACGGAGTTCAGGTAGCCCTCCGGACACGACTGATCCTCGTCCTCGCAGCTGTCGAAACCAACGCTGAAGGCTGCCTTTATCTTCTCTGGCATTAGAAAGTTCAGCATCACCACAAATACCCCGATGATGGCGCACAGCACTCCTGGAAATCATCTCAAGTCAGTAAAGATCACAACTATTGCATATAGTTCCAGTTTTATGTACAACGCCCTCCTCGGTTGTTAGTAGCTCAAAGAAAAGCCTGAATTCATCTTCTGGTACGATTCCAGTTAAAACCAACTTCTAATTTTAGAACATTTAATGCCTTTTGGAAAAGAAAACCCACAATAGGAAATACATTATATTGTTTAACAAAATCACCGGTGCTACGTGCAATTGTCATCTCTACCAAATCCTGTCAAGCACGTATAATTGAAGCAGCTCTGTAATTTAATTCTTTGCATGTTTAGGTTAATCAAAAGTTCTGTCAACGTTTAAAAATCAGCCCATCAATTCCTGTTCTCCTGGGGTGTAAATCTGATGAGACACAGAGGCCAGTTTATCTTAAACACCATTTTAATTAGGAAACACACTGGCACATGTTTAATTAAAGCAAATGTGTGTACATCTTTGAGTCCCTCCGTGGTGTGAGACTTGTGAGTTCAATTCGGGGGACCAGGGTTTGAATCCTGGTTGCGTCAGGAACGGCATCTGCGTAAAAACTCTGTCCGGACTTGCTATGGCGATCCCTGAATAAGGGAGCAGCCAGAAGGACTCACAGATGTGTGTAAATCTGTATAGGTCAGCTAATCACTTGCCAACATGCATCCATCTATTGGGGGAGGAGGGGGTACTGTTAACCATCTCCAGCAGTCATTGGGGCTCCTGGACAGGTTTGCAGGCCATCGCAGGGCATCACCCATGCATGCAAACGGCATTCAGAAAGACCTCCAGCTGGGATTTGAACCCAGGATCTTCCTGCTGCAAGGCAACAGTGTAGCCGCAGTTGCTTACGTAAAGCGTCTTAGGACACCAGGTCTCCATAACAGCCATTAGATGCTATCAACAGTGGGGTTTGGTGTGAAATAATGAAGTAATATAAGGAAGAAAACACCTCATGCTCACTGTTTAGGTATGGTGGAGGATCTGTGATGCTTTGGGCCCTTTTATATTCAAAAAGGACCTGAAACCCATGTTGGAGTGCATGAAATCAACGTATTTAAGTGACGGGGCATTTAAAGTTTCTATCTAAACCTCTGCCGGTTTTAAAAAAAAATGAGTCGTCACCGGGTCTTTCAACCGGATCACGATCAAAAAACATATGGGTAAGTCAACACAGGAATACTAGTTCACCTTTAGGTAAATCAACCTTCTTCCATTACCACAGCCTTCAGGGATGTCCAACTAGCAAAATGTGTTTGCACAAAGTATTAAGAGCAGAGGTGGCAAACATTACGACACTGGTGATTTTGTAAAAAAACAAACACTTGTGTAATATATATATATATATATATATATATATATATATATATATATATATATATATATATATATATAAAATACACATATATATGTGTATTTATATATATATAGTTAACTATATATATATATATTTATATATAGTTAAATATATATATTTTTATATATATATATATATATATATATATATATATATATATATATATATATATATATATATATATATATATATATATATATATATATATATATATATATATATATAAAAATACACATATATATGTGTGTGTGTCTTTCTAAAATTTTCTGTGCAAGACTATGCTACTGGAAAAAAAAAGGTTGTTTGTTCTAGAGTGTTTTGCTCATATTTACCAGAAGGTCCCAATTATTGTGGAGGGAGCTGTACAAAAAAAAAAAAAAAAACGAAAAAAAAATGTGAATGTGCGCCATAAAGTGTTCACCTGTAGCCAGGGCCAGCCAAAATGAATGGCTGTACTCTGTCACAAAGGAGTCTTCGCCTATGGAGAAAACACACTGAGGCACATTCATGATGGTGGAGAAGGAGGCCATGGAGAAGAAGATGAAGGCGGCGGTGGCCATGGTCATGTACCCGGCGTAAAGGATGACGGGCAGGGAGAAGAGGATGTTGGCCAGCGCCCAGCAGCAAAATGCTGTCCTGCAGAACAAATCATGTAGAGTTATTTTATGTGTGTAAGTGTGTAAGAGCATTAAGGTGGAAGTTGTTAATATTTACCAGAGTGTTGCAGAGGCGAATCGCCCAGAGTATCTGTACTGGAAGATCATACCACAGGGGCTGCTCAGGGTGAACTTTTCAACAATGTAGAGGATGGGGTTGGGTAGACCTTTCAGCAGAGCTTGCTCATACTCTTCTTCAACAATGTCGTGCCAGCTGAACATCTCATTGTAGTTAATGGTTTCATTGAACTGTATAATGGGATTGCCTGAGAGGGAAAAAAACAATGTGCTACAGTCAGGAGAGTACACCCAATGAAGTCATTACTACTATTATATAAGGACGTTCCGTCTCTGCTGGCTCTGATTTTCTGACGCATAACTCCTCCTTAAACAAAAAAATGTGACTCAAAATGCAAAAGCATCATGTTGGATGGGTAAATCCACCCCAGACTGCAGACAGCCGGTGTAAATCAAACATGATTGGTTGATCATTTATCATTGGTAGTACTTCAGAAAACCACGAGGTTGGCAGTTGGGTGGTCTAAATCATCAAGTGTGCGCTGAAGGGTTATTTAGCCATTTCAAAAACACATCTATGGTAGGAAAGATCATTAATACCATTACAGACCAATGTCTCAAATATACAAATATTACTGCAAGAAAGAAGCCAAAATTTCCTCCCAAACGTTTGTAACACGTTCCAACAAGCCATTAAAAGGTGTCTTGGCTATCACGGCTACATGCAAAATTCTACGTGTACCGGAGGAAATAACGCTGCACATCACCCTGAATCCCTATTTTGAACAAAGGTAGTGGCAACGTCGTGCTGTGGGGACGTTCTTTTCTTCAACAGGGACATGGAAGTTGATCAAAGCTGCTGGAAAGATGGATGGAGCTACAAAAAGTGCAATCCTGGAAGAAAATGAGTAAGAGGCTGCACATTACTTCAGCCTGGGGTGAAGGATCAGCGTTTAGCAGGACGACAACCCTAAAAACATACAGCCAGAGTTGCAATGGAAAGGTTTAAATTCACGGGTTAGAATGTCCCAGAAAAGGCCCAGGGAATCTCTGCCTGGACTTGGAAATCAGTGCTCACAGGTCTAAATGCAGCAAAAGGTGCTTCTCAGGGAGCCGAATCCTCATCGATGCCACACTTTTGAGATTTTATTTTACTTATTTTTTCGTAGAACCACGTGTCTTTTTCCTCACACTTCCCAATCATGCACCACTTTGCGCCCAGTAGACTAAATTAAAATGTTTTGCTTTTAATAGGACACGATGAGAAAAAGTTCAAGGAGTATTAAAACATTTGCAAGGCACTACACAAAAAAAAAAACAAATCCTTCCTTACTTACACTTCCAACGGAGGACAGAGTAAACAAGCACACATGCGCTAAGCATATTTGGTTAACTTATTATCTATGCTCACAAAAGCAGCAGTTTTGGCAGTTTGCCCACTTGGAGGATGCAAGTTTGTTAGCAATGCCATGTCGGAAAGACATCAGCAATGATGACCTTAGAGAAGCAATTGTCACTGCCTATCAGAAAAGCCTATATGATCATTTAAAACTATCAATACAGCAGGAAAGATTAATGTACACATTAAAATGAAACCCACTTAATGATATGATGCAACACGGGACGGCAGAGCAGGCTAAAACCCATCCCAAATATAAGCAACAATCTATCTAATGTTGTTAAATACACATTTCTGCACAAACGTTATTTGCATTTAGAACGAGTGCCTGTGCATCTGAGGTGGCATATAGCAACTTTCAAGTTGAGTATCGGGACACTTCTATCATGTCCTCACAGTTTCTTTAATGCAACAATAAATAAAAAAAAGGGACAGCGCACACAGTTTTTTTTTTATTGTTGCATTGTATGCGAAACGCGTCCAGCTGGAATCCGCTCGCAACTTGCACAGAAACGTCTGCGACTGAACAACCTAAGTGTGCAGGTGACCACTGAAAACAATGGCTTGAGCTGGCTAAGCCACGAAAGTGCTCGACACACCGGCAGTAAGAGTGACTCACCTCTAAGCGTCACGTTGATGCCATACAGCCCAACATGCAGGCCGACCTCAGCCTGAATGACAGCATTACTGAAGGACTTGTAGGTAGCGTTTGTGGTCATCCTCGCCTCGGCCCAACTGTTAGTGAAGTTCAGAGCTGCACAAGAAGGACTTGCAGGTAAATAATGATAGGCGACAAAGCAAAATCTGACATTTTCTATGGGCTGAATATTAACACGCAGCCTACCTACTATAACCACACCTATGAACAAGCTGATGGTCATCCTGAACATCCAGAAGACCCGCTGGATAAAAAAAAACAACAACACAGGAATCAAAATGATTTGAAATGTAAAACGTGGGAGAGTAAAAGCTGTCTTGTTCGATGCTCTGGTCCCATCCCAGTAAGCATAGATGGACAGAAACTCCTCAGGTCACTCGCAGCGAGTCATGTATAACCCAACCCCATGGGCTGCACTCACCGTCCTCCCTCGTATTCCCGGCAGGATGAGAAGAAGACTGACTGCCAGCACGAGGAAGACCAGAATAATGGCGAGCAATCGGCCGCTGGCGATGAAGGCAGTCCTTTGTGGCGGGTAGAATGGGTAAATGTCGTTGTAGAAAGTCATCTTAGCTTCTGATCTAAGGAGGCCGGGCGGCGTAACAGAGGAGGCTGTGTTAGGGAGCCGGTTCTCACTTTCCTCCAGGTGCAGAGATAACAGTTTTACTTACAGCTGATAAGGAAACTATCACCCTGAGGCATGGCGCATTATTAAACCTGACGAAGCTGAGTGTATAGAGTAACACAGCTAGCTTTTGCTTTGTAATGTAACGCAAACGGAAAATAAAGAAAGGGCTCTGTAAAATTAACGAAGGACTACGGCCTCGTCTGTGAGGTCAGAGCATCGGTTCTCCTTAGTTGGCTGTTCCTTGAACGACTGCGGCATCCTTTAAGGTCAAGTGGACAAATTGTATCGTTTAATTAAGAAACAAACAAACAAAGCAACAGAAGATTGTGTCTTACCTGAGATGCAGGACAGGGAGTGAACAAGAGAGGTGTGAAGTCTGATTGTTGAGGGAGCATACACTTCTTTTATAGGTGTAGACCCCCCCTTGTGTCACAGAGGAGGAGGAGGAGGAGGAGGAGGGAGGATGCAATGACCAAAAAACTGTGGAAAAAAGAGGTGTGATCCTTACATGTATGACCATTCCTTTTTTGGGAAATGGATCACACATGCAGCTTGGCACAAGTTGAGCAACATCTGTAAGCTGCAACTATTGCAGTATAGCTCGGCTGCGCCTGTGGTCAAACCTGCGTTCAGCTACTCTTTGGTGAACATCTCTGCCTCTGCTTTTGGTGAGACTCGTGTTTTTTTCCCCCCCTTCCTTTTTTGTTAACTTTAGGAGACTTAAAGGGCAGGTACTGTTGCCTTTCAGCGGCTTATTATGCTTGTTAATAGCAGGAAAAAGTCCAGCTATTGATTCTAAAATAGATATTTTGTTTGTTTTAATCTGCTAAATAAGCAACGCGTCTAACGCCAGAATGATAAAATGAAAGTAACATCCACTTACCTGCACGCAGTCTTCGCTTCCCAGAGAGTCCTTCTTTCCTCTTGGCTTCATACTGAGGCAAGGAGCGCCTCTCGCATCAATGGATTTGCGTAAACGGGTTTGGAGAGCGTGCACAGCGGTGGCAGGCTTGGTGCTCATTCTCAGCGAGCGTGAGTAAAATGCAGCGGGGTTTTTATTTCACTCTTTAACCTAGAAAGTATAAGTAGCGGATTAAACTGAGTTTGCCCTGGCTGCAGATTGTCGGGGTGAGATAAACTGGGAGGTGCCCCGCTTTGACGGCTGGTACAACAGTCTGGCGCATCCCGAGCGCGGAGCCGTCGGTAAGTCCCAGCAGCAGGCAGCATGGCGGTCACGGTGCCCCACACGGGTCACTGACACCGACTCTCTGTGCTCGCGGCAGGTTCTCATCTCGTGCGCCTCGTGCCCGCGCGCTACTGGGACGGAGTCTACCAACCTGTGCACGAGCCGGTCCAGTCGAACGCACGCGGGCTGAGCAGGCTGCTGTCCCGGGGCCCCTCCGGTCTGCCCTCAGCACGCAACCGGACCGTGCTGTCTCTGTTCTTCGGTAAATATGAAGGCATTCATCAATCTGTGTCTGTGGAAGATGCTACTAATAAAAGTGTTGAGCGGGATTGGGCGTTAGACCAGGGCCGTTTCTGGGTTCTTGAAACATTGGAAGCTTTAGCCCCCAGTCCTATATAGTGTATTTTCCAGAGACAGCGGCCTTGTTTAAAAGTAGTTTAAAAGTAAAGTCATCTAGGATATGTTTATCAGTTCTCTGCCCTGGCTGGGTTTGATTGAATTTAAATTATTGTGAATAAAAAAAATGATTTATAATATTGTTTCTTGTAAGGAAGTGAAGAATGAAGAAACACAGAATGTACAATTGTTTGGGCGAGGGGGGTGGTGGTGGGCGGTGCATTTCAGTGTAGGAGATAATGACAGCTTTTGGGAAATCTAGAAAGTCAACCAAAACCCTGAAAATTTTCTTTTTCCATTCATTTGTTACGTGAATTATTATCGCAAGTAATTTTTTACCAATGCGCCCCTATAGAGTAAAACTTTTATTCTTTCTAATAATGGCCGAGCTCAAATATTGATTATAGTCTGATTATATCGCAAATGCTTTGGGGGACGTGAGGAGGTTATCATGTAGCATTTGTCGTTTGGGAATGCACCAATGTGTTATACTAAGAATGCAACACGTTTTACATGAAAATGGTTGTTTGACTGTAAATCTTAGTCAAATGGTAAGGTCCCAAAAACACGTTTATTTATTTTAACTGATGAAAGTTTTCCAAACATTTGATTAAAACTGAATCTATACATTTCCTCTATTTTACTGCCATCTTTCCAGCCACTTATGAAGAAACTATTTTAAATGTGGCCACCTAAAAATAATAAATAATTTGTTGTTCTCCATGGAACACAAGAACCATAAGCCTATGTTTTTCCATTAAGCACTTTTTATAGAGAAAAAGGTTTTAAAATATGAGGATTAAAATATAACATAAAGCCTCATCCTGGACCTTTCTTGGACTCTCATCTTTTGCCCTGCTGCCAGAATTAATATTCCAGGAACTATATAAATAAAATGGTAAAAGTAACTGTAACTCATAGTAAAATGATGTAATTCATTCCTAGTAATAAGAATACTGCAAAATTGCAAATATGTTTTAAATTGAAAAGAAATCGGAACTGATTTTGGGGCATTAATTGTTCATGCATGGCGCATCAAGTGTCGTAAGAATGCAAAATGTTTGCCAAAAGGGTTGATTGGAAAATGTGAGCAACAAACTTCTACAAACTTCAGGCAGAATTGAGAATGAATGTGAAACAAAAGGAAGGCAGGAAGAGACGCTTATACTACTATGTCCTACAGACACTAGCAGATGTGTCATATATCCCTGGTTTTTGAGCAACACTTATTTCTGTCAATATGCAGTGATTCTACATGTAGACAGAAAAAGTGGGGAGAATGAGGTGTTCTCCAATGGCGCAGAGGTAGTGAGCATGGGCCATATATAGGAGTGTTAGTCCTTGACCTGGGTTTGATTCCAGCCTGAGGTCCTTTGCTGCATGTCTCCCCCCCCCCCCCCCCCCCCCCACCCCCAAACCCCTTTCCTGTCAGCCTACTGTGTGAAAAACAAGCCACTAGTGCTGTAAAAACCCAGATAGAGAGCAAAAAAATGTAAAAAGTGGTCAGAATGAGAAGCAATTTGGTGATCTGAAGGGTGCTTTGATGTGTGTAGCTGCTATGAATAAATGCTTGATGCAAGTCCAGCTGGAAGCTCACAGAGATGGTTCATATTTTCTATCATAGCCAGAACCTTTCAGTCTGGCTGTAGCTCAGGTGAAAGTCCCTCTGCTCTCTGCTCCTCATGATGACCCTGGCGATGCTCCACCTCCCGTCTAGCTGGCTGAAAAAGTGATTCACTGTAACTTAACAATCAGCCGCTGGTGAAGATTCTCAGTCATCCAGGTCATGGTCATTCCAAAAAAAAAGTAAAAAACAAAGCAACTGGACTTGTTTTCCGTAGTTGAAGACGTTTCGCTTCCTCTCCCGGAAGCTTTCTCAAAAAGTCTGGAGTACTCCAAACTTTTTGAGAAAGCTTCCGGGAGAGGAAGCGAAACGTCTTCAACTACGGAAAACAAGTCCAGTTGCTTTGTTTTTTACTTTTTTTTTTTGGAATTAACAATCAGCCCCTTCTGAGTCAGCATTCATTTTTTCCTGCTAACGATGCGTCTGACTCAGACATTGCATATTTTAGCTATCCTTATATAGAGAAACATTAAATATTTTTGAGTAAAGTAAGTGCTCTAAAAGGAGAATAGTATTTATTCATTTATTTACTTACTAATAAGAGGACCAACTTTAATAAAGTAGAGGTCCTCTTCCCGCTCATAAAAAGCAAATTTGGGATCTGAAGGTGAAATTAAAGATGCACCGATTAGGATCTTAAAAATGCGGATTCTTTTTTAAGAAGATGTAAGAATAGCATTAAAAGTATTTATGCTACGTTCCCTGGTGTGACTGTAAGAAGAATCCTCCATAAAAGGATTATGGAGCTGATATTTGAAATTGTCAGTAGCATCTTACATTAGCCGTTAGCGCATTTGTTTTATCTGGCTTTACAAAAAGATCAATCTGCTGTGGGTTCACTTGACAGTGGCGCTCTGTACCTTGAGTACATTTTTAAAAGCCTGACTTAAGGATCGGGGCTGTAAGTTAGCACTTCGCTAGAAGGTGTCCCTGTTAAAATAAATAAAATGAAAGGACATTACATGAAAAATGTTCAACTCCTCACTGATACAGAGAAGAGTTAACTTTGAGTCCTCTTCCCAGTAACAGCATCTACGCTGAAGAGTGTTGTTACCTCACCTGATTAGGTATGGTGCATTCAACAATCCCTAAAAAAAAAATCAATATTTGAGAGTCCAAGTACTTCTGCCAAATATGGTCAACAACTGAGCTCTACGGGAAACTGAAATAAATTTGGGGATATTGCTTTTAGCAATGTTTTTACATTGGCACTATATGAACCAGAAGTCTACTAAGACTGTTTTGTAGTCACTGTTTTTATTGACATCAACGTTTGTATTCATGCAACAACTACCTGAGTTAGCAATTATCGGCCACAGTTATTGTCAGAAGCTACATACCACTCATTTAAAAATGCTGCATTAATACATTTTTAACTTTACAACTGTTCTCCAGGGCCGGATTCATCTCCCTAAACCCTAGACAGTTGGCTGTCCATCACAGAGCCAAAACAGACACACAAAAACAAAACAAGAAAATCAGGTTTTTCAATTTCGAGTTGCCAGTCAACCTTACATTAATGTTTTGGGATTTTTGGGATGATGCAAGAGTATGTAGAAAATCTCTACATAAGCAGGGATAGCATGTCTGCTCTACACAGAAAGGTCTAGGCCCAGATTTGAGCCTTTCTGACGTGAGACAACAGCACTGACTCCTGCTCCATCGAGCCGCCCTACCACAGGTCCTCTCTTTCATAAAACTTCACTTCCTCTCCCAAAGTTTATTGAGTTTTCAGATTAATATGTAGTTTTGGGGTAAGTTTAGGCACAGAACTCTGTTTTCAGAGACTTTGAATTGTAATTGTATTATTTTACATTTTGGCTGGGGAGTTATTTTTTATGTTTATGAAATTGATATGTAATTAATTAATGACTTTGTTATCTGAAACACTGCTGAACAGGTTTCTCACCTTGTTATTTATGCTGAAATTGCTTCAGGTTACCACGTTGCTTTTGAAATATTTGACTTGAGAGCTCCTGGTTGTCCGCCTCAGTTCATGAACATCAAAGTGCCCAAAGGAGACCCCGTCTTTGACCGCAATGCCACTGGGAAAGTGCTGCTGCCTTTCCAGAGAGGACAATGGGACAAAAAGTCCGGCCAGAGTCCCAGCAACCCACGCATACAGGTGCAGACTTTTATTTCCTCGTGATGCTTGAGCATTTTTAGTCCTTCTCTCTGGATATTTTTGTGATAATCTGTGCAACCCATGCAGGTGAACTCCGTGACAGCGTGGATAGACGGCAGCTCCATTTATGGTCCTTCCTCTTCTTGGTCTGACTTCCTGAGAAGTTTCTCTAGAGGACTCTTGACTTCAGGGTCTGAGTGGAACATGCCAAAACAGGGAGGTGAGCGCAGCTTCATGTGGAGCGCTCCCGATCCCTCTACTGGAGAAAATGGGCCTCAGGGTCTTTATGGTGAGATCTAGTCAAGAGTATTTTATTGTCACCGCGTGTTACCGTGGGGAAATTTCTCTTTGGCCACTCCGGTTCACATTACACATAATGAAGGGAAACAGACAAACAAACAGGCAATGAACAAGGGTTACTTAGTTTTTTTGGGTTTTTATTAGCGTTCAGGAGAGTCACAGATAACAGATAATGAGGTAGTAAGGTGCTTATTGTGCAGTGATGATTTGAGGCTTCGCTTACAGCAATGTGCATTTAGATATTCTGAGACTATAGTGTGCAGAAGGCAGTAACATTAAGGTTGTAACGTATGATGGTCTAGTAACAGTGGGGGAAGAAGCTGTTTCTAAGTTTATTTGTTGAGGCTTCTGAGCGTTTACCTGATGGGAAAGGGGCCAACAGCGCATTGCCCGGGTGGGTGGGGTCAGTGGAGATGCGTCTGGCCCTTCTTTGGACTCGTTATTCACTCTTTCCAGTTATGTTTTTTCTTTCTCCATCAAGTATTAGATATTTCAAACTTCCATGTTCATTGGTGATATACTACCTTATATGGCAAGGGAACTAAAATAAATCTTAAACTGAGAAACTAAAACACAGTTTTCTCTTTTGTCGGGGTACAGGGCATTTAGCCCTCCTTTAGCAGTTATGCATGACCAACAATGGGTTTCTTGCTGCTAACTCTGAACAGAGGAGTTCAATGACATTAGCTTTATTTTTATATTGCATTGATCTGAGAACTTAATATCAGGATCTTACGCAATCTCCTTACAGTCCAGAAAAAAAATCAACCGACTATAAACTGTAGCGTCAAAAAAGCTGCTCTGTTCCTTCTCTGCATTTGGCATTAACCAGCCCAATCAATACTGTAGGCTGTTGAGAGCAATGACAAAAATAGTGTATCATTAATATTATTTCCGCCCCGGATCAGGTTGCAGTCGGACTCTGAGTCAAATGACGCCCAGCCGGACGTGGGTTGCGACTCTAATAATTGTGTAAATGGTATGTCACTCCGACCGCAGTAAATCCTTCTCTCTAAAACAAAGGACAAGTCACACATGTGTCATACAACCAGTGGTTTGTTGCTCGTGTTGGGATGTTGCGCAGTTATTATGTGGGGCTAAGTCGTTGGATGTTATCCCATTTTGGTCACATTTCATGAAGAACCCCCTCAAAAAATATATATTTCTAATTAGAGGTTGGAGATAACTTCATAAATTGTTAAATAATTGCACTAGCGGTAAATGGACAAGGTTCTGGATCCTTGAGACATTTGTGTTATTTATTTTATTCTTACATGCATGTTGTGCTGTGGACTTAATGAGGCTAAGTCAGCTGACGAAACAACAAAACTTCTTGTTTTTGCTATCCTCCATGTCCTAGAGTTGGGAAACGCCTGGGCCAACGAGAACATGTTCACTGCAGCAGAGGGGATTATCTGGTTTCGCTACCACAATTACGTTGCCACAAAGTTGCACAAGGAGCACCCGGAGTGGTCAGATGAGAGGCTGTTTCAAAACGCCAGGAAGATCGTGGTGGCCACATTCCAGGTAAATGGAGAAGACTGCGTGTAATCCTCTCCCTGCACAGGTGATGATTACGTTTGCACTCTGGAAGGATGGACAGGAGGTAGTTAAGGAGCAGCACGTCATTTCTGACCAGTTGCAGCTCGGTCTGGCACGTACTCTCTTGAACAGGAATGCATGCATGCTAATTCATATTTTACTAACAGTAATGTTCCATAAAGTTGAGACAAATGGGCCTTTTAAAAGTATTGCCCCTTTTTTACATTTTGCTGCGTTACAGCCAGGGGCCTTTCTAGGGTCTTGACACATAGGGCGCTTTAGCTGGAGCCAAAAATAGTATACTTTTTACGACACAGTTTATAAGTAATTTAAAATTAAAATGATATAGGACATGTAACCTACCAGTTCTCTGTCATGGCTGTGCTTTGATTGCATGTAAATTATTGTGAATCAAAGAAAAAGGTTTACAGTAGATGAAATCAAGGATGAAGAGACACAGCGTTTACAAGTGATGGGGGAAAAAAAACATTTCACCAAAGGAGATAATGATTAAAAAAATCAGCTTAAATCTTAGTCAGATGCTAAGATCCTAAAAACAGTTATTAATTTGAATTATACTGAAAGCTTTCCAAACTTTTGATTAAAGGCACACTATGCAACATTTTTCAGTTAATTAATGTGTTCCATACCGTTTTGGATGATTAAATGAGTCATTTCAGGTTGAACTAAGGTTTTCTTGGCCGCCCTGGTGGTCTGTGGGGGAAATACCGCACTTGCAACTGCAGGAGCCCTCGGCCCGCGCCCACAGGCTCAGAATCTCGTGCAAGATCGCGAGAGTCGGTCTTGCTTTACGGCGAGAACATGTTTGTTGCTAGCGCAGTGGCGATATCTGTGCAGTTATCATGTCGGAACCGGCGATAAAACAGCGAAAGCCCATGTCGGAGCAGGCAAGAAAGAGGAAAAGGGCTCTGGACAGAAAGAGGAGTCGTACACGGGTGAACATCGGGCAAGCTTTTTCCGAATGGCGAGAGCTAAAAGAAAGAGAAGGCTGCAAGGCTGACGCGGACCTCGCGTTTCTGCTGATGCGATTGTAAGTAACATTGTAGGGTTTCCCTCACGCTACCGCCTCCCAACAATCCAAAAAAAAAAACTAACTCGATATGCGCACAAAGCTTGTCTCCCCCCGCTCCACCGGTCGCGCAAAGCTTGTCTCTTCCGACTTTTGTATTCGTTGCGTTCGCCTGTCTGCTAAGCTCAAAACAACCGCGCCTGGCTTGACGGAGAAACCAGTACAACAGCTGAGCATATTTACGACAGTGCACTTTTACTTTCGCCCTCTGGGGGGAGCCTCGCTGGAAAATCAATCCCGGTTGCATAGTATTAACCTGACAAAAGCCAGCTGTATGTTGCTCCGCCTAGCTCCACTCACATACATCTGGGACATCGCCGGTAGAAAGTGATTTCTCCAACCAATTTTATGGTCTGGCCAATCAGGACGCAGGGCTGGCATTTCATAGATGTGACGTAGTGGAGACGCGACCATGACATGAGACTGTTTTGATAGCAATGGCGGCTCGTCGAGGAAGCAAGCGTTAACATCGATGCTGCTATTTCTTCCGTGTTGTCCAATCTACCTAATATTGTTTCATTAAAAGAACATCAGAGAACGCCTCTGAAGGCTTTTCTTGGTGGAAACCATGTTTTCGCCCTTCTCCCGACCGGATTTGGCAAGTTTTGTTTTCCGGGGCGCTGCAGAGGCGGACGCGCCCTGGAGCGGTTAGCGGTTAGCGCTAACCATATTAGGAGGCCTCTAGTCCTCAACGCGGTCGGCCCGGAATCGACTCTGACCCGCGGCGCTTTGCCGCCTGTCTTCCCCCCTCTTCCTGTTAGCTCACTGTCAATAAAACGCATGCCACTAGAGCCGCAAACACATTATTATTATTTATTTATTTTATTTTTTTCCTGCGTCGCTATCATCAGCGTCACGGGTTAGCTTCGGTGTGAGTGGTTGAAATAGCACGTCAATAAAAATGACAGACAAGTGGCTTATCCAATCATATGCAAGAATTTTTGATAAGGCCCAGCCTTCTGTAAAGGCAATTCCTATGGCGGAGTCCCAGATGTATGTGAGTGGAGCTAGGCGGAGCGACATACAGCTGGCTTTTGTCAGGTTAGCATAGTATACCTTTAAAATCGATTCTGTAAATGTGAACTTGTCCTGTTTTACTTCCATCTTTCCAGCCCTTCCTTCATTCCACTCATGAAGAAACGTTTTTTATTTGGCCACCTACAAATAACAGATAAAACATATTATAACATATTTTGGTATTAAAGTATAACATAGAGCATCATCCTGGACTTTTCTTGGACTCTCATCTTTTGCCCTGCTGCCAGAGTTAATATTCCAGTTATTAGGAACTATATTAATAAAATGGTTGAAGGAACTTTAACTCATAATAAAGCTATATCATCCATTCTTAGTAATAAAAATACTGCAAGAATGCAAATATTTTTCTTTTTCATGCGTGGCGCATCAAGCGTCATGAGAATGCAAAATATTTGCTAAAGGGTTGAGTTGGACAAATTAAATATGAGCAATAAAATCCTAAGAACTTCAGCCAGAGAAGAGCATGAATGTGAAATTAAAGGAGGCAGGAGGAAGAGAAGAGGAAGGCTTACTTTTGCCCTTACTACTATGTCTTTCTGGCACCAGTAGATGTGTGATGTTTTTGCGAGTTATGGAGTAACACTTTTTTCTGCCTACGTGTAGAAGTGGATCAATTTGGAATTTGGTGATCTGAAGGATCTTTTAATGTGTTTAGTTAAGGCTTTGACACGTTGTCGGGTTATGTTGGAGCAGGTAGTGATTAGATGGAATGCAACAGAAACAAATCTGATTGTTTTTAAATAAAAATATTAAATCCAACGTCAACTGGGAGCTTAATGCATTTTTTAATAGACAATTTACTTCTAAATGTCTTCCTTCGTGAGATTCGAAGCTGTTCAGAAAACAGCTCGGGTCTTAAACGACGTGTCTGGTTAAAACCACAAACCTTCATGTGTTTCGCTGACAAGTTATGCGACAGTCCAGAACAGAGCATTCATAGTTTGGTTCATTTGGAATTAGCCTCCCTAGGTATGTCTCCATCAGTTTTGTGCATTCAGAGACTAAAGTCTTTGCCCATTCCTTCTAGTTCAAGCTAGGTTAGTTTGAAAACCTCTTTTTAAATAATTTCAGGACCTTGACTGGGAAGTCCCAACGCATGCCTATGCTCTGATCTATGCCATTCTGTTGCAGCCCCGGCTGTATGTTTGAGCGTGTTGTCTTGCTGGAAGGTGCACCACCAATCGCTTTCTCAAGTGTTTTGCAGCCCCTAGCAGGTTTTCTTTCAGGGTCGCCCTGTATTTAGCTCCCTTTGTCTGTCCATAAACTCTGACCAGCTTCCCTGACTCTGCTGTAGAAACGTGTGACCACAGCACGATGCTCTTAATGCCAGAGTTTTGCATGTGCTCTAGAAAATGTTACATTTTCGCTGTGTTTGCTGTGTTCCTTGCGGCAAACTGCAAACAGGACTTCTTGTGGCTTTCTTTTAACAATGTCCTTTCCACTCTAAACAAAGGCACAGTTTATCCAAGTTTTAAAGGCACGGTTCGGTAAATTTTCAGAACACTTCATTTTTTTTTTACTTCAGTCAGCAGTAACCAAATAATATTTTTTTCTTTCGTTAATTAGATGTTTTTTCATGTCCTTAAACTTAAAAGCAGTGGAAAAGACAGAACTGCTGGTGATTTGGTTATATTGAAGTGATTCAACAATATAACCACTTGAAAACAGTCAGTGTTGATGTTTAGAAAGTTTTAAATATGATTTCGACCATATTTGAGGATAAAACATATTTAAATCACTTGAGAGTTGTCTTAATAGTTCGACCGACTAGTGTCCCAGCCGTACCTGAGTGTAGCATGCTCCGCTGTCAGTTTGGGCTGATTGAATGACACAGGTAGCATTCAGTTTGGACATCAGCTTATTTTTCTCCAGCATCTGTGATGTTTCTGTTAAACTGATTCAGGTCAGTAATTCAGATGCGTGGAGACATGAAGTTTTGGTTCGGCCCGTCTTTCTTTCCCCACTGTAGCTGCGTTAAAAACCTGAATGTTCATTGTTTAGCGAAAGCAGGAAGTCCTGTCTCTTTTCTTTTGGTGTCGCTTTTTAAAGCGTCAGTGCACAACGTTGCACATAAACACACACCGCATGTGTTCAGGCATTTGTTTGGTACCCGCGTGTACCGTTACACCTCTGCTGTTCAGCGAATTCTCCCACCTGAGCTGTGGATCTCTGCAGCTCCTCCAGAGCTACCCCGGACCTCTTGGCTGCTTCTCCGACGACAGAAAAGCCGTGTTTTTAATGGGATAACGTTTTTACACTGGTGGGCTCCATTTAGTCTGCCTGGGGAGGCTGGTGCCTATCTGCAGCGGTCATTTGGGTGAGAGGCGGGGCACACCCTTGGCCTGGTCGTGATTGAATGGGAAATTTATTTTCCATATGAAGAAATCCTTTGAAAGCAGAAGGAACAGTCAGGAATCATAATGACATAATGGTTTTTGTGTTATTGTTCACAGATGTTCGATTCGGAGAGTTTATGTTGTACATATAAAACATTGCAATGTCTGTACCTTTCCTCACAGAACATTGCTCTCTACGAGTGGTTGCCAGGTTTCCTGGGAGACAAAAAACTTCCCCCTTATCCAGGTAAGCATCAGCCAGCGAGTGCGTACAAGTGGAGGGAATCTGGTAATGCACCAGTGCCCACAATCCGTGGTGAGGTGAGCTACCGGTGGTGGAGTTTGACAAGCATGTGCTCCGTCAGCAAAGCATCAGCCCGACTCTCCCAGTTCTGCTGAATAAGCAGCCACAGCTGAAGGAAGCTAAGGGGACAATAGCGAGAGGATCCCATGACCTTACTCACGTTTCTTTGTCTGCTGCTGTTGTTTGCTGTTATGGAAAACACTGTGAAGATCTGCATGCTGAAAGTTATGTCTGTGGCTCATCTTTGGTGCTATTTTGTGTTGTTTTTTTCTTCCTGTCTGAAGGCTACCAGAAGTTTGTCGACCCAGGGATTTCTCCTGAGTTTCAAGCCGCTGCCATACGGTTTGG
The DNA here is from genome assembly GCA_037039145.1 of Fundulus diaphanus. Lineage (NCBI taxonomy): Eukaryota > Metazoa > Chordata > Actinopteri > Cyprinodontiformes > Fundulidae > Fundulus > Fundulus diaphanus. The sequence goes on from CM073134.1 coordinate 30,414,956, forward strand.
TATCACTATGGCGCCCCCTGGTGTGTACATGAGGTAATAATTCAGGGGTTCAAGCCACATTCAAAGCCCTGATTAAAGATCCTGTGAAATAAATATGCAGATTGGTGGTTACAGTGGCTCTGCTTTTATTTTCTGCAGAAACAGAACGTGTCACTTTCGAAGAATTATCAACACCGACGGCAGCTCTTCACCGGCAACGCGTCTCTGTAACAGCTTCTGGAAGCGGCAGGTAGTTTTATGGGGTTCATATTATGAACCACTCCAAATTTTTACTCATGTGCTTCCAAGAAGATATACATTGTTGTAATGTTTTAAATTAGTCTGACACAACATCTCTGATGGGTTTCCCAATTTAGTTTTTTTTGTTTGTTCACTTAGTTTTAGTAAGGTTCAGCCCACTTCACTCGAACATCAAATTGTGCAGTTGGTGCTTAAAAAGAGAGCAAAATTGACACAAGGACAAAAACTGGTGCAGTGTAAAGCTTAAAAAAATCTGTCTGCAGTAGGGGGATGGTTTCTGAAATAATAGTAGCTAGAATGCTACAATGAAATCAAAAATAAAATGTAGAAAAAGGGAACTCCCTTCTCAGTCTTATGTCTCTTTAAGAAACACAAGAGACAGATGTGGTCAATATGAAAACAGAAAAATTCTAAAACAGAAAAAAAAAACTTTACCAATAAAAAAATCTAAACCATAGAATTACATTACATTTATTTTGAAACCTTAAATAGTTGTCAAAATCATATTAAAAAGATAAACATATTTGATGATCTGTTACAAGATAAATACAATATGGAATTGCTAAAGGTTCAATAAAAGCCAGGTTTAATTAGCTTTTAAAAACAGGATGTTCACCTGTCCTCGGGTCTTCAAAAGGCTTTTCCAAAGATAGGGGTCATAACAGGAGAAGGATGACCACAACTTTTTGTTTTAACTTTGGGTAATTTTAGGGGGGGACTTTTAAAGAAAAATCTAATCAGAGAGGTAAATCGGACTAAGAATGTTTTTCATATTATGAAACAGTTTCTTTGTAACATTTATAATGTAACACCTAGGTGTTTTTCCTGGGTCTGGAGGGGTCGATGCCGGTGTTTGAAGTTGTTCTTGGAGTTTTGTCCTGCTATATGAAGACTACTTTAGAGATTAAAAGATTCAAGAGACCTTGGCTCATTTGACTTAAAATAGCATAAAAAACATGGATGACTCAAGACTTGTGGCCAGTACTGCACATCTGCATTTCGCTGATATAAATGACTAAATGAAACTAATGTGTGCGTTTAACAACAAAAACTACATCCATCTTCCAGATCGTTAGTGTAGTAAGATGTGTAGAAATTAGCAGATTTTTTTTATCTTTGTAGAGAGGAAAAACAATGGACTAGCTATGGAGACACATTTATCTCTCAGTCCCCTTTGAAGTGGCCCTCTGTGCCTTTGATCAACAGTGACCTTGACATGACCTCTGGTTGTAACTATATAGGAAATGAATCAGACTGATTTCGTTTCATGGGTTTTAGAAATATGTTTTTCACCTTTTGGAAAATTCCTTAAAAATAAGTTACAGGAAAAAAACATGACGAAAGACAGAAGCATGATTTAAATAAGGACATTTTTCATATGCTCTACAGACGTATACTTTTCAATACATTATTTATTTTATATCTGCATTTCTGAAAGAAAGTGTAACATGAAATCTAGATTTAATGGCAGGTTGCAGATGTTTGCGCTAGATGTTTAAGAGAGGGAACTTTGTTGGAAATGTTCAGATTCTAATCACAAATTCCTTCACATATGGTTTTGCTGTTGCAAATGGTTTTAAATGGCATATCAAAAATAATTAATTAAAAATAATTACACGGCTATTGGATAACCCTTATACGACATACAGGAAATGTTAAGGTATACCTTGGGGAAGGATCATGGACTTCTATGTTCTGCTGAATGCAGATAATTTAAAGGTTCCTTAATGATTAATGGAGAAAATGCTGCTTGTGTGAGTAATCATGTTACCATAACCCTTCAAAGGAGTTATTTAGACCATAAAAATGTCTTTGTTAGTGCTACCAGTCTCTAAAAGAAATTTTTGTTAGTGTTTTGGCTTTTGAACAAGTTGAAGGAACATTTGAATATCAGGTAACATATAACAAGCTGGGCTACATATCCTTGCACAAATAGTCATACTCATTAAACATTTTTCTAATTTTTCTTACTTTGTTTTATTGGGATTTAGTTTGATAGACCAACACAAAGTAGGGCAAAGTTGTGAAGCAGAAAGAAAATCATTGATGCTCCTCAACATGTTTTACAAAAGAAAGATCAGAAAAATGTGTGTTTTTATTCAGACCCTCTGAGTCAGTATATTGTAGAACCACATTTTCACTCCAATTGCAACTACAAGTCTTTAGGAGTTTCTCTCTAGCTTTGCAGATCTTGGGAATCTTTTTTTTTTTTTTTTGCCAATTAGTTCCTTACGAAATAGCTTGGACAAATTGGAAGAACTTCTATGAACATCGATTTTTATTTGTTCGCACAGATTCTCAGATGAGTCTGGACTTTGACTAGGCCTTTCTAACAGCTAAAGTTACCTTGATCTAACCCCTTCTATTGTAGCCTTTCATCATTTCCCATTAACACCGGCCAACTTAACGGCCCCTGTTGAAGAAAAGCATCCCTACAGCATCGAGCTGCCACCTCTGTGTGCAGACATGGGGATGATGTGCACACAAACGTATTTAGCTTTAAAAGCCATGCAAACTGGTCTGGGGGACCCTCGCCTCTTTTTCCACGTGTTAGCTGTGTCCTCTACGTGTCTTGAGGCAAACCTCAAACAAGCCCTCTCATGGCTTCTTTTCAACAATGGCTGTCTTATTGCCAATCTTCTATAAAGGACAGACTTGTGGAGAGCCCAGCCAATAGTTGTGCCAACAAATTCTTCCACCGGAGCTGTGGATCTCTTCAGCTCCTCCACGGTTACAACGGGCCCCTTAGCAGCCTCCATGATTAACGCTTTCCTTGCCCGGCCTGTCATTTTAGATGGACGTCCATGTCTTAGTTTTTCTTTTCCAGTGGGATATTCAAAGCCTGAAAACTGTATTATAACTTAACGCTACTTTAAACTAAAAGATCTTTATATCTTTTTTCTCCAGAGTCCCAACATGAAGACAAGTCAAGATGTCGATGAGCTTCTGATGGGCATGGCGTCTCAGATTGCAGAAAAAGAAGACAACACTGTTGTGGAGGACCTCAGAGGTTGTTTTTTCACAGCCTGTTATAGTTGTTAATACTAAAACATTTATTACTGCTCTAAAGCGGTTTCCATTTTGATAGACTACATGTATGGACCTCTGCGATTCAGCCGCACGGATCTGGTGGCTTTGACCATCCAGAGAGGGAGAGACTTCGGTCTGCAAAGTTACACCGAGACAAGAAGAGCCCTTGATCTGCCTCCTGTTAAGACGTTTGAAGAGATCAATCCCGAGCTCCACAACCCGCAGGTCACAGCTCCAGTTTTCTAAAACATGACAACAACCAGTGGTTATTTAATGGCCTCCTGAACAAAAAAAAAAAAGTCCAGTGAATTAAATTATTGACTTTTGTTATTTGCTCTGCCTCAATAGCTGCTGCGCGATGTTGCAGGGCTGTATGGTGGCGACGTCTCAAAACTGGAGCTCTTCCCTGGTGGATTGCTGGAGTCCAATGATGGTCCCGGTCCAGTTTTCTCTGCCATAATCCTGGATCAGTTTGAACGCATCAGAAACGGAGACCGCTTCTGGTTCGAAAACAAACAGAATGGGTAACTCTCTGAGGACTTTCCACGCTTACCGGAGATATATCACTAGAGCTGCTGTCGCTATGGTTGCTGCTATCAGTCAGTTCTCATTAATGCGTTCTCACTTTGGAGGAAATGTTCAGTCTGTTCACAGATGAGGAGATCCAGACAATCCGCAATGTCACATATCGTGATGTCCTTATAGCGGTCACAAGTGCAGAGCCCACCGATTTACAGAGAAACGTGTTCTTTTGGATGAATGGTAACAATTTAACACGTCTATTGCTTTAATTAATTTTAAAAGAAACATCTAAATACAAAAACTGTCTTCTTTTCAGGTGACCCCTGTCCTCAGCCCACACAGCTGGATGCATCAATGCTGCATCCGTGCTCCAACGTTACAAAACTTGATTATTTTGATGGGAGCCAAGCTGGCTTTGCGATCTCCATCATCGTTATGTGTCTCTTCCCTGTTGGTCAGTATAGTACTCTGGATTTGTTTGCACACTAGCAGCGCTGATGTCTGCCATTTTCTGTTCACCTGAATATTGCTGCCTTCACAGTGAGCTTTCTGGTGGCGTACATGGTCGCGTGTGTTCGGAAGTACAGGTACAGGAAGTTTCAGAGAAGAGGAGGAAAAGCTGGAGACAAAACAGAAGAGCCAACTCTGGGAATCTCTGGTATGTAACCTGTGGGGTTTTCTAATTTATTTGGGATGGTTGTTGTTGATATAGAATCAGATCTTGCTGTAATTGTTTGGCAGCTTTTAAAAGAGCATTACTAAGCATCAGCCATGGTGCCCTGATCTTGACCTGCAAAATACTCTGGAATTAGAAACAATGATTAAACCGAGTTTTACAAAAATGGTGGTGGTTGTGGAAGACCCAAATGCAGGAAAAAAAGAGGTGGAGCAAAAGATACAAAAAGAAACTTACAACAAACAAAGTCCAAGGTCCAACCATCCAAAACGGTGAGCTGAAGATCATGAAGCTAAATGAATTCAAAAACAAACTAGGAATATTGAGAGAAGGGCAAAATTACACCAGCGAGACTAGAGCCGACGAACTAGCCAAATATCAATGAACTAGTAAGTTTACATACTGAGGGAAGATTGGAGAATGAAACTGAATGGAGGTGAGTTAATCAGGGGATTAGGAACAGGAAGAGAGCAAACGGGCAGAAGGAGGGAAGGTGAAACACTTAACACAAATAAGATGAACTAGAGAAATTACAAACCAAGAGACTGATATGATCTAAAGGAAATCCAAATGCACAAAGAACAGAACACAAGAATAAACTAAGAAACTAAACACAAAAAACTAATATGGCAACACATCTCTAGCAATAATGAATACAGAGACATGAACCTTATGAGGCAAGACGTTGTAAACAATAATTAACAATTAAGAAGTCATCAAAACACAAATACAGTACATATGAAAACCAAAACCCAAACACCCAAACTGAGATTCTTAAAGTTGAGATAAACAGGACTTTCTTTCAAGGGAACCTTTCTCCCTGGCACTGGCCGTCCCTTGTGGCTGGATTTGTGGTGTAAAGAACTAATAGTGTCAACACATTCTCCCACCTGAGCGATGCATCTCTGTCGCTCCTCCAAGAGTTACCATAGGGTCTCTTGGCTGCTTCTCAGATTAATACCCTGCTTGCCCAGCGATTTATTTAGGGTAGACAGCCATGTGGTTGTAGGTTTGAAGTTTTTCTGTAGTTCATGCATGCATTTGTTACTTCAAGGCTGGACTATTGTAATTCTTTACTATCAGGAAGTCCACAAAATGCAGTTCAAAGTCTTCAGCTGATCCAAAATGCTGCAGCGAGAGTTCTGATGAAAATCAACAAGAGGGATCATATTTCTCCAATTTTAGCTTCCCTTCATTGGCTTCCTGTTAAATCAAGAATAGAATTTAAAATTCTTCTTCTAACGTATAAAGCCCTTAATAATCAAGCTCCATCATATATCAGAGCTCTGATTACCCCGTATGTTCCTAACAGAGCACTTCGCTCTCAGACTGCAGGTCTGCTGGTGGTTCCTAGAGTCTCTAAAAGTAGAATGGGAGGCAGATCCTTTAGCTATCAGGCTCCTCTCCTGTGGAACCAACTCCCAGTTTTGGTCCATGAAGCAGACACCCTGTCTACTTTTAAGACTAATCTTAAAACTTTCCTTTTTGACAAATCTTATAGTTAGAGTGGCTCATGTTACTCTGAGCTACCTTTATAGTTTTACTGCTATAGGCTTAGGCTACTGGAGGACATCAGGATCTAATTTTCTCACTCTATTGAGTTCTACTGTTCTTCAATTATGCATTACGTGTTGTCATTTCTGCTTTAACTTTTTGTTCTCTCTCTTTTTTCTTCATAGTAGGTACACCTGGTCTGGCGTTCTGTTATCTGAGACATCATCCAGGGAAGACGGCTCACCCGCTATTACCATCTAATGTAGAACAGATTACTAGATCAATGTTTGCTTCTGTGCTTGTTTGTCTGTCTTGTTGTGTCTCTGCTCTGTCTTCTGTAACCCCAGTCGGTCGAGGCAGATGACCGTTCATACTGAGCCCGGTTCTGCCGGAGGTTTTCCTTCCCGTTAATGGGGAGTTTTTCTTTCCACTGTCGCTTCATGCTTGCTCAGTATGAGGGATTGCTGCAAAGCCATGGACAATGCAGACGGCTCTCCCTGTAGCTCTACGCTTCTCCAGGAGTGAATGCTGCTTGTTGGGACTTTGATGCAATCAACTGGTTTCCTTATATAGGACATTTTGACCAATCTGTATAATCTGACCCAATCTGTATAATAGATTAAATTTAACTTTGTAAAGTGCCTTGAGATGACATGTTTCATGAATTGGCGCTATATAAATAAAATTGAATTGAATTTAATTGAATTGTTTACACTGTCAGGTGATGGCTTGATCACAGACATGCAAAGACATGTTCGCAAATATTTTAATTTTAATTTTAATCAGTACAAAAATTATTCAAGAACAACTTTGCCTTCTGTTTCCCAATTATCAACCACTTTGCTTTGGTCCGTCATGCACAATCCCAGTAAAATATGGTTAAGTGTGTGGCTGCGATTAAAGAAAAAGCACTCCTCGTCCCATTCTGCTCTTTTCCTGCAGCGTACGAGTGGCAGGGCCATAAAAAGCTGCTGCATCCAGTCAGTTTGGAGATGGAGAACAGGAGGCTGCAGGTGCTTGACAGATCTGGGGCCACGCACCGCTCCATCAGTCTAAGAAACCAGGACTACATGGACGTCTTTCTTTCCAGCAATCTTCACCGTAAAGCTCTGCTGCTCAAAGTACCAAAAGAGTACGACCTGGTAAGTTGCTGACGACCGATTTAAAATGCAGCTCCAGTCCAATTTAACCTTGTGCAGACAGATTTATGTTTACCTCTTAGACTTGTGCTCGACAAAGTGAAATTATCTTTGCTTTAGTGTTGCTTCCAGCTCAGTCCCTGATCTAAGCATGACTCTGCAGATATATCTGATCTCCATCACTTTTATCTTTTCGCTCCCTGTGTGCGCATCCAGGTGCTGTTTTTTGATGACGAGAGTAAACGTTCCGACTTCGTCAGCCACTTGGGCCTGGAGCTTGAAGACATGAGGCAGGAGATTAGAGTGAAGGAGATGAGGGAGAGGGAACTGCTGAAGGAGGCTCTAACCAAAGAGCAGAGGGCTCAGATTGTGGAAACTTTCATTCGCCACGCTTTCTCTAAGGTACAATCAGCCTCTGGACATTTACCTCACACGCTGCCCTCTTAGAGCAGGAGAAGCTTTAAGCTCACCCACAAAATGTCGTCAGTTCATGTTTGAGGTCAAGCTAACCCCAACCTCAGGCCATAGGAACTAATTGTTGGCTGGTCTTGACTCAGAGCTCAGCCCCAGCAGACGTTGGCGATATTAAACGATGATGACAATGACGCCATCCGTCCGTCACTGTCTTTTTGATGGGCAGGTTTTGGAAATAGAGAAGTGTGACGCCGGAGACCTGAGCGGCATCTCCCGAAAGCGAGCCAAAGAGGTCCTGCAGTGCGAGCTGAATGCGTCTGAGTTCGCTGACGCACTCGGACTGAAGCCCGACTGCTTGTTTGTGGACTCCATGTTCACTCTGGCTGATAGAGATGGAAACGGTTACCTCTCTTTTCAGGAGTTTCTTGATGTTATAGTCATCTTTATGAAAGGTAAAACCAGTGATAACAAATACATTTTACCTGTTTCGCTTCGTAGATGAGCTCATGCTTACCCAAAGCATCTAAAAAAGCATCTAAAAAGAATGGATTCTTCATCAGATGATTTTTATTCCTGGATTTCAGGCTTTTACTGAAAGTTAGGACAAGATATTTCAAGGATCTTTTTATTTCCAAAAGAGCAAAAACATGTTTTCAGGCCATTTATGTTCTCGTGTGTCCTAAAAATCGAAACATGAACATGCACTTTTAGCACAAAAAAACCTGATAGTAAGCGTTGATGTTATATATAAAATGTGGACATAAAATAGATATTATTTGTGGATCACTCTGTTAGAATTTAAATATATAATAACTTTTATAAAGTACTTTACTTATTTATTTAAAAAAAACATATTACATAACAATTACTTTCTCCAGCTTACATGATTCTGTGTAGGTTTTCGGTCATATTTTAGTACTAAACCCTTCAGCGCCTGACATGCAGAGGGAGAAAATAGCACACTTCAAAAACACATAGGAACTATTTAGTAAGTGTTTGCGATGCATCAAGAACCAAAAGTGAGAAATTCATTAGTAATTAATAACATTAAAAAGTAGTAATTATTAAGTAATTTATAAATACAGATGTTAATATATTTGATAAGTTAAACAAAATTAGAAATAGATTCATAAATTGAACAAATAATTACACATATTGATAATAATAATAATAATAATAATAATAATAATTAGATTATTTATGTTACATATTAACATGCTTATTTTAATAAACAAAATATTGATTAATCGGATTGCGGCACTTTTGGTATGCAGAGGTCAAAGGTTAATCTGAATAAGAGCAAAAGCTTGCTAAGAACTCTGGAAGCAATGCACATTTATTCTGCTTTCGGTCTATTTGTGCTTAAAACACCAGAACATTTCACAGACCATCTCTGGGTAAAATTGGTAATTTTGGACACTAGCTCCATTTCTTTGTGACCCATTATTATGAGAACAATCAGATACATCTGTTTGTTACAAATTAAATAAAACTGACAGCTAATCCTGTGTGCATTAAAGGTTGAGGAATTTACAGAAGCTGGAGATAATGTGAAATATGTTTATGATTCCAGGGTCTCCAGAGGAAAAATCCCAGCTCATGTTCTCCATGAATGATATCGGTGGAACTGGTTACCTATCGAAGGAGGATTTCTCCAGGATGCTCAGGTTTCAGCAGCTCTTCTCTCTCTCTCTGTTTCATGCCTGCAGTGTTTTGCTGGGTCGTCCTCACCCTTTTGATGAATTGCAGGTCTTTCATTGAAATCTCCAACGGCGTTCTGTCAAAGGCACAGGCAGAGGACGGCATCAAGGCCATGATGCAGGCTGCAGGCTTTGATAACAAGGAGAAAATCTCATGGAGGGACTTTCACTCCCTCCTGAAGGACCATGAGAAGGAGCTGCAGTTCGTTCAACTAAATGTCAAAGGTTTGAGAGAGTTTAGTTTAAGATCTCTGTCTTCCCCTTTCCTTGACCTCATCTCATCCATCTCTGTGTCTGTTTGGCGCACAGGGATGGAGAAACAGGGGAGGAAGCCCCTGAGTCGAGACCAGAGGGTGTCCTTCATCCTTCCAGCAAACAGGTTAAAAAAAGTAGCAGACTGTTATTTATTGATAAAGAAAGTACACAGTTACTGACATAACCAAGCAAGCTCATAAGCTTTGAACAGTTTTATTTGATTTTTATTACAGGGGTATTAAATCAGATGGACTGGAACTACGAAGACGGAAAAAGTAGGATTATTTTCTGATTTCATCTTCCTCATACAGAACTCTCTGAATAAGAAAACCCGTTCAATGCACAACCCCTTCAAGCAAACCCATCTGAATAATTTCTTTTTTACAATTCTCTCAACAAGAGAATTATTGTTGACTTGAAATTTAAAGATGCAACAATCAGGCCTTTCTTGGGCAATACAGACTTCTGGTTTTATTTTCGGTCTGACGATCCGCTGATTCTGATTTATTTTAGTTTATTCTAAGGTATATAACCCATAACCTGGAACAACGGCTGTAGGTTCTTCTATAGAGGTCTGAATCCAACAGAACATAATGAATAGCTAGACTATCCCCCATTCTCCATGCATTTATCCCCCATAGATGCATCAGAACACAAGCTCTTGAACTTTATGTATTTTTTTTCTAAACTCAAGAAGTGATTCGGAGTACTCACCGTTGGTTGCTGCCTTTCAACCTGACAATTGTGGGACGTCTCAGTTTTGATCAGAGCCGATCGACGGCAAAATTGTCCGCATCCAATCTTAGGCAGATGGATCGAAGCATCTCAGCTTCTATCGCTCACTATCCGGGTTGAAAACACGTCCTCGTGAAATTTCACTTCAGACAAACATGTTGGTCATTCCTGTAAATAAGAAGCTGTCTGTTCAAAGAAAATTGTGTGATATTGTTTTTCACAATCAGGCTTCCTACAGAGTCAATAAGCTCGTTTAACACTGGATAATCACTGAAGAACGTCTCTCCGGCTTGTTTGCTCGCAGGTTAAACGTCGCGGCCCCGACTGTCTACGTGAAGCCTAAACGCGAGCAGTACGTCAGGAACCCTTTCCAGCAGAAAGTCCAGCAGTTCAAACGCTTCATCGAGAACTACCGGCGTCACATTGTTTGTTTCATCGTCGTGTTTGGCATCACAGCTGGTGTGATCACTGAGAGATGCTACTGTGAGTGGAGAACATCCGGCCCTTGCCAATTAATCCTGCAAACCTCGCAGTAGATGGTTGTTATGGAGAGCTGCACTTCTCTAACAGGGAGGCCTGGAGATGTCTGGTAACAACACAGACTTGGGTCTTTGTTACGTCTTGTTTGCCACAGTTCTAGTTTTAAACCTTTTAATTATTGCTCTGACTGTAAGTGAGAATAAATGTTTCTAACTATTTTCTGACTGATGAAGAGCAACAGCTTTTTTTTTTTTTTGCTTATGCCCTCTAGTCTTTCCCATTTTGATAGGTGGCTGAGAGAAATTGGCCTCTGTGTCTCTTTTTTCACCCCAGAAAAACTAGAAAATCGTGGATATATAAATTAAAGCTCGACACAGTTTTCTTTAATACAAAAGTACTTGAGTTACATTTATTTTATTGTTAGGGATCACACTAACATCCGCTCTGATAAGTTTGTTAAACAAACAGTATTCATTTTTGTTGATCTTTTGTTACTTTGAGTAAATATAATCCAATTAAAGCTTGGATTTTTATGCCACTTCCGTTGAAGATTAACTTATTATAAAGCTTTTTACAAGAGATGGCAATAATTCTGTAGGGCACTGAAGTTTTTTTTAACAGCTTTATGCCTTTCTTTTGCCATCATGTATGAATAAAATACTGTGTTCAGTCTATAGTTCGCAGGCAGAAGCCACCGGTGTGCCGGAGACTACCGTGATGGGCATCATAGTCGCTCGCGGCACAGCGGCCGGAGTCTCCTTCCTGTTTCCCTACATCCTCCTCACCGTGTGCCGTAACCTCATCACCCTGTTAAGAGAGACCTTCCTGAACCGCTACATCCCCTTCGACGCGGCCATCGACTTGCACCGCATCATGGCCATGACCGCCATCGTCCTCTCAGGTCAGTGTGGAGGACTTTGGATTTCATATCTAAATAAAAAACAAAGTTAGGTGAGTGGGGCACTCTGTTTGTAAAATGAATGCATTTTTCACATGTTTTTCCGAGAGTAAGTTAAAACACAAGAAAACAATTAGATATATTAGATAAAACCAACCAGTCCATTTTGTCAGGTTTTGGGTTCTCTCTTGGTCAGCCAAGAAATTAAAAGTGCATTATTTTCAAATTGTGCCGTTGCTTGACTCCAGTTTATTAATTTTCGGGAGATGCACTGATAACAGTTTCAGCTTCACACAGAGAAAAAAAAACCCACCTTGAATGTGGAATGATTAAAAAAATGTATAAATTGTGGATACTTACATAAACCCAGTGTTGTGCCAGTTCATTTTTAGTTTTGGTTTCTTCAGGTTCAGGCTGAGTAATTGCAGAGCTAACCTCCTAACCAAGCACAACCTAGGTCACTTAATGGCAGCAGGTTAATTTCAAGGTTTAAAATCCTTTGACAACTCGCCAAACAAAAGGTCTTAATTTTCTCCAGTTGTGTGGAGCATATAGAGCAACCCAACGCTGCCCCTCCCCTACCTGTTGCTACACACTGCTTGTCAGCTGGCTGAAAGAAGGCTGCTACCATTCTCTCACACGTAAAACAAAGACAATTTTGTTGTTTATAAATATTTCCAGGGGAAAACATGAGCAGGCATCTTGTGGAAATAAAAGAACGACACCCATTATTCTTGTTTTTGTAACTCTCATGTGATTGGCTCTGGAACCAGGAAGTAAACACGGGCTAAACTCTGCATCGAAGTAGTTCTGGACCGTACCTCTAGGTTTGAAAGGAGTAAAACTTGACTAAGACATTGTTGATGGAGAGGACTGATTGTTTATAGGGAATTTTACTTCCATCCCAGGTGACAAATGAGAAAGATTTAAGTTGATTTTACAATAAATATCTTACTTATTGCCCCTTTAAGCTTCATTTAGCTGTTTTTTGTGTTGTACCTGCAAAACCACTACTAGTCTCACTCCCTAGCAGCAGCAGACTCTACACAGTAACAACAGGAACGCCTCATTACAATGAGCCTAATTGATTTTAATTGTTATGGCATGAGCGTACAGTTTATATTGTTAAACTCAAAGAAAGCTCCCAAAGAACGTTTGTCCTGAACGTTGCCCACCGGTGACTCTGAAGCTAAATATTGTTTGCTAAAAACAGAGAGTTTAGTTCATTTTCCCCATGCAGAAAACAGGGTCATTAAGTTTTTAAACAGGGGTTTATTTATCATTGTGGTGTGTTCCTCCATTGACTCAAACATACCCATGCTTTTCAGAGCTTAGTCGTTTATCCTATAAGGGCATATTTAATCTTTTTTTTTTGCTCTAAAACAAGACAAAACAGATTTCTTGGATGACATCTGGCATGACAAAAGAGGTTTAAAGTCTTTTCTCTCCGCCAGGATTAGACTTTAAGCTAAGAAGCAAGTACCAGTGACTGTTTAATTATCATTTCGTCACCAAGCAGCGTTCTGTGGTTTCCCAGGAGAAAATGTTCCATTGAGCTCATATTTTGCTGTTTTGTCTTTTTTTGTCATGGTGTTGGTGCTCTTGTTTCAAGTGTTGCTCATTGGGTTTTGTGTTCCCGCTGCAGTTGCTCATAGCTTGGGCCACGTGGTCAACGTCTACATATTTTCCATCAGCGACCTCAGCATCCTTTCCTGTCTGTTCCCAAAAGTCATAGCCAACAACGGGTAGGTTTGCACATTTTATCGGGAGATTCGTAGATGCCTTAGAGGTGTTTTAGGTCATTTACAGTTTTATTTTGTTAATTTTAGGTCTGAAATCCCTCCTAAGTGGTATTGGTGGTTCTTCCAGACTGTTCCAGGTAGAAGTTTCATCTGATTTTATATCAGTTTAGATCTTTATTTCAATATGATCTTACTGTGTAATTTTTATCATTTCCCACCCCATAGGAGTCACTGGGGTCCTTCTTCTCTTTGCCTGTGCGTTCATGTATGTTTTTGCCTCTCACTACTTCCGCCGCATCAGTTTTCGTGGGTTTTGGATCACTCATTACCTCTACGTTGTTGTGTACATCCTGGTAAAGCCCTTTCTGAGCTCAGAACCCAGACGGTGAGGCGGTTATACGATTGTCTGATGTCCAGTGTTGTGTTTCTCCATCAGACGGTAATACACGGCAGCTACGCTCTGCTCCAGGAGCCTCGTTTCCACGTCTACCTCATCCCGCCCAGCCTGCTCTTCCTGCTGGACAAACTGATCAGCCTGAGCAGGAAAAAGGTGGAGATCCCCGTAGTCAGAGCAGAGCTGCTGCCTTCAGGTGATTTTCTTGGGGAATTTAACTTCGATTTTGTTCATATCTATTGCTCTTAAGGAAAACTTTCTCATTATAAAATGGCCATTTCCAGCTTCTTTTCTGAAATCATGTTCTGCACTGCATTTGTCGCTTCCGTCTTCTGTCCTTCCTGAAGGGGTGACCCACCTGGAGTTCAAGCGCCCACAGGGCTTCGTGTACCGTTCGGGCCAGTGGGTTCGGATTGCGTGCTTGATGTTGGGCACCGATGAGTACCACCCGTTCACTATAACATCGGCCCCTCATGAAGAGACCCTGAGTCTGCACATCAGAGCCGTGGGACCATGGACCAGTCGGCTCAGAGAGCTCTACGCTGAGGAGAGCCTCCTGGAGCTTGGTACCTATCCAAAAGTACGTCTGTCAATAGTTTTCTCAGCAGTAGATTTTTTTGTTTTGTTTTGTTTTTGTCCCTTGCTGACACTAACGTTGGTACTCTCTTCAATCTGAAGCTCTACTTGGACGGACCATTCGGCGAGGGCCATCAGGAGTGGAACAACTTTGAGGTATCTGTTCTGGTAGGGGGAGGAATAGGCGTCACACCGTTCACCTCCATCCTCAAGGACCTGGTGTTCAAGTCCTCCATCAAGTCAAAGATTCTGTGTAAAAAGGTACGCCTTAAAATCAAAACCACCACCCTCGGCGTTTGTGGTAGTTCTTGAAAAGGTGTGTAAAAAAAAATAAAAAATGTAATTAATTCATATTTTATTGCAGCATTATGATGTCACCATGGACATTTCAGAAAACTACCCAACCTTTAATTTCAATACAATTGTTTGGGTAAGGAAAAAAATAGTCTGGTAAATCCACATTAAAGGTGCATAGTGCAAGTCTCTGCCGTGATCGATGCATAAGCAAGAGAACACAGGCTACCTTCAATATTTTTATAGCTTTCATTACGGCAATAAACAAAACACCAGTGCAGCCGAAGCAGCAGATGCTTTTCCTTTTCTCCCATGCACGTGCACAACATAATGGTGACATACTGGTGTCATTTCAACTTGTCTCCAGAGGGGGCAGACATCTGCAGAACTCCTAGAACTTACACTATGCTCCTTTAAATTGTGTGTACTACAACTATTTACATCCCTGCTACCAGTACTTTATCCAGTTTTACACTTTTTGCCACATGCGACACGACTTATCCTTTGTCTATAATGTTTTACAAGATTGGAGAAATTTAAACCATTCCTCTTTGCACAATCACATTAAATCAAACAGATTTCTGGGTCCACTCTCGTGCATTGCTCTCTTCAGCTTGGAGCACAGATTTTCTAAAGGATTTAGGTCCAAGCAGTAAGATGACCATGGAAGATGGTTGATTTTGTGTCTGGTTTATAATCCTTGGGCTGATTCGACCACATATTTTGGACCTTTATTCTGCAGGAAGACCTTTAACATACCCTGCTCAGTTTTCTACGATCCGCTTTGCCCCATAAACATCCTTTGTTCTTAACGAAGGTGATGATTTCAGTCTTCGTCTCATCTGACAAAATACATAGTTTCAATTTAAGTTTAAGGAGTGTTTAACATTTAAACACGTTTAAATTTGTGGTGGTGGCACTGAACAGGGGATTTCTGGATGTTAGTTATAGAGTTATGGTAGTTTGGAGAGTTGGTGAGCCCTCAGT
Organism: Fundulus diaphanus; assembly: GCA_037039145.1. Classification (NCBI taxonomy): domain Eukaryota; kingdom Metazoa; phylum Chordata; class Actinopteri; order Cyprinodontiformes; family Fundulidae; genus Fundulus; species Fundulus diaphanus. The sequence continues at coordinate 30,430,532 of CM073134.1, forward strand.
ACCGCTCGGTGTTACAGGTTTGAGGAGTTCTCACTGCTCACTGTATGCGGCAGCAAGATAAACCTGGCTCCTCCCTTGTGCAGTGTTGCTTGAAATTATTGCTAGTGTAGATATGGGCATATTTAGAGTATTTTGTTGTTGCCATTTTCTGATTTCTGTCTTACATGAATATCATGCTCTGCTTTCCCATTTTCACTTAACAGAAACTAGGCCTCAGTGTCAGCTCATACTTATCCACCAGGGAAAAAGGAAGTCATGGATTACTAAATAAATGGTCCTCGACATTAGGTTCAATGTAAACGTTCTCTATTTTCCACTTTAGTAAAAGCTAAAGTTATTTTAAAATGTCAGACACATCTTTAAAAGGGTTCCTAGGAAGAGCTGAAAAACCAGTAACTCACATTTAGTTTTCTCTTTAAAGCCTTTCCCTAACATCTGTCCTCTGAAGGTTTACTTCATCTGGGTGACCCGCACTCAGCGTCAGTTCGAGTGGGTTTCCGACATCATCAGGGAGGTGGAGGAAATGGACACACAGGAGCTGGTGTCTGTCCACACCTACATCACTCAGGTGGCCGAGAAGTTTGACCTGCGCACCACCATGCTGGTGAGATTAATGCCGCACACTCTCAAGCAGATCTCCAGCAGAGCTGAGATGGAAATGCTGCAGAAAGACATCTTACCAAATGGGTGGGGGATGAACATGCACCAACAGGAAGTGAAATGTTAAAATGGAAATACCTGCATCCTGGCATACAGACATCGTATGTTGTCAACGTCCTAAAGGTTTTTGTAGGTCATAGTTAATGCACGATTAGAAAGACAAACCCGGGCCAAGAGCCCACAGCAGGGTGTCTCCGTCACTGTAGAGCAAGACAAAAATCTCAGTTATCAGCATAAAGATTTAGAGTCGTTCATCCTGCCTTCAATCTCTACAGTATAGAGATTGAAATCAGGCAAATGTGAAGAGTAGTTGCCTTGCAATCTAAAAAGATTTCACCTTCCTCCTGTCACATGTCGATGTGTCCCTGGGTCAGGCGTTGAACCCCCATGTTCCCTACCAATCTGCACATCGGTTTATGAATGTGTCCGCGCCAATGAATGCCACTGGGGGGAATGTGGCTATAGCATAAAGTGCTTTGAGTGGCCAGTATGACTAGAATAGGGCTATTTTAATCAAGTCAGTTCACCATTTAAAATGCAAAGCAATCTCTTTTACACAAATATCTCTCCTCACTCCGTCACAAGTTAATTGCTGATGCATTTTGACTCATCAGAAGAACATTTGAGGAATCAACAGCCACTATAATATCATACCCATATTCTGTTTTAATATCTAGCCTTCATATTTAGCTTGATGTAGTTCTGTTAAGTGTCTTACCTATGGTTTAGGTATGACTGGTAAAATAGATTTCTGAGCTCAATGAGACTTCCTGGTGACATGTATATATAAAGGAAATCTTTTGGCGATGGGGTATATAGTCGTATTTACTGCTTAGAACTCAGTGATAAGGTTCAAGCTTTAGTCTTGAATAAGGACGTAGGAACATTGTGGGTTGATTTTTACCTATCTGGACAAATCGTCCTTAGCTTTTTTTGCTCCTATAGGTCACAATAATAACATGTAAATCGTGACTGATTTTTAAAGGTTCAGTTTGAGACGTTTTCTGCTGAGTCACACGAGTCTTTTTTTCTTGATTGTCCTGAAAAGGTTCAGTCTAAATCTTCTCATCCGTCCATCCGTCGCTGTTTCCATACAGTGCATTGCAAGTATTCATACCTTAGAAATTGTTTCACTATAAATTCACCGACTTCAATGCGTTCTACTGGGATTTTGTTTGACAGACCAAAGCTTTTAGTAAAACAAACCTGTGAACTGGGAATCGTCCACTCCGGTCCTCAAGAGCCGGTGTCCTGGAACCTTTAGATGTGTCCCTAATCCAACACACATGAATTAAATGGCTGGATTAGCTCCTCAGTATGAAGTCAGGTTCTCCAGAATCCTGTTATTGACCTGAATATTTGACTCAGGTGTGTTGAAGGGACTGGAGTTGATGATCCCTCCTGAGTGCACGTTTATTCAGACCCCTGAGTTGAGACTTTAAGGAGCCACCTTTGAAATTTGTGCTGCTTTGTGTTTGTTTGTTTGTTCATAAACACAAATTCCAAATGAAATACGTTGAGGTTTGCGGTTCAAAGGCAACAAAATAGAAGAGTTCAAGGGGTTTGGCTACTAGTCGTCATAATGTAATGTAGGTTAGCTGTGTTTGTTCGCCATGACATGTCCTTCAGATATTCTATGTGTCATTTTAATCTTGTTCCTATCTGGTTTCTTGACCCTTTACCAAAACTAATGAATAGTCTTATTTCCCCTGTGCAGTATGTGTGTGAGCGCCACTTTCAGAAGGTGTGGAACCGCAGCCTCTTCACCGGCCTGCGCTCCGTCACTCACTTTGGCCGCCCGCCTTTCGTCTCCTTTTTCAGCTCTTTGCAGGAAGTTCACCCTGAGGTCAGTCCTCCATCCATCTCCACCCCGTAGTTTGTTCGCAATAAAAAGCCCAGACAACCAGATTTAAACTTCTCAAACTCTGCGGCTCTTCGTTGTTTTTCTACAGGTCGGTAAAATCGGTGTTTTCAGCTGCGGCCCGCCTGGACTGACCAAGAACGTGGAGAAAGCGTGCCAGACGATGAACAAGAGGGATCAGGCCCATTTCATGCATCACTACGAGAACTTCTGATCAGTTCTGAGATTTGGATCTCAGTGTCACGGCAGCAGCAACTTTATTGAGAAATATTTTCACAAACAGTCATAGTCGTTTAACATGTTTTCTTAGCAGCGTAGTTCTCTAATGATTCTCACACTGATTGCAATCAGGAGCAGGCAGATTTAACTCGTGCAACATCAGAGAAATGCAGTTTTTCCATGCTTTAATTTTCCAATCTGTTTATTCATAAGCTGAGCTATTTATTTGCGTGATGCATATTCAGATGGACTTGGACCATAATTGTTTGCAAATGTAGGAACTTGTTTTAAATGAGAATGATGAATTTTAATACCATGCAAATGTATTTGTTGACTGTTAAAAAAATCCTAACTTGTTTCATTGTGTTTGACCTGGAAAAAACAAAAAACCTAAAATGTTTCATCTGACTTGGGGAGATTAGATTATGTAAGGACCTGTGAGGTTTTGTGCAGCGAAGGCTTTCAAATTTCTGCCGTCGGCTCCTTCTGGTGCAGCTCGCTTTCAGGCTGATGCCGTCCTCGAATTCATCCAAACTCATAAATTGGATTTATTGGTTGACTGACAAGACAGACAGCACAACTGCAATGCATAACTCTGTCACACAGTCTGCAGTCTGTGTGTGTGTATCGTGTAATCATGTGAATTATTCACCGTTAACAGTCCTGCTTTGCTTATTCACTCAAATGAGTTGATTATTTGTCGGGGATAGTGAATGCTTCACTGACTTTGTGATCAGTTTATTTATTAACTACTCTTCGGATCAGGAAAGAGGGTTGCGTTTTCATATTTTTACAGATTAGTCAGCAAAAGAAAGATCTTAGAAACATGAAAGCGAAGGACTTGCATGCATACTTTAAGGGATTCTTGTTCATTTCAAATTTTCTTTAGTTTTGAAGGCAAGCTATCGTGCACATAAATGTAAATCAGATCAGTAAGCAACTCAAGTATCTTTTAAATTGTTGCCAGTATTTCAGATTTTTAAATATAAATAAATATTTAATTAAGTAAAGTGAAGCTTTTCAGATACATCCTTGCATTTTGATTTGGTTGCATGAATTTTTTTAAAACACAGTTATTAGTCCGGCAATGTTAGATTCTCCTAAAGCACCAACCAGGCTCCTAAAAGTACAATATATTACAAATGTAAAAAAACAAAATAACAACAACATGAATTTTCTACAAATTATCACATTATAACCACAAGCCACAGTGTATTCTGTTGGGAGATCTGAAAACCATCAACATGACAGGTTAATGAAAGCAGGTGGAGACACGTTAGAAATCAGCAAAAATAAAGATTAACAGCAGGAAATGATACAGCTGAAACAAGAATACAAGGTAAAAGAGACTTAAGCAGTAATGAGCAGACGTCAAGTGTTTATTCTAACATTATATTAAGTGCCTCCACCTGTTGTGCCATTCCTGTGTCTCTTCTGAACACATGGCTCACCTTTCACACACTGTGTTTTAACCTTAGTGCTTCTAAAGCTGTATGTGAAATCGAACAAATTGGAAAAGCTGCCTGGAGGAACGACTTACAATAATTTAGATGTGCGGAGAACAACCTACGATTACAGCTGTAGCTGTTTTGGGGAAGCTTAGATTTCTGTCAATTCTTCAGAAAAATGGCGCAAGCTCAGTGAAAGTGGTTTGAGATTCTCGGTCGATTTAAGACAAGACAAGAAAAGACAAGGGAAGTTAATTTGCACAGCATTATTTAATCACAGGGTAATACAAAGACCTTGACAGGAAAACTAACGGAATAGAAATAACAGATTAAAAACAAAGTATCACACAGAAAGAAGCATTGCAATGTTAATTTAATGTGTGATATAAATGATAAAACAATCTTTGGCCTTTATGGGAAAGCTGCACCCATCCTTCCATTGTCTCGCTCTATTGAATACTTTGTCTACTTTGGAAGGAAACTTATTCTATTACACATTATTTACTTTAGAATAAAGTGGGCTGATTACAAATGCACACCAAAAGTTCACCCTTTTTTAACTTCAAATAAAAAAAACAAAGCCAAGTATAATTATCCTTAAGGTACACGTTTGTTTTGTTTGTTGTTGTTTTTTTAGCAGGGACAGTACACAACAACGAGCATTTGTGTAAATGCCTCAGTATTAGCTACAAAGCTAATCTTCAACTGTTGTCCCTCGACCAGGTGTATAAAAGGTCAACAAAAATTAAAAGTTCAAGCATTTAGCAAAAGACAAAAGGCAGACAACAAATCTCAAAGTTCATACTTTTTTATAACATCAAATATATGCACATTTAGTAGTCAAAAGCCTGGACTCACTCCCACTCTCAGCTGAATGAGAAAGTTAGCAGTAAGTTATGCACAATTTGTGTTGGTCTTCCACATTAAATCCCAACAAAACACATTCAAGTTAAACGGGGCCTCTTGGAAAGCATCTAGGAGGCTTTCATTAATAAGGTCAAAGACTCGGACTGAGGGGACGGCGACGCCAACGACTGAAGCAGGCCGACACTGCGGTTCCTGCACAGACAATTAAACTTCTATTCTGTTGGATGTTAGTTTAGTTGCAACAGGAGGTCTGGGGCATTAACAGCTCTCTGACAGGCATTACATGTAGTTTCTTTCATGTTTTTGTATGTAAAAATAGAAAACATCAATAAACATATTCTGGCACAAAAAAACACCATTTACATTTGGCTTTGTAACGTACCAAAGTAATCTGAATAAAAAGGTTAGGATATAAGAACATTTTTGCAAGACATTGCAGGTTTTGAACTTAACTGCTCAAAGCAGACAGACAATAAATCGTGATTTGCTGTAAATTAACGTAAAAAGAGTTGAACTAGCTGCATATGTTCAGTGCTTATGCGTTTTTTTTATTTTATTTTTTATTGTTTGTGCTGCATAAAAAATTGGGGCTTTTCTTGATGAATTTTTGTGAAATCGACAGATGAAATGGCACCCCCTTCTGGAAAAGACGCCATCCTCCTCACCTCGGTCCCACAGCAGCTGGATAAAGATTTGATCCAAGGTCACATCGATTCGGGCTGCTTTTACTCCTTTTTTTTTTTCTTTTTTTTTTTAGATATAGATTTTCAGCACAATATATTAAGCTCCCCCCTTTAAATGCCCTCGCTCCATCCTATTACACGTTAAATGCTTCTCTGCGGTTCAGCGCCGCGGGTCGGCGCACGCAGGGAAAGGGTTTTAATCTTGCTTTAATCAGGTGTCACATTCACAGCAATAACCAGGAAGGTGAAGTTGTTGGAGTGCTGATCAATGGGCTGATGAATGCGGCCAGGAGGCACCTTAGCTGTACGTCTCATTCACTTTACACAAGTTTTCCACAATGAGTGGAGGAGTTGAATCACTAACCTTGTTTTCTAAGTCCCTGGAGCTTTTGGGGCCAGTCAGCAGGACCGAAATAACTCCTGAAATATTCTCTAAGAAGGAGCTGGGAGGGAAGAAGAATGGAGATGTCCTAATCTACCTGCAGACAGAGCAGACAATGCACAGCATGTCAAAGGATGTCTGAGGAGCGTAGTGTGCATGGCCTCACTTAAGAGGCTGTTAATCTTCTTAGAGCTGCTAAGTAACCCGCTAAAAATCAGCTACTGTCCAGATTGTTTCTTCCTGCCCCAGATAAACGACTCAGACAACAACAAAGGGGAGCTCAAAGAAATATGTGGCAGGGTCTTCGCGCTTGCATGAAATATGCGCCTCCTCTCGCTTGGGAGCTGTGCTGACAGAGCTGTGGAAGTCTTCGTGGGCCTCCACGACTTGAAGATGTTCGGCAGCGGCACCAAGAAGTGGTTCGTGAGGAAGCAGAAGAAGCAGCAGCAGCAGCAGCAGCAGCAGAGATCTGGCAAGAGGCCATGCACCAGGAAGAGGAAGAGATGGGCGGCTAAGATCCTCAAGGAGCACAGAGAGCAGATCCTCAGTGAGCTGGATGTGAACGCCGTGCTGCCTTACCTGGTGTACGATAAGGTCTTCTCACTGGTGGAGTACAAGGAGATCCTGGGACAGGAGTCCAGCAGGGGACGGGCAGAGGTGTTCCTAAACCACCTGTCCTCCAAGGGGCCCGCCGCTTTCTGCTCGTTCTGCTCCGTTTTGGAGGAGGTGTGTCCCCGCCTGCTGACCAGCTTCCTGTTGGATGGAGAAGGTACACAGATGGAGGGGCTTTTGTTTTGGTCAGCTACCACCAGACAAAAAAAAAAAATAGCATCAGGCGTGTTGTTTTATTTCTGATTCAGGCTCTCTGTGAAAAACAGACTGTTTGAGCTTTCTAGTCAAACTTTTCATATTTCCACCTATACTCGATTGCATTGAATTCACCAAGCTCGAAACAAAGAAAGACAAGACCGAGAGAGTACTTATCAGTAAGCCAGAGACTCAGACTAAGAGTCTGCAAAAATAGCCTCTTAAATCTGGCTGGCTGAGGGGATTACGGAGCAGCCAGCCTTCCTAACTAGCCTCCGACGACATATGGCCTCAACCGTTGTGCCGTTTCACTCACAATTAATAGTAACTACACAGGAAAATTGTCTTGAGTAAAATTTAGGCACACTGAAATATTTTTTTCCCCCAGAGAGACCAAATGTAATCTGTTTCTGAGTAAAGCTTCCTCAATTTGAGTACATGTTACTGTGTACGTACTGTACTGTGAAAGCGCCCTCCAGAAGTATTGAAGCTTCTCACATTTCGCCACATTACAACAACAATTGAATTTTATTTGGGTTTTGTGTGACGGACCAACAAAAAAGTAAGCGCATCTATATGTGAGGGAAAATATCCGAGGGTTCCACGGGGTTACTGAAAGTGTCACACTTTTAGGGGTTTTATTTGTAAAAGGTTGTAAAAACAGATTACTGTATTTTTTTTTTTTTCCTTCAGTTTATGCGCTACTTTGCGTTGGTCTGTCACATAAAATACCCCAAAGTTCATGGTCGTTACATGAAACAATGTTAAAAAAGTATGAATATTTTTGCAAAGTACTATAATAGACCAGCCTTTTGGCTAAGCGAGTAATGCCAAGCATAGACGATGAGGTGCAAATGTAACATATCTCCCTGCATCCACAGATGGAGTCCCAGGACAGCGCAGGAAAGGGGGGCTCTCCGTCCCCCCAAACAGTCCGGCGGAGCAGCCTCTGTGTCCCCCTCCGATGTACACAGATCCTGTGTTCGACACGAGGTGAGCCCCCCCATGCCAGGAACTAATTTCACATCAAATCCTTGCACCGCGGGTCAAAGGCTGCTTCTAACCAGTGGCGCAAAAAGTGGGTATGCACTATATGCAGTGCATAGGGGCGCAGCACCATGGGGGCGCCAAAGTGATGGTAAAAAAAAAAGTTTTGGTATTTTCTATATGTAGCTGCTATTGTGCTTTTTAAATTTGAATTTCCTCAATGTTTTAAATAACATTTTAGAACAAAAACATGTTAGAGTAGACGCCCTATGTCATAAGATTCCACCGTAGAATTTTGACACAAGAGGGAGCGGGGAGAAGCATCCCGCTGCAGCCTGCGGGAAGGCTGCAGCGGGATGTACTTGGGAGCGGGGGCGCCGTGAGCGCTGAGCGAGCAGATAGAATAGCCTACGAGTAGTGAGTTTAGTTGTCTATGGAAAATGGATAAATCAAGAAAGCTGTGGGGGGCGAAAAATAAAAAAAGGAAGAGGGAAAGGGAGATGGCATGTCAAGGGATGCAACAGCAGTTAAACAAGTGGATGGTGAAAGGCAACAGGTAGGAATTAAAGTTTGACGGCTGTGCTTGGAGGCTTGCAAATAACGTTATTCACGTTAAGAGACTAGCTAGCGATTACTAACGTAGCAGCCAAATGGGGGTTCACAGCTTGCTTAGAATGTGCAAAACCGAGCTTGCTGAGTTGAAAACTGGAAAATATAAGGCAGGAATTTGCTTAAGCGAGGCGGTGAATTGGCGGGGTGACAAGTTTTGCGCGGATCGACTGGGGGGGGAGGCAGTAGCGTGAGTATAGCGCTGCGGGAAACCCTGTAAGGTAGCAGGTACAATACAGGACAAGAATCTGGAAAACAGATACATAAACTGGTTTATCATGGAATCATTAATATATTTTGTTTTACCATTAGCTGTTGATGTATATAACTAATGCAATGACTTTGGTTTACCATGGAATCATGCATAGATTTGCTCCCGTTACTTAGGCTTGTATATTCATACAATATGAATATATATGAACAGACTAGCTAGTGTTTGCTAACAGTGGGAATGTAGCAGCCAAATGGGGGTTTACAGCTAGCTTCTAGCTTAATGCAAAACCAATGTTGCTGCGCTGACATAGTGGAAAATATAAGGTAGCATGTACAATAAATGACCAGAATCCAGAAAACATAACTTATGCAGTAACTCATGCATAAATAATATGCAATAAAGATGTTGTTTTACCATTAGCTGTTCATGTTAGCTGTGCTGTCAGACATATAGGCTGGTTTACATTTGTTGGGTGACATGGAAGCTGTAATTACAGGGTCACATCTCTCTCTCTAAAGGTCTGTGCTAAGGCTATCCATATTTCTACTTTTTAAAATCCAAAATGTGAATGTAATTTCAACAGCGGCAAAACCTTACTGCATAATAGTTGTCTTATCTGATGCAATCACTAGGCTGATTTAGAAAGGCTGCATTAAGTTGCATTGGTTATAATGTTAATGTTTGTCAATTTGCAACTGTTTATTATGTGTTAACATTGTTAATAATATACCATCTAATTATTATTATGGCAGGCCTACAGTGGCTGATATACTTTAAAATAAACCTTTATTATTTAAAGACCATACATGATGATGTCTGGCACTTATTTATTTATTTTAATCCGGGGGGGGGGGGCGCCAAAACTGATGCTGCATACCCCTCTTATACTGGGTAGTTGCGCCCCTGCTTCTAACATACAACTATGGTTGACTTACAAGAAAGAAAGAAACGGTTTCAGATAAAGTGGAAATAGGACAGGTTTCTGAGCGTTGTTTTGTTGCTTTTTCAACAATACCAGATCCAAAAGAGTAAAAAAAGAAGAAGAAATATTGCATTGGAGATAAACACATCTGTGTGGAGAAAATCACTGAAGACGGTTAAAACACCGCGGCTGTGAATGAAAGTTAAAACCCCAAATCGCTCACCTAATCCACCTCACTAAGCTTGGGACTGTCGATGAAATCATACTAAAGATTTTTTTTTTAAATCTTGCAGACCGATGTGCATTGTATTTTCTATGACAGGTTTGCCTTTTTTGTTTTTAATGTTTTTTTAGACACCCTCCACTCGTCAAGTAACAACTGGTAAAGTTGTTCAAAAACCTTAAAACAACAAAAAAATCTTTCATTGCAATCGCCTGGCCAGGCCTTTTTGATTTTTTTGTCCAGGGTTGGGGCCCGCATTATAAAATAAATGTGTTTTTAGTCCAATTCAGAGGTCATTAAATTGGCTACCTATTGCTCAGAGAGTTTAAAATCTCATTAATGGTCTACAAAGCACTCACTGGTCAGAACCCTGACTACATCTCGTATCTTCTGCAATATTATAAACTATTAAGACCCTTAAGATCTTTAGAATGAGACTTTATCACCATTCTAAGAATCAGAGGCAAACGTGCAGAGGCAGCCTTCAGTATTTATGCTCCCAAAATCTGGAATAAGCTTCCTGTGAACCCTAAAACTGCTCCCACCATTAATTCCTTCAAAACAAGAGTAAAAGCTTCTCTATTTGCCAAAAAATGTATGTATTTCAAAACACTTTTAAGTATTTTTTTTATATAAATTAAACCAGGACAAGCAAGACTTGATGACTTCTCAAGTTCATCCTTTCGCCCCACAGAGTAAATGTGAAAATATGTATCTAGGATGCTGTTGTTTCATTACTGATGTTTGTTCTTCCAAACTCCCGGTTTTCCTCACTGGCGACCTACCTCTGTGCCGTCTTTGGGGTGATGCTCCGTGTCCGGCGGCCACAAAAGCAGCTTGCTAAAACGTTACCGTGGTGTGCCTAGTTGGATGCTGGATTGAATCTGGCTCTAAAACAGTAATTCATGCAATTACGATACAGTTTTGAGATATCCTTTTTTGTAGAGAGTAAAACTGCCCTGGCACATGTAGTCAACCCACTGTTCCACACGGTGTGCCAGAAACCCAGCAACGGGACCCATTGAAAAAGTAAAACTGGGGATTATAGAGTCTGGGACCACAGGTAGGGCTTCCCTCTGTTAGGGGGTCAGACTAAAAGTGATCCATATAGCTCAACGACTGCCTTCCACATGCTTGGGCTAGACTTGTGTGAAGTGGTGAGACCTAGACTCATCCTGGATCCAGATCTGGGCTGGGGGGGGGGGGTCGCTGGTGGTTGTGCCTTGGCAACATGAGCCCCCCTAACCCCCTACCAGCCCTACACATCAGCCTGTGGGGAGCAGAACCCTGCTGGGCCAGCTGGCAGCTGAGGGCGGGAGCCTGGGCAAGCTGACTCTAGGTTTTACAGCTCGGATTATGGGATGTTGAATCCCACTTTTGTTGCTGGAAAGGATCCGGATTCGGTGTCTGAAGTTGCATCCTACCAGAAACGTATAATCGGACCCGTCTCCACACACAGCTCAGGCTGGAGCCCTGCTTCTGTGGAGGGATGAGTCTTTGCTGTTTTGCAGATGGCGTTGTTCTGCCGGCCTCCATAAACCATGATGTTGAATGAGTTCGCGACCAAATGTGCAACGCGTGGGGAAAAAAGATACCTTGAAGAGATTTTTCTGGGCCCATCCCCCCTGGGAGGAGGCCCTGACGGTATAGATCCCCTCTGGCCCGGGAAGGCCTTGAGGTCCACCCATGAGCCGGAGATTGTCACCAAGTGGTGAGATGTCTGGCTTTTTCCACCCCCTGGACCTGCTGGCCCCTTGTGACCTTGTGTTGGATAAAGAGGACATAATACACCCATGGGGTTCAAACCGAGCTGTGACAGAAAACCTGCCCGCTGTTTTCGTCTCGGGCATAAAAGTGTGAAACATAAAGCGACGAAATCCGTTTAAAAACAAAAGGGGACGTGGGCGGACGAGGCATCAAAACGAAACAGGCGAAAAGAACGGGAGCGAGATTTGCTGAGCCAGTCTCCCACAGAACAAGCAGAGCGGGGAGGTTGAGTGGAGCTGATCCAGTCACTGCGTGTCAGGCCTTCGCCTAGTGAATGTGTCACGGCTGGGAGGCGATGTCTGTCCGCGCGTGTGTGTGTGTGTGTGTGTGTGTGTGTGTGTGTGTGTGTGTGTGTGTGTTAGACCTCTGGAGATCCCTCCAACGCCATGGTGGAGCGGGGGGAGCGGGGTCTCTACATGCGGCGTGGGCGGGTTTGGCGGTCTGACCGGCTGTGTGTGTGTGTGTTTGTGTGTGTGTGTGTGTGTGTGGGGGGGGGGGGGGGGGTTACATGGATGTGATGCCTGAAGTGATGGGACAGAAAAGCTGATATGCTCTCCAGACCGTTAAGGAGGCCCTTTTAATTTATGACGGCAAAGTCAGCGCAGAGACAGCCATCCCAGTGGTCTGTCCCTGGGTAGTGACACACACAAACAGACAGGCTGACAGAAATAAGCCAACACACACAACAAAGCACAGCAGCACACACGGCCAGAATGGTCACAGAGCTTCCACAGGAGATGCAGCACGCTAACGAGGCAACGTAAGTCCGCTTAAAATGTCTCTTCCAGCTCGTTGTACCTTAACGGGGTTCACACCGACGGACTCCCGGGCTTCACGGGGCGATGCTACGTGAACCGAGGCGTCTCTCCCCTTTATCTGACAACTCAAGTGCAAGGGGATGATTTTGATCCGCTGTGTTATGCTTGGAATCCTGGTTCATTTTCAGCTATTAACGCAAAGTGTCGTCTAGATAGAGGTCTCTACGTTCAGAACTAGAATAAAACCATTATCTTTTGTGTATTCATTACAGGGAGAAGGACAGAAACCGCCTCAGGTAAACGCCTGCATGGCAAGATGAACTAACTGTGTGTGGTAATGAGCACATGGCTTTACATGCATTATTGTGGCGACCCGTCTCCTCCTGCCGTCTGACCTGCATGTTTACGCCAAGTCAAAACGCGTCTCTGTGTGTTTTTTTGGATTCCAAGTGGAAGCGCAGGCATGTTGCGCTTATTAGTTTGGCTTTTCCCGTCCGCCTCTGGCCCGTATCCCGCTGACTGGGAGCGAGTGAGCGGTATTTGATTGCATCTCCGGGCTTCTGCTTCACGGGCCTGCTGATTGAACGGCGCTCATAACCCTTGAATCTTTTCATGTTTTGTGTTTTATTGGAACGGCATATCATAAACCAACACAAAGGGCAAGTGAAAGGTGAAGGATTTGTGGTTTTCTAATCTTTTACTTGTTCATCTGAACAGGATGATGCACATCTGTATTCAGCCCCACTGAGTCAGTACCCCGTATCTTCAGGTACGTCTCAGCTACTATCTTGGACCAATTCTGACCATATTTTGGCCCATTTTTCTCAGCAAAATAACCCAGACTCAGTCGTACTAGATGGAGAGTGTTTCCGTGTCCATCCGTTGTTATGTCTCGTCGCAGATTCTCGGGTAGATTTAGATATGGACTTTGTCTGGACTCTTCTAACACATTAATGTGTTTTAATCTAAACCAGCGGTTCCCAAACCTTTTAGAACAAACACCACCGTACTGTGTTTTCAAAACAGTAATACAGCACGATCCTGACGCATAAACATGCTTTGACCTGACTGTATTATAGCCCTCAGCATGATGCTGCCACTGCCATGTTTCACCGCTGGCTGTGTTCTTTGCCAGCGTTCTGCATGTTCATTTTGACCTCATCTTATGAAGCTTGTACATCCTTTTTAAAACCACACGTCGATGTTGAAACGCAGACGAATCTGTGTGACTGTGAAGAAGCAATCGTCGAGAAATTGCTTGTTTTCCCATTGCACGATGTTTTCTGCGGAAAAACTGTGATTTGGGAGGTTATGTTTGGAGCCTGGTGCCTCCCCCCCCCCCCCCCCCCCCTTCGTAGAAGCAGCTGCTGCGATGAGCTGCCAAGGCTCCATCCATACATGGAGAAAATGAGATGCTGGCAGGTTGAAGGGAAGGTGGAGGAGGAGAGCATAGATTAGCCGGAGCTGTGAGGTTATGCTTCTCTGGGCCGATGACTCACCTCGCAGCACACAGAGAGAGAGAAAGCACTGCGACAGCGTCGAGGTGTGACTCTCTCTGCAAGCGTGTTTCATTACTCTTGGTCTTCTTGGTGCAGTGCATTCATGTGAAGAGGACTTTCTCCGTGAACTCCTCTTTGTTAGGCGCAAAAGCAATAAATCACAGCGGTACAGCAGGCAGCGGGTTCTTGGGGGCTCTCATCCAGGTTTGTCTCCGCTGGGAGCAGAGCCTCTGAGTCCTACAAACCATCTTTGATTTTTATTTTTTTAGAGTTTGGGTTAGAGTGGACAAGCAAGTTTGAGGACACGAGAAAGAAGGGCAGTCCCGTCTGTCCTATTTACGTTCTAAAATAAAGTACTTTAGTATGTTATTAGCACACACGCGTGCCTTGGCGTGTGTGTGTGTGTGTGTGTGTGTGTGTGTGTGTGTGTGTGTGTGTGTGTGTGTGTGTGTGTGTGTGTGTGTGTGTGTGCAGTGTACAATAAAAGATGTCAGCAGTGGGTTCTCATGTGAGAAGGGTAATGATGGGGCAGGCTGCTCAGAGCCATTACTGGAGAAATGCAGAAGGAGGGGGAGCCAGTGTGAAATCAAAGTGCTGCAGTGGAGTGTGCATGGATATGCGGTGGGCTTCAGACTGCAGCACAGCCACTGACCCACTGCTGTGTCAGTGCTTCCCCACTGACACACTACCTCGGGTTTCCGCCGTCTCCAGAAGAAAAAAAAAAAATGTACGCGCAGGTGAATGAAAGCAGGAGACAGACACAGAGAGGCGGAGAGGGAGCTTTGGGGAACGCGTGTGCTTAGCAGTTTTCCCAGTCCGCTAATGGCTGCTGTGTCTTTAGATGTCTCTGCTCGATGATGTGCGCTGTCCAATTAATCAGGGAGCGTCTTCTCGTGGTTAATAGGAGGAGACACGGTGCTGTGCTGGTGGGTTCGTTGAAGCGGAGCTCTGCTCTCATGATTCTATTAGTGGGTTATGTTACCTGTTCAGGGCTGGCCCAAGCCTCCATGGGGCCCTAAGCAAAATTAGATTTTGGGGCCCACTATTTCAGTCATTATATAGGGCCAACCCCCGAGAAGCAATTCAATCAAAGGTAAAGCTACACAAAAACAAACATGTTAGTATGGTTTGTTACTTTTAAAAAATAAACTTCTCTTGTTTTTAACTAGCTAATTAAAACCGGTGCAGCAAAGCTTTAGTCACAGAGGCAGTAAGAATAGCTAGGCAGCACTCTGTTGAAATTGTGTTTTTGCACGATATCTTTGATCATATAGATATCACCATTTATACATGGAAAAAATAGAAAATAACTTTTTTTTGATTGCTCTTGGGGCCCCCTAGTGGCCTTGGGGCCCTAAACCAGTGCTTAGTTCGCTTATGCCTTGGGCAGGCTCTGTATCTGTTGACGGTCTGCATGCAACATTGTTTTTTTTTTAGAGAATTTTTTTCTGCGTTATGCTTTCCTGTGAGAAACCTCACTGAGCCGTCATCATTCTACCCGAATCCACAGTCCAATTCTGCCACTGAAACCATCCATCCGTCCGTCCGTTGTCTTCCACTTCTCCGGTGGTGGATCCCAAAGCCATTCCCAGGTCTGATGGGATATGTAGTCTCTCCAGCAGGATTTGGGTATGCTCTGGGGTCACCTTTCAGTGGGAATCCTTTGAAACCTCCAAAGGGAATCACCCCAGTGGCCTGTTCCCAGTGTGACGAGCCAGGATACCCTTCAGTCCTGATCAGTCGCTCAGGTCCCCTCAGCTGACGTATTTGATGTAGAGGAGCAGAGCCTCCACTGTTTGCCCCCAGATGATTGAGCCCCTCAGCGTACCTTCACGGCTGAATCCAGCCACACTTTAGAGAAGGAAGTGTGTTTAAGCTGATTTTGCTCTTTTTGTCGTCATCCATATCCTGTGACCAAAGGATGGATATCTTGGTATTCAGGAAGACACCAAGATAAAAGTATTACGTTTTAGGCAACCATTTTATGTTTTGGACAGTTTTTGAAACAAATATCATGTATGTATGAAATGTGTAAGAAAAATTTAATCTAAAGCAGATAACAAAGCAATTTAGAGTCAAACCTTTGTTTTTCGAGGCTGAGTTCTCTTTGTTGACCAGTTTTGAAGCAATGGAAACAGCGTTGATTTAAAACTTCTAGGATCATGTAAACCCGACAAAACAAACAGTCTAACCTGTCCTATACATTACATATTTACATGTAACTATTTTACAGACTCACATTTAGACAGCTGTAATAAATGTGTTTTGCAAAACTAGAAAGTACTCATAGCAAAACTGAAACTTGAATCCAAATTGAAATTCTCCTCGTCTGTAAGGCTTCACAAAGTCTTCCTGCAGAGTTTGTCTGAGAGCTTTTAACATCTAATATCAATGCTAGCATCCTCACTGTTTGTTCTTTGGTTAACCCTGGAAGTCTGTCTTCCAACTCTGCTACATTCGTATTTTAATCACAATTTATTTAATTATACTTTTTTTTTCTTTCTGCAAAAGCGATATGCATGCAATTTAAAAAAAAAGGCTTTATATAGAAATATACCACCCTCCATCAGGTTTACATGTTTGACTTAATACATTGTGTTTTTCTTCTTTTCCTAATTTATTAATTTTATACAAAATGTTTTTATTTCTAGTAGTGCTCTTTCCTCCTACTCTACTCAACTTATTTATTTCTTATGCACACAGATAAGATTAGAAATGCTCTAACCAGCAGGTATGGATGAGTGAATTCTTGAGCTTATATTTGGGTTCATCTCAAGCCCTAAAGGCTTTTTTTTTTTTTTTTTTACTTCCAGTCATCCAGAAATATTCATTTTGACAAGCACAGAAAAGACTGAATTAAGATTCACAAGGCGCTGGATACATTTTAACACATTATTATAAACCAGCTTTTGTTAAAAATGCAATGGTTTCCTAAACACCTCAATAGACAAGGGGAATCGTTTATCTCCCTTTACAAAACAAGGGTATTTTTACACGTCCCCCAGTGGTTTCCGGTGTGTTCAGCTTCCATCCATCTGGCCTCTCGGACACCGTCGTTTAAGTCTGTCTGATGAGAGTGAGACGAGCACCTCTCAAACTCAGGTGACAGGGCAGCTCACTCCTCTAAGACCTCAAAGTCCAGAGTAATCGACTTTCTGTGAACCTCTGAGAAGCACCAGTGTGTCAGTCTATTGACTGAATAACAACCTCCTCCAGCCTCTGTTTGCTGCTGATGGCAAGTGCTGAGGGCCCTCTCCACTGAAGAGCAGCGGCTGTGTACCAAACCTCCTTCTGTTCAACAAACTGAGTCACTGCGACACGGACAGCTCGGCTGACACACGCTGTCTGTCTCTAACATCAAATACAGACATTATGATAAATAAATACATCTGAAGAAGAAACTCCTATATGTTTCTAAGGTCTCTGGTTGTAAGATCTTTCTATTTTGGACTGAATAACTAAATTAAATAAATGTAACTAACTAAACGACTGGAAATATCACTGACTGCGGTGTTGTTCTGCAAATACAGAATATTGATTTTGTGGTTCCTAATTTATTAAAACATGAATGATGTTTCTCATCTTTTCAGTCAGAGATGCATCTAAGTAAACGGGCAGCAGACAGTGTTGTTTCCATCATTCTGCACCGTATTCACAATGGGTCAAGTGATCAACCTTTTACATTTGAAGCAGCATTAAAGCCGCCCTGACCGTTAGGAGAAGTACCAATGATAAAATCACAGTTTTTAGTTTTTTCATTGCTGTCCTATTGTTTAAAAATTAGTATGTAGCAGTGAACTAACGACTAGAGTATACGCATTTTATTTTCAATAAATGTGTTCAGGGGCGGATCCAGGATTTTTCAAAGGGTTGCGCACCTAAGGGTCATGGGGTCAAGGGTCATGTCAAGACAATGTGAGGCTCAATGACCAAAGAATGCCATCTTTACTCTTTCACACTACCCTAATTATTCATCTAAGGGTTTTTGAATTGATAATCATTTTAATGGATGAACATAAGTGGAATTAGCATGATTACATTATAGTAATTGAAAAAGGATTTTAAGCCAAATCTCTCAGTTTTTACAGCATGCACAAGTTAAAAAGTAGTTTGAAGAAAAAATTATCCTTATCAACAATTAATCAAACAAAGATTTTCTTTATTTCCAGAAATTACATTTATACAGAAAATGAAATAAAAAGACCCAAGGACTTAAGAACAGTTTGGTATGGTTCAAGTGACAAAGGATTTTTGAATATATTTTAACAAGATAAACTATGTTGAGAAAAAAAACTTTATCTTCTTCTTAGCTAATAGTTCTTTTTCTGCTGCAAGCCTTTCCTGGTTAATCTCAGACCCTGAAGATTCAAACTGTTGCTGCCTCTTTGGTGAACACTTGAAAAAAATACCAACTGAAGCTACAGTTGAAAGCATACATTTGATATCCAGAACAGATGATGACTTTGATAATGCAAGGTTTAATTGGTGACTCGCACAGTGGAAGTACTCGGCTCTAGGGGATTCTTTGCAAAAGTTGACAGCACAACCATTTACTCTTCCTGCCATATTGCCAGCACCATCATAGCCTTGAGCACGGCACAGTTTCGGATCTAGTCCAACTTTCCTTAAAGAGGTCAACATGTTTTTACATATTGCCTCCCCTGTTATGGAATCACATCCAACAAAATCTAGTAACCTTTCAACAGGAACGCCATCTTTCACGTAGCGAATACACACACCTAGTTGTTCATAGTTTGAAACATCAGTAACTTCATCAGCTATTACAGCATAGTATGACCCCCATTCCTGATTCCTGAATATACTCTTTTATACAATCAAGCAAATCGTTTTGAGATGTTTTAGAAACGTATTTTGCATTTTGACTGCATGAGTCCAAGTAATTTTTGAGTGGGCCATCGCCTGCTTCTTGTCTGAACTTGAGAAGTGCAAGAAAGTTGCCTTTGTTTAGACTTTCCGATGATGGATCATCTTGATGGCCTCTTAGGGCGATGCCCTGACGCCCACACAGTTCTATACATTTTATAACTGATGAGAGGAACAGTCTATTGTCTTGAACACGTTTATCCATTTCAGTACTCAACGTGTGGTTAATCCTTGTTTGTTGACCATTCATTACATCCACGAATGCATGAAACTTTGCATCAGAACTCTGGTGGTACTGCTGTTGCATGTGTTTTGTCATTTGTTCATTGAACTTTCTCCAGTTAGTAAATGGCAGGTCTATCAAAAAACAGTTTAACAAACACTGTGTTTGTTAAATTGCTACTATTTATTTTATAATTACTTTCCACATAAAAAAGAACAAACAGAATACATGTTTTTTTACAGTTTTTTATTTCAGATTAGTGCTTTTTTAATTGTCTAGTGTGACTCAAAATCTGAGCTAATTATTACAGGTTAATTTTGTCACACAGAAAAGTCCCTGTTCCTATAATTTATGTCATTTTTATACTTGCTGACTAGTGAAAGCCTCGTTAAGCCAACAATGGGCATTAAAATGTGGCCAGAAAACAAGCAAAGCCTGAAGCTATGTCCCAGTGAGGTAAAGAGTTTGTACAACTTTTTTGCAGACATTTTCTGGATAAAATATTTTTCTCTCCTCTGACTGTAAGAATGTTGTTCTATTCTAGTTGCAAAATTTCAGAATAATGAGGAAAAATGTTTTAAATTATTTTAACTTTATTCAGATACAGAGGTTTACCTAAATTTACCTAAAGTATTTGGTAGATTTGCCTTTTAAACTGTATGATTTGGATTAAACCTTCTGGGCTTGCTTTCACAAGCGTCTCACAATAGTTAGAACTGTTGGCCCATTCCTCCAGACAGGACCGGTGTAACTGAGTAATGTTTGTGGCCCACTTCACTCACAAACACCTCCTCAGCTCTCTTTCAGTGGAACCGACATCCGATCAGGGCTTTTGAAAGTCAGTGCATTGAGCCACTGTCAATTTAGAACACCTATTTGTGCTTTAACTTCCTTGCAGATGTCTTGAGATCTTCCTCTTTCAGCTATTCCCTTTCAAGGGTCGCCACAGTGAGTCATCTGTCTCCATCTAACCCTATCTTCTACATCTTCTTCTTTCACACCAACTACCTTCATTTCTTATTTAACTCTGTCCTTAAATCTCCTCTTTGGTCTTGCTCTAGGCCCGATGCTCCTCCATACATACCCAAACCATCTCAGTCTGGATTCTTTGGCTTTATCACCAAAACATCTAACATGAGCTGTCTCTCTGATCCTATCCATCCTCCTCATTCCCAAAGACAACCTCAGCATCTTCATCTCTGCTACCTCCAGCTCTTCCTCCTGTCTCTTCCTCAGTGCAGCTGTCTATAGATTAGACATCGTCACCGGTCTCACCACCGTCTTGTACATCTTTCTGTTAATTCTCGCTGATTTTCCTTTATGACACAACAGATATGACACTTTTCTCCACCGTTCCAACCTGCTTTGACACGTTTCTTCACCTCTTTTCCACACTTGCCTTTGCTCTGGACGGCTGACCCCAAGCACTTAAAATCCTCCACCTTTTTAATCTCTGGTCCATATAACCTTGCAGCTCCACTTGGGTCCCTCTCGTTCACACACACATAATCTGTCTTGCTACGGCTAACCTTCGTTCCTTTCCTTTCCAGGGCAAACCTCCATCTCTCTAGATTTTCCTCCACCTGTTCCCTGCTCTCACTACAGATCACAACGTCATCTGCAAACATGATAGTCAGTGGAGATTCCTGTTTAACCTCATCCGTCAACCTGTCCATCACCACAACAAACGGGAAGAAGTTTAGAGCCAATTCGACTTTTTTCTAAAGTCGCTTGTAGATTGCGTGAGTCGCGTTTTTTTGGGCTAATTTCTGAACATACAGTGGCTTATTTGGGCTCTAAAATAAGCCACTATAAACACAAGTAAAGAGACCCGGCCGGTCTTACTGCTGTACTACAGACAGTGAACGGGCTGGCTGATGTCCCTCCATACACACATGCATACCCTTTATCTCTCACGGAGAAAGACAACAAAATGACCCGTTTCTGCCGGGAGGACAGAGTAGTTGCTGGGCTACCCTTCCCTGTTTCTAACATAACGTCAAAAATAAACTTCACTGTTATGTTAAATTAACTTACCTGTCCAGCAGAAAGCCTGCAACCTCCGCATCAGCTCTGAGTCCCCGCTCCCTGATGAATTATCTCCACTCCACCTACCTGGTAATAATAGCTACAGCAATATAGACTCTCGTTTTTTTCCCCCGGTTATTACTTTTTTTTCTTGATTGCTTTTGCTTCCCTCTTGCTGGCCAAAGAGTATGGGGTGGGCGTCCATTTCAACAGAAAATGGCAAATAGAATTATTTGCGGTCGTCTTTGCTTGTTTTCTACTCCTCATCCACCGACAGCGGATCTTCATATAGAAGACAGATAGAGAAAACATGTAAGACAGTTTGTCCCCTTTCAGCTTCTGAAATCAGAAATAGCAACACAACATGACGCCTCCCAGTGGGTGCACCGACACCTATGTATTTATAAACTACTACGCGCGCTTTAATTTTTGATGTCACTTTGCCAGAATATGTACTTATAAAAGCAATTTTGATATTTGCTACATAAAAGCCAAATTAGTTACACACTGGCCCTTTAAATTAAAATGCCCTTTTTAACCTATCAGTGCGAAATAACTCAACATACATTTTAACTATTTTATTTGAATTCTCAGACAAAAACACAGTAGTGTGACTCCTGAAAACAGGATGAGGTTAGTTAACTGATACCATGAATCAAATAAAACTGTCTTTTATTTTCTGATTGCACTTTATTAGCTTTTGCACATGATTTACAGGCCTTGTGCGTCATGCCAATTTTCAATAACTCGCGTTGAATGTTTAACGTCCCAATGGACATCTAATTCTAACAGTGAATTTCCAGCCCAGAGCTAACTATTTCAGCTTTATTTGTTATTTTTTTCTTTATTTTTTAAATTTTTGCATTTTGCTACCTTGAAACAACTAAAGGGTATTTAACCATCATTCATTTCTAAGAGTTAGGAAGCAGGATTAGGATCACTTTGAGAAGAAACAAAATGGTATAGGTTTTATTGGTCTTTTTCGCCTTTATATATGTGGGTATTTATTGTATTTTCATGTTTTTGTTTTTTCCGTTACAGAACATAGTTGAAATATAGAGAATAAAGTTTAAATTACATTTCAAGATGTTGAGAAAAACAAGTCATTGGAATTAAAGCAGAAATAATTTCTTAATATTAAGGAGATTGCATGTTAAAACTACCCTATTCTTTCACAGGATTCTTTTTTTTTTTTTTTTTTTTGCAAAGAGTAAACCTTTTGATTAAAATTGACTATCTTTACATGCTTTTACCTGTATTTCCTAAACCTTGTGACTTTTTTCCTTTTTATTTCAACTTTAATCTTAACAGCAACGAAAAATACTCCCTCACCAATTCTTCTTTTTCTCCCAGTGAGCCTAATAATCACAGGGAGGGGACAAAGGGGCTGCAGGGAGATCTGAGTTTATAGCTACGCCCCTGTGAAAGCCTCCCCTGCCTCCGGGAACTATTACATAACAGAGAGTCTCAACTTTCTCCAAAACAGAGCCGCGGTGTAATTTATTTAGGCAAACTTGGGACTTCCTGAACAGATAGTACAACCGCGCATCTCTAAACGACTCGGTCCGCTAACAGCACCCCTCCCTCCCTCCCTCCCTCCGCCCCTCGCTCCTCCTCCCCGTCGCTCCCTTCTGACTACACTGTACACACGCGCGCGCGCACGTGCACCCACGCACAAATAATCTCTCGCGCGAACGTTCACGCGCCCAGGCTCCCCCCTCTCCCCCGCCCCTCTCTCTCTCTCTCTCTCTGTCTCTCTCTCTCTCACACATACACACGCGCGCACAAACACACGCGCGCGCGCGGACGCCTGGACGCTGCAGCGTTTTTAAGAGAGTGTTTCCAACCTTGGCTAGGAGGGAGGGAGGAGGCAGGAGGAAGGAGATAATGTCCAAATCCTGACCGTGTGCATTCTTTATATATGAAAACACACCTAAACAGCGCGCTAATAAGTGACCAATCGAATGGATCGGCGGTCCGGCTGCGAGCGCTAGAGCCCGGTCAGCGTGTCATTGCAGACATGGGTCGCAGCGGTACGGCACCTTTCGCTCAGCTCCTTGGGGAGTGTTTTCACTGTCAGTCCTTCGGCGCTGGAAATGGCGTTGTGATGCTGAGCGCGGAAGACGCAGCGGAGGCGGATGCCAAGGAGGAATAGAGAAATATATGATCACCTGCGCTTTTCTTTGGGTTGGATTTTTAGTAGCGGCGGACAGTACCATGGTGAATTACCAGAAATACATTACTGTTATGCAGCTGGCTCTGGGGGTGACCGCTGTCAACAAAGAACATTGTCTTCCACCCAGGAAGCGAATGTGGTGAGTATGATGGATCTTGGTGCGGATGATGATGATGATGTGATGATGCAGGTTTGGGGTAGATGGAGTTGGTCGGTGTGGGTCGCCTTCCTTGCGGCTCTTCAGAATACGATGAGCCCAAAAAAAAAAAAAAAAGAAAAAAAAAAAAAAAAAGAACAGGAAGAAAAAAAAGGTGGCCAGCTCATTCTGTGAAATGACATAATACTCCACTGCAGCCAGTCTGCTGCACCGTGTTGCAACCATCACACCTACACCGTGTGTGCATGAGTGCTCGCCATCAGTTTGTAAAGTTGGATGTAGTGAGGAGATGCCATTGGCCTCATTCATTCTTTCGTTGCCTCCTAACTTCATGTGCTTCGCCGTGTACTGTCTAGCCTCCACAGTGGAAGTGTCATCACCCAGCTCACCCTGTGGTAAACCCACAGACCTCCTCCTGCTTTCACCCACTCTGATCGTCTCTGCTCTGCTGGAACTGATTAATAAAATCTAAAGCATGTAACATCGTCCTCTCCTGCTGCCTCTCATTTCCGTGTCTGTAATAAACATCACTCTGTCTCCAGCATGTGTTTGTGTCCTGTCTGTCCATGAATCCAGTGTCCTCATTACTCCACGGCACTTCTAACGCAGTGTCCACCTTTCTCATGCCGCCTCTTTCCTCCTGTGGCATTGTCCGTTTGTTTACTTCAAGGCAGCTTTGCCCTCTTACTCCTCCTTCTTCACTGTAAAGCGGATTGCCGCGACGTGTGTGACACCGGATCTCTAATTACAGCTGGATTACTATCTTGTTTGAAAGCAAAGATGGTTAATTAGGACTCGGCGGTGCCCTGATAGTGAATTACACAAAGATCTCTGCGACATGGCTTCACTGCGTGAGGGGCTTTACCATTATCAGCGCATCTTTAACCTAAGCCCACAGCTCTTAAAACTGGGGGACACGTAGCTACCACTGGTGGTACTTGGGCTGGCTTTAGTGGGTATTTTGGTGTCAGCTTTTTACGTGGTAGATACCGACAAATTATCGGTCACTAAAAGGCATTAATGGGCAAAAAAGATAGGTTGTTCCAGCACATTAAATATTTAAACCAAGAGAACCCTCGGTAAGAACTGGACCAGAACCAAGGACATATGTTCCATTACCTTTTTAGCAAGTAGTTCAGGAAGTGAGGTTCTGTTATGAGTTTACAGGCAGCTAATATCTTACCTGCGTTAGAGAACTGTCTTGTCGCCTTTATTTAATACATTTCCAGAACAGCTGGTCTTGGAGGCTGAAACCAGCCTGGCTAGTTCATGGACCAAAGCAGACTACTCTGATCTCTAAAACACCATTGCAGGTTAGGCAGGAGCCTTTTTTATTAAATGTTTAACCAAAATTTAAACCAGCATTACCAACTAATAAGAATACTACAATGATTTAAAGGTTCCTAAAATAGCTTTTTCATAAGCCATTATGTTGTTTTTGAAATTATAGGACATTCGTGTTTGTATTGGCACATCTTGGATAAGCTGTTTGCTTCTCCACACTGGAAAATCATTGATGGTGCATCACCCCTTACCTTTGAGTCTTTAGAGGGCATTTCCTGTTTACACAGGAAATGGAGGTAGGAGGCTTCGGGTCAGTTCGCTCCTTTGTTAATTCCCTCCTTTGTTCCCCCACAATGCAATTTCACCTGTTCCTCCCTTTGTTTGTACCCGTTGGGCCTAAACCCTCGCGCAAATGTTTTGTCTTACTCTGTAGTTAAGTAATTTGACAAATAATGGAGAAAATAGCAACTGAAATGCTTAAATGTCACACATCATTTAGTGTATGACCAATTATCATCGACTGTCGACTCTTGTGAGATAATACAGATTGTAACACCGGATCAAACCAGGTTTAGTGTTTCTTGGAAAATGTTCTCAAGTCATTGATTGTCAAAAGTGGGAACAAAATGTTCTCTTGTCATGTACAACAGGTCTCATGGTCAGTACGAAATGTCCCATGGCAATGGCTCTATTCTGTAGCTAAAAGGACTAGTGTTAAACAACCAAAACAATAGAGGTAAATAAGGCTAAGATGTTAAATGACCTGACCCTGTGGGTAATCACTGGATTCCTTGTAAATGCAAAGAAGCCACAGACGACAGCTTAAAGTGGACATATTATGCAAAAATCACTTTTTTTGCCCTTCAGTACATTTTGTTGTGTACTTAGAGTCTCTTGAGGTGCTGAAAATGTGATTGTAGGATGTCCAGGTGCTGCATAGACATCCTTAGGTTCAGTTTGGGTCATATTTTTCAACAATTACATCACAGTGTTTGCTGCAGAACTGCTAAATCGGGTCATTTTCTTCCAGCTTACCAGTTTCGCGAATGCGCTGTTTTTATTTTTCGCTGCAATTTTGTAGTCCAAGCTGACGGATACTACGCGTGGATAAGTAAAAATGTTCGGTTGTTGGGTCTGTTAACCCACACAATTTATTACACCTCCAGCATACAACAAAAAGGACCAAATAGGGTGGAATGGAGTGCTCGGCAACCTGGAGGGGGGCGGGGTACCTCCTTTAAATTTAAAGAGACAGCACCAAAACCAGTTGCTCTCAGACTCACCTCAGAACAGGGGTAAAGGGGTGGGCTGTGGGGCAACAATAACCAGGAATTCAGACCAAAGCCTTGCAGTTCCACTTTATAAAAGCTATAATGTTTCGCGTTTGGAGTCATAAATCTACTCTGGTCTTGACCCCATCAGACTAGCTTTTAGCTTCAGTCTCTTGGACCAAAGAATCTGGATTCATACTAAATGAAGATGTCAAGAGGGGTATCCACTGGAGGTAAGATTAATAACTATTTGTAGCCTTATAACAGAGCCTCACTTCAGAAATCCTGAACATTTCCTTTAAGCTAGAACTTGGATCAGGAAATAAGATCCTTCTCAATTTAACTATTGTTTTTTTTAATGAAAAACTTGGTAAACTATATAAAAAAGAAGAATAAAGGGAACATGTAAACACAGAGGAAAACTGCGTGAACTGTTTAAGGTTTCTAGTTTTGGTTTTAGATTAATTATGTCTGATAACCATCCACTTAAAGAAAAAATCTCAAAACTGTGACACTGAAGCCAAAGTGCTGCTGTAACCTCAGCAGGGGGTCAGAGGCTTATCACACGCAGCTTATTAGCTTTCAGTCTCCTTGGCTGATCATATTCTTTAGCTGTCGTCTTATTAGCCTAATTGCCGCTCGGGGAGAAGATTAGGGGTTTCGCAGAAACTGGGGGCTCCTTTCATGTGTCAGCTCTTGTTGTCGTTTTCAGACTTCCCTCTCCGTATTCAAGCTTATTGTTGAAGAGTCCTTTTTTGTTTCATCAGCAATGTGCTAACACAAAAGGCCCAAACTCCTATCTTGTTAAGTAGAAAACTTTTAATAGGTTGAGTGAAGAGCTGTGACCCTGGTCAGCGTCAGATGAGGTTAAATTTTGCATGAGGCTGTAGAAAGCCAGATCCTCAACTGGTGCTTTATTCCGTACTGTGTATTATTGAATTCACATCACGTTTGTTAAAACCTTAAATCTTACATGGTGCATCCACTTGTTTTAGTCTGGTTTATGGTTAATACAGGGGCTGACTATTTACCTCCTTCAACATTGTGTACTTTTTCTTTTTTTCTCGTTTTTTTCAGTCTGCCACATGACATTTCGTACCAACTTTTATTTCATATCTGTATTGGGGAACGTTTTGTACCTGCTTTGATAGTCAATCATTGAATGTAATTTCCCATAATCTTCTCAAAGTATACTGTAAGAGAATGTGGTAAAATGAATCCCAGAGATAATATCTACTGTATGCGGGTCACTTGTCGTCACATTGGCTCAATCAGGGGTCGTAGTCTCCAATTTCATGCATCAGCTAGTCCAAGAGGGGAACAGAATCATTTATATCAATTATGTTGCTCTAATTTTGTTGCACAGCTGTTAAGTATATGTGTCTATATCTACGTTTACATGGACAAAAGTAATCAGATTAAAAATGTGTCATGGAGACAAGCCAATCGGAATGAAATTGTAGTCCAAATGAGAGGTGAGGTTTATACCGATTGATAATCCGATCAACATGCATATGAACGCTTGTCAGGCTCAAGTTATTCTGAATGGGACAAACTGACCCGAGTGCGCATGTGCGCCCGAGGTAAATGTGACGTATTTCCACCACTCAACAATGCGGAAGCAAAACTGTCGGGGCTCCCTATACAACCTCTCTGTTCGAAAAAATAAAAGAGCTCAAAGTTGTTGCTTCCTCAGTAATGTTTCAAGCATAATTAGAACATTGTGCAAGTCCAGCCTGGGCGCTCAGAAGACTAACAAACTCGTACATTCTGCTTTGTTTACTAGTTTTGTAGTTTAGCAAAGACAGAAGTACTTCTTCTGTGTTTTTTCTTTTTATGTGGAATTAGATAGCTGCACATGTCAGAGTGGTTATATTCTGAATAAAGCCAGGTGCATATAAACGCACATTAAGATCGGATTAATTGATTGTGTGCCTATATAAACGGTACAATCCAATTATTTAACCCAAATACATTTTGTGCATGTGAGCGTAGCTATTGTTTACTAGTGCAACATGAAAAAAGGTTTTATGTAGGTGGCGAAATTTGTGAATTGACACAGTCAGAGCCATTTTATGTGATGAAGAGAATTGCTTTTTAATAATCTTCAGGGAAAAAAAATCACAGAAGAAATGAATCTTTGACAAAGGAAACAAATCGCGCACTCTCAGTGTTTATGCTTCTCTAGCTTCCACAAACTGCTGATGGATTTGCCAATTTACTGGTTTGCCAATTTCAGCATAGAGAATAAATGGAATTAGATAAAGGTAGCCTTCCAAATAAACGAGAAAAAGGGAAAAAGAGCCAAAATGCAGTAATAAAAAAAATTTATTTAAACCTTAAAGGGGACATATCATGCTTTCAGTTCTTTTTTTCATGTTAAAATCATTCAGTTGTGGTCTATATAAAGTGGAACTGCAATTATTTTGTTGTAATTCCTATTTGATTTACCACCACGTTCCCCCTTTTTACCCCTGTTCTGAGGTGCGTCTGAGAACAACTCGTTTTGGTCCTGTCTCTTTAAATCTAAAGGAGCCACTTCAGCATCCCCCCCACCTTCCAGGTCACACAGAGTTCCAGTTCACCCAGTTTGGCCGTAATATAGCATGCTGGGGGAGGTGTAATGAGCAACCAAACGTTGGTAAGCTGGAAGTCCATGATCTTGTTTAGCAGCTCTGCAGCAAATACTGTGACATAATGGTGAAAAAAACAAAAACATAATAGAAAACAGAGAAAGCTGAACGGCTTGAAAAATATGACCCAAAAAGAACAAAGATATCTATGCAGCTCCTGGACAAACTATATTAAATTTTTCTGCACTCCTTGAGATTCCAGTTACACAACAAAAGGGCTAAAAAGGTGGATTTTGCATGATATGTCCCCTTTAAAACACAAACAATATGCAGGCCAGCATGTTGACAACAGAGACATTGTGCATCATATAAGAGAGCCTGAATGAAAATGAAGCGAATAAGATTAAGCAATGGAAAAGACGCAAATAAAACAAAATATAAAAAATGAAAATGTAAAATTATGACAGTTTATCTAATGTAGAAATATTAAATCCTATAGTGGAAGAGATAACAGCCCTTGCTGTCCAAAGATCTTACATTCGCTTCTGTGAAACAAGATTTTTCTAGGATTTCAAAAAAGCTATCCAGTTTTATAAATACACATTTATAAAAAAAAAGATTTATGGTAAAATGAAAGAATCGCAGTTTCCTTACTATTTTTTAGGATTTATAACAAATGTTATAAATCAAAAAGAATAAAATGCGTTTCCTTCAGCAGAACAAGGCCTGTGGATTTTAGAAATGAAAATAAGGAAAAAAACGAAAACAACTAAATAACTGTAAAGGACATAACTCATCTCTATGTACTTTTGACTTTTAATAAGAGTTCATATGGTTGGGCGGAAGAGCCACACGGGGCTCTGGACCTGCAGGTTGTACACCTCTGCCATACAGAGTGGGTTCAGAGCTTTTGGCTCCATCCAAACACCCTTAGTTACAGCTCCTAGCTCCTGTTCCTTGACCTTTCATTGGGTCAGCAGTAAGATCTCTATCGTGGGAAAAGAACTACAAAGTGCGTGGTCTCTGCTCTCCGGACATTTTCGTTAATTTCTGAGGTGGGCTGTGCTTATACGTCATGTCACGCAAAGGATTGTGGGACACCTTAAGGCTCCTTAGTGCCACTAAGGGACGTCGCAAGGTTCCTAGGCTAAACTAGCTGCAAGAGGAAGCATACAGGCTCCTTTTCCTACCTCCTTCCCTACCAACTGCACTATTTGGATAGCACTTATCATGGTGACTGATGACACACTTCCACTACAGAGTCCTTACTCAATAAGGGTATTCAGATAGAGTCTACGTCTATTGGTACCTCACGGAAATCAACAAAAATGTCCAGAGAGCAGAGAGCACGCACTTTGTAGTTCATTTTCGAAAGGCTGTAGGCCCAGATTTGACTCGTATCATCAATGTCCGTTTCCATCTCGTAATGACGTCAGAGTTAAAGGCACAGCAGTCTGAAGCTCCTTTCCTTCCCACGATATAGTTCTTACTGTTGACCTCATGAAAGGTCAAGGAACAGGAACTCAGAGCTATAATTAGATGTATACGGATGGAGCCAGTAATAGCTGCACGGGTTTAACTGGACTTTATTGGAATGAAGGACACTTCTTATCGCTCCTTCACAATAAGATCAAATCTTTGCCATCAAAAGTATAGTTTTGTCTTTGTTTTGTTTTTTTCTCAAGCCGTCATATTCAGTAAAAGAAATAATAAAGAGAGTAGCTGAAACAATAGCTGTAGCTTCAGAAACTGCTGTAGTAAATTATAGCTGTAAGTTGTTTATATTCCACTTCGCTCTCACCAGTCATTCAGCAGGGTACAAGCAAATGTGGTAAAAACCCAGCGGGAATGTGAGGACATGAATGTGTGGTGATGTTGTCTGGTGCACAGAGGTGAGGGGCGATAGGTGTGGATATTCAGAGGTCAGTGTGTTGAGAGCCTGTAAGAGGCACTGCGGGACTGCCATGGGGGCAAAACGTCAACCGATCCTCTAAACGCTGACAGAAAAGCCAGACGGGCTGACACATGTGTGTGTCAAACCCAGGCACAGAGAAAACACATTTCTTTTTGGACTATGAATGTATTTGTGGTGGAGGACCCAAATGCAGGCCGGATTATAATTATGGTGGATATGAGAACCTACAAAATTAACTAAATGCAGAGCAGAAAATCTGAGTCGGAAACAAAAAGTAGGAAAAATGCACTAAACAGCTGGAAGTTGATGGCATGGAACAGAGAGAGTCGACGAAGACAGTGAGCGAAATACTGGTAATGCTGATCATCGGATGCGAAACAGGTGAGTCTGATTAACTCTGCGGCTGTGAGGAAAACGAATGAAATTGTCCCAGAAGCAACACTAGAGAAATGAACACCAAAAGAAACGAAAAGGTTGAGTCAGCTAATAACTAACAGAACATGTTTAAACGCTAAGGTAACCGAGAGTGGGAAACATAAAAAGAATACTTAAATATTAATAAGGATTACAGAAAACTAAACATCAAAGTAACTAGAGGAAAACAAAATAATTAAAATCACACAGTATCTTGTGGCAAAGGTTTGGGTGAATTTAGAAAGTTCTGGTCTCTTTCTTGTATGTTTTAAACAAAAAAGAACCGCAGATCAAACTTAATTAGTGTTACTTTTGACTTTTGCTCACCATTTTCTGTTTAGCACTCGCATAAGCAAAAAAATAGTGAAGTAAAAACAAAAAACACTGGTGAAAAATCAGACACTCTGAAACAATCGAATGCTTTTTATTTATTTAATTTTTTAACATCTCCCTGTTGCAGATGTGTGATGACACCATGACGTCCAAATTGCACCATTCAGGGGGCATTTTTGTGCGTATGCGAGCCATGAATTGATTTGGGATTGAATTGAGGAAAGAGGTATTTGCATCTTTGCAAAGACAGCGCTTCCTCCCTTTTTTTCAGATTTTATTGATTTATTTTAATTTTTAACTGATTGCACGGATTACTCTTCCCAAAGTCTGGTCAAACGGTCGGAGCAGCTTCCCGTGCTGCTTACCTCCACAGTGTATGGCACTGAGATAACGCACCGCTCTGCCCGAACACTTGCTCCATTCATTCACCCACCGGGTTTTATATGTGTGCCATGTGCACGCTCATTAGAGGCAGAGCAGCTCTGCTTGCCTTTGATAAAGGCAGAATAGCGGCAACAGCTCTCTAAATTAGGCCTGCTTTTTCTAAACAGATGTTCCTCTTGCCTGCAGTCTTAAAAACCCATTCCCTTCTTTTGCACGCGGCACGAGAGTGGCTTTAACCCAACTTAATGAACTTTACACTCTGTTGCAAGCCCGTGAGGGGATTACAACAAGTCTATTTTGCTTTTTTTTTTTTTTTTTTTTTTTTTTTTTGGGGGGGGGGGACGTTTTCACCTGCACTTTTCCTCCCAAATAATGATTCCGCTGCCCTTCTAGTTTTTTTCTCTTTATGTGTTTTAGTGTTTATGCTGCAGAAAACCCTCCAGATTGCTCCCACTTGTTAAATGTTGTATAAGCACCGGCCAAGATGAGAGGAATGAAGCATAACATTGCGTATTGAGCTGCTGATTAAGCAGCAGCCATTATTGCTTGAGCTAATCTTAGCTGATAGCTCCTCTAAAACAGCCTGAGGGACAGCATAAAGTCCTGCAACTGATCAATGTCTACCCCGCCCTCCCTTTGTGGTAGCATTAGGCATCTGCTCAACCTTATTGGCGAACAACCTCATTAAACCCGGCTGTGGTCATCTGGCCATCAGATTTCTGCATTGATGTTGCTGCATTAGCCTTTGAGGAGGTTTCTTTTTTGTTCATGTGTCTTGGGAAAAGACCAGCACACACCTATGACATCGGGGCCAAGCAGACACTTGTTTCGGTGTGAGACCACTCACAGAGCGCTCAGGAAAACCAAACGGCAGATTAAGGGCTGAGGCTGCTTTTAGGGTCATTGCAGACAAGAGTAAGCAATTCCCAGCACCATTAACACTGGTCTGAGGTGAGCGAGTAGATATGGATGTTGTTCAGTCAGTCATGAGAGCAGTACTTTAGCATTTATAGAAACGTTTTCCGTCTTTGTAAATGTTTAGAGATGCGATAAGAAAGACGAGGGTGACAGCAGATTGCAAGAGACATAAATCATCCCAAACAAAGCTTGATGTTTGTCATGCAAGCGACAGAAACAAATCCAAGGGAAGGCGGCAAACACGTGGAAGAGGATGCTCTGGTTAGAAGAGACCAAAACGGAGCTTTTTGATCTTAATGAAAAGTGTTCTGCTTGGTGGAAAAATTACAATGCAAATCACCCTGAACACATCATCCGCACGGTGAAACTGGGGGATTCCTGAATGTTGCAGCAGGAAGAGAAAAGCTGGTCAGAATAGATGGGAAGATGGACAAACCTAAAAACGGGCCAGTCCCAGAAGAAAAACCTAGAGGCTGCAAAAGACCTGAGGTTGGGGTGATGACGGACCTCCCAGCAGCAAATCAGCCCGTAAACATACAGCCAGAGCTGTATGTAAATTAAAGCATAATTATAGTATGCATGTGTTAGAATGGTCCAAAGCCCAGAAATAAATGTAATTGAAATTCTGTGACTTTGAAATTAAAGTTCACAGACACTCCCCATAGAATTTCACTGAGCTTGACATATTTTGCAAAAATGTGCAAACATTTTATTCTCTAGATGTGCAAGGTAGACATACCCCAACAGACTTGCAGCTTTAATTGCAGCAAAAGGTGGTTCTCCGAGTATTGACTCATGGAAGGCTAAATGCAAAAATGATGCTACACTTATCAAGGGTAAAGGGGTTGTAAAACTTTTTAAAATAGATCATTTCCTTCCACCTCATAATTCTACACTACTTTTGTTTTGACCATCATATAAAATCCCAACTACATGCATCTGAGTTTGTGGTCCTACCCTGAATTTTCTTTTGAAAAATTTCAAGGGACATAACTGTTTTGCAAGACACTGTATTTATACACGGCTAAGCTGCAGAGCCTGCTAACTGCAGGATAAACTGCACTTTTGTTTTTTTAAAGTAAGGTTGCGTGAGCTGATCAAAAGTAATCCGTGTCTTACCAAAAGGAGAGAGAGCAATCTCAGTTTTGGTGACACACAGAAACAATAGTGGGCCCCAGTAAAACAACTATACCAATACATACACAAAACGGTCCAGTGGCGTTTTTAATGAGTGCTAAACTTCACCTTCATTTTGTGGAACAGTGATTTGAGTTTAAGTCTCAGCAAAGTAAATCCCATGTTGATATGCTAACAGGACGGTTGCTACTTTTTATACCCTACCTGATCAGCTGAGTTTACCAGGAGTTGTTCTGTTGCTCTAGAATACACATTATGTTTGTTGTTCAGTACATTTTGCCTCTGAACAACCAGGCATATATAGGAACATTGAATCAAAAACTATCAAACTCAAAAACAGCTACTTTCCCTAAGCTGTAAGGGCTATCGCCCCGTGCTGAAACCACCAGTCCAGTTCATAATCTGTTGCATGTTACAAACACACTGCTGGTCACACATGTTTCTGATCTGATGAAAATCATTTATACTCACTAGCCAATGAGGATTCACACACCTGAATCTCTCAGGATCTGTCTGTTTAGACTTCCTTGCAAATTGCACAATTCTGCAACTAGATTTATTGCACAGTATTATAGGCTGTTATCTTTTTGACTTGGAAATAAGACCATTAGCTGCTAAGGACTACATGCAGGCTCCAACCCCTCAGGGAGTGTTGTCAGCCAGTACAATCAAGAGTAAAATAAATAAATAAAAGAAAGATCATGTCTTGTTGTGTCTTGGTTATGTGAATTGTGTGTATTCTGAGCCGGTGTGGGCCTCATCAAAATTTCGTTTGGGTAGCACATAATTACAAATAATGCTTCTTGATTCTTCTTGATAAAGATAAAAAACTACATCTAGCAAAGTCCAAGCACGCTGTTTTCACTTTCATAATGTTCAGATTTCCTCTCGCAATGATTTGCTCTTATGGGATCATGGAGACCGGAAAGTGGTTTACAGTTCATCGAGCCGGTGATGTGCATAGTACTGTACAATCTGTATTTCTAAAAATGTCCCTTTAACTGTGTGAACTTTCAAATAGAAGGGAAATACATTTTATCTGAATCTGCAGCTAATAGTAGCGCTGCAACAATTTTATTACACTCCTTTTCCCACTTGCAGCCAGAACATGCTTAAGTCGGGGTGATGCCATTCCCAGATCTGAGCTCCAACATCCGTGCCAAATCAAACACAGCATAAAACTGCATGCAAATCGTGGTCGACTTAAGGCAGAATACATTCATTAACCTCAGTGCATACGGTTAGCTGTATTAGGATGGACTTTTTTAATGATCCTGACAAAAACGGTCGACTCATTCATTAGTAACAAAGTGTAAAAAGGACGTAAATGGTCCTTGATGGAAAGGAAAACATTGTTGATTTGTAAATCTATTTTTGGTGGCAGAGCTTTGAATCTTAACGGGCACTGGATTGGGTAGCTGCTGGCTAGACTCCCACGCTATTTGCGGTTCAATTTATTTATGTGATGCAGATTCACAACAAATGTTTTTTTAAAGGTGTTTTACAAGACAAGCATATTCGTTCAAATAGAAATATTTGTAATTAAATCAGTCCAGTCACAGATTTTAATTAATTACATTCAATTTCCCAAAGAGATTGCTCAAACTGTTGCCTACTCCAGGTAATATACTGACCGCTTATAATAATTGCTCTAAAAAAAATCTAAACTATTAGTTTACATTACATGTATACATATGTAATTAAATATTCTATAAATAAAACCTAAAAGGTTGACTATTCATCCCATAACTCAAATCCTTAACATCATACTTGCAGTATTTTGAAGGCATATCCACTCCATACAGTGCCTATATATATTTTAAGTAAAAAAAAAGACATTTCTGTTTGATTTCACCTTCACAAATCTCCAGTGAAGCGCATTATACCTGCAGATTTGTAAGAGCGGATGAAATAGTTTAGTGCACACGTTATATCTGAGTCGGCACAGTTGCTGGCACTATGTTATGTTGTGCCTTTTGTGGCCCGAGGTGTTTTGGCTGAAATCCACCACAGAATCCACATCCAAGAAACCAGTCTGTGAATGCGCAGGACTGCAGCAGCTTTGTAATACAGTCCAAGCAGATTTTCTCATTAGTCATGTTTGCTGAATTGTTTATGAGAACTATCCGAGGTCAGCTGTAATTGACCGCGTGTATTGTTGAAGGCTTTTACTCTGCATTTCTAGCCAGTAAGCACATCTCTCTGCCTCAGGCAACTATTGAATTGATGCAGATAGAAAAGTAGAAGGTGGTTTTCTCTTTCTCCCCCATCCCTGTTCATCCCTTCCTGCCGTAATGTTTCTGTGCTACATGTTCAAACCCCTGCCGCTCAGCATACGAATGGAGATCTACCCTCTGTTAGCTTCATTGATGCACATTTATTAATCGGTTAGATGACAGCCAACTACAGAAGGCTAGGAACTTTATGAGCAATCTACTTTAACAAGCTCAGATGTTCCTATGCCCAGAATAAAATCTGCTCAGTGTCCCACTGATTGAATTAAGCAACCCTCCAACTCATAATATGATAGATAATACAAAAGATTTGTGTGTTGTTGGTTTTTGTTGGTCAGAAACTTAGTTTCAAACAAATCGGAAAGAAATGAGTGCATTACTTTCTTAATAGATAGAGAGACATGTAAACCTGAACAACAAAACTGCAATTGCAAAAGACCATCACATTAAACAGTGATCTGAATAAAAAAGCACATTCAAATGTAAATCCACTTATGGCGTAGCTGTGCTGTCAACATGAGAGCAGTTTAGTAGCTTGTGTGTGCAGTAATTCTCTATAATAAATTCATCCATCCATCCATTTTCCGACACGCTTATCCCTTGTGGTGTTCGCGAGGGGTGCTGGTGCCTATCTCCAGCTGTCAATGGGCGAGAGGCGGGGTACTATAATAAATTCATAAAATGTGTTTTAGCTTGTAGCGTGTCACTTTAGTGATCTAGTACCTTTTACCAAAAGTAGCAAGCGTGTGTCGTTTATGATCGGAGCATTTTTCTCCTGTAAGTCTCAGCGACAGCATCATCAAAGCGGCCCTCTGCCTGATCCAGCCCAGCTGCATGGCGGCTGCTGTGGCGCTCTGATCTTGCCGCGCCCGCTTTGGTTAAGGCAGCAGCACACCTCTGAGCTCCAGCGCGGCCACACCGAACCGAACCTCTGTGGAATGAATTCCCGTGGCATTTAATGGAGGCCTCTTTAAATGCCATTCTATCCAGCGGGTTGCTCTGGCCTTCTTACGGAGCACATAACCACGGCGTTCTTCTTCATGTTCCTCCACTGCTTCCCTCGGACATTTTGCCCCCTGATGTAATAAACGAGGCTTGCTGCGTTCCTGAACTTGTGCTCACGTGTTTCTCTGGCCTCCCCTTTTCCCCTGACCTCAGGATTCACCCCAGTCCGACCGCCGGCTCCGTCACAGCAGCCTCCTCCGCGAGCACCGTTCAGGGTAAGCCATCACTGCGCCGCATCAAAGGCCGCATCCACCGGAGCAAGAGCCTGGACAGCATCGATCTCCTCGACTCCAATGTGAGTAAACTGACTGACACGTCAACATAACCTATTAATGACTTGTATTGATTGCCTCCAGGCGCTGTAATGTATGACCGAAATGTACAGTTCTGCAGACAAAGATGAAATGAATTTCTTGTGACCGGAGGCACTCAGTGAGGCTGCTGACACAGTCACATGGAAGCGTGTTTGTGAGATGGTACACCACCTGCACAAGGTTGTAAAGTCTTCAAACATGCATTTCATATCAGCCAAACTCATTGCGTTATGCCCAGCTATCAGTTAACAGTTGCTTTTTGTAAATTATAAATTACCAACTAGATGGTGGGGACTCTTACGCTGCTTTAATAGCATGCTGGGAAAACTGACCCAGAGGAGGTTAAGGCATTGTCTTTGTTTTGGGGTTTTGTTGCACCATTGGAACAAATGGTATAAATTTGCTGTCTTTATTGCACATTTTCTTCTTTATAATTGTCATTAGAGGGAGTCATTTTTATGTAGGCTAATTGTTGGGCACCCAAGTTAAAGACACTTGTGGAGTCAAGGGTGGTTCTTTCGAGACCACCATGTGAGGCCCAGACCGAGACCAAGGCCGAATCTTTAGAAATAGACAAATATTTTGGGAGATTTATTTATTTTTATTTTTTTTAAAATGTATACATCCCAAAATGCAGAAATGTATTTAAAAGGGTTAATTACTCAGCCAGAACAGCCCATTGGTGTTAAACTAATCATTGACTTAAAAGACTTTGAAATTTACTAAATCGATACAAAGTCTCTGAATTGGATTTATCAGCGTACGTTGCACAGTAGTTGTTTTATATATAATAATAAAAAAACACCCTAGGAGAGTAATAAAGATTTAGCATAAAAAGATAATACATTTCCAGATGTTTTTGTTTAAAATTAACTTTTGCAAAATAAGGTCTGGCGTTGCATACGTTATGAGAAAACTTAATAGAGCTAATGATTGCTAATGTCAAAGTCAAAACGGTTTTATTTGTTACTGTGGCGCGTGTTTCTCTTTGGGCTCTCCGGTTCACATTACGCATAATGAAGTCAAAAACTGGCAAACAGGCAATGAACAAGGGTTAAAAAAAATTTGTTGGGGTTTTTTTTTTGTTATTTGTTATTGGTAAGTCTGTTTTATGTATAAGTAAGATTAATTGGCTTCCCTTAGACTTATTGCTAAGAGAGTTTTTCAGTGAGGCGGCTTGGTTAAACAATGGAGGAAACTTAAAGCTACGTGACTTCAAGCAGCTTAATTTGTTACTTAGATATTCTCCTCAGGGCGCAATTTCACAAATCTCAATTTCCTCTCCCCCTGTAACCAATCAATGCTTTTTAACTCATTCTTCATGCAATCAGATTAATTCATGGGTTGTGTCAATCAAAGTCACCCTTGCAGTTTAGAGGCGCAGGTGACACTTCAACATACAGACGTTATAGTGTCTTTGAACAATGACAAGACAGGAGAGAAAGAACACGTTTAAAGGTTAAAGAAGAGGGAAAGATTGCGATGAATTCATCAAATTAACACTAATGAAATGATTTTCCATGTTGTTTTTTCACCTCTGATTGCAGTAATGTGCAAAGGTAGATTGTTAATTCAATTAGACAATTCTATTTACTTTGCCTCGAGTGCTCGTGTTAAATGTCTAGTAACACTAGATCTATTCCCTCTCATCTGGCTGATCTCCTCCACAACTATTGATAATGTTTTAACTTTAGAACCCGTGCAGACATTTTTCTGCTGTCAGGCTGTAGGTGTTTGCACCATTAAAGCTAGACAGCGGGTGGAATCAGCTCCTTTAACTTTGAGGATCAAATGCGGTAATCCAGCCTTGATCTGCAACAAGAATTTGCGGTCATAAGTAACAATAGCATTGTGTTTTTTCTGAGATGGCTGCGTGCGGCTGTGCTCGTTTGTGCCTCACGCCCACCGTAAAAATTGACTAAAAAAAACACACTTTTTAATGGCTGTGTGGCTATGCTCTCTTCTTTTGCTTTTGAGTCACATTCAGTTTTTTTCCTTGGGATGTGCATCTGCAGGGGAAGATCAAAGGGAGTTACATTTTTGTATGATTGATAAAAACTTATAGTATCTTGAACCGGCCTTGACTCGATGTCTTGAGGCACAACAGCATGAGACCCAAAACTGAGCCCAAGACCAGGAACAGCCCGTCTCCAGACCGGTCTCCAGCCGTCGAGCCCTGGTTAAAGATGTTCAAAAATCCTTAAAATAAATTGTTGCTGCCTAATTTTAGAAAAATCGAACCTTTTAATTTGACAAAAAATGTTGGAGCGAGAACAATGTAAATAATCTGTGCCGCAGTTATGAGTACCCCAACAACCCCTTTAAAGTAAATATAACTGGAACATTTTCTTGACTTATTTTTCACTCTTTAAAAACAATCACCATTTCTAGAAACCCTTTTGTAATTCATGACAGTCTGTTTCCTCAGAGTATATGTGACGTGACACAGATGCCCATCTCTCTTTACCACAGGCCATTAAGCAGCAGGAGGACACAGGATGGTAATTTATCTTAAAAACAACCATTAAAGGCTAGGACGAGGATGTTACATGCAAAGGGGGAAAAAGGCTTTTTCTCTTCTACCATCACAAACATGAAAATGTAAACTTTACTTGGATCTGAAGTAGATACAAAAATTGTAAATAAGTGTAGCATTTGAATATAATTAGTGTAAATGAAAAGCACCTGTTATTTAAAAAAATACTTAACTAAAAGAAGAAAAGTCTATGGTTATAAATATTTAAGCGCTAACTCCTATTTATATTATATAATAAATCTAATCAGAAGAAACACAAATATAGATTATGCAAATTCTGGTATTTCTGACAATAAAGTAAAATAAGTAAAAAAAGAATAAAATCTTTACAAAATAACTAATTAAGGTACAAAATAGACAAACGTCCAAGTCTGTTGTTTTTCGCAACATAAAGCTTTTGAAACTAATAAAAGTAGGTAACATACACTTTACCGCTTGTAGATTTTGATTTATTTATTTTCAAATTTTGTAATTATTCTTTTGATTTAGGTAAGAAATTTCTTTCTGGAAGGAAACAAGACAGTCATGGGTAGAAAAAATTATAAACTCTAACAGTGGTATTAATTTGAGATCTGTTATTCACATTTTATTACAAAATTGCATGTTGTAAAATTATATATACATATTTCAATGATCAGTGGATTTTTTGTACTGACATTACAGCAGTCAGGACTTTTTCATAATTGCTTTGATTTTGTTTGTTTTTACATTTCTCCACCAGTATTTTACCAACATAGCTTTGATCATGAGTGCCAAATCTTTGAAGTTGAAAGGCCTGCTTCCCATCTCAATGATCTTTAGCTCCCTGCACAGATTCTCTATTAGATTCAAGTCTGGACTCTGGCTGGGCCACTCCAGAACACTGATATATGTTGTATTCCATTAGAAGAAACGCATTGTTCAAATTAAGACATTACTTTAAACCTACATCTGCCAGGAGTATGTGTGGACTTAGGTGTACGCGTATTTGAACAGCGCAAACTTACTTCCAGGGACAAGATATGCTGAATATTCCCTTAGCCACCACATGTAACGCAAATTTACGTTAGAAAAAGGCAACTTGCGTGCATGCAAGAAGTCTCACTGTGTTACCTACAGCGTGTGTGTGTCGGTTCATGTTTGGTTAAAGCACTCAACAAATACGTCAAAATAATATTACTCAGGTAGAACCAAAAAGTATGATGCAATAAAACATTTGAAAGTATATAATTAATACTACTACTACTACTACTACTACTACTACTAATAATAATAATAATAATAATAATAACAGATTTTATTTAAAAGCGCCTCTTATGACACTCAAGGACATTGTGCAGAGCAAATAGCATAATAACAGTAGAGTGGAGGATCTGTGATGCTGTGGGCCGTTTTGTGTTCCCAAAGGACTTAGAACCCTGTATGAGTGTATATCTTGATGAACTCTTAAAAATACCAGAATATATAACGCAAACATCTGCTGAAATTTACCAGTACACTACGAACAGGTCATTACTGGGTCTGTCAGCAGGATAACGATGCAAAAGGTATCAACAGAGGAAGACAGCAGCTCGCCAGAGACAAAATCAAGTTGAACTGAAGAAAAGAGAGCATAATTGTGGGCTCAAGACTTTGAAGGATCTAGAGATTGTAGAAAATGAATGGTTGAATTGTTAAAGTTAAAGGTTTTTCAATATGAGATTATGCTGCAGCAATGAAAAAGAAGAAAAAAAAACTTCTTACACATTTTTTACCAGGGGTGCCAGTGGGTTTTCTGGACCACAGATTTAGACTAAACGCATCAAATGCTTATGAAATCCAGCGGCTAAAACAATGCCAAGTGTATTAAAACGACAACCTGTAGTGGCTGTTAAAATCCAAAGTGGTTTCATTTCAGACACGCACACACAACTTCCAGGTACTTTTAATTAACAAAATAAAAGATTCACTTCTGAAATGACTCAGACTGGTCCCGGGTGCTGAAGTGGCTGGTTTCTGATACGTTTACTGTGTTAAGCGGAGATGAACGGCTCTGATGTGCAGAAATCAAAGCTTACGCGGATGTGATGCACACTCTCGGCGCACCTTGTTGTTTGCAGACAGAGCAGCAGACTGCTGAAGGGCCTCCTCCTCAGGGGAGTTATACCGTGTTGACACTTCAGCTATGACCCGACTGTGAATTCAGCTCTATCTTTTCCATCTCATTAAAAGGATGCAAAAAGCCCCGAGCCGGATGAATTATTGATACAAGGATCGTTCGGCATTAGTGATATGGGCTTTTTGAGAGCGTGAGAGTTTTTTAACGCTCCCGGGGTGCATGCATTAAATTTTCATCGTGTCTTCTGCTGCTTTGCAGTTTAATAAAACTGCTTAAACACGATTTTATGTGTTAAAAACATAAAAGAGCTGCAGCCACATTTACAGCAACTCTGGGGCACGGCGAGCAAATGGAAAATAAAAACCGGGCTGATTAATGCGAAAAGCCTTTATTGCCTTGAATTGTTTGAAAGCGGCTTGAAGGAACGCCTTGCCTCGTGGATAAGGTAACAGATGTCCGTTTAACCGACTCTTGTTGGCCTGAACAGATTTGCTTTGAAGCCTTTACATGAGCACCGGAGGGTTTGATTCCAGCCTGCTCTGTGAGTGTTTGGGAAGGGAGGAGAAACCCTGATGCAGTTCTCGAATTTGAAGCAAGAGTTTAGATTTGTAATTGTTCTCGGGCTCGTCATGTTGCTGCAGACCCGGAGGACTGTGGGCAGGTGAGTTTGTAGCCAAAGTCTGTGAAAAGTGCAGCTGCAAATCACGCAGATTGGTTTTGAAGCAATAAGGAAGACCTTCTCTGAAACAGATATCATCTTATATTTCATTTTTCATTGATAGCGCCCTCACTGTGCGTATTAATGATTCTACGTGCGCTAATGAGCTACACATTAAGGATTATATTGTGTACTAATAACAGGCTTGATGGTCCCCCACCTCATTAACATGGTGGGCATGGCCTCCATTTTTCACTTTTTAATTTGTCTGACCAAGGAATCATTTCCCACCAGCGAGGGTGCCACCCTAGATCATATATTTTTCTGTGTCGTAAACTGTGTTCACTGAAAAAAAAAATGTTTGCAGGGTAAATAGAAGTGTTGCTTCACCCATGCGATGATGAACTGCACTACTGTTGATGGGTTAGGGGTTGGTGTTGCATGGATTTAATCATCATGTTGTATTTGACTGATTCTTTCCTATTTTATAAGGAGAGACGTATATTTATTAACCTGACTATACTTTTAGCTCAGCTCCTTGGATGCGGTTAACTGTTCTTAGTTTGTCTAATGAACTGTTAAATGGTCCAAGAAGGAGCCTTGTGGACTTTGTATGAGTGGCTTTTTCTCTGGCTTTTTTTTTTTTCACCGTGTTCCACCTTGCATGTTCGAGTTATTGTGATATTAAATGTCTAAACTGTAAACCCGTCCTCTGAAGGTCTGTGATGGACCGGCGACCTGTCCGGGTTGTTACCAGCCTCTCGCTCATCGACTGCTTTGGCATTAAGTCACTGCAAAGATTGACTGGATGTAAAAAAAAAAAAAAAAAAAAAAAAAGGATTCTGCACTTCAAAGAAAGCGAAATGAGTGTCTGTTTTTCAGTAAACAGCAGAACTTCTAGTTTCAGTGGCACCTCGATAAAGATGTGTGAAAAGCCTTCAAATTAAGTCTGATGTCATATGTAAAAAGTGAGAAAAATCTAACTAAAAATAAGAATATTGTTCTGACAAAATCAGTGGTGCTATACTGATTGGCATGTTGGCTTTGTACAACACTGTTTTGCCAACAGGGCAGCCTTCAGTTCTCTCTCTCGCTCTCTCTGGTGTGAAAAGCTAAATTAGGGATGATTATTCATGCTTTTATTTCTTGACTATTGAAACAGCCTTTTTATATGTTTGAGTAAGAAAGATCTTGGCCATCTACAGTTAGCAGAATGCTGCTGCAAGCCTTCTAACCAACACACGAAAGAGACGGCACATTATTGCAGTTTTTATCTCTTTTCATTGGCTACCGATACATTTTAGAGCTCATTTAAAAATTTTAGGCTTTACATTTAAAACCCTGAGTGGCCAAGCTCCAGCTTATATTACCGACCTTTCACGGCCGTCTTCCCCTTCGTGCAGTTTGAGATCCTCCAGTCAAAGGCTGTTAATGGTTCCATGAACTCATTTCGGGACCGGAGGGGATCGGTTTTTCAGAGCTGTGGATCCCAGACTGTGGAAGATGTTGCCTTTATCTCTATGCTGTCTTGACACTGTTCACTCTGATAAGAAGCAGTTGAAATTGTTCAAATTAGCTTTTAGCTCGTTTTGAACTAGTTTTATGCTATGATGTTGCATGCATGCTCTTGTTACGTTTTTATTTTGCGTTGTTTCTATGGTTGTTTTCATTGTGAAGCACTTTGTGGTTTTTATCCTGTGAACAGTGCTATATGACTAAAGTTTACTTACTTAGTATACCTTAAAGTGCTTATTCACACAGTATCACGTGAGCCCCAGCTTGAGTGTTTATTGTCATAAAATGTTGTTATTGTGTAACCAACACACACAACTCTAGTTAAAGTCCAGTAGAGATGAGAAAACTCCACACATTTACTGTACATCTGTGAAGGTAGGACAGATAAACTGTTTACCTGGCTTGGCCCTCTTAACAATCAGTTTGCTTGTACACACCTAGTGGTTGTTTTTGGAGACTTGGTGACTTTAAGATGCCAATCTTTGCTGATTTCTATGTGGCAGCAAGATAACATTGGATCCTCATCTTGCCTTTGTTTGTCGTAGAGCCCAGTCGTTTTAACCGTTAAAATTATTCCCAGGTCAGGTTTAGGAAACTTGAAATTTCCTGAGTTATGGGGAATAACACACAGCTGCCTTACCAGGTCATCGTCCTCTCCTGTCTTTCCCATTTTGAAGAATGGCTAAATGAACTGGGCGTCTGTTTCACTAAAGGTTCAGTCCAGTGGTTGCCACTTATTTCTTAATGTGGGAGTCTTTCCCCACTGAATAGATGCAAATTAATGAAACACTTATTGATTGTTTTTTTCCTTTGTTTTTCTCAGGA
The DNA here is from genome assembly GCA_037039145.1 of Fundulus diaphanus. Taxonomy (NCBI): domain Eukaryota; kingdom Metazoa; phylum Chordata; class Actinopteri; order Cyprinodontiformes; family Fundulidae; genus Fundulus; species Fundulus diaphanus. The sequence goes on from CM073134.1 coordinate 30,475,299, forward strand.
TGAATTTTAGGTAACTGACTTGAAATATTTTAATGAGTTGAATATATACTCTTGTATATAAAATGGATATGTTGCTCTTTTTAAGTGTTATATTCACATATTCGGTCCTTATTGTTTAGCATCTTTAGCATTTCAGTGTAACATCCTAGCTTGCTAACACTAAAGATAAACGCCCTGACAGACAGGAAACTCACTCATTTAGTTTGTATTTGCTCACAAAACCTGCATTCTCAGTTAAACAACCATGCAAACCACGTTTTCTTCAAATCTTGCTCAAATATCAACTTGATTTTGGTCAGTCCTAAAATTCAGTGGATTAAAGAGAAAACATTTGGATTACAATGATTTGCATTCTGTCTGTGTATGGATATCTGTATTAGATCATCTCTCGTGGTATAAATCTATCTCCTGGTCCGGTCATTTCATTTCTGTGAACTGCGTGATAGATTAATATATTTTTGTGGATGTGATGGAACAGCTGATTGACAGACTTAAGTCTCTAAAGCCATGTTACCAGCAGGACTAAACAAACGTGACAACATCACATCACTGAGATTTCAGCAGCACACTGTTCCAGTCGGCCAAAAAATACCCTCATTTGAAGTATGAAATGAAAATCGTGCTCCTGTGTACAACGGGGGGCATTCTGATGATGGCAGCTTCAAAGCTGGAGTTGACTAGAGTAGATCAGCGGTTACAGATGAAACAGCCAAGCAAAGCCTTCCTCTGAATGGAAAAACCGTAGTAGTGCAACTGCGAGGCTTTTGATGCTGTCTCTACCAGCTTTGCACATCTTCTTTGCAAAATAGCTCAAGCACAGTCAGCTCGGATGGTGTGCTCCCCAACACTATGTCTTATTGTATCATCAAACCCAAGAACTTGGCAGAAAATGCTGAGATTAAATTAAACACAGGTGGTTACTCTTTACTGATGCAGAAACTTGTATAGCCAATCGGTTACCCTGGATTTTAAGTCCGCGTCCACATGCAGAAAAGGTTGAGCATAAAGATGAAACCGCACCAAGCCAGAAGAACCTAATCAGGCACTGTAATACATACGCCACACCAGTGAGTGGCGCAATGACGCTGCCACATAATTAAAGAAGGAAGAAGAGCAGGACAAAAACAAGGCGTGCCACACAAACTGGGAGCCGGTTTCAAACGTTGTCGGTTTCGCAGCCGCTTCGTGTGAAGGGGACCCACTATCCGACCAAAAAGTTTGTCAGATACAGCCAAACCTGTCTTTGTGTGGACAGGACCTTTGACGTATCAGAGTAAACAGGACTGAATTCAAAGACGCCACAGATTAAAAAGAAGATCTAAAACCATGCACTCTTTTTTTCGGCGTAATCCTCACATCCTATTCTGCTTTGTGAGTCTTCAAGTGAGTGACTGAACAAACTGTGCTCGTTTGTTTTTATGGCCTGCCACTCAGAGGATGCTTCAAACAGCTCTAGAGGCCATGATCTCACCAGGGAAAGACAGCTCACTGCTCAGATACAGACTTCTGGCTTTTCCACTCTCTCTCTCTCTCTCTGTTTCTCTCTCGCTCTCACTCTCTCGCCATAAATATATATATTTTTTGTCCAGGCAGCGTGTGCACTGGAAGAAAACTTGCTGACTTGCCCAAACTCAAATGCAGCTGATGGAAGTAACGGTCCGCCTTACAGTGAGTGATGAGCCTGCAGGATGCTGAGCCGAGGAGCGGTTTCCATTGCATTCGACTAAAATGTCACAACAAGCACTGCGATGCTAGTGAGCCACTGGATGATCTGATTGTTTGTCTCAACACACAAGTGAAGGCAGTGGTGGACTGAGCATATGAATTCAGCTCCACAACTATCATTGCTCATTACTGTGAAGCTAGATAATCAATAGTGGTTAAGACTTTGTTAAGATCGATTGCTTTTTTTTGATTGCTTTTCTCTCTGGGTCGTCTGGGGAGGACTTTTGGCGTAGCGCCGACTCCTGCTGTCATTTGTGTTGGCAAATGCTCCACTTGTTCACAGAAAGCTTGAATCAGATTTTAGTGCTAAGGCTGCAGAAAGCCCCTCAGAGATAAAGAGTGGTGGTGGGGAGGTTAATAACAGCCTTCAGAGTAGCCAGAGCCTTTGTTTGTCACAGGAGCTATTATTCTGGGTTTATTGACAACAGTACATCTCATTTCAAAGCTGCTGCATTTACAGTATCCTATTTATTTATTTATACAGCTTCAGAGAGATACAGCAATACAACTGTTCATTCGTCACAGAAAACAGCATTTAGAGCTACACTTTCTGGTTCTTAAAACTGATCATTTCTAAATATACTAAGTCAGGGCTCTGTGGTGTGAGATGGCAAACTCACGGTTTTCTAGAGGCGCACCGATCAAAATGCCGTTGCCAGTTTCGGATGGTCGGCCAGCTGACACCAATTTTAACTGAATAGAAGATATGGTGGGACGCAGTAGTTAGGGAGTTCGTCCTGTAACATTCAACCTGAATTGCCTGCTGGCAGTGGTCAGAGGGCTCGGTGGCGCCGATGTATGGCAGCTGTGCTTCGCTCAGGCTGCCCCAGGGCAGCTGTGGCTACTAGCATAGCTCACCACCGTCAGGGAAAAGTTTTCAAAAGGCACACTTCATTTCCAAACTCAGCTTTCTCACAAACAAACAGAGGTTGAAAGTAAAAAATAAATAAACTGAAAACGAAAATAGACAGAGCAGCTGTTCTTTCCACTCAAAGTCTTGCTCACTTTCTCACAGTCTTAATTGACAGACAAGTCTTGATGCTTTTTAGAAAATAGTGACCTTTAAAATATGCTCTTGCATGTTTATCCACTCAACTTGTTTTTAAACACTTACTAACATTGAAAATACCTTCCTCCGAGGCGTCTTCCCTCAGTAACAGCAACCACACTGAAGAGTGTTGTTGTTGCAGCTATAGACCAGTTCACGCGTGACGTCACGCGTGACGTCAGCGCTACATCCGGGTCACGGTGGTTGGCAAAAACAGTACTGTTCTCGTCTACTACATGACAAAACGGGTGATTTAGAGCGTATTTTTAGTTAGTTTACTTTTGGAATCTAAACAATGTCTACCACTTGTTGTGCTCCCGGTTGCACACAGAGGCATTCCAAATCGTTGGATGTACGTTTCTGTTGTTTACCGAAGGACGAAGAAAGAAGAAAGAAATGGATATTTTCAATGAAAAGAGCGCAGGCAGACACTCCCAATGGACTGGGGGATCCATCATACTACGACAGAATAAGATAAGATCAGATAAGATAAGCTTTATTGATCTCACAGTGGAGAAATTCACTTGTCCCATCGGCTCAATAGTCAAAAGTCAGAAGAAGGTGTCAAAGTAGGTAAGTAGAATCAGTTAGATACAGTTATACAGCTATATACAATATACAATTCTGTATACTCCTATGTATAAATATGTTATTGCACATATGTTATTATACAGTTTATACAGGACTATTGCACAGGCTTATTGCACAGTTTATACAGTTTATACAGGATTATTGCACAGGCTTAATGCACGGATTATAGCACCTTGTTTAAATAGCTTATTGCACATACGTTATTACAGTTATTGTTGCAGCTATGGTGCGTGGTTGCAGTCGTTACTCTAATAGTTACACTTATAAAGCAGCGAGTATGATCAGGTAGCAGCAGGAATGAGTGACCTTTATAACATAATAATAATAATAATAATAATAATAATAATAATAATAATAATAATAAACATAGCACATTATTGCACGTAGTTACTGCAAAACACTTACAGTAACAGTAATTGTAACAGTTATATGTATAGTCCAGAGATTAAATTTACATGAGTTGCATATTATTGTACATTAGTTATTGCATGTTACTTATAACGGTTAAGGTCACAGTTACAGTGCAGCATTGTAAAATCTGGTAGCTGCAGGGATGAATGACCTGCGGTAGCGCTCCTTTTTACAGACAGGATGTTTTAGTCTGGCACTACAATGTGCAGTCTACACTTCATCTCCGGTAAATACAACTTAATTCTGCTCCAGTCATTGTTCTACTTGAATAGCGGCGGAGGGGAGGTGGCGATCGCTAGACGGGGCCGGGAGAAGCGGAGTCGATGCGCTGCAGCAGCAGCAGCTGCATTACGCCCCCGTTCACGGACGCTAGTACTTCTGTGTTTACGCTGCAATGTCGCCGACACCCCCACCAATTTTAACAAGACAAAAACACCAAAATAATCCGTAGTGAACTATGTTTTTTTTAACCTACCGGGCGGGTCTTCCTGTCCGACTCCGCGTTCGTATGTTACACATGTCTGAACATCCATTCATCCATGTTCTGACCCGCTTAATCCCTCATGGCGTCGCGGGCGTTGCTGGAGCCTATGTCCAGATATAATATAATTGCAGCCGTCCAGTGGTTTCATGCTTCCATGCTCTCTCGTGTGTACTGGTCTGCGTGTTTATAAGGCAGCTGTATATGTCGCGGTACTGAACACTTGGCAGCATTTCACAGACTCGCTCTGTCCCTTCAGGCTTTTGCTGTGTGGATCTGGCAATCTGATACCATCAACCATCAACTTAGTCTTAAAACGATCTTGTGATACGTTATCTAAAGAAGAAAAATACGTGGAGAACTCGTCAGTTTCTCTGTTTGCGTCCGCCATTGTGTTCGTCTTTTGCCAACCAGTCCGGCGCGCATGCGCGAAAAACCCGAATCAAAACAATAACAATGAACTGGTCTATTGATGAAATTTTCACTGACTAGCTGGCTCTTTCTAGCAAAAGAGAAGAGGCATTATGTTGTGCAGAACCTAGTGTGGCCCAGCTCTAAAGCTGGTAGAGGCCATCAGGCCAATCACTTGCAAAGACACAGGATCATGCCGTTATTTGAAAGAGGGAAGGGGGCAGATGCTCCAGACAGAACAAGTGCAGTGGTAAAGACCAGCTACAGTGACGGACACTGTGATGGGAGTTTGTCTTCTGTTATTATGATCTTCCAATAAAAGTTTGAAAAAAATCAAGATTAGTTACTGTTTCTTATAATATTTTTGTACTGTAAAATATGTAGAGATAAGGCTTTCATAAAAACGGCTAATTTAAGAAAAGAATGTACTCCCCAGAAATTACCAATGAGCAAACCATGCTAAATTAGGGGAAAATGTTAGTATATCACTGGTAAAGTTACCATGACCTGGAAGCGTCTAGGTATGGCGTGTTCACCGATGGAAAAAAGATCGTAATTTAGAATTTCAGAAAGGCAAATCAAGCTGAAATTATGATTTCGGTCACCAGCAGGTCCCTCGGGGCATTTCTTGTCAGTTTTATCTGGTGTGTTTTACTTTGGATTCATGTCAAGATATATTTATCCATACATGGATTCTTATCTTTTATCCTTTAAGAGGAAAGAAATCAACACCACACCCAACGAAAGAGCTTTTGTGCACTTGAGGCCCTTTGAAGGCAAACCTGAGGTTGTTATTTGCCCTTTCTCGATTTCCAGACAGATCTACCGTGTTTACTGCTCCCTCAGCTGTTTTGAAAAATGTTACAGGAATGTTTGCTGCAGAGGGTACGGCCAGGTGAGCTCCAGAGAAGGATCCGACTGTATCAGCAGGAGCAGAGGCAGCTAAGCCAAGATGAAAGGCACAATTAAAATAATTACTCCATAACAGATGAGAATCAGTCACCAGCTGGGGCCTGAGGTTTGGGCTGGTCAGAGTCTTAATCCCTTATTAGTTCTGCTTGCCCTGTTCCACTTTTCAAATCTTACTCTTGGCTGCAGTCTTTCATGGACAGAGGCACTCCCCCCTAACTACCACAAGCACCAACCGACAACAACAAAAAAAAAAAAAAAAGGTGGAAAAAGCCCCAGCGTAAGCACTTATTCGCTGCTCAGTGTTGGGAAAGTGCTGCAGATGCATTTACAGAGAGAGCAACTGCAGCTGAATTAACCAATCTGCATATTCAGGGAGCCTGTTATCAAGGGAGGTTGTTCCTGTGCGATGGCGGGCCGTACCTGAGCGGCACACACCGAGCCAGCGTTGTGGAGAGGCAGAGAGGGGAGGGGAGGAGCGGATGGGTGCAAGAGATTTATCACGACCAGCCCCGCAGGAGGCCTTATTGCAGGGAGGAGAGGGGGAGGTGACGGGAGGCGCTGTGATTGGAGCAGCTGATTTGCTCTAAGTGAGGCAAGTCTGTTATGTAACAACAGTCGATTGGATGAATTTTTTTTTTTTTTTTGTCCTCTAGGTGATAAGCAGTGGAGGCTTGGTTGGATGTAATTCAGAGGGGGTTTTACATGTGACAGTGAAGGGCAGCTGATCATGCGTGATGCTTGTGAGGGTTGCATAGCAGATGTTAAGGACATTTCTTGAAGCTGTGGCCTGGGAGCAAGGTCCATGTGTCCACCAATTTAACATATGGTGGGGTCGCCGTAGGCCATTGTGCATAGACTGTATTTAAAAGCATTATAACCCATATCATGTACCAGTATGTTGACCCTCCAGTTGTTCTTTGTGACTTTCTCGTAGTCTCTCGTGGAAAAACAAGAAAAACCCGAAGCAGGGGGAAAAAAATCTGTCAATTGTGAATACAATAACTTGAAAATGTATTCAAACCACTTTTTTCCCATTTGTCACATGACGACTACAAACAGTGTACTTTATTGGGATAGTGTTTGATGGACCAGCACAAAATAGCGTATAATTGTGACTGTTATCTGTAATTTTGTCACAATTACACCTGCAAGTCTTTTGGGGTGTGACTCTACCATTCTTTACGAAACAGTTCAAGCTCAGTCAGACTGAATCAAGAAGATCCGTGTTTAGATGTATGTCTGGATTTAGACTGGACCATTGTAACACATGACTGCTTTGCTCTTGACTGTTCTGATGCAGCTCTGGCTGAATGTTTAGGCTCGATGTCGGGCTGGAAGGTGAAGCAGAAGGTTTTTATTTGGGGATTGCCCTTAGCTTCATTCATCTTCCCATCAAGTCTGGTCAGCTTCCTGGTTGCTGCTGAAAAAATAATCCTACCTGCACCATGATGTTGGCATGACCATGTGTTACCAAAGAGACACTGTGTTCAGGGTGCAGCTAGTCTTTTTTTGTTTTTTGTTTTTATTTGTTTTGCATGGAGGCCAGAGAGTGACATTTTGGACTCTTCTGATAGAAGCACCTTCTTCCACATGTTTGCTGTGTCAAACTGCAAAAATAATTTCTTGTTACTCTTTTCCTGCCACTCTTCCACAAAGGACAGGTTTGTGTGGTGCATGACTAAGAGCTGTCCTGTTGACAGGTTCTCCCACCTGAGTTGTGGATTTCTGCATCTCCTCCACAGTCACTTTTGGCTCCTACTCTGATTAATGCTCTCCTTGCCTTGTCAGTTTGTGTGTAAGGACACATTTGGGAAGGCTGTGCCATTATCTTTCCATTTTCATGTGACGGGTTGAACAGACCTGTGTGAGTTATTCAAAGCTACGAATACTGTTTAGCATCATTACCCTGCTTTAACCTCCATGACTTTATCCCAGACCTGATATGTTCCTTAGCCTTTATGACGCTGTTTGTTTCTGACAAACCTCTGGGACCTTCACCGGACAGCGGCATTTGCACTGAGATAAATAATTACCCACAGGTGTATTCCTTTGACTTAGTAGATGACCTCTGATGGCAATTGTGTGTACTGCATATTATTTAGGGGGTATCAGAATAGATAAGACTGGGGGGAAATGCAGCCATCTTTTGTGGCAAAGAATCAGTTTGTTTTTTCTCACAAATATGCATTACGTTGTGTTGGTCTATGCCGGTAAAATTCATTGAAATGAAACTGTCGCTTCATGCTTGCTCAGTATGAGGGATTGCTGCAAAGCCATGGACAATGCAGATGACTCTACGCTTCTCCAGGAGTGAATGCTGCTTGTCAAGACTTCATGCAATCTACTGGGTTCCCTTATATAGGAAAGTTTTGACCAATCTGAATAAATCTGACCCAATCTGTATAATATGATTGAATTTGACTTTGTAAAGTGCCTTGAGATGACTTGTTTCATGAATTGGCGCTATATAAATAAAATTGAATTGAAAATTGAATTGAATTGTTATAACCCGTGAAACTGTAGAAAAGTTCAAAAGGAATAAATACGCACGCAAGGCAATGCATGTCCATTTGACATTGGTGTTTCTCGATTCCTTGCTCCATTTTCCTCTGTTACAAAAATAGAAACCCTAAAAAAAGTGACGCGTAGCACTGATTTTTAGACATCCGTTGGGAAAAGCTAATTCAGTATTACATTGTCAGTTTACATGTTTCCAGTGTAGCTCATGTAGATCAGCCAAGGGGGATGCAGAGTGCAGCGTCCTCCGATGTAAGGGGACCATTTGAAGCAAATGACTGGTGCGTCTGAATTGCTTTTATAGTTGAGCTTGTGCTGCTCATCAACAGCAAATCACCTAAAGGGAGAGGAGTTAAACCCACATAAATCCCAACAACTCTATTGACTTTCACCTGTGATTTATGGCAGGAGAGAGAGACCTGGATGCTACACGCCAGCAGCAGCTGTGGATTACTGTAAACGTGGCAGTAAACCAGCATGTCTTACCATATGGGGCTATTTGTACCGCAACAGACCCCTTTTCTTAATAACCTTCTCTTATTCTTACAGACTGCTGGTTGTTCATGTTACTTGTTCCTCGTTTGAGCTGCTGAGTGTGAGGTCAGGTGAAGGACGTCCGGCAGGATGATGTCATGTTGTTAGGAATCAAGATGGTGGTCCTGCCGGAGAAGTCAAGCATGAAGAATGAATCAACTCGGACCGTGCTTAAAACCACTTAATCAATCCTGAGGTTCACCTCTCACAGCTGCAAACCCTCACTGGACTTTATTGGATGAATATCCGAGACGGAGATTTATTGTTTGCATGAGAGTCTATCCTGTGTTTGTAGTCTATAGAGTGTCTAAAAAGTGAAACAAGCGAGTTACAACATAATCTTACATTTAAGGAATTGATCGTTTAAAGGGACAGTTAAAGATTTTTGAACGGAGATTCTGACGGTTCCAAAACAAAGCTTTTACTTTTTTTTTTTTTTTTTTTTTGGAATGACCATGACCTGGATGACTGAGAATCTTCACCAGCAGATTCTGACGGTTATAAGCAGTTGATATCTTAGTACTTTATGGCTTGATATTAAATCTTCTTTTGGTTTAAATCCAGATTAGCTGGTCCCGGAGGATTAAGCAAAAGCTAGTCCTAGAGGTACCAAGCCCCAAAACAAACTATTACCATCTTAAAACAGCTCCAGCATCGAAAAACCGTCACAGCTGTTTATGCAAATGTTTTTTTATTAACCTTAAAATGATCTTCATGTCTGCATTGGGTAGCTATTTTCAAAGAAGACAGTGACTCCACAAGAAATTGAAGGAGGAAGCAGTGCATCACCTTCATTGTTATCATTATTATTAATATTAACATGTGGGCATTGTAACAATCTCTAAAATAATGTCCACTTAAACTGCTATAGTGTTTTTGTTTTTTCATTGCTTTAATTTGATATCAAATAGCAGCTCCTCCCAGAAATGTTCACATCGATCTCTCTCAGACAACTGATGGACACCGACTCCAACCTCAATAGATCCCCGATTCCAACGTACCAATTGTTTAAAGGTAAATTAAATAATGTTCAAACTAACCCTCATGATGGTTTTTAAGATGGTAGCGGTCCACTTTGGCTCCGGCCCCTCTCGGATCAGCTGTTAGCTTCAGCTCCAACGACCAACTGATCTGGATTCACGCGATATGAACACACCATGAGCGTATTTATAGTAAGTCACACATTCACTGCTTGTGACCTTTTAACAAAACTTCACTGAAAACAAAATCCTGAATGGTCGCTTTGGGAATATTATCTATCCGGATGCTATTCCTTACAACAGTTCCTATTTAGAAAAAAAAAAAGAAACAAAATGTATTACCTTAAACTGGGATATGTCACAACAACAGTTGAGCTGTTTTATTATTACTACGCACTTGTACTTGTTGCATCACAATCCCTACATGAAGCCTGCATTACAATGTGATATCAAAGAAACTGAAGGAAGGAGTGTGAGTTGATCCTGTGCATTGTAAGGTGCATTAGCGGTCCAGCCTGCGGTGTTGCTGTGTCGGCGCCCGGGAGGGACCATATGCTGTTTAGGCTCAGGAGCTTCCCATCCCTGCGAACAAGCAGCCAGCTTCTTGTCCTCTCCCGCCTCATCAGCACATGGGGGATCATCAGCCAGCCGCAGTTCGAATTAGGCAGACTGACTCGCCTCACGACTGCGTTAACACTACTCTGAGTGATTCTCCTCACAGATGCCGTGCAAGGCTTGCCCCTGTCTGGGCCTGGCATGTATAAGACGTGTTCAGGCGAAGTCCTGCAGAGGGCAGAGTTTAACTACCTAAATGTTCGGAACCACAGGGAATCAATTTTTATTTTCATGCCATTCCTAATTCAGTATCCAGAGAAGAGGGTTTAGAGCCGCTCCAACGTGTGGAGGTTAGATTATCTTTGTATCCGTTAGCAGGAATATTTAAATGCATGATTTTGTAAGAAAAGGTGGATTGAGTTGAGTTTTACACCGCTGCTCACACGTCCAGTGAAGTTTAAAATTTATCCCGAGACATTCGCCCAATATCCCACTGGACCTCCGGCACCATTGGCTCAATTAGATATATTTTGGATTTTGATGTTTTTTTTCCCTCATTGTATTTAACAATAAGTCAACCTGTAGATGTGATAAAACATTAATTTCCAATTAAGTTGAGAGCGGGAGAGAAGATTCATTGTGTTGTCTGGCTTGTTTGCGCAGTGCGGTAAATTACTCCTGGGTGATTTTTCTTCCTTCTTCCTTACTGTCTCTGTTACCCCCACATCTGCTGCCCTCCCCCGTGCTCCTTTTATTTTGGGTCCGAAGGGACCCTGTGATCCAAGACCACCAAGGCCTGAAAATTGCCTTCCTCACATCCTCAGCTACGTTCTCCATAAAAAGATAACCTTTTGTAGAATCATTTGAAAGCCTTGTATGAAGGTCTTGTTTATTGGGTGTTTGAGGATTATGGCAACCTCATTATTCAAGTTTGCGTGGTCATTTACAAGATGGGTCACATTATGCCTGAGTTTGCATATTTCAGAGAGAGTTTTTTTTTTGTCATTCAGTAAATAAAACTAACCGGGTGCTTTCCGTTTTAGGTGGCTGTTTTCAGAATCATAGTTTAGTTGATCAGAAATCGACGGGTTTAAAAGCTTTTGTCCCCCTGCAGCGGCTCAGAAGCTCAGCTTCAGGGTCAGCGCCACAATCAGGCCAGGATATTTATATATATATATATACATATATATATATTTTTTTTGTCTCTCTTGTTTATTTACCTCTCCAGTCAACACATGTATTCGCATTTACTGATTGGAATTGTTCATCGTCATTAGGGTTTGTGCTCCCCTCCTGTGTTAAACACACTTATGTGATTGCTTCTCTGCTGCTGTAGACGGGTCATTTGATCCAGGGAGGATTTGGATGTTGGTTGCCGCCTGCGGTCACGTGATCTGAGGGCCTGGATGCGTCTAAGCTCTCAGCTGTTGGTGGGAGAAAGGAGACTAGAGATTATAGGTTCATTTACGGGATTCTGAAATAAAAACGTGTATTCTCTTCCTTTTACGTGGAGCTTCAGAACAGTAATTGCATGCTGGTGCCTCGTCAGTGAAAGAGTCTGCGTTCACAGCGTAAGCGCGCGTTCGTCTCAGTTATTACTCACGGTAATTTCAGCGCCTTTCACTCCTTTGCAATATCTTGCCATTTTATGATACACCAGACTAGAGTGTGAAAAACAAAATCAGTATATGTATATATATATATATATATATATATATATATAGATATATCTATATATCTATATCTATCTATCTATCTATCTATCTATCTATCTATCTATCTATCTATCTCTCTCTCTCTCTCTCTCTCTCTCTATATATATATATATATATATATATATATATATATATATATATATATATATATATATTTAAACTGTGCAGTTACATGCATAAATGCAAGAACATTTTGCACAGGACAGTTTATTGAGCTAAACTCATATGCTGTTTCCTTAAATTAAGAAGATCCTGGTCACGAATCCAATAAGGGCCTTTCTGTGCTGAGTTTAAAACGTTCTGTGGGGTTTCTTCGGGTACCCCCATCCAGAACGCCGCATTTTGGGATAACTGACTGCTCTAAATTGCCCTCAGTGTGTACATGCCTGGTTATCTGTGTCTTTTTTACCCTGCAGAAGACTAACAAAAGGTCCAAAGTGTAGCCTGCCTCTCACCTATTCTGACATTTAGAGATAGCCACCAGCCTAGTTGTTAGAGGTAGTGTGTAAAGTCAGTAAGAACTGGAGCTGTGGATGTGTACAGAGGAGCATAATGGGAATGTTTACTTTTAGGTCTCCAGATATTTGATGCAAAGAATATATATATATATATATATATATATATATATATATATATATATATATATATATATATATATATATATATATATATATATATATATTTAAACTGTGCAGTTACATGCATAAATGCAAGAACATTTTGCACAGGACAGTTTATTGAGCTAAACTCATATGCTGTTTCCTTAAATTAAGAAGATCCTGGTCACGAATCCAATAAGGGCCTTTCTGTGCTGAGTTTAAAACGTTCTGTGGGGTTTCTTCGGGTACCCCCATCCAGAACGCTGCATTTTGGGATAACTGACTCCTCTCACCTATTCTGACATTTAGAGATAGCCACCAGCCTAGTTGTTAGAGGTAGTGTGTAAAGTCAGTAAGAACTGGAGCTGTGGATGTGTACAGAGGAGCATAATGGGAATGTTTACTTTTAGGTCTCCAGATATTTGATGCAAAGAATATATATATATATATATATATATACGTATATATATATATATATATATATATATATATATATATACACAACTAGGCTGGTGGCTATCTCTAAATGTCAGAATAGGTGAGAGTCAGGCTACACTTTGGACCTTTTGTTAGTCTGTTGCAGGGTAAAAACACAGACACAGATAACCAGGCATGTACACACTGAGGGCAATTTGGAGCAGTCAGTTATCCCAACATGCGGCGTTCTAATTTTAAGACAGCAACACTTGCTGAAAACTGCCACAACACCACTGATTACAATTACCCACTTAGACACTTTTCTTTCCTTTGAGTTACACAAAAGACATCGGACTCCTTTAAGCATTCCCTTGCATATGTAATATTGCACGCATTAATATTGCAATTATGACTGAGGTTCAATAACTAAAATTTGGGATTTAGGTTTGCTATAGAGTTTATGTTTATAAGTTTACACCAATATATGATATGATTTGCCTTGAATAGACACAAATGAAGCAAACGAGTGGAAAAAATATATCTGAAACAGCCATGAGAGCATATAGTGGGTGAAACAAAATAATTGATTTTAATTTTTGCTTGTTGTGTCTTGCAAGTTACCTCTTACAAAAGAATCCAGATACTGGAACTGACTACATCAGTGTTATCATAAATGATACAGATTTGGCTGACAGATGAGCTATATCTCATTACGCGGGGCAGCTGTAACAAACACCAGCACGGTCAAGTCAAATTTGGACTCCTGCGTTTTTCCCCCTCCTGCTCTACAATCTCAGCTGATCTTCAGGGAGGTCACACTATGTTCTTCCATGAAACACCATTTGATTGATATTTTATTTATCTGCTGACTCTACAAGATTTCCCCTCTTTTGTTAGATCCCGAGTTTTCTTTCGGTTCAGCTGGGAAATGTGCTGCTCTTTGTAATCGCAAGGCTTTGCGAAGCCTTTCTCTTGTCAGCTGCGAGTCTGTTGTCATGTCACCGCGGTGCCCTCACATGGTGGAGGACAGGGAGGCAGACGGAGGACAACCCCATAATCACAGAAATATGAGACTTTGAACAGTGGACAGCTAAATCCATTACAGGATTACACCGGGCAACATCCGAGGGCGCATGAGTTTTTTCTTTTTTTTTTTTTTTTTGGTCTCATCTTGCAGCTATGTTGAAAAAATATCTCACACGCGGATGTTGGACAAAATGAATTGTTTTCCCCCTGCTTCAGATGCATGTTCATTGAAAGCCGTGGCACTGGATGGGCACAGTCATTAACGCTCGCAGACAGCATGCCAACCTTTGCTTAGTAAGCAGTTTTGTTTTGTTTTTTTCTGACCTGCACAGCCGAGAGGTGACTCACTCTCCATCAGGGGGCAATGCACTGTAAAACCTGACCCGCTGTGAATTTCTAATTTGCCTTTCCGCTCGTGTGATTTGTACCTGCAGTTTTACTCCAATTTGGAGCCACGCGGTGTTCCTTAAATGTGCTGATGGGGAAAAGGAAGCTGCATTTTTCTTCTTCGCGGCATGTGAAACTCCCTCTGTGCTGTTGAAGCCAGTGAAGCAAACACACTACTGTAGCAGTGACAGAGGGTATTTCAAGGGCTTCAAGAGAAATGCGCGAAGGAAGCGTTGTGCCTGGCACATAGCGGGAAAGTATTGCATTTATGCATTTTCAGTTAAACCGAATAAGGTTTGATCTTAGCTGAAATACTTGCAAAATTTAGTTACATAAGATACTTGATGCTAAACGGTGGGTGCTCTTTGTTTTTTGGGTTTTTTTTTACTGCAAAATGCAGAGGAAGAGGTGCAGGTCCAGGGCATGAAGAAGTGTTTCCCCTATTACAAATTTCCTCTGTTTTTGATTTTTGGTCAAATTCAAATGATTCAGATCATAAAAAAATTCAATGTCAAACAAAGGGAATCAGAGTTTGTTCACACAAAAAAAAACTGTTTTTATATGATGAAGTTATTCATTAAAGGTATATAGCCATGTAATGGGCTTAAAAAGAAGACCAGAAACGTTTGATCATGATAAAATAAGGTTATATACACCATGCCTCCATCTTGATGATGTTTTGTCCTGTTTTGTGCTGAAAAATTGTTTGCTCTCAGGCGCGATTAACAAATATAAACAGACGTGGCGACATCTAGCGACAGTATCGCAGAACTATCATAATACCGGTTTGCTTAATTAATAAATCACTTGTAAATAATGCCGGACCAAGACTGACCCCCTCCAGTGCTTCACAATAAAGCGGCAGCTCGGCGTGATCAAAGACCAACCGTTATTAATTAAATAAACCAATCTACAGCAACTTTAAGAGCCTCATATCAGAACATTTACTCACTTCAATCAACTCTGCGGTCACATCTGCGGTTCATACTGTATTCCCAGCAAAATTCCAGTCTTTTCCCTCTTGGAATCATATATTTTTGTGCTTTTTTTTCAGTGGATCTTGGACCATTGTTTATTGTTTCGCTGGGAGTTCCTAATAGCCGTTAGCCGCTTCCTTGTTTTAACCCCTGCTGTGCATGTGCAGTACGTACTTCCGTTAAAATCATAAATAAACACAAAAGGCTTTATTTACTAACAAATTGAGCAAAAATAAAGCATAACACACCAAAATAACAACTAATACACCAGCAGGACATGATAATCTTTCATAAAAACTTTGTATGCAACCGGAGTGAGCGACTGACGTATAAATAAAAAAGTCAAATAACGTGGCTATGCACCTTTAAGGGAAATAAGTATTACGTCGCTACGATGTAATTTGGTCTATTCTTTACAGATGCTTTTTATTTTTCTCAGGTACATCAAAAGTCTTTAAAGCATGAATGACCTGATTAAAGTCGCGTCACAGCATCTTCAACAGATATAAGTCTGGACTTTGACTAGGCCACTCCATAACTCTTTTTTTTCCAAGCCAATCAGGGATAGATTTACTGGTGTGCTTCTATCGTTGTTCTGCTTTGTAATTCCAGTGTACGTGAGCCTAGGGTCATGAACAAATGGCCAGACTTTATTCTATGGGATTTGATGGCAGAGAGCAGAATGTATGCTTCCATTAATTAAGTCATCCAGGTACTAAAAAGCAGAAAAGCAGACCCAGATGACGTTATTTTTTTTTTCTGAAATCCGGTGTTAGTTTTACAGCACATGTAACAGGACACACCTTCCAAGAAATTACCCTTTCATGTCCTCAGTCCACAGAATATGGCTCCCAAAGGCTTTTGAGATCGTCAAGATGTGAGACGGTCTGTCGTGAGTTTTTTTTGTATTTTTGTATTTTTGGCTAATCACTTATTTTGGCCTTTCAACACTCGGTGGATGCAATTTTTGACCTGTTTCTTTCAAATTATTGAATTATGAACAGTGACCATAAAAGATTTAAGTGAAGATGGCAAAGCTTTAGATTTTGTCTTGGTTTATTTTCTTTTTTTTTTCTCTTTGACCCCATGAATGACTAACCTGACTCTAGCCAGATTGATATCGCTCCACCTAGCTTCACTCACATCCATCTGGGACCTCTCCCATAGAGAGTGATTTCTCCAACCAATTTTATTGTCCAGCCAATCAGGACGCAGGGCTGGAGTTTCATAGATGTGACGTAGTGGAGAAGTGACCGTGACGTGAGAGTGTTTTGATTCAGACAATGGCGGCTCGCATCGAGGAAGCAAGCGTTAACATTGATGCTGCTATTTCTTCCGTGTTGTCCAATCTACCTAATATTGTTTCATTAGAAGAACATCAGAGAACAGCTCTGAAGGCTTTTGTTGGTGGAAACGATGTTTTCGCCCTTCTCCCGACCGGATTTGGCAAGTTTTGTTTTCCTGTCAGCTCACTGTCGATAAAACGCAGGCCACTAGAGCCGCAAACACATTTAAAAAAAAGTTTTGTTTTTTTCCTGCGTCGCTCTCACAGCGTCATGGGTTAGCTTCGGTGTGAGTGGTTGAAATAGCACGTCGATAAAGATGACAGACAAGTGGCTTATCCAATCATATGCAAGGATTTTTGATAAGGCCCAGATGGATGTGAGTGGAGCTAGGCGGAGCGGCATACATCTGGCTAGAGTCAGGTTAATGAATGACTGCTCAATGCAGTTTTAAAGTTATTTTGGTTCTCGGCCCCTCGTAGGAATGTTCACCACTGTTTTGTGTTTTTTCCGCTTGTTGATAATGGTTCGTTAGTGCTTTGGTGCTTAAGAAATGGCTTTAATCCATCCCAGACTGATGGATGTCAATGAATTGGTTTTTGTTTTTCCTGCTCTTGGGCCTGATCAGTTAACCTGACAACAGCCAGCTGTATGTCGCTCCGCCTAGCTCCACTCACATACATCTGGGACACCGCCGATAGAGAGTGATTTCTCCAACCAATTTTATGGTCTGGCCAATCAGGACGCAGGGCTGGAGTTTCATAGATGTGACGTAGTGGAGACGCGACCATGACGTGAGACTGTTTTGATAGCAATGACGGCTCGTCGAGGAAGCAAGCGTTAACATCGATGCTGCTATTTCTTCCGTGTTGTCCAATCTACCTAATATTGTTTCATTAAAAGAACATCAGAGAACGTCTCTGAAGGCTTTTGTTGGTGGAAACGATGTTTTCGCCCTTCTCCCGACCGGATTTGGCAAGTTTTGTTTTCCGGGGCGCGTCCGCGGCGGACGCTGAAGCGCCCCGGAGCGGTTAGCGGTTAGCGCTAACTATGTTAGGAGGCCTATAGTCCTCAACGCGGTCGCCCCGGAATCGACTCCGACCCGCGGCGCTTTGCCGCCTGTCTTCCCCCCTCTTCCTGTCAGCTCACTGTCAATAAAACGCATGCCACTAGAGCCGCAAACACATTATTATTTTTTTTTTTTTTTTTTTTTCTGCGTCGCTATCATCAGCGTCACGGGTTAGCTTCGGTGTGAGTGGTTGAAATAGCACGTCAATAAAGATGACAGACAAGTGGCTTATCCAATCATATGCAAGAATTTTTGATAAGGCCCAGCCTTCTGTAAAGGCAATTCCTATGGCGGAGTCCCAGATGTATGTGAGTGGAGCTAGGCGGAGCGACATACAGCTGGCTGTTGTCAGGTTACTGATCAGTCACTTTCTGAGATCTGTCGGCTTACTTCATGTTGTCAGAAGGTTTCTATTTACATTGTCTCTTAACTTAACCATATATATTTGAAAAGTTGAGTTAGATTATTTCCAGTTGGTTCATGATTTAACAAGGGGGGGGGGGGCAATCATTTTTTCACAAAGACCTAGGTCTGTGGTCTGTTTAAGTGTGACAAAAAACAAAACAGAAGAAATCTGGGAGGGTTCAAACACATTTTTACGGTACTGTACGATCCTTCAAGCTTTCTTTAGATGTGAACACTTCCCAGGTGCTGTTCATCACTCTTTGTTTTTCCCCGGGATATCTCTGCCTGTCCTTGTTTAGTTTTTTTCTCTAATTCTCATGACCTTGGCCATCTCACAATCTTGCACTCAAGATCCCCCCTCCCCGCCGCCCCCTTGTGTCCTCCTCCCAATCCTCCAATGGACTCCGCGCTAATGTCCTAACGTCAGCAACATTGCTGGACCTCAGCGCTCCCCCCAGCATTACATTCAGGCCCTATCTTCTCCTGGGCTCATTAGTGCCACAGGTAGAGGTGACAAGAATGGTCACGCAGTCTCAAGTGATAAAATGCACTCCGGCAGAAGAATCTGCTGCAGAGAATTAGCCGGATCAGGAAAGTCAGCAACCAAAAAAAAAAAAAACGTAACATGCACGTGAGAGTTTAAAGAGTGAGGTTTGGTGCAGTGCACAATTTACATTATACTGTATATTGATTAAATCTCTAGGCCCCATGGGATGGGGTATTGAGCATCGTGACTGTGGGCTGGATTCTAATTCTATCCTCTGAATTTTAAATTACCTTCTGCAGCATGTCATTACTACTTGAGTAATGTACCTCATTTTACCGTACATAAAAAAAAAAGGAAAATCACATTTGCTAAAACTGATATCCATAGCGAATCCTTTATCATCTGTTTATATGTGTGATAAACTTTGCATCAGTTAGGCACATGATTGCAGACAAGATCAAGATAATCTATAAAGGTCACTTATAGTCATCTGTGAAGTCTCCTCCTCAGAGGAGTGTCCTCAACACCTATCCGCTGAGGAGTGGAGTAGTGATGGGATGAAGACGAGGATGAAGGATGATGAGGGTAAGGGAGGGTGGGGTTGAAAGAATGTAATGGGAGGGAAAAAACGGGTAACCTGGGTATTTAGAGGTGTGGTTGAGGCGTGGCAGTGCTCCCAAATCTAAGTTAACAAACTGACTTCACATAATGTGACTATATAAGGATATCCCTTAAGTCATTATCACTGGATGATCCATTTTCTGTTTTCATGGTTTCCATACTGCAGATTTAGGAAGAGATACTATCCAGATTGTCTATTACCATAATCAAATAAAGCTAAACCACCCACATAGGTAACTGCCCCGTCTTGAAAAGTTGGCACCCCTTGAAATTTCTCAGATTTTGGCACATTACAACTACTAGCTTTGAATGGTAATGTGAAAACATAGTGGTGCATGATTGTAAGGTGGAACAAAAAACATGGCGTTAGATCTTTGTGTCCATAAATATGTTTAAAGGGAGGATTAACTTCTGTCCCAGTTTCTACTCCTTTGCAATCCTTAACATGTTTTCTTCCAGGACTTTTCGGTATTTATCTCCATCCACCTTTCTTTTATCTCCCAGTAGGTTCCCTCATCCCTGATCGAAGAAAAGCATCCCGACTTCGTAATGCTGCCACCACCGTGGTGTTGCATGTAAATTAAAAAAGCCAAAATTGTGGTAAAGAGTCATTAGGATTTCTATGGGTTTCCTCTTGTCTTCCATAAATGCCAGATTTGTGACGTGCACAACTAGTTGTCCCGTCCACAGATTCTCCCACCTGAGCTGTGGATCTTCACATCGCTTACAGAGTGACTCTTGGGTGCTTCTGGTTACTTTGTAGGCTTGCACTTTTAATGGATTGATTTAGGATTGCTCCATGGGTGCTTCTTTCTTGAGTTAAATCAGCTTTAAACCTTCCTACCACTAGATCCTGACTTATATTAATTAGTTATGGTGGATCTTATTTAAGAGTAGGCTATTAGAGCTTTCAAATATCCCACATTTTACAGATTTATTTGTAAAAAAAAAAAAAAAAAGAGTTTTCCATTCACTTTGCAACCATGTACCACTTTGATTTGGTCTATCACATAAAATAACAACACATCAAAGTTTAGGGTTGTAACGTGACAAAAAGTGAGAAGGTCCAGGGGGTATGGATACTTTTGTACGGCACTGCATTCTACACGTGAACATTGTAGGTGAATGCTTCTATAAATCGCTACTTTTATTTCTCTGTCATCCACTTTTGCTCGTCCTTGCATAACAGATCACAAAGTATTGCAGTTTATGATAATTATGTCCTTGAGGAGCTCAAGGAGCACGGCTGATAAAAGAGGAGTTTCACATCACCTGAAAAAGAGGTTACAGTGGCTTATGCTGCATTCGTAAGGCTTAGTCACCAATTTCTGATATGACGTCTCCATATGATATGGAGATTTTGCATGTGAGAAATATAATTGTGCACAATTTAAAAAATACTATAAGATGAAAGGATGGTGATATTAATAATACTTAGAAAGTATTTCGGCATTATTATGAACTAGTGGACGATTTCATGAGCACACGGGACCCATTCTCTCTGTATGAAATACACCTTATTAATGGATTTATTGAACTCGATGACATAATGAACAGCCGGTTCCATTCCTCCTGCCATAGCGGGAGCTGATGAGATCACCGGCAACACAGGATGTATTTATTCTTCCTCCGTCCGATCACCGTTTCTGCCCCCCGCCGCTGGAATGGCGCTGCGCTCTGCTGCTGTGGACATCCTACAATCCTCCTCCCTGCATCCCTCCCCTACTCGCTCGCTCGCTCCCCCGCAAAACAGGCGGGAATGGTTCCTTCCAAGCGAGCCCGTCACTGCCACCGCGGCGGAGAAAGGCAGCCGAAGCGCGAGCGCAGAGAGGGGGGTGCTCGGAGAAGGAAGGCTTCATCCACTGCCTGCCATTGCAGTGCGGCGGCTGCTGCTGCTCTGGAGCCACACCAGGGAGACCCTTTCCTCCTCTGTAAGACCTCCACAAGCACGCCGCGGAGACCAGTGCAGTTCCTAAGGTGAATGGGTTTTCGTTTTTCTATCCAAAGCAGGGGGCCGTGTCGGTTTCACTGTAGCTTTTTACGGGCGAGCAGGAGCTGCTCTCCCCCTCCTCCTCCTCCTCTCCGCCCCCACCACCACCACCACCCCTCCCCTCCGGGTACAACAACCGAGCGATAACGGTCCAAAGCAAGCCGGGGTAACTTAGCCACCTCTCTGCTAACTAACTGCATCTGCGCGCTAGCTGCCCACCGAGCTCCCGTTATCCCCAACAGTGAAATCACCACCAACAAAACCTCCCTCCGCTGCATTTAGCTTCGAGTTTCCACGAGGGGGTCACATAAAGACACAAATCTCTCCCCCCGCCACACACACACACACACACACACACACACACATCATCCCCTGCTGTCATCGCCCCGGACTGGCTGTTAAAAGTGCGTCCAGGTAACGTTAGCGACCGCGAGCTAGCCTAGCTCCTCGAACAAAATGTCGGCCAGTTAGGGGGCTTGATTTGCCCAAGAGGGTATAAAGAGGGGGCACGGGATTTATTAGGAGTCGGTGTGTGTGGGGGGGAAGGTGGGGGAGGAACACGGAGCCATGACTTTCATGTTTCGGGGTTGAGCGGAAGGTGATGCGGTTGCTCGTCCCGTTATTCAGACCTGAAACCTGTGTGGTTGTTGTGGTGAAGCTGTGATGGGGTTGGTGGGGGGGGGGGGGGGGGGGGGGACTGGCTGTTTCATCACCCTTTAACGTGGCATAATGTCTGATGTTGTCACGTCAGCTCACTGTTGGCTACAGCCGCTGCTTGGCGTTTCTCGCGTGGCTCTTCTCCGCCACAAACGGCGATGGAAACGGAAGGCATCCGTTATTATTACCGGTGCGACGCCGTACCATTGGTGACCGTTGCTTTCTGCCACTTTATGGCCGCTCCATGTGGGCAGACGGGCTGAACTGACCCTAAAGCTGGTTGTGCTGAACGGCAGCATACAACCTTGAGCCCCCAAATAAAAATAACATTTATTATGCTGATTATTTATGACTGTGTTAATGGATTTTCTACTAAGCTGACAAACGTGTGATCTAATAGTTCTGATATTGTACGTATTAATAGCTGAAGCCCCATAATTCAAAGGGAAACATAAGTATCTCGATCAGTTTTTTTTAGGGGGGTTGGAAGAAGAAATATATTTTATTTACATTTTAATATAAAATGTCTTGTTTAGGCAGTATTTATTTATACCTTTGTCAATAAGCAATGGAGGGAAAATGTGTCTAACAATCCACAAGGATGTGAATTTGATTTAAGCTCCCCCCCCCCCCCCCCCCCTACCGATTGCTTAAGTGTCCTTGGGCAAGACAACGAAGTCCAAGCAACCTTCCAATGCTGTGCATTTGTGTATCGTTCAGTCCAAAATGATCAATACCCCCTGACTTAGGTTTTGAGTTATTCTTGTTCATAAAGAGGCTTCCTGTCCCTGGCTGTGATGGAAAATGAGACCACCAAGTTTGAAGAAAAAAAATTGTTTTATTTTACAATTTAATAAAGATTGGTATGTCAAAATTTCTCTATAAACGTCTGAATTTAAGAAAATAGTCAAATCTTAATTGGCATCGTAGTTACCAAACCTATTAAATAATTGCTGACCATCTTTTTGCATGTTTCCATGATTATTTTAGTTTGTGATCAGCTCCAAGCGTTTGTGGTGGGAGGGCCTTTTTGCCGTCACCCTTTAGCTCCCTGCACAGGTTCTCTATGCAGTTCCTGTCAGGACTCTGTCTGGGCCTCTCCTTAGTTTGAATCTAAAACCGCCAGGGGTATGAATAATTTTGGACTCAACTTTACCCTGATTTAGGCTTATTCAGTTTTGGTTAGCTAATGGTACAGTTGTCACAGTGCTAAAATTTAATGCTCAATATTAGACCCCATTAGACACTTTTGGTGCAAAATCAGCAATGAGCAGCCATGTCAGCAGCTGTTTAGACGGTTTTTCAAGTGTAGAGCTTCACAATGTATTGCAATCACAATGCAGTGCGTGCATGCCGGATTTGGTTAAATATTGTATTTCCAGTCTCATGCATTCACTGTCCGCATGCCAGTGATATCTTTGGCTGGTTGAAAGGCCTTTTGCTGCTCTCGATGTCAACACTTATGTAGATTTTAGAGGCTTGAAATGCTACATCATCTATAATGGTGGGGGCTTGTTTGATGATGGGAAAGGAAAGAAAAAAAAAAGACTTTGAAATATTGGGGTTAATCATTGTCAACAATATTGCAGTGACATATTTTGCTGATGTAAATGGGTACTTAGTCCGTGCAAATGTTTTCCACAACAGCTGGTTTCTATCTGTGTTTTTGGTCATTCTGCATCATTTTCCTTGGTGATCAACTAAATTCGCAGGGTCGGTTGTTGCTGCAGGCTCTGGTTTCTTTCTGGTTAACTCTAGCCAGCTCAGTTCTGGCTCTGTGAGCCGTGGTTGTTCAGGTGACTGCTGCGAGGAAGGGAAGGGGCTGGGTGTCTGTGTGTCCACATGACGTTGTCCACCAAGTTGAGAAGATGAAAATTCCTCGGTCTTTATTAATTGTTTACCAAATTTCTTTTTTTTTTTTTACCTTTTTAGAATTTTACTTGATTATATCCAAGAAAAAACACTTTAATCACCAACCACAATTTTTTATTGTCTGCATGTGTGAGATCTAATACAGTAAGACCAAATAAAGGACATTTGACTTTAAAAGGATGATTTAGATTTTTTTTTTATTGAGTTTCTGTGAAGCTATCAAGGCAAGGCAAATTTATCTGTATAGCACGTTTCAGCAACCAGACAATTCAATATCAGTAACAGTTCCTCTTAGCATGAATCACAGGGAGATTGTAGATAAGGGAAGAAATCCTCGGCGTGATTCAAAGCCGACAGCTGCTAAGATGGTTTGGGTCGTTTAAAATGTTAAATCAGCAAACACGGGTGGTCTGACTAGCTGTTGGCCTCCATACAAAGTCACAGCTATAGCACATCTGTTGACTGCAGGTATGGGGAGCTGTTAATCGAAAGTAAAGTCACAGAAATTCATTAAAAAAAATAAAAAAAATAAAAAACAGCCGTAGCCGTTTATTAAAAGTAATTTGGTTGAAATAATACATTTCCCTGCTGTCATTGCAACAAAAAAAGACCTAAATAAGTGTAGTTTTGCTCAGTCATGAGAATAAGTCTCGCAGTTGATTGTTCATTTCAACTAGGTGCCCCCCTAACCCTTGAAGATGACAAGTTTTAAATAAAACGTTGAAAAAAAGCAACCCCGCCTGTCTGTTTTTTCCCCAAATTGCTGATAATCGAACTTTAAACAATAATTTTACAGTTAGATTTTAAAGCATGCTAAAAAACTTCACGGCAGGGGTTTGTCCTCTAGTCCCATTATTATTATTTTTCCCTTTAATACAAATTAAATGAGGTCCGCAAACTGTCCTCCTATGTTATGGTTGAATTCATATTATTTGTGGTTTCTGGATTTTTTGACCCAGGCACTCACCAGCCTCCACAAACAATAATACAGTTGGGACGCAAGGGATCGCCTGTTCAAACTTTTCAAAAGATAAAACTGCGTTAGCTTTAGGTAAAAGCCGCAGTTGGGAAAAAGGATCGATGTCCATCTGAATTAATCATTTTTTCAAAGGTAACCCCCAAATTCTTAAGGTGCAGCTCAACAATTGGCTCGAGGCTATTTAGATCCAAGTGAGAAGCCATGTGATTACCACCTCAATTCATTTTTATTTATATAGCGCCAATTCACAACACATGTCATGTCAAGGCACTTTACAAAGTCAAATTCAATCAAATCACACAGATTGGTCAAAATGTCTCCTACATAAGGAAACCCAGCAGATTGCATTGAGTCCTGACAAGCAGCATTCACTCCTCCTGAAAGAGCGTAGAGCCACAGTGGACAGTCGTCTGCATTGTTGATGACTTTGCAGCAATCCGTCATACTGAGCATGCATGAAGCGACAGTGGAGAGGAAAAACCTCCAGCAGAACCAGGCTCACTGTGAACGGCCATCTGCCTCGACCGACTGAGGTTAGAGAAGACAGAGCAGAGACACAAAAGCACAGAAGCACACATTGATCCAGGAGTCCTTTCTATGTTAGAGAGGAGGGTAATGGCAGACTAGCTCCATAGGTGGTTGTGTCTAGGAGAGAAACAGGGTTAGACTCTGAGAGACAGGGCCAGCTGGATCATCTCTTGGTCCAATACATAAAGACCTCAGGCAGCCTTGTTCTCATATAAATGGCCCCAGAATAAATCCCTGAGGAGCCACTCAAGTGCAATCCCTCTGATGCCACAATGCTCCAGCCTAGAGATTAGGAGGCTGTGGTCAACGTTGTTAAAGGCAGCTGTCAGATCTAGGAGCAAAAGAAACGCTGAGTCTCCTGAATAAGCGGCCAATCCTTAAATACTTTCAAAACTTCAGTTTTCTGGCATCCAAGATTGCGTCGTCCAGGTTTATGACTCGGAAGATCCTGTGGCCAGGAGTGTTGCTTATATGCTAGCAGAGAGTCAACGTTTTTCAAAACCATACAGGGTCAGACGGCAGGCCACGCACACTGGCGGCGCCTAGTCTGTTTCTGGGGTTAATGGAGCCGTTCTTTCAAATATTTTCTCTTGCTCTCCACGCCACCTTTTGAAGAGGGAAGATTCCCACCCTGTCCCAATAGAATGTGTCAAAAATGTCTTTATAACGCATATGTAGATTTGTTTATAACATTCAACAATGGTTTCTAACAACTGGAATGTTTCAACATTGCCACACCTTTTTTAACTATATAATATTAACAGCCATGTAAATGGCTTTTGGCCCGACTCGCACCTGCAGTCAGCTTTTAACTAGCTATGAACCTCCTATGGCAAAAATAACAAGCCATTAATATTAAAGACAAACTTCAGTGACAGTAAGTTTTGCACTCTTTTTAGGAGCTTATTAATAGATCGCACTACTGACCGCAGGTACAGACCAAACAGCAGGGGGTGCTGTTGTCACATTTAGAATGATTTAGACGGCCTGTATTTTCTGGGGAAAATACGACCACTTTTTTATTATTATTATTTGACTTCCTCCTTTAAAGAAATGCACAAGGAAGGCCGTGCGCGTTCCGCTGTAGTCTGCAGTGTGTTTGGTGGAAGTCTGATGATTCATTATTGTCCTTCTCAGCATCAGCCCCCCCCCCCCCCCCCCCCCCCTCCCTTCCCTCCAGGGCCGTGACTAAAATGTGTCATCACTAGCATCATGTTTGTAATGCTGCATGAAGCAGCAGCTGGGCACGGTTAATAGATGTGTCAAATGAAGTGGGGGGGGGGGGGGGGTGCACTGCAGATGATATTCGTGGCTGTAATTAGATGTTTCAATTTATGATTAAAGGCCCTCCACCCTCGCCCCTTCAGAAATCATTTTGGTTGCACGCTAGCTGAGGGAATAATTCAGGTAAACATGTCACCTATGAAGGTGGGGGGGGGGGGGGGAGACAACGGATGGTTGCTGAAGGGCACTCAGACACGTTGGCCTGTAAATCATGTTGCCCCGAGCAGTCATGGGAGCAGCCGTCATCTGAGTCATCGTGCTTCTGGAAGGGCAAAGGGATCTGATATTTTTGCCTAGTTCAGAAAGATTTGACTGACTGCAGCTTTGTAGTTGGCCGTTATTTATAGAAACTGCCTGGAACGAACGGCTCAACCATTTGGCCGTGACCACAGACGTCCCGATGAGATGGACTTACTGTGTTGCTGGAAAGTGTTGCTGCGTGACGTCTAAACTGCCTGTCGTCGTCATTTGTTTTTGGGAGAGCGCTGGGTTTTTCTTACCGTTAGGGGGAGCGTATGGCCTCAGCTACCAGTTTGAATCGTTGGCTGATGGTACGGGTGTAGAATGAGGACGCTAAAAGGAAACTGCTAGATCGCATTTGTTTCATTTAGAGAAGCAACGGTCAGAGTTTTGCTGTTTACTGATTTTTGGTTTTCCTTCAGATCTAAGCTGGCGATTCTGATTTTAAGGCCATATTTAAAGGAGCTATAAGTAGGATATTTACTGTAAAATCAACATAAATCATTCTAATTTGTCACCCGGGATGGAAGTAAAATTCCCTGTAAACGATCGGTCCTCACCATCAGCAACGTCTTAGTCAAGAGTTGTCTCCAGCTGGAGCATAAAACGCCAGAGCGGCCATTCTCCTTCTGCTGTGGTGCACTGCCAGCCAGCTGGCTCAATGAACCCTACTGTCATTTTTCTTTTATTTCAAGGAAGACAAATTTGGCTTGTTTGTACATTTTGCTGTGCAAAGATGAAAGAGTGGCACCCATTGCCTTTATTAAGGTAAAGCTGTCTTAAGACTACAGCTGGCAAGGCATGGCTGTTAAGCAACCAGCTGCAGGCTGTCTACCCGAGCAGACAGCCCGACTTATTAATAAGCCAATTCTTCCTTTATAAAGAGCAATACTGTAAAAACTGAAACTATTCTGTGCAGGAACCTGTTACACCTATCTCCTGCAGTCATTGGGTGAGAAGCGGGGTACACCCTGGACATGTCGCCAGTTCTTCACAGGGGAACATGGAGAACAGCCATGCACGCACTCATGCCTGAAGGAGACGGTCATGTTTTTGGTCCGTGGAGGGAAGCCGGAGTACCAGGAGTACCCCAGGCTGGGATTAGAAGCTGCGCCACTGTGCAGCCCTTCTGTTTTTGAATTAAAGAAATTAGATCATGTTCTTCATTATTGTTTGAAAGTTTTTGTGGATACTATAAAACGGTGATGCATTTTTATTTTTATTTTTTTTGCTAAAAGTTATCATAGGGTGAGAATCTTGCACTGACTGATTTCTATTATAGTTTGAAGCCCTCAAAGAAAAGGGGAAACATTGGTATCGGCCAGTAAAGTTGTTATTGGTGCGTCTTAGTTAAAATAAGATGAAAATGTAGCAGATGGATCATACAGGATGTGCGTTGAGGCTATTCGTGTCACGATGCTCCCGTTTATTTGCCACGTTTGCCTTCTGTACGGTCGGGCTGAGGCAGAAAGGACCGGGATTCACCGAGTTGGCGCCTAATATCAGTGTTTACTTCTCCCAAGGGCCGGGCGATAAGTCGATTTAATCGATAAATTTCAAATCTACAATTCTTTTAACATTTAATTTTTGGGAAAATCTGGATTTTATTTTGGGCTTCCATGAAGGGAATAGCAGGCAATGCTGAACATACGTTTAGGAAAATATATGGTCAAAATATTGTAAAGAGGAAACGTTTTTACCACTTTAATTTACTCATTTACTTATTTAGTTAGTTTGTAGTTACACAAGTGAAATGAAGCCTGTTCTTAGCTCATTGTGTAAAACCACTAGCAGCAAACATTTTATGTTAGTCATTGTTTACAACAGCAGGGCCGCCATCTTGCTTCACAAACATGTTTCACAGCTTGTATTTGGTTGCACTTTGAATTCAGGTCAACTCCCAGACGAAATGATTGAAATAAAAGCAAGTTTTTAAAATAATTTCCGTAATTTTTTTTTTGTGAAATGGAAAGGAGGGAACAAAAATTTGATCAATCCGATTTGGCATAATAAAATCTGAGATTTTATATTTAAGCCATATCGCCCAGCCCTACTTCTGCCATTAATCACCAAATGGCTACAGTTGTCCTTCTGGCCATTACGCTGTTATTTGCTAAATTTACACCTGATTGTTTTGCTTCTGAGAAAATACAACTAGCGTATTCGTCTAGTAGGCTTTTGTTGTCCGTACCTTTTTAAAATGACCGCTCTTGAGGAGTAAACAGGGCAGATAATGTTTGCAGTTTGAGATGATTACAAAATGTAACTTAGAAAATTAAATTTAAAAGTTTCTTTAAAAGTGTGGATTTCAGAGGCAAGGATTTAAAGGACTGTTATAGTTCCTTCTTTACCTTTTCTACCTAATTTACGTTTTAGAAAAAAAAGGTGATGTGGTTTACAGTTGATTGATCTGTGCTTTTTGTGCCTTTTTAAGAGGATTTCTAAGGCTAAGATTTCCTCACAAACCTGTTCTTTGAGCACAGTAGGTATCCCTGTGTACAGATTTCTGCTCTGGCCACAGCTCCTGCTAATACGGAGGCTTGCATGTATAAATCAGGTCCCACCATAAATCCTTGTGTGCACGGGGTGTGAAATGATCTGGACGCAGGCTTTCATCAGTCACATTTCCAACACGAACCGCCTTTTTATAATGGAATAGAAACATCCTTTATCATTTCTGTTGTTCTTTGGTTCACTTGTCCTCATTTCAGTCGCTGTGATGAAGGGGAGGCGGGGAGCAGATTGGTGCCTCAGCTTATCTCCACATTCCTGCTCTCTTCTGTGGGACACTGATAACTTCCACTGCGCTGATTGAGTTCAGGAGCTGATTTCCTGCCTCGTGTGTTCAGTTCTCACCGAGGCTCTGGTTAGGATCTCCAGCTGGGGAGTCTGGAAATAGACGTAGGTCAGTGTGAAATGCCCTGTCCAAATAGCCGGCAGACCGAGTAAGTAGCTGTATACTGGACATAAAGCAGGAACTGCAGTGTGTTTGGAAGTTGGAGAGCTGAAAGGAAGCTCGCTAAGGTCTGTAGGAATAACTCCTATTCTGTGTACCTGCGCCATGAATACTTGATCTGCTCCAAAGTTCCCCTAAAAGGGCTTGAAAAATAACATAAACAATTAATAAATAAAAGCACTACTAGTTTTATGTTCCGTAATGTGAGTTGAAGTAGTCAATTGCTCGTGCAATCACCCATTTTGGTAACCGGCCACGGTGGAACTCCTTCCATGTGTTTTTCTATGTGGTTCATATTTTTTTTCTTAAAATGCAACATTAGATATTTATTTATGAAAACAATCTGGATTTCTCAAGAACAAGTCGAAATGAGATTTAAGCTATATTTTAAGGAAAACTCAGAATCCCAATCTTTGTGTTTTTCCACAAACTGTCCATCAAAGAAATGAAAATATTCCAGTCCAGGATTGGCTCATGCATAGATGGTTGCTTCTTGATTATCGCCTAGGGTCCCAGTGCACCACGCACTTTAATACAAAATAATTTCGATTTTACAGGTACAATAAAGTTTTCATAAATATCAGACTGAACTTTGAAGTCCCTGTTCAGCATATAACTTTCCAGTTCAAACTGTATCTGTCTGATTCCTTTGGATTTGAACGGGGAACAAATGAAGACCCGGTTAGCCGTCGCACCAGTAGGAAGCTCTGAAGGAGCTGCTAGCTTTTAGGGTTAGTAGCTGGCTAACGGTTAGCCAGTTGCACTGCTCTCACAGTGCCTACGGTAAATATTGTTTGTACCTTGTCTGTTACACTTTCTTTTTTTTCTACCCAGTACTCATAACATTATCAGAGAAATTTTATGTTTTGCCTAGGTATACGGTTTTAGGGGGAGGCGGACATGGACACAAGGAGAACTGCACCATGGCACTAAGACAAAGATTTTAAGGGACATTTATAACGTGATCTACCTGCCTGTATTTAATTTAAAAAGGCAACTATTTTTATATCGCTGCGGGTATCATAAAGTAATATCAACAAATACAACTGTCAGGTAGGAAGAGGCAGGAGGTTGGTGGGTGGGTTTATTCATTCGTCTGCAGATATTTGATTATCCAGAGAAGTTTTTCTTTACTCAGATGAAAAACATTTTCTACGGACTGTGATACAAAAAAACAATCAATGAAAGTAAATGAATTGTCGAGGGTAAGAAAGTGGGGAAAACGTGTATTTTGGAAAGAAAAGTTCTGACTTGACGCTGAGACGCAGTTTATTGGACAGTGTTTCCTAAACACAAAGGGCCACTTGCTTCTTTAGGATGAATGAAGTCTGAGTGTGGATGGAAGACGGCAGAGAAGATAATAAATTATGGACAGAATATTGTACCCTGCAAATGCTTTGCTCAGATGGATCCAAAAATAATGAACTTGTTTGGCGGTCTGTGATGATGTCTGCTTGTCTTCTTTATTTTGTTCACTATCCAGACTGGAGAAGTACATTCTCATGACCGGTGGCGCCTCTATTTGATGGCAGCCAGCATCCTGCAGCGTTGATACACCTTTATACAGTTTGCTCTCTGTTGGACGCTTACTCCTGCTTGATTAGGATTTGTATTGTGTGTTCAACTTTTTTGTTACTGTGTGTGTGCGTGTGTGTGTGGCTAGCTACATACTAGCACTTCTTTGCTAGCTAGCCTCACTTTTTTGCTAGCTTTTTTGCTAGCAAGCTGAAAAAAACAAAGGGAACACATAAACAACACAATGTATCTCCAAGTCAATCACACTTGTCTGAAATCCAACTGTCCACATAAGAAGCAACACTGATTGACGATCAATTTCACCTGCTGTTGTTCAAATGGAATAGACAACAGGTGGAGACTAGAGGCAATTAGCAAGACCCCCCCCCCCCCAATAGAGAGGTGGTTCTGCCGGTGATGACCACAGACCATTTCTCAGTTCCTCGGTTTTCTGGCTGATGTTTTGGTCACTTTTGAAGGCTGGCGGTGCTTTCACTCTAGTGGTAGCATGAGACGGAGTCTACAACCCACACAAGTGGCTCATGTAGTGCGGCTCATGTAGTGCGGCTCATCCAGTGCGGCTCATCCAGGATGGCACATCAATGCGAGTCCAATTGAGCACATCATGTCTCGTT
Organism: Fundulus diaphanus; assembly: GCA_037039145.1. Taxonomy (NCBI): domain Eukaryota; kingdom Metazoa; phylum Chordata; class Actinopteri; order Cyprinodontiformes; family Fundulidae; genus Fundulus; species Fundulus diaphanus. The sequence continues at coordinate 30,507,106 of CM073134.1, forward strand.
CCATCCACCATCACAGACTGTTCAGGGGTTGGAGGATGCGTTAGTCCAGGTCTGGGAGGAGATCCCTCAGGAGACCAGGCGTTGTAGGGAGGTCATCAGGCACATCAATGCCTGCATGTGCCAAAATTTTCTTCAATTGAATAAAAACAAAACTGAAGTAATAATTTTTGGACCATTAGAGGAGAGATCAAAAGTTAGCTCACAGCTTCAGCTAGGAACCACTGATCAGGCCCGAAATCTGGGTGTAGTGATGGACTCAGACCTGAACCTCCAAAAGCATCTAAAGACAGTTACAAGGTCGGCTTTCTATCACCTGAAGAACATTTCCAGGATTAAAGGAATAATGTCTCAGCATGATCTGGGAAAAACTAATCCATTCATTTATTTTTAGTTGAATTGATTACTGCAACGGTGTTTTCACAGGTCTGCCTAAAAAGTGGATCAGACAGCTGCAGCTGATCCAGAACGCTGCTGCCTGCGTCCTCACTAAGACTAAGACAGTAGACCCAGTTCTAAAGTCCTTACACTGGCTCCCTGTATCTCACAGAATAGACTTTAAAATCCTTCTGTTAGTCTATAAATCCCTGAATGGCTTAGCACCTAAATACATCACAGACTTGTTATCAGCGTATAAACCCTCCAGACCACTAAGGTCTTCTGGCTCCAGCCTACTCTGCATACCTAGAACCAGAACCAAACACAGAGAAGCAGCATTTAGTTCCTATGCTCCACTTATCTGGAACAAACTTCCAGAAAACTGTAAAAGTGTGGAAAGCCTGAGTTCCTTTAAATCAAGATTAAAAACACATTTGTTTAGGATTGCCTTCGACTGCTCTAGTTAAATAGTTCTACTCAAACATCACTAGTTCAACTTTTTTAGTCCAACTGTTTTTAATGTTCTATTTTTGTTTCTACATTTTATTCCTACTTGCTTTTATTCTGTTTTATTTTCCTAGATTTTAATCATGTAAAGCACTTTGCATTGTCTCTGTACTGAATTGTGCTATACAAATAAATTTGCCTGCCTTGCCTTACATGGAGGCCACACACACTTACTGAGTCTCATTTTGACTTGTTCTAAGGACATTACATCAAAGTTGGATCTGCTTGTAGTGTGTTTTTCCACTTGAATTTTGAATGTGGCTCCAAATCCAGACCTCCATGGGTTAATACACGTGATTTCCATTGATCATTTTTGTGTGATTTTGTTGTCAACTATGTAAAGAACGAAGTATTTGATAAGAATATTTCATTCATTCACATCTAGGATGTTATTCTAGTGTACCCATTATTTTTTGAGCAGTATCTATGTATGTGTGTGTATATATTATAAATATATTAGTGTTTTATTACAATTCGTGCCATCCATCACAGCCTAAAACCATTCCATAACAACACAATACCCAAATCTCTTCCACTTAGGGCACAGTCCATCCTTTGGCATTGCAAACGTGGGGGTATGCAAATGATGCCATTTCAGCAGTCTTTACGAACGGTGTCATAAATGTCAGTGTTTTATAAGGAACCATCAGTCCATGACAGGCAGTGCTCCAGGTTTAAGTGCACGAGATTTAGCAGAGAGCTTCTGTGCATTTCAGAATAAGTCACCCTGAGTTTTATGTGGGCAACCTTCGGTTCACGTTAATTGTCGCCTGCTTGAACTCTGCGCTATACTCCCTCCTGGGCTTTTTTTGAGCAGTACCTGGGGTTGAAGATGCCTTGATGGTGGAGTGCAGGCTCGTCTTTATTCCAATCCTCTAATCCTGTGATGGTGGGAAGGCGCGCTAGGGTTCATGAATGATTCTGTGTGTGCAGTTTTCATGTGCTGCAAATGCCCGGCATTGCCTTGGGATGAATTCCTGTGTTTGTTCAATCATCCACGATGCATGCTTTCTTTGTGAAAGCAAGTCCTAGTATTGTAAGCCAACTCATGTTGGATAGCCCTGAACTCTTGTGCCATAATGCCCTCTAAATGCTTTTAATGTAAAGCATTTAAAGATTTAATTTAAGTAAATCTCAAAACAGCTGAAGCCGTGTAGGTTGTCCTTGTGATACCAAACCCCACTGAGCTGGACATCGAAGAACCTCCTTTTTTTTTCTGCAATGCGCCAGAAATTGTAAAACACAATCCATTTTATCCTGAAGGTTTTCTCTTACTGATGGGGAGATGTGTGACCTGACCAATCCTGTTTGCACAAATCCTTTGATAAGTAACTGGACTTTTAACATCTCGGCCAATAACTTCCAGTTCTGTGCAAAAAGACGGGGGGGGGGGGGGGGGGAATGGCACATTTTATTAGAGATGCAGCGATCCAGTTTTTATCCGATACCGAAACCTGGGCTAAGCGTATCAACCAATACCGATCTGATACTACTGTTGAATGAATAAAGCGTATACCTTGCCATCTGAGTGAAGTTATCAGGCTTGAAATAAACATTGTAAAAAAAAAAAAAAAAAAAAAAGTTCTGCATGCTCTTTAGCACGTTGCTTTTGGAGGTGCTTATTTAAGTTTGTGATGTTGAATTTACCAACCTTATCAGCCCCCTCACATCTTATGGTGCTCTGTGTTTGCTCATCTGTAGCTGCTGGGCGTTCGTTGCCTAACCGCCGTTGCAAACAAAGTATAGAAGTGACTAGATCGTCGTAACTGTATTGCTGTGTATGATATTAATAAAAGAAAAAAAAAAGACTGGATCGCAATGCTGGATCGGCATCAATCATCCGATATCCGATCCAGCTAATTAGTCAACATCTGAGCCGATATGTATGGATTTTTTTTTTCTCCATCCATATGTGGAAATTAGATCAAACAGACACCATATTGTATGTAGTTAGGTGGTTCCTACTGTTTGCGTCGGGTAATCTTGACGACTTGTGTTTCTCTGCAACAGCCAGTACGCGGCAGTGTAATAATTATCGTAAATGTTTCGGGTACGTTACTACCCTCAGCTGGGTGTAGCGCATGCTTTCCTTTTCATATCTTTGGAAAACAAACTGATCGGTGTTTTAACCCGCTTTCATAGATGTTTGAATCCATCTGCCGATACAGCTGTTTGTCCTAAAAGACGTTTAACCCACAAATGTTTCTTAAAACTCCCGCATAGCATCTGATTCGTGTGGTGGGTGGGATTATTTCTTCTGATCTACCTGTTATAGACCACTCATCTGCTTTGTTAGCGATATTTAATGTAGCAGACATTTATGCAAAGGTCAGATTTAACGATGGCGGTGCTTTCTTTGGCTTCAAAGTATTTTTGCTCATGAACAGCTTATGATTACTGACCATAAAACTATGCATCTTTTGCAACGTGTGTTCCCCTGGTTCGTGCATGTGTTGCAGCACAAACGAGGAGGAGGACAGTGATAACTACACACTCTGAGCCACATGGTGGATCAGTACGGCCCGGCAGCGCGAGGGTTAAGTCCGATACAGCAGTTTACACTGCGGATGGATTTTCGCTAGTACAGAGGAGTCCCAGGCTGTAGCGGGACTGCAGATCCCTCACAGATTGTTGCCAAGCTGGAGGGGATTTCGATCCCCTTGAGCGTGGAGGAAGAGAGTTTGAGGGAGCGAAAGCGCTCGGAGGAGAGATGCTGGGGAAGGATGCAGACCTGTGCGGGACAGAGGAGCTGTGGGGGAGCAGCGGTGGGGCGTGTTTCATAACCTCTCACCTGTGCTCGTAATTTCCACTTTTTTTTTTTCTTTTTTTTTTCGGAGCAAAGCAAAGGGAAAGGAAGGTGGGGGTCAGTCCCTCCCAGCACTGATTGGTGCGGTCATGCGCTGCTGCTGCTGATGCGCGTCCGCTGGAATCTCCTGCTGGGTTTACTGAGGAGCAGCTAGATGCTGAGGACACTTTTGTCTGTTGTTTGTAATGACCCGAACGTAAGTACCCCCGACCTTCTGCATGGGATGTTTTATGGCTTTGAAGTGCTTAATGCGCGAAGCCGGCGATGACGACTCGCCCTCGTCATTGTAGTTGTGAAAGAGCCACAGCTGACACGGTCGCGCTGATGGACAGTTTACTTTGGCGTCAGCCTTCTTTTCACGTCTTGACCTTGCGATGTGCTTTGCTGCATCGTGTGTGTGTGTGCGGGACCGCAGTACAGCGTCTATCCATGATGTTGCATGTGCAGACTGTCACTTTTTTTCTCAGGAGACCCCCCCCCCAATCCGATGAATGGTGGTAGGGCATGAGCCTTCATTAGCATTTGGCTATGTTCTCAGAAGCAAGAGAGTTTTAGCAGTTGTCAGCACATCGATTTCACTTTCTGAAGTGATCAATCATCTTATTTTCTTTTATTGCCTCTCTGCCAGCAGCCGTGCCGGAGTGTGAGCCTGTTGTCATCTGTCTCCGGTTGCAGTGAAAGTTGAACAGTGTTTTTTGGGGGGGGGGGGGGGGGTAAAAAAAAAAAGCTTGTTTAGACTAGTTTGCCTGTTCATTTTCATCAGCACTGTTGCTGGTTAGAATGTGAAACTCCATTTTATGAAACAATTTTTATTTTTATTTTATTTTTTTAAATGTCAGCTTATTGTCAGGCCAGATGACCATACGTGGTGGCGGGTGCGTCTTTTTTGTGTCCAGTTTCTGTAATATGTTATCGCCCTCGCTACTTTTTCAACGTGTGAACGTTGAATGGCCACGTTTCCGCTGCATCTGCACTCCAGAGCTTTTCTCAACAGGATTTACCTCCTGTTTCTTTTCTCTTTTTTTTTGGTCTTCTTCGAGGCTTGCAGAGAAATTCAACGACTGGAGCCTGGACATACAACGGATGTATTTTCTCTGCCACGCTGCATCATCTGTTTCAGTCGGTCCCCGGTTCTCCATCTAACAGGACTCTTATTAAATGTTCTGCAGCGTTCGTGCTGCAAGTTTGCCTTAAATCACTCTGTTGCTGCATCACAATGGCAGAATTAATGAGCGCTATTTTTAGCCGCTCCGTTCCCAGAGCGCTCTGAATCGAATAAGATTCAGCCTTACCTCTAAACCAAACTACAGCAAAATTTTGAAAAAACAACAACAACTTTGTCAGAGCGTTCAGCAGCCCACCAAATTGCCTCCTGCCCCTCGTTAGATGAAATGTTATTTTGTTTCTCCTCCAAAGTGAGCTGGGGAGCCTGGGCTCTGTAGTTTTAATGAGACTTTTAAGTGAATGCAGGATTAAAAGGCGTTTTAACCGTCTCTTCGTGTGCTGTGCTGGACTGCTGTTGTGATGACAAAGCAGGGATCTGCAGCTTTTATCCTGTTTGCTTCAGATGTTGCTCTGCACAGTGTGTGTGTGTGTATTGGCATGCATCTGCATGAGACATTGTGGTACAGTCGGTTTTACAAAGGAAGAAATGATCCTCTTCAGGAGGGTATAATTGTGTGTAGCTTGCAATTAACCCACGTCTGGGTCATAGCTGCTGTTAAAGTTTTTGTTTGGCTGTCATCAAAACAAACCGCAAGCCTTAACAAGCACCAAAACTAGTCATTTGAGGCATTTTTTTTTTTTTACAGTTTGTAAACTGGAAACATGACACATGCATTGATCAGAATTGTGTGGCCAATTTTGAGTTTAATAAAAGCCCCATAATGATCACTGAACATCTTAGTGTGGTAATTGGCGCAATTAGAGTGGTCAGCATTGCTAAAACAGCTTCTGTGTATCTTCCCTGGAGAATGTGGGTCTTTAATTGAGCCAATGACTGCCAACATTTCCAAATCCATCGTGTATCATGACGAACAGAACAAAACGTTTAAAAACAGTAAAAGTGAGGTCTCGTATATGTTTAGACATCTGTTGATGTCTTGCAGCCTGAATGATCTGTAGATCTCTTGACATATTGCAGAAAGTTTCCCTTTGCATAGCCCTGTTTCCTGTTTAAAAAAAAAACACCTCACTGATTCTGAAAACAACTCTGAGTCTCGTTCCTTCAGTAACTCTGGTTTTGGATGTGGATAAGACTAAGGCAATGGTTTTCTCACACTCTGCTAAACTACCAGAAATCCCTCTATTCCTTACCACTACAGTAGGTGCACAAATTGAGTTTGTTATTAATTATAAATATCTTGGTTTTATTCTAGATAATGAACTTTCTTTTAAAAATCACATAGCAAATCTATTACAAACATTGAAAATGAAGATTGGGTTTTATTATCGAAATGGACCGTGTTTCTCACTCAAAGCTAGAAGTGAATTGGTAGCAGCAACATTCCTGCCACTTCTGGATTATGGAGACGTTTTATATATGAATGCTTCAACCAAATGTCTGAAATCTTTGAATACTGTTTATCATTGTGCTTTAAGGTTTATAACTGGTAGTAGACGTTTGATACATTCAATTTTTCAATTCAATTTATTTATATAGCGCCAAATCATGAAACATGTCATCTCAAGGCACTTTACAAAATCAAGTTCAATCATATTATACAGATTGGGTCAGATTATACAGATTGGTCAAAATGTCCTATATAAGGAAACCAGTTGATTGCATCAAAGTCCCGACAAGCAGCATTCACTCCTGGGGAACTGTAGAGCTACAGGGAGAGTCGTCTGCATTGTACATGGCTTTGCTGCAATCCCTCATACTGAGCAAGCATGAAGCGACAGTGGGAAGAAAAACCACCCATTAACGGGGAAAAAAAAACTCCGGCAGAACCGGGCTCAGTATGAACGGTCATCTGCCTCGACCGACTGGGGTTACAGAAGACAGAGCAGAGACACAACAAGAGAGACAAAAAGCACAGAAGCACACATTGATCTAGTAATCTGTTCTACATTAGATGGTAATAGCAGGTGATCTGTCCTCCCTGGATGATTTCACAGTCAACAGAACGTCAGACCAGGTGTACCTACTATGAAGAAAAAAGAGAGAGAACAAAAAGTTAAAAGCTGAAATGACAACAGTCATTTCAATGTAATGCATGCAAATCTGGAGAACAGTAGACTGGAGAACAGTAGAAATCATTAGAGTGAGAAAAATAGGCCCTGATGTCCTCCAGTAGCCTAAGCCTATAGCAGCATAACTATAAAGGTAGCTCAGAGTAACATGAGCCACTCTAGTTATAAGCTTTGTCAAAAAGGAAAGTTTTAAGATTAGTCTTAAAAGTAGACAGGGTGTCTGCTTCACGGACCAAAACTGGGAGTTGGTTCCACAGGAGAGGAGCCTGATAGCTAAAGGATCTGCCTCCCATTCTACTTTTAGAGACTCTAGGAACCACCAGCAGACCTGCAGTCTGAGAGCGAAGTGCTCTGTTAGGAACATACGGGGTAATCAGAGCTCTGATATATGATGGAGCTTGATTATTAAGGGCTTTATACGTTAGAAGAAGAATTTTAAATTCTATTCTTGATTTAACAGGAAGCCAATGAAGGGAAGCTAAAATTGGAGAAATATGATCCCTCTTGTTGATTTTCATCAGAACTCTTGCCGCAGCATTTTGGATCAGCTGAAGACTTTGAACTGCATTTTGTGGACTTCCTGATAGTAAAGAATTACAATAGTCCAGCCTTGAAGTAACAAATGCATGGACTAGTTTTTCAGCATCACTCCTGGACAGAATGTTTCTAATTTTGGCGATATTCCGGAGGTGAAAAAAGGAAACTCTGGAGACCTGTTTAATATGGGATTTAAATGACATGTCTTGGTCAAAAATAACACCAAGGTTACATCATTGTGATTTGTATGCAAAAGCTGATTGGCCTCCGTTAAGTGTTCGGAGAAACAATCATTTGAGGATCCTGATATATAAATCTCTACTTGGACTAACACCAACTTACTTGAGCTCTCTTTTGCATAGATCTAGTAGTTCACATTCTTTACGCTCAAATGTCTTTATCCTTCTACATGTTCCTCGTGTTCGAACTGATAAAGGAAAGAAAGCATTCAGTGTGTTGGCTCCTACAGCGTGGAATCAGCTCCAGTCTGAGCTCAAGATGTCGGAAACTATTTCATTGGACTTATTTCGAGCGGTTCTTAAAGATAGACAGCAAGCTTCTATGAAACAGTGTCACTCCTTTTAAATTGTTTTTATTGTTTTATATCTGTGCATATGTATTAATTGGTTTTATTTTTGTAACCAGGTTGTAGTGTTTTGCAGATTTCTGCCCAGGTCCCCCTTGAAAATGAGATCCAGATCTCAACGGGCTTTACCTGGTTAAATAAAGGAAATAAAATAAATAAATAAATAAATAAACTGAGAAAGTCTGCAACAAAGAGCGCCGTTGTCAGCGTAGCTCCTTGGGGCTCGCGGACGATACGTTCACTGTTCAGGTAAAGAAATTGTTCAATTCTCGTCACCAGCCCGTTTCTTTGCGCATCTTTATTGAAGATAAACTATGAAGCAGGAGGCTTTATACTTTTTTTTATATAGAAATGCGGTTGGGGTATGTGTGCAAAAAGTACTGCAAATGTATCACTATTGCAATGTCTGTGTGCCCATATATCCAAATATAGAGAACGTTTACGGCAGTGCATGTTAGGCAGTTGAATGAAGGCTATACATTGAGCCTCTTTGTCAGTAATGCATCTGGAGACGCTCTTAGCTGCTCCTCTTGCTGACGGTAAACACTTTGTTTTTGGCTACATATATGATGATGATTGTTTGTTTTTGTTTTTTTTTACTATTTTGGATCCAGACAAGACTAGCCTACAAAGATTACAGGTGGTGGATGATCTGTTAAGTAGGTTGGGACTGCATAGCCGACTGCTTTGGGGGGGGTTAGCCTGGCTGACTGAGTGACCATGCATGGCGTGTGGTGTGCTTGGACTGGATGTGCGAGGTATAAATCCAACGTCCGTTCATCCAGACGACAAAACGATGGTTCTGCTGCAAGATAAGCTGATGCTGGGTGGGAATGCTCGATTTCTAACCCAGAACAATAATAATGGTAGAGGGGAGTACCATAAGGGATTGTTCAGTACAACAAATGGTGGACGGACATTATCGCTGACCAAGGATTTTTGCTTGTGTGTCAAGAGATGCGTCAGATGTCGCTTCCCCCCTCAAATGTGTTCTGATGCTCTACCTCTAAAGGAAGAAATTACTTTGTACCTCCCAGACAAAAGGAACACTCTTTAATTCCATCATATGTTATATATTTGTATATTCAGTGAAACTTTGCTTCTTTTAAAGCGTAGAGATAAAGCAACAAACTTTTTTGCGAATTTTTGAGAAAATTAAAGTGTACGAAGCTGGTGACGTCCTAAAGAGGAATACCACCTCTCCCCATGGCTTTACTGCAGATTCTTTATTCCCCTCTTTTCTTTTTGAGCCAACACAGTCCCCCTTGACCAGTGCTTTCCTCTCCTTTCTCCACCCTTGGAGCGTGTCGTCCATCTGTGTTGTAATGCTGGCATCTGAGAGGTTGGTCGTTGTAATCCCCCGAAGCATGACCCAACCAACATGGGGGAGAGGCTGCCAGCTCTGGCTCTGGCATGTGGCGCGGAGCGTTTTTCTTGGCGCGGCTTGTCTGTGCGCACAAACGCGTTTACCAAATTCACTGGGTCTCTTGGGTACTGGGTAATCTCTTTCTGGATTTATCCTTATCGCTCGCATCGAAGGGACGTCCGGTTTTGACAAATGCCACTTAAATGAGCAGCATAAAGTAAAAAGAATTGCTTAAGAGTAAATTTGAATTATTTCAGGACCCCCCACTGCTGAAAGGGACCTTCAGACGTGTCCTGGAAATGTCAGGCCGCTTGAGCGATGCCACACTGGTCCCCAGGGTTGCCAGAGCAACAAGCTAAGCTATTACATCCCTCCGCTGAAAGCTGTGTGTAGGAGAGAGGTAAATACAACACGAGGGGATGTAGACAGCAGCAACAGGCCAAAAATCATCCTTTTTTTTTTCCTGGGATAAAGTTTTAAAGTTATATTTCTTATTTTATCTCTTAATGTCCTCCCCCTTTGCTCCGATTTACAATTCTCTACCTGCTTACGCTGACTTTATACATAATTAATCAAACAGGGTAAGCCTTCTTCATCATAAAAAAAAAAAATGAAATCTTGCATCCCTGCATAAGTTTAAAATATCACCATTATTTGGCTTTGTTGGGGTGTGCTAAGTAACCGGAAACAACACGAATCAGCTGTAGAGCAAGTCACCTGTAAATATAGGCAGAATGTGGGAGCTCGTCAGCTTTTGCCCAGCGCTGCTCAGGAAGACTGAGGAGTAAATCCCAAAGGTTAACGTTCACATGACAAGTGAAACCGCCTTCCGTCTCAAACCAGTTGCTATGCAGGGATCTTGTTTTTTTTGTTTTTTTTCAGAGTTTCTCTCTATTCTGTTTAAAATGCCAAAAGGAGTTGTCTCGTTCAAACTTTTTGGTTCCCCCTCCCCGCTCTGTCTTTGTCACGCCATCTGCAGCTTCCAGGGCGTGCGGCCGCTGCTGCCAAGCTGAGAACGTCCGGGGGCCACTTTGGGAAGTTTACTCGGCCGCCAGCCGATGTTTGGCATTTGGCCGACGGGTCGTAACGGCCGCAAAGATGTGCTGTTGGTCAAACAAGCAAGCGGGTCAGAATCACGGACTCTGCTTGGTAAAATGGGAGCGTGTTTGCTGGAACTGTTCAAAGTTATTTGTCTTATCCCTGGGTAGGAAGAGCCTTGGTTAGAAATGGGCCAATCAATCAGCCAGAGAACAGGTCGATCAGCAGTACAAAGGACTCGAACCCGGGACCTTCTTGCTGTGAGGCAACAGCGCTAACCTCTGTTCCACCTAAAAAGACACTTCCTTTAAATCCCGTCTCTAAACATGCTTTTGTTTGTGTAAATTCAGATAAAGGTTTAGGACATGTGCTTCGATGCCAAAAAGGAAAAAAATCAATTCATTTCTTCTCATTGTAGTTTCCAAACAGAGCTGCGCAATATATTGAACTGCAGCTGTCGTGGATTTACCAGTGTATGCAGTGCCGCCATACCAGACGTCTGCTTCCGATGCAATGTCTGGTAGCCTGTTACGTTTCATGTACCAAGCATTCAGACTGCTTGCCAGTGAAATACTCGGCCAATTGGATGGACTTTTACTCTCCTTTATGTACTTTAGAGATCCTCACAGATTCACCACTTTTCTTATGCTTCATCACACATTGCTGCTCAAAGTAAAATCTTGGTTGTCTGTGTAGATAATTGCCATTGAAGGGGCCTCGTACCATGACTTTAAGCTTTTCTACGGCAGTAGCGCCCTCCGGTGGCAAACAAAGGCTTTCCGATTAAATGTTTGTGCCCTGTTGGCTCATTATATTTGTGTTTTATGCTTTCTTTTTGCTCTACTCATTAGTAAACAAAGCATATATTTACCATAAAAAGACCATGTGACCAGAGGTACAATGTTGCCCATGCACGTAACGACTAAACGAGGAGAAACGGTGGAGCCGAGGGAGTCGGCAACGTCCAGCGGAGGTGCGAAAAGAAAGAGGTTAAGTAACCCTAACCCTGTAGATCTGGCTGGTGTTCGACCGCGCCGAGCGGTCACTTTACCACGAGGCGTTGCAGGGCGGTCTACTGGCTCTTACAGCAGCTGCGTCAATGGCCGCCATCTTTCTTTCTGATAGTTTTGCCGTACTGCCAGCAGATGGCGCAGCAACGATTATTCCTGCCGGTGCAAAGTTCTTTTCAGACTCGGAACGGAATAAGTTCGTCCTCTATCAAATTATATTGTTTTGTTTGAAGATGAGTATGTAGTTTCTGTGTTTTATTTATGGTGATAGTACATGAGTAGGCCCCTTTAATTTGACACATTAAAGGTACAGGAGTTGTCGGTTTAGAGCCCGGGGTGTGAGCAGGAATCTGTCTCAAAGGTGTAGCTCTAATAATACTTTCTATGCAATCGTCTAAACCTTTATCACAGTGCAGTGTTAACAACTCAGTCAGTCCCTTTAGTTTATCTGACTTGCATTAAACTCTTTTTCAAGGAAGCCCCAGTGTAGCTCTATTATGCTGCGGTTTGTTTTTGTTTGTTTTTTGGGTTTTTTTTTTTAGTTTTGTTTAATTGTTGCTTTTGTGATGCGTTGTAAACACTGAACCTCTGGATCCGTTATACAGGACACCGTATCTAGTCCGCCAACAGTATGCCGATGTGTTTTAAAAACCCACACTGAGTAAGCTGATGGGCGCCGCCTGCCCAGTGTGTGTACATTTGTCTGTTAGATGCCGTAAATGCAGTAAATTATATTTATATAGCACCTTTCACAGGTCAAATGGCACAAAGTGCTTTAAAAGAATAAAAGAAGTGAAAAAAACAGTAGACGCGTAACATCATACGGCATAAAACTAGTCTGAATAAACGAGACTTCAGCTGCTGCTTAGAAGAATCAAAGGAAACATGACGGGAGGGCAGCACGCTGCACAATCTTGTGGCCATCGCTCCAAAAGGATTTATCCCTTCTCGCCTTAAAATGGTCCTGGTTGTTGCTTCCGATGTCTGAAGAGAGAACACGGTGTTGTTGTTTTTGTTTTTACTGCGCTTTTAAATTCACGAGTCCAAGATGGAACTCGCGTCGTGAAGGATAATCCCTCATTTGTTTGTCGTTTGGATTCAAAAAACGTGTTGACAGCGAAACACATCATCTACAATTTCTAAGGAAATGAGGTGATCGGTTTCTTCGCCCGGGAAATAACGTCTTATTACATGTTTATTTCGATCATTATTTCATTTAACATACCTAATCACTTGGTAAAGTAGGCTGTGTGTTTACACAAAGCCACTAACAATGATCGTTCCAGGCGCTTCAGGGTCCGTCGTTCTGCACTGAGAAATTATTCATGAATGGAAAACAGTTGAAGAAGAAAAAAAAGAAAAGAAATGTTAGAGCTGGTCATCTAGTAGAGATGCTTGTTGCTAACGCGCAGCATCAGGTTTGCCGACAGCCAGAGAGCACCGAGAAGGGCCGACGGGGGGGGGGTCACGGTTTGGACCTGGTCGTTGCAATGGTTGAACTTGACTTTGGTTGAAGACACGTCTAGCTGAATGAAGCGGAGTAAGATGGAGGGATGATTGTGTCCCGTGTGGTGTGATCCAAAGCAATGTGAGGACATGATCAGGTGGGATGACGATGCGTCGTTTCTTCCTGGCAAGGATGGATGAATCATGAGGTGAAATTCATTTTGGGCCTTTATGTTGCAAAGTATTGCTGTTCGTTTGAAGTTTTCTCTCTTTTCAGACCAGTTAAAAACGATTTATTTCTATATATTTTAAGAAAAAAGTGTTTTTTTTCTTCTTCTTCTGAGATTATAGAGGCAGCTAGACATCAGAGGAAAACAAAAGTATATTTTTAACGGTTGACCTTTTTTTTTTTTTTTTTTTTTGGGCTCTGTGCTTTCTGGAGATGCTCTTTGTGTTGATTTCAGGTCAACCCTGACTTCAATCACGGGTCAAATAGTAGCAACACTTGTCTTGAAGGCAGTGGGCTGAATTTAAATATGCTTTGATGTAAGGAGAGTATTGAATTCCTATATTTTTTATTCAACCCGCAAAGTCTTGTAAGACACTTTTTTTCCCCCCTTTCATCTATGATCATATTGACATCTATGTGAAAACCCTTGCCAGGCTGCAGCTCCTGGACCTTTTGTGTTGATCCCTCTGTTCTTCTGTCTTTCAGAGTGCAGCAATGGAGGAGACAGTCATTTGGGAACAGCACACAGTTACACTACACAGGGTAGGTATTTGTTGCCCTCTCTCTGCTCTCAGCATCCATCTTTCCTGAGCCGCTGCAGCACTCTCTCACCTCCCAGCCTCTCCAGCTGCAGTTTCTTTATTTCCTTATTTCCTGGATCAATATTTGTAAGGATATTTAGACCACTTAAATGTCTGTTTATTTCAGTAACTCGATTCATTAAGCGAAGCACGTTATATAGAATAAATAAGCACAAGCTGTGGCTTTCACGCCTTTCATTTCTGTTTATTATGATGATTGTTTGCTTATAGCCAATGAGAACGCGACATATTAAGATTAGAATATTACATTTTTATCATTCTCTCCCTTTTATCTCCTCTTTCTTTCACCTTTTCTCCTTTTTTTTTCTTTTCTGGTTTTTCTTTTCCTCTTCTACTTTCTCATTGTAGTGTCCATATAACATCAAATACTCCCTGCATAAATTAGAATAAAACTATTTACATGTATAAATCAAGCGGAGCACTATGGCGAAAGCAGTACTGCTCCACTAGTGAAAGTAAAATCTGTTTTTGCCATTAAGACAACAATTCTTATTACCACGTTGCCAGACAGGACACTATGAAAAAAGGCAGCTCGATTTAAAAAATCTATTTGTCATACAAAAATCTAGGCTTAATGAAAAATATGTTTTATACCAGTTTTAAAGGTCATTTTCAAAAAGTACTTTTAATCTGACAAACCTGCCTCATCAGAACACATTTTCAGTAATATGTGCCTGTATATGTGGATGCATATCAGTAAATTAGTACGTCATCATTTCATTTTCATGAGTTTCAGTTTTTTAAATGTAAAATAAATCTACATTACATTAGTGTCACGTTTTAAAATAATTCGAAGAGAGATGTATGTGGATTTTGATTCTGGCTTACAGCTATAAAAGCCCTTCAAAAACGATCAAAAAGCTTCTCTCTAAGTGAAAATCAGAATATAACATAAGACTTATGGAAAAATAAAGGTTGTTTTGAATGCAGCGGCGTTAGCTTGATTAAAATATCCGTGTACTGCACGGTGTTTGCTCTCAGTACTCGGCTGGGGCTCCTTTTTCATGCGCAGCCTTGCTTGAAGGGGACCGGCCTGCTGAGGTGCTCAGGAAGCTCAGGCTGCTTTAAAACGGTCCGTCAGCTAGTCTCCATTGTCGCCTCTGCCGCCTTCCATCTGCCTCCCGTTCACACCCTATAGATGCTCTATTTGGTTCAGCTCCGGCCAGTTTGCCAGATAATGAAGCACAGTGAAGCCATCATCATTATTTAGGCAGGTATTGGTACTTTTGCCAGAGGGGGCTGTTGTTGTAAAAGTTTAAATCGGCGTCTGCAACAGAAAGCTTTTCAGCAGAGGGAAGCTTAGTGCTCTAAAAAGTCCTGGTCTAAGGCAGTGAACCCCACACCAGCAGATGACACGGTTCCCTAAATCATCACCGGCAGTGGAAACGTCTCACAGGCAGCACTCTGGTAACCGCGATTTCCAAATGAAAGACAAACTTTACGTACATCACAATAGAGGACTTTGGACCCTTGGCCAACAGTTCAGTCCTTTCCTTCCTTATCCTGCAGGGGTCAGATGTTTCTGACGCGTCTGCTTCCAGAGTCGTTTAACACAAGGAGTGTAACACTTTGTAGCCCGCGGCCTGAATGCGTCTGTGTGTCGCGGCTCTTGAAGCTCTGACTCAAGCCTCCGTCTTTTGAAGCTTTCCTAAACCCTTGAATGGGCTTCGCTTCACAAGACGTTAGACTTTATCCCTGTTGTTTGAGAGCTTGTTTCTACCACACTTTTTCCTTCCACTCAACTTTCAATCAATATGCTCGGCTAGAGCACTCTGAGCCGTCGGCTTCTTTAGCAATTGCTTTTTGTGTCTTACCCTCCTTGTGGAGGGTGTCAGTGAGTGTCTTCTGCCCAGTCAGGAGTCTTTCTCACTGTTGTGTAGAGCTGAGCAGGCCATAACAGAGGATTCCTGTAATAAACATGTTTTTTTTGTTCTGTTTTTTTTTCTTTTGATGTCCTTATTTTCCCTCAAACCTAATTTCATTAGCTGTAAACCTTTGTCATCTAGATAAAAGATTATAAATGCTTGAAATATATCATTTTGGAGCGTATTTGATCTAAAATTGATGCCACTGAAATAAATGCTCAATATTATTCAAATCTTTTCCACATTCTCCTGTGGAAATAGCACAAAAGAAGGGTGGGCTAAGCTGTCCCTTCCTTAACAACCTTGGAAATGCTAAAACTCTCAGATGCAATATCATTACGTTTTATTTCTGATTATTAAACCTGTACAACAGTCATGAAGTAATAGCAGACACGTCATTCCAATAAAGTCTGAAAAACTGTACAGTATTTAATTGCTTCAAATCTAACAACTGTGTGTATTTTTATCCTGTGCAGGCACCAGGGTTTGGCTTTGGGATAGCCATATCAGGAGGTCGAGATAACCCTCATTTTCAGAGTGGCGAGACCTCCATTGTCATCTCCGATGTGCTGAAAGGAGGCCCGGCTGAAGGCCTGCTGCAGTAAGATTTTGTTCTTGGAAGCTGGATCAGATTTCTACTTCCAGCTTTGAGTTACCCTCCATTAATAATTAGTAAATTTGAAATGCTCCAACAAGACTCCAGTGTGTCTGTTGCTTTCCCCTCCTTCCCTGTAGGGAGAATGACAGAGTGGTTATGGTCAATGCCGTCTCCATGGACAACGTGGAGCATGCGTACGCTGTCCAGCAGCTTCGCAAAAGTGGGAAAATTGCCAAAATCGTGAGTGTCAGCGTCAACGGGTTGTGGGGCTGCAGTCTGTGTGAGACGGGACTGTCAGACGTGTATTAAACAGACTTTTTCTTTTCTTATGTTTGTATGTATCTAACAAATGGAAATGCTAAACTTTAGGGGAGATGATGATTGATTGATCTGGAGAGACTGGTTGTCAGGCTGATCTTCAGTCTCCTTTCCTTTGGTCAGACAATCAGACGAAAAAGGAAGGTGCACGTTCCCATGGGCCGGCTGGGGGAGAGGGAAACGATGTCGGAACACGACGAAGAGGAGGACAGCTACGACGAAGAAATATACGAGACGCGGAGCGGACGCAGTGGTGCTTACAGTGGCGTAGGCGGGGCCATGGGCAGGCGCAGCGGTCGGAGCAGCGGGCGACGGGACAGGGACCGCGAGCGCAGCGGCTCGCGGGAGAGGAGTCTGTCCCCGCGCTCGGACCGCCGCTCGCACAATCTTCCCCCTCGCCCCGCCAAGGTCACGCTCGTCAAATCCCGCAAAAATGAAGGTGAGGCTCGCAAAGTCGGGGTCAGAAATTAATAACGGGCCGTTGCCATTTTAGTCTCCCATTCTTGCCCCGTTTGGTAACTGAATAAATCTTCCCTGCCAGAGTAAGTAAAACCAGCCAGCCTCAGCAAAATCTGAGCAAACTCAAGTAAATAAGTAAAAGAGCAATTAATCTTCTTTAATCAGTCTGCTAATCCCAGCGGGAGCAGCAGCTGTCGGCGCAGAGTGCTTGGTGTGGTCCGGCTGTCACGTGAACTCTCTGTGCTAACATGGTCTTTGTTGCTGTCGTTCACTCTGTAAGCAGAATATGGCCTGCGCCTGGCCAGCCACATCTTTGTCAAGGACATCTCCCCCGAGAGCCTGGCTGCCAGGGATGGCAACATCCAGGAGGGGGACGTTGTCCTGAAGGTAAGGAGATCCGAGCAGAACCTCACAGATGACTACAGCGTTTCATTGTTGTTAATGAAAGCAGACGATGTTCTTCTTTTCTTATACTGGATGTACTCTACGGCTCGCCGATGCCGTGTGGCAGCACATCGGCTTGTCTTCGTTTAGGTCTTGTCTCCTTTTTGGACACTTGACATGTGACCCTTTTGCTCATAACGAGTACTTTTAGTCATTTGGTGTCTGCAAATTTCACATCTGAACTCTTAAATGCAGCTTCAGCATTGAGGTATTGCTGCTGCATCCAGGAGAGCCGTGGTTGAGCGTAATCATACCTGCTTTGTTTCATATCGCTTTTCAAAGCCTCTTACCTGGTTTTAGCAAACTAACATTTGACGCCCTTTGTGAGTTCAGGAGTTTTAATGGATTGTTTAAACTGTCTGGTTGTTACTAGATCTCAAATGATTTCAGTCTAACGTTACAAAACCACACAACATAGCAGCAATTTAACGAAATGAATGTTTGCATATGTATATCTTTATGTATATCTGATAAATAAATACATTTTATGTTCATTTCAGTGTTCAATGTTCCGTTGTTCTGTGTTTCAGCGTGTTGTGAATTGATTTATTCGTTCAGCCTTGGGCCTAATTCATACCTCCCAGTCTGTTCTGCTGCCCACTTGACTGGAAAGCCTGTGTGATGTAAATTTCATCTGTAAATGCAAACCAGGGTTCTCTAGGACCGTCTGCAGATGTCCACATGCAGCCCAGATTTTTTCAGCCACACTTCGGTGCTTCAGTAACACTCCCATTCAAAAGGTGGCTCCAAACCCACACTAGGAGTCAGATCACAAGCAGAAGAAACGGAAAAAATTCAACAGCAATGCTAGTTTTTAAGAAACACAGATGATGGAGATCTGATGCTTGTGTTTTGTAAATAATTTCTCTCGGGGACAACAAACTTAAACAAACGCCATTGATATGCTGTTGAAAAACCTTTTTTTTTAGTTCCCTTTTCTTCTTCTTCTCTGAATAGACAGTGTATAAAGCTGCTCATTATCGCCCCCTAAGAGGCAGTACTAAAACTGGTCTGGAGGTCAACAGGTTATCAAAGCTGATGTTAAAGCAGCACTGTGTAAGTCTTGACCCAAGTGTTAGCTTAATTTAAATTATTTTTCACATCAATCTGCAGCACTTGGCACTTATTGATGCTCCATAGGGGGCTGCCCTTCTCAAAAACTCGCCAATGTAATTTGAGAGGGTCAGATTTAGCTTTCTAGGTTACGGCAGTGACGACAGAACAAAACGGACAGGAAACTTACCTGACCAGTCATGTTTTTGATTCTCTGATGTAGGATTTAACAAAAAGAGGTGAATGTAGTCTTGTCTTTAAAAGTAACTTGATGACTTCTCAATCTGCTGGTCCAAAGTGGTCTGCTATCGGATTCCAAAAGATGGAGGGAGACTTTTTGATTTTTCGACAGTGCTGTGTTGCTAGTGGCCTTTGGGGGCGCTAATCCTGGAAGTCATAAGGCAAGTTTATTTATATAGCATTTTTCAGTAACAGGAGGATTCAAAGTACTACTGGTGAAGATTCTCAGTCATCCAGGTCATGGTCATTCCAAAAAAGTAAAAAAACAAAACAACTGGACTTTTTTCCGAAATTTGAAGACGTTTCGCTTCCCATCCAGAAAGCTTTTTGAATTAAAAATGTCTGGAGTAGTGTGGAGTTTCCAAGCTTTATAGTATAGCACAAGGGCTTTGTTGGGCAGTACTATAAAGCTTGGAACTCCACAATACTGTTTTGTTTTTTAACATTTTTGGAAGATTCAAAATACTGTGTTGTGTTACAGGTCTAGCGCCCCTGGCCACGGTTCTGCTTTAAAGGAGCAATAAGCGATATTTCACCACTAGGTGGTGCTTGAGCACTGTCTGTAGACCAAAACAAGATGTACAACAAGCCCCGTCTCTCTTTAGCTCCACTCGGGCTGCCACTCAGCCCCTCCTTTCCCTTCTCACGAGTCGCCTTCTGTGCGCATATTTGTGACGGATAAAAACACAGTAGAACAGCGTCACATTTCAAGTGAAGAAGTAAGTAACTAATAACTTGATAATGCTTTTAGCAACATTTTGATCTGCTGGGGTGCTCTCCACCATGTTGCTCCAACGCTGCGCTGCTCTGAAGGTGGTATTTTAGGGCAGGGAGGGGCTAAGCCATGAGTGGCAGCTCTTCACACACAAACGTACACGCACACACGCGCGCATGTAAACGCGCGGTCCGACCCGGCTGTGCAAACGAGAGACTGGAGAACACAGAGAGGTGGGGTGTGACGTCATGCCATAGTCCATCTGAAACTTTACCTTTAGTTCTTCACATCATTATTTTTTAGTTATTTTTATCTAAAATATTGAAATTTTGCTTATTGCTCCTTTTTAAGGTATATTTTACAAGCTATAGTGACTATTTAAATTATTTCTTGTTAGGCTGTAGCAGAGGAAATATAAAGAATTTATTTCTGAAATAATTGTGTATAATTTTAAAATATGCCAAATATTGACACATTTATTCATTATTTATGAACAAAAATCAATCCAAATTGGAAAAGTTTGTGAAAAACTAACAAAATAAAAGATACTGCACAACATGCATAAAACCCTAGAACGTGAATGCTGTGTGCTTTAATTTTACTATGTTTTAACAGAGCTGACATCTTCCACTTTGCGTTGTCTCAGATTAATGGCACAGTGACGGAGAACCTCTCCTTGATAGACGCTAAGAAACTGATTGAAAGGTCAAAGGGCAAACTAAAAATGGTTGTTCAGAGAGACGAGAGGGCAACCCTTCTCAACATCCCCGACCTCGACGACAGCATTCCTTCAGCTAACGCCTCCGACAGAGATGGTGAGTGTGGGGTTAAAGTGTTGGATCCAGCTGAAGCGGCCGCAGATGAAGTCATGCCTGCTGGTGTGTTTGACCAGACATTTCAGATATCCATTCTCTGGCATCCGACCATTCCAATCGCTCGCACGACAGACATCGTAGCAGCCGCTCCCGCTCACCGGACAGGCGGTCCGAACCCTCAGACCACTCCAGACATTCGCCTCAACAAATCAGCAATGGCAGGTAAAAATTCCTCCTTTCATATTTGAGTTATATATGCAAATCAGATGTGAATTGAACCAGTGGGGCATATTATGCTGGATACCTGGTTGTTTTGAATAGTTTTTATGAAAAACTTTTAATGTTTGTCTATTTGAAAATTTAACCCAGTCTTTTATGAATGATAAATATTTTTGCAGAAATTCTAACCACTGACTCTGAGGGTGTTTGCATACATGTAACAGGTGCCAGAACACAATATCTGTGTGTGTTTCTGTAAAAATAACCAACAGACTTAAGAAAAAAATGTATGTAATTAGGACGCCTTTACTATGCGTCATTATCAATGTCTTTGCTTACTTTTGTTAAAACAAGTTTGCTTTTCATGTAGTTTTATTTAGCTTAGAAAATGCCCCTTTCACTAATAACTTTAAGGTGGAAGTTTGCAGCGATAACGCTGTAAATCTTAAAGGAGTCAATTTTGGTCAAAACTTAAGCGGAGAGGCATGTAAGGGTAAGAGTGAATGCTCACTTTGGTCCCATTATTGGATCTCTTTAGCTTTTTTTCCATTCTTTTCATATTTAAAGAAACAAATGTAAATTTGGTCCGTTTATCAGTCACCCATAGCACTAACAAAGAACTTCATGTGGTAGACAAACACAACGATGTGCATAATTGTGAAATAAACCAAGACATGATCATCTGAATAAACTGACAGGCCAAGATAAAAGCTTTAATCAGAGAAGGGGCAAAGAGGCTTGTGGTAACTTCAGGAGCTCAGCTGTGATACGGCCTCAAGCGACAATTCAGTATTATTTATATATATATATATATATATATATATATATATATATATATATATATATATATATATATATATATATATATATATATATATCTTGTGTGTGAAATTTGTATCCAAGAATAAAAAAAAATCTGACCAAGAAAGTTTTGTTACAGACCAACTGGAGGACAGAATCCACTCTGACACCTCAGATAAGCGGCGCTAAAAATAGAGCACTAAAGGAGTGGACAGGCAAAGCAGCGACCTTCATGAATTAGATGCTGCCTTCTACTCTAGCTGTTCTTTCACCTGTTCTCGGCTCGCACGTGTCGACACACGAGAGAATCTCGCAGGCGCCAAAGCACTGCTCTCCGCAATTCATTATTCAATGCCCCCCCCCCTTTTCCAGTGATTAATAGTTTAAAAGAAAATTATATTTATCATCTGCAGTCACAGAAGCCGCGATGATGAACGGATGTCGAAGTCTGCTTCAACACCAGCAAAGCTAGTGGAGGACATTCCTCTTCCTAAACCGAAGGATTCGGCCATTGCAAGAGAGGAGAAGCAGCTCCCGCCCCTGCCAGGTCAGAGATTATAACAGTAACCCACCGAATAGTGTGTGTTTGTATGAGGGGGGAAAAGAAATGTAGATCCACGCTCTTGTGAATGAAGAGCTCGGTATAACAGAAAATGTCATTGTTTTGTCACAGTGAAATAAATTTCGGGTTTAAGCCAGTTATTTTTGCTCTTTTTTTAAAAGCACAATCTCCATAA
This sequence comes from Fundulus diaphanus, assembly GCA_037039145.1. NCBI lineage: Eukaryota > Metazoa > Chordata > Actinopteri > Cyprinodontiformes > Fundulidae > Fundulus > Fundulus diaphanus. Next base: position 30,529,067 of record CM073134.1, read on the forward strand.
ACAGGCACGATGAGACGCCTGCTGAGTCTGGCTGAGTTTGCCTGAAGCCAAGTGAAAATAAACCATATGAGTTGATCGAGTCTGACGTTCCTCGCCAGCCTGCAGCACTCTGCTGTCTTTCGCTTTGACCTCCCAGCTAAGGACACTGTGTGCTTCGTGTGTTTGTGTTTGCACAAACGCTCGAGTGATACTTTAAACAGTTGGGGATTTTTTTATTTTTTTTTCCCCCATCAGTGTATTTATTCCCGGCGGTACATATGCATTATTTTTTTGTTAGTTATGTATTTAGTGGATTACTGTGCCGTGTGTGTTTTTATCCTGCGCTGTCAGCTCTGTGTCTGCGTGAGCTGCGTGAAATAACACCGTGGATTTGTGTTTTTCCTTCTCTCGTGTTCAGAGCCCAAGCCAGTGTATGCTCAGCCTGGACAGCCAGATGTAGACCTGCCTGTCAGTCCCTCTGATGCCCCTGTGCCAAGCGCTGCCCACGATGACAGCATTCTACGGTAATATGACAGAGACATGGGTATTTAATGGCTGCTAAATAATCAGATTTCTGGGAAGGATTTTTTTTTATTGTTGGGTCCCTTTTTACTGAGCATTAAAGATGAACAGCGCTGGTAAGAAGTTTACATCCAGGCAGTGTTAGTCATGTTAATCTGATGACGCACTTTAACCATTCTTTTTAGGATGTAATGATTATACAACAAACAGATTTTCTCCGATCCAAACATGCCAAGATATATAAATACTAGGGATGCGCGAGATATCAGCATTAACATCGGTATCGTCCAATGTTAATCGTTTCTTAACATATGGTATTGGTCAAAAAGTAAGTAAAACTGGGCCGATATTAACAACCGATGTTTATTTCCAGCTAGTTGCCCCTTATACTTGTGTTTAAATGGGGAGGTGAGTGGGTCGGTCATGCGTTTTTTTTGTTCAGTCATGTTAAAGTGACAGTGATGCATTGTGGGGTTTTTAAATGAAGCAGAGATTAAAAAAAAAAACAGTGTGTTAGTCTAGACTATTACCCGCATTCAAAAATTCAATAAGAATAGTTTTCAGTCGATACAAACGTTTACAAAATGTAACCATCACAGAAACGTAAATGTGTGTTTGTGTGTGCGCCCGTACTTATATCTGGAATAATGTCTTTGGCCATGTTGCTCCTTCAGCGTACACTTTTTGTAGACATCCACAAGCCTCCCCCTCGCTGTTAAGCTTGCTTTGTCCATAAATGTCCCTACGGTTGAGTTTGATCGTTGTCCTGCTGGAACATCCAGCTGTCAAAGTTTCAACCATCTAACTGTTGACTTGAGGGCAAGTTGAAGGCTTTGGAGGGAGCCCTCCTTTATTATTCATCCATTTTATGCAATATATCAGTGGCAGTGAATTAGCCCCACAGCATGATGCCACCACCACCATGCCTGACAGCTGGCGCAGGGCTTTGAAAGCCGCACCTTGGCTCCCCAAATCAATTCTCTCATCATTGTGGCCAAGAAGCTCAAGCTTTATCTCCTCTGACAACAAAATTTTCTCTGGAACATGGTTACAAATTTTCTTTTCATGGAGGGAAATCATTTCAGTTAGATGAGTGAAACTTGGACTCCTGTTGCTCTGACAGGGTGTTATAACATAATGTCCGGCTAACATTAAGCGCCTGGAATGACGCAGAAATCGATGACGTTGAAAATACCTGAAAGATCTCAATGCTGGTAAATCCAACCATTTTGAGGACGCTAAGAGGAGTGGTCCAACGTCCCGTCAGAAGCTTAACGGGTACTAAGAGGCTTTAGTTTGCTTTCAACTGGCTAAAAGACTAAGGCTAAAAGATTTAAATACACATTAGTGGGTTGTATGTACACATTTTAGTCTGAATGTATAATTTTGACTCTTATGTATTTAAAAAAACAAAACATCACCATAAGGTAAAACTTGTGCACTCCTGTTTTTACAAATAATTGAAGTTGTCTGTTGGACAATCATTACAACCTATAGAGATAGTAAAGTTGTTTCTTTAAAATCCTTCATTTTAATATTTATCCCCATGATAAACAGATGTAAACCTGCCTGGAACCGTATAGTTTTTTAGGCAGACACTTTGGTTTAGTGGTAGCTTTTATGTCAAGATGCACATTTATCAGCACTCGCATGTGTTTGTGTGTTTACCCGCTGGTTGTCAACCGCAGAAGACATTGAAATGCATTCCAGCTTCTTGGAACATGATTTAAGAAAGAGAAAAATCTCTCGAGGCTCCTGTCTTGTCACCTTGGAGTCGTTTCTAGTGTTTATGCAGTGAAGGAAATCCCTATGCATGACACTTTGATGGACGTCAGTTCACCCGGTGTATTTATCCTCAGGCCGAGCATGAAGCTGGTGAAGTTCAAGAAGGGGGAGAGCGTGGGTCTGCGTCTGGCCGGCGGGAACGACGTGGGCATCTTTGTCGCCGGCGTGCTGGAGGATAGCCCAGCTGCTAAGGAGGGCCTGGAGGAGGGCGACCAAATTCTCAGGGTGAAATCCTTAATTTCTAACCCAAGTTGGAGTTAAATAAACAGAGATGCTTTTAATGTGAAACAAGGGAATTCCATCTAGATTATGGGCAAAAGAAACGTTCCTGGCTTTAGTAGTTGGTGTAGTGTACGCAAACAGCCGTGTTTTCGGGGGAAAACCTCCTGAACCTTAACCCGTTTTAAAAAAAAAAAAAAAATGAAATTCTTTCATCATGGAGCTCGTCTGCTAGCAGCAGCCCCGTGGGAGGAAGCACAAAAAATCACCGTCTCCTCTTGCTTTGTTTGTCCCAACCCCCTGCACTCATGTATCTTTCTGTTTGCACCATGTCTTCTGCGTCCCTCCCAGCTGTATCGAGTAAAACTCAAAGTTATTTGGCTACAGTAAAACTCGTTGTTTTCCAGGCGGTCCGGAGCGCTGCCAGGAACTATTTGCATCTTCTCATCTCGGAGTTTAGACATTCGAATCGGCACTCGGCGAAGCTGTTAATCCACCCTAAAAATGATCAGCGTGCGCAAAGGGACTTACGGGACAATGTTTTCTTGACTTTCAGGTAAATAATGTTGATTTTGCAAACATAATCCGAGAGGAGGCGGTGCTATTCCTTCTGGATCTTCCTAAGGGCGAAGAGGTCACAATTCTGGCTCAGAAGAAGAAAGACGGTAAATGGAGAGGAAACGTAATACGTATTGTCATGATCAGACCGGTGTGACTGACTCGCTGCTCTGTGTTTCACAGTTTATCGGCGGATTGTGGAGTCGGATGTCGGGGATTCTTTCTACATTCGGACACATTTTGAGTACGAGAAGGAATCCCCGTACGGGTTGAGCTTTAACAAGGGGGAGGTTTTCCGTGTGGTGGACACTCTCTACAATGGAAAGCTAGGTTCTTGGTTGGCGATTCGCATTGGCAAGAACCACCAGGAGGTGGAGAGGGGCATCATCCCCAACAAAAACAGGTGAAAGCACGCCACCTCCCTCCATGCTGCCTGGGTGGCTATAGGGGTCCATATTACAACGACAGCCGTCTGGATCTTTCTCTCCCCAGAGCGGAGCAGCTCTCCAGCGTTCAGTACACTCTTCCCAAAACGGCAGGAGGCGACAGAGCGGATTTCTGGAGGTTCAGAGGTCTTCGGAGCTCGAAGAGGAACCTGAGGAAAAGCAGAGAGGACCTTTCTTCCCAGCCAGTCCAAACAAAGTTCCCTGCTTACGAGAGAGTCGTGCTGAGAGAAGGTGAGAAGTCTGGAGATCTGTCCTTCCATTTGTCCGTCGGTCTGTCCATTTATACGCACGCCCATCCGTCTAGAAAATTAGTATGGGAAGGTTTTGAAATGAATGTGTAGAAACTTTGATTCAGGCTTGATGTCGCTGGCAGAGGATCTTGTAGGATCTGACTGGATGTTTGTCGTTGACGTCTGGGCTCTTTGTGCAGCTGGTTTCCTAAGGCCGGTCGTGATATTTGGGCCCATTGCTGACGTGGCTCGGGAAAAGCTATCCAGAGAGGAGCCGGATCTCTTTGAGCTCGCAAGTATGTCTACTATTGCAGCTCAACGCCTTATTGGAATGTTTGTGATCGTTCTTGTTTTATTTTTCATAAACGTCTTCACATTTTGCTCTTGCAGAGAGCGAACCCAGAGACGCGGGAACAGACCAGCGGAGTTCAGGAATCATTCGTCTTCACACCATTAAACAGATCATAGACAGAGTGAGCATGCATGCGATTGTTTTCAGTCTTTGCCATCGAACATGCTGCCCTAATAAATCCTCTCTCTATATGTTCATCCAATAAAGGACAAACACGCTGTGCTGGACATCACCCCAAACGCTGTGGATAGGCTCAACTATGCCCAATGGTACCCAATCGTAGTCTTCCTAAATCCCGATAACAAACAGGGTGTGAAGAACATGAGGACGAGACTGTGTCCAGAGTCCAGGAAGAGCGCCAGGAAGCTTTATGAGCGAGCCATTAAACTGAGGAAGAATAATCACCACCTGTTCACCAGTAAGTAGGCGCAGTGTGTTGGAAAGCAGAGACTGTTAAACCTAAGTTGCCTGTTTTTTGTTTTGTTTTTTATGCCTTCTTATTTCTTGCGAAGTGATTGTCATGCAAACCATTTCCTTTTAGCGACCATCAACTTGAACAACATGAATGACGGCTGGTACGGAGCTCTGAAAGAAACCATCCAGCAGCAGCAGAATCAGCTGGTGTGGGTGTCGGAGGGCAAGGTGAGACAAACCGTCCCGGAGCGGCTCTGTCCTCTGTGCGGGGACGCAGCGAGCTGCTGGCTGACAGATTCTCTGCTCTGCTCAGGCGGATGGCACTACAGAGGACGACTTGGATATCCACGACGACCGTCTGTCCTACCTCTCGGCGCCCGGTAGTGAATACTCCATGTATAGCACAGACAGCCGCCACACCTCTGACTATGAGGACACGGATACAGAGGGAGGAGCGTACACGGACCAGGAGTTGGATGAGACGTTGAATGATGAAGTGGGTCTGCCCACGGAGCCTGCCATCACCCGCTCCTCAGAGCCCGTTAGAGAGGACCCCCCTGTGATACAGGACACCCCTGGGTACCCTGGATACCAGCACCCTGCGCAGCCTGACCCAGCCGGCCGACTAGACCCCGCTGGATTCAAAATGGCCGCTCCGCAGCAGGTAAGGTTGTGGTGCCGGCTCAGTAAACGGCTAAACACGTTCCTAGAGCCACGCAGTTAGTTACTGCAGCGCATTAGCTCCTTTTTGTACGTTGTGTCTGGGTCTTGGCTAATTTTTAGTAGAGATGCACCAAACAGAAGTTTGTGGATGATTTGGATTTCTCTTAAACCAATTGCAATAACAAAAGATATGAGCGTGAAGTCAGAATATGTTGTTCTCGGCTTTCTGCCGTACGCACACATTCTGTCGTTACATTCAAAGCAGAGGCGACGACAGCCTGTCGGAATATGATGATGTTTCCTGGGAAACTGAGTTTTAGCGTCTTGCACTGGCACTTGGTGGGATTAACGTGGCTAGCGTTGTTAAAACTATAGTGTCTACTTGTAATTCCTGGTAGCCCAATGATGTCCAGAATTTTCCCCTCGCAGTTCAAAAACTTTAAGCTAGAAGTTCCACAAAAAAACTATTTTTACAGTATTTCTGGTTGCTTTTAACAATGAACTAAACTTGAAATATTTTAAAAGTAGCCTGTAGTCGCAGTAAGTCCAAAACACAATAAGGAACTTGTGTGTTTGTGTTACTAAAACATAGACATACTATGTCCAAAGTTTTGGGGGGATTATTGTTTTCTTGGTCTGGAATAGTTTTTTTAATCTATTCTCAGTAACAAAGGCTGAACATCTCTTTCCACCTTAGAAAAGACTTCCAAGTTTTCCTGTGCTAAGTTCAATGAAGTCCGCTTGGGAGGGAACGTTTCTGAATGTTTGTGGTCCTATTTATGAACACGATAAAGTTAAAGTCATAATATGTAGTTAATAAAAGACCTAACATTACCCGACATTCTCCGTTTTAAAGAGATTAGAGTTTTTCTGGGGAAAATTTAGGCCCAACTAAGTATTTAAAAAGGTCAACGTCCTGTGCTCGCTGGCCAAATTTGTGTTGCTCTTGAATTGCGGTCGAGGGCTGCACAAAATCATTTCAGTGGCCACAAATTGCCCTGCAGACTTTGGAGACCCCTATTGCAGGTTTTTATCTTGAGACTCCAGAAGCTTTCATACATTTTACAAATCCTGCAGGTTCCATGACTGAGGTTGAAACTTAAAAGGACAAAACAGAGAAACGTAGCTGTCCTTCACAATAAAGAAAGTAGCTGTTGACTTCTTGAAGGTCACCAGATAAATGAAATTGTATCTAATTTGCATAATTGGCTATGTGCATGTAATTTGTAATGGCCATTGAAGGACAGAGGAATAATGTCCTTGAAACAAAACATTTATTTTCATTTTTTCCAACCGTTCTCTGGCCTTGGCACCGGTAAAGGTGACTCCAAACAGACACTGAATTTAGTTTCCTTTATTTATTCTGGTCAAGCTTTTAACCTGCAGTCCACACAGAAACCTGTAACAAGTAAATCAGCAAACCCTCACTGTATGCCAGGGCCGAATGAACCAGCGGTCGCTTTTCAGCTACTACTGAGTTGACATGGAGGGGTGAACATCTGCTCTAACTACAGCTGGGAGGGACTGTTTTTTTTTGAGAGAATCATTGAAGTGGTCTTCAAACTAAATATGGAAACAGCGTTGTTATCTACACTGCGCTTGTTATCTGCTGAAGTCTTGCTCTCACTCGCTCTCTCGCAGCCTGAATGAACAGCATCGTGTTATAGAAAATACGGTTTTCCTTTAGATAGTTTTCTTACGTCGCTGTGCGTCTACTGATGTCATTTAAACACCTCAACTGATCCTGAAACTAGCGAGCTATGAGTTTTCTTCTCTCGGTAACGGCATCCACAATAAGGGCTGCTGTGTTTCATTAGTTTGATGTGTGGTGCATTCACTGGTCTGAAAAAGATCTGATTTCTGAGTTTCTGTCTCCGACCATGTCCCGGTGCATCTCTTAATGTCCTATTTCAGTAGTAATAAACAGGTTTTGAAAGCTATGTAATGGTCATGTTGTGTTTTCTGGCTGGTGTAAAACAGAGTGAGTGCAGTAATCAGATCTTAGTATTGGGCTGAGATGTCTTTTTTGTGTGTGTGTGTGTGCCCTTGGTGGGCTGTGTGATCAATGTCTCTTAACAATACTTCACAGCAAGGTGAGGCTGCCCTGGCCCTGCCCTCGTTGCCTCCGCCGGCAGCAGCCCCCCCAGCTGCTGAGCAGCCTGTACAACTAGAGGAGCCGCCTGCTGCAGCCGCAGCTCCTCAGGCTGACTCCCTTAACAGCCCCAGCCCTGCCCCTGAGCTTACTCAGCCCCCTCCTCCACCACCTCCACCACCACATGAACCCCACTCGTCTGGACCCCCTGGTCCAGAACCAAAGGTATCCGCTGTTTCACCAGCCTCTCGGAACCGGGCCTGGGCCCCCAGCCTGCTCTTTTAACTGCCTGTCTTCTCACACATGCTTCCCACTCGCTATCTGCATGTCATGTCCACACTGTGTGACTCACTAAGCCCACTGTGTGCCTCTGGCTCCCAGAGGAGATGTGCGACACGCGTGTCCACATGCACCACAGTGGGCTGGGAGACCAGAAGGACTGGTTTACATCTGAGTCTCTGATCAGGGTGAAGACATCCACAACCAGCCCTAACTGTTGCCTCTTTACTTCCTTTGCATGGCTCCTGATGTTGTTGTTTTTTTTGTTTTTTTGTCTGTTTTTGGGTTCCTTTCAGCTTCTCTCAACCGTAGATGAACAGTAGCAGCACTGCCGTTGGCATCGTAGTGGGTAGATGTGTTGTCTGTCAGTAGTTTGACTTTGCATAAATTACAAACTGAATGTTTGTTGCATGATGAGCGCTAACCTGCAGACAGTACTCGTTTTTAATGTTTATAACTCAAACGGAACAATTTCCTACGGGGAAATCACCTCATCGGCACGTGTCCCCCCCCCCCCCCCCGTTGAGTAGTTCTCCCCTGACTTGGATGCCAACAAATCAGCCTTCTTCCATAGCAGGCGCTGTACCGTTACTGTCTACAGGCTACACATCATATGTTTGACACGAGGCCTTTCAGAAAGAAGCAAACTGTTTAAGAGGGTCTCAGTAAAAACACGTTCAATTGGTAAAATTCAGCTGTGTTCAAATGATTTCTCGTTTTTCCCGAAAGGCAACTTGTCAAACAGGCATTCAGAGCAGTTTTTTTAAACAAAGATCAAAGATATGCTTGTGTAATTTGATCAGTCGGTTTAGGATTTATTTGTAACGATCTGGTCAGCATCATGAGCGTTAAGCTTCGTCAGGCTTTGGTTTACGGTACCTTGGAAAAATATTCGTACACCTTGAACTTTTTCACTTTTTTTTTTTTTTTTTTTTTTTTACAGCCACAGGGTTCAATGCATTTTATTGGGGTTGTTTTTGTTAAGTGGAAGGAAAATGATACATGGGTTTGTGATCTCTGTGCCTCGTTCTTCCTGAGGCTCGCACTGCCAGGTTCCACCATGAGGATGATGAGCACGTCACACTTATCAGATTTTTATCTATAAGCAGTTTTGAAAACCGTGGATTATTTCCCTCCCACTTCTCCACCTCCACAGCTCGGTCTCTTTGGGTTAATCAATTTAAAATGCCAATAAAATACACTGAGGAATGTGGCGTAAGTAACAGTATATGGAAAAAGTTAAGGAGTGTGAATACTTTTGCATGGCACTGTGTTTCTTTTTGGTCAGAGCTTCTTCTGGTGTTTCTTGGGGAAAACCAAATTTCCTTGCCGGCTTTCTGTTCTCCAGCTGGGTAGGTTCGACCAGTGGCGTACGACGGATCGTTTAAATCTTTGCCGTTTCTTCACAGATGTACAAGAAAGATCTGTACAACATGGAGGACCCAGTGCGAATCAACCACGGTCTGAAGCAGTCTGTGAGCTACAGTCACCAGCCGCCGTTTCAGGACAAACAGCCATACCGTGAATACGACCACCCGCCTTATGGATACGACGGAGGCGGCTACGCAGAACCAAAGCCTCACAACGCTGACTCTCACCTGCACTACGACAACCGTGTGCCTCATTACAATGAACAGTGGCCCCCATACGACCAGCAGACCTCGTCCTCCCAGCCCGCCGGGTACCAGCCGGGCCACCAGCAGCCCATGGGCTACAGTCCTCGCTCCCCCTACGAGGACGGACCGGGCAGGGAGTACAGCCCCCCGCAGCCACGCTACGATGAGGCCCCGGCGGTGGGCTACGACAGCAGACCGCGGCACAGTAAACCCGGGCCCATTCGTTACGACGAGCCCCCTCTCCCACCCCCGGCGAGCTACGATGCCCGTTCTCCTTACGAGGCAGAAACCCGCAGCTTTCCCATTAATTCTCCTCGCTCACCAGAGCCTCCAAAGCACTACTACGGCGACTCTGGTCTGAGGCCCACCTACATGTCTGGGCTTCCAAACCGGGGCTACAAGCCAGGGATACACGAGGCTATCATGAACTCCGAACCCGCCGCTCCCCCGCCGAAACCCGACGCCCTGCCTTCACCGGGAGAGTCGGCAGTCACTCCGACCTCCAAGCCCCTTCCTCCTCCGCCACGGGAAGACATGGATGAAGATCCAGCCATGAAACCGCAGTCGGTGCTCAACAGAGTCAAGATGTTTGAGAATAAGCGCTCGGTTTCTGTGGACAGAGCTAAAGAGGGAGAGTCTTCAGTGCTCAGGGTACGTTGCTCATTCTGGTTAAGGAGACTTAATAACCTAGTTCTGTTCAAGATGTTGTCTATAACCCTCAAGAATCACATTTCAGTAATTGGGAGGTGTCAACACAGAATTTAAACACTATTGTCTCTTGTTTCAACGCCAATTTTACTCATTTAATTAGCAAATCAGACGGAGCCTGATTGGGATATTCAAAGTGTTACAACAATGGCAGGAATCTGGTCCCAAGTATTTTTCAGCGCCTGAAAACTACAGGAAACGGAAAACATTTGTCTTTTCCGGCTTACGTTAGCTTTTAAAAGATGGTTGTTCAAACAAGCCGAGTGGATCTCACGTCGCTTCTAAGATAAAACACAGAAACCAAACCCACTGAGTTGCTGCTGCATGTGGCAAAAAATTCGTTGAAATATACAGAAAGACAAAATAAAAGATTGTAAGAACTTAGCATTTTAGTCCAAATTACGTTTCTTCTCTTAGAGATTGTATGTTGTTTTTTTTACCTTCCACAGCAACGGTTGCTGCCTCGTTCATCATATCAGTTGAATAAAATACGATAAAGTTTGCCGTAAGGATTTGACAGAATGTGAAAAACCTTCCTCTGATCCTGATACAATTCCTATTTTAAATGAAATGGGGTCATAAAGCAAGATAAGCAAACATTTACAACCCAATAAATGTTGTGGTGAATATGATTTATTGTGTTTACGTTAAGAACGCAATGAAAGCCAGCATCTCTCCTTTTCCTCCGTCATCCCCTGCATGGCAACAGTCTCAACAAAAGGGTCACTGCAACAAAAGGGTCACTGCAGTGCTGAGCGTCTTCAGATGGGGAAGCCTTTTAAAGGCATAGTCCAGATTGAAGTTTGGTTCTGTTGAGTGGTTATCAGCACTGAATATCTTACCTGCAGATGCTTGTAAAATATTAATTCTGCCCAGATTAGATTAGAAGTAGAATAATGCCATCTTGAGACAACTACTGTCTTAAAAATGTAGTTGATGTTCATGCAAACCAATAAACTGCCGTCCTGTTTGCCTTATATAATTATTATTACATAGAAATCTGGGTTTTAGTCTGTGGTCCATAAAAGTGACCTTCCCATGCAACATACCTACCGTAAAATGAAACGTGTATTTCAAGCATTGATCTGCTATAAGAATCCTGGCTGCGTAAAAAAAACAACACAGTCATTAAAGTTAAAGAAGAAGTGCAGAAAAATTCAATCTGAATGGATTAGAAATGTACATTTTGGGAATCTGGTAGATATATACTAATTAATGAAACTTTAAAGATGGCTTTTGGTTGTATTTTTTTTTTTTTTTTTTTTATTAAAGCAACTGTCGAAAATCTGAAATGGAGAATTTAGTTTGTTTGTTTTTTTAAAGCATGTTTTTGTGCAATGTTCACCGTCCATATGGAGCAAAAGTTGTTGACGAGGGGAAGGAACCACTAAAACTCGATGTTTCCTCTCCAGCCTGCAGATGTTCCTAAACCCATGAATGCTCCCGCCCCGGTCCTGAAAGCCAATTCCCTGAGCAACCTGGAGCAGGAGAAGTCTACCTATAGGTATGTCGTCGTCCGCCCAGAACGCAAACAAAAAAACCCACAAGATTTTAGGAGAGCTGTTGTTGCTTGTGCGCCACCTAGTGGTACAAGTTTTTGCCTGTCAGCTGATTAAAATACTTTGCTTTTCTTTTCTTTTTTTCCCCCCCTCCTGTCTTCAGGGCTCCTGAGCCGCAAAAGCCTCATCCGAAGCCTCTGGATGATGTAGTGCGCTCTAACCACTATGACCTAGATGATGACGAGGAGTACTACAGGAAGCAGTTGTCCTACTTTGATCGGCGCAGCTTTGACAGCAAGGCAATGGGCCAACCCAGTCCTGGTATCAACCGATTTCACGATCTGCCCAAGCCGGCCCAGCTGTCCTACCCTTACACCAGGTAGACCGGCACACCCTCCCCCGGCGGCAGACCGCTGGCTCTGTCCGTGTCTGTGAGCTCCGCGGTCACATGGTTGTTTTATTAACGGTGTCCTTCTTCGCTCTAGGGTCGAGTCTGTGGAGAAGGTGAGCCCTGTGGAGAAAAGATATGAACCTTTGCCCCAAATCAGCCCCTCCACTCAGTACGGACCCCCAGCTCCCGCCATCCCACCCAACACTTTGCCCAAACTCAGCCCCGGCGACGGTAAGCTCTAGAAATAGTCCTGCTCAACTTGAATCATTTTATTCTCATCTGACGCAAAATCTCTGAGACTTCCCTTGAGCAGTATTTTTATGCTTCTAAGATTTTTTTTTGTTGTTGACATTTTCCCATCAACAAATCCTTCTTAACATGACGTCCTTCCTGTGAACATAAGATATTTTAAATGCTTCATGCAAAGAAGTCCCTGATATTCATCAGAGTCCAACATAAATGCGATGCATAAACTGACAGACTGCGTCTGATTCAGTGGGAGTCACCTAAAGATGACCCTTTACTTCATCAGTGTTGCACGGTCTGCTTTAGTATTGCGCTAGTGTCCAACCTCACTGGTGACCTTCAGGAGACTGCAGAGGCTGCCGCCCGGTTGTGTTGAGGGCGTCAGGTAGTTGTGAAAAATTAGAGCAACCCTTTAAATAGTCCCTTCTTTCAACGTCTGCTCCTTCTTTATTCATGTCTGGGAAAGAAAACAGTTTAATTGCAGGCAATCACAAAATTACCTTTTTGTTTCAGTCATTTCAAATTTAGTAGAACTCCTTGAGGGTGAGCTGTCCCGATCCGTACGCCGCAAAGAATCCCCAAGCCATGATGCGTCCACCGCCGTGCGATTCAGACAACGGCTGAGAGCCACTCTGAGGAGACAACACAATTTACGTTCACATGTGGAGCATTACTGCTTTCGCTACAGCGCTCCACTTGATACTAATGGAAAAGACGTTATTAGGTATTCCTTTGGGATTATTTCAAATTCGATGGACTCAGAAACGAAAAGGTAAAAGAGAAAAAGGAAGAAATCTCTATCTTGGTGAGGTGGTGTGGTTGACCCTGTTACCAGGTGTGACGCTGGCTTTTAAGGGCTGTGATTGGTTGATAGTGTAAGAGGGGAAAAAAACTAGTAATCAAGGGATAGAAATTAACCGATTTGACTGGTTTAAGAAATGTGTGTCACGATGATGAAATCTAGCAAAACTAAATAATTGCCACATGGCATCAAAATGTTTGAATCCTCGCCGTCATTTGGATTTGCAAGAACCTGCTGTCGGTCCTGTGAGGACGTTTCAGGGTTTTTGGAGACTCCTCTTAGCACTTTGCAACTTGCTTGGTCTGCAAGTTGGCAAAATAATTTTAATGTCCTCCACCTGGAGATTATTATGCAGAAATCTTCACTTCTAATTCTTTGGAGACATTTTAAATTATTTACCAGACAGTCGTCTTCCTGAGCCCGGCAACTAGATGGAAATACACATCGGTCGTTAAGTTTTACATAACCGATGTTTATTTAATAACCCAGTTTTGCTTATGGGTCTGAAAAACAGACCCATGTTAAAAACTGATTTTGTTGAGCGGTATGCCTGTATATTCTGCATACAATATCATCCCTGGTGATAAAACCTGAAAGCTTTTGTTCACAGATGCTCTGCATTCGATCTGAGCCATTTCACGAAGAAAAATGAGCAAAACAGAAGCATGTTTTGATTTATACTTGCAATTGCAGGGAAAGGGGGGAGTGGGGGGGGGGTCACAAATATGTGGAAGTTGAGCTTTTTTTTTATCGTTAAAAAACTTTGTATAACCATGCAATGAAATCCACCTGAGTTTGTGTTTGTAAAGCGACAAAATGTGACAAATCTCAGTTGCTGTGAATGATCATGCAGTTCGGTTGCTGCGGAACTGATGCGGTCGTCAAATCTTCGCAGCGCTTTAAGTGTAAAACAAAAACCCGTTTTGTTCCCTTCAGCTTGACTTCAACGGGATCGCGTTGGAAGCTGTAAGTCGGAGTTTGCAAAGATTTTTATTCCGGACTCTGTCTCTCGCTTTTATTCTTTTCCAGCCAACTCCATCCCCGAACCACTGAGCTCCCCCAACCCCAAACCTGATCTGGCAGCTCTCAGACCGACCAGCAGGGACGACCCCCCGCCGGGAGGCTACCTGCCACCCAGAGGCCTCCCCGACAAAGTCCCCGTTAACGGCACCGACGCGGCACCCCCGAAAGCGCTGGGTGCGCCGCCTTCGGCCAGTTACAACCGCTACGTTCCCAAGCCTTACACCAGCGCAGCCCGGCCCTTCGAGCGCAAGTTTGACAGCCCAAAGTTCAACCACAACCTGCTGCCCAACGACACGCAGGTGAAGACGGACCTCCTCGGGAAGCCCGGGCCGGTGAGCAACACCTCCGCCAAACCTCAGCTGTCACCGCAGCCCCTCGATCATGACAGCGGCCTGGACACCTTCACGCGCACCATGGACAACAGGCCCAAATACCAGCACAATAACATCAACGCCATTCCCAAGGCCATCCCTGTAAGGTAAGACGGCAGCGAGCTCCGAGGGCGATCACTGAGCTGCTGAGAGGCAGAAAGAGACTCCTCCTCCCTGGGGCTTTGCTCTCCCGTCCTCCGCTCTGCCTTCCCCTGTTTGACTGATGATGCTGACTCGTCCGCCTCTGTCCCTCAGCCCCAGCGCCCTGGACGATGATGACGAGGACGAAGGGCACACGGTGGTAGCCACCGCCCGGGGGATCTTCAACAGCAACGGAGGGGTCCTGAGCTCCATCGAGACCGGCGTCAGCATCATCATTCCTCAGGGGGCGATCCCCGAGAGCGTGGAGCAGGAAATTTACTTCAAGGTGTGCCGAGACAACAGCATCCTGCCCCCCCTCGACAAGGAGAAAGGTCAGTCCCCCCCGGCGCCGTGCCGAGAACGTCCCCATCCTAATTATGTCAAAGGATGACTTACAGCTTTCCCACAAAGCCCTTGGAAGACGAAGTGCGTGAGTGCTCCTGTAGTGATTAGGGGAGCTGTTTTAAATGTCAGCTTTGGCTCCGCTGCTTTGCTTAGATGACGGTTCAGATTGTAAAAGCTCTGAGCTCCTGCTGAGTGAAACCTTCCTGAACAGTTGCCTCGCCGTTGCTGTGTGTTGTCTTAATAACAGCCAGGCGTCAGGGCGCTGCGTTTCCTCCTCTGTGCCTGACCAGTAATCCTGTTGCTCTGCCGAGCTCCGCTGTGCTTAATTGGAGGAATTTAAATCCTGTCGTGTTTCTGTGCAGGAGAAACGCTGCTAAGTCCGCTGGTGATGTGTGGCCCTCACGGACTCAAGTTCCTGAAGCCGGTGGAGCTGCGCTTACCTCACTGTGCGTCTATGACCCCTGATGGTTGGTCTTTTGCTCTAAAATCCTCCGACTCCTCGTCGGGTACGCTGTCCTCTCTCTCTCTGTCCTTTTGGGGTCTGTGGGCAGGCTTTGCTCAAACAGGGAGATCAGAAAAACCAAATCTGGCCTCTTTAGCTTTCCTCATTCCCCTGTTGTTGTTTAATTTTTTTCATTGTGCATCTAATGTTTTTAGAAACCGCATAAAAACATGCATGTGAGTGGAGAATGCAACGCTCTGTGTTGTGGGTGAATCAGTGCTTCCACGTACTCTTATCTCCCTCCTTTTTGTTTGTTGATACCAAATGTATACTTGTTCATACTTGAATACGTGCGTTTATCCAATTAACATGAACACGATGTCTGTGAACCGACCCACACTGACTTCTGTCCACGATCACCAGTGTTGATGTGGGAAAGTGACTCAAAAATCGGCGACGTGATTTTAACTTTCACAGTTCAACGATTCGTCCGACGCCAGAATAACTGAAGTTTGACTTATCTCGGTCAGATTTAGTGCTAGAAGTTTATGAACTGTTAAAGAAAGGAAAACAAAAACGAGTAAACAAAGCAAAACTCTGATGGAAGAACCGAAGGCGACGGCATTTTGCCTGAACTGCCTGGTGGTTTAAAGGCCCTGAATGCGCCCTGTGAAGTCAGCGACTGGCTGAGCGCCCTGTACCTGCCCCGGTTCTCTGGATTAATCTCTTCTAGGGTTCTTTTCTTGTCATCTCCAGTTTGGCAGTTGTTGAAGCATCATCAGGGCGCACCTTATTTCCTGCGCTGTGTCCGATAGCTGTTGTCAGAAATCTGGAACGTCCTGATCAGACCTGTTAAAGTTGAGTGAAATCATGCAAAATCCACTTTTCTTTAGCCCTTAAACACATTTTGTTGTGCCATTGGAGTCTCTAGGAGTGCCGAATAGCTGAATTTAGTCTGTACAGATGCCACATAGATATCTTTACATTCTGTTTTCAAATTTTCTCTATTCTCTTACGTTTTTTTGTTGTTGTTTTTATTAAATAGCGTCACAGTATTTGTGAGGAGCCGCTAAAATAAGGTCATTGACTTCCAGCTAACCAATTTGGATAATCTACCATTTAAATTTTAATTTATTTCATTGTTTGGTAGTCCAAGCTGAAGGTTGCTGAAGCTACACGTGGATAAGTGAAAATGTTCGGTTGTAGGGCGTATTCCCACACAATTCATTACGCTGTCCTGCAGCATGGCTGAACGGGGTGGAGCGGAGCGCTACGCGACCTGTGGTTAAAGAGACGGCACCAAAACAAGTTGCTCTCAGACGAACCTCAGAGCAGAGGTATAAAAGAAGAGCTGCGGCGCCGAAATAACCAGGAATTCAGACCAGTTCCGCTTTCTATAGACCACAACTCGATGATTTAAATGTGAAGGAAGGCATGTAAGCATGATATGTCCCCTTTAACAAACACATTGGTTCCTGCTGAGTATGTACGGACCTGAACTCATTTGTTCAAAAATGAGTCTTTAGAAACCTCGTGGGCCCAGATTATAATACTTCCCCACCATGTTTCATAGATGAGACGCAGACTTTATCGAATCATCGCTCTTCTCTCCTTGAACAGAACAGTGTCATCGCGTCTCAACGTGTCGGGCACAAGCACCCTCGTGTTTTTCCAGCGCTCCGCCGCAGCCCCGGAGCCGGGAACATCAACATCGGCCTAACGGCTTGGCTGCACTGAGGGTTCCCTTGTGACCTCTGACAATAAAGTGCCTTGTTCTTGGAGCGGTCCTCGGCCAGGGACCGCTCTGAGGGAGCTAAACGCGGTGGTTGTTGTTGGTGCCGTCTGATGAGCAGCAAGAGGTTTTTTTTTTAAAGCCGGACGCCTTCTCTATAATATGCTCCTTAATGCGTTAAAAAGCTCCGATTTTAATAAGGCCGTGATCTGTAAATGAACCCATCACTCACTTTCACCTTTCATTGATTTTTTTTTTTTTTGGACTAATATGAAAATCTGATGGCGTTTTGGTTGATTGTTGATTCTCATGTTTATGTTTATTCACAGTAAGGTTCTCAGCACTAATTTTTATTTATTTTTTTACATCTAAACTTTGAAGTCTTTAGAAGTAAATTCACGATCGCCTCCGCATGAGCCGGACGTGTCGTTGTGCATCTCTGACTCCAGGTCGTCTTCTTTCCCCCTGCAGGTGATCCTAAAACCTGGCAGAACAAATCTCTCCCTGGAGATCCGAACTACCTGGTGGGTGCGAACTGCGTTTCTGTGTTAATCGACCACTTCTGAAGAGGGCGACAGCTGGCCTGTTAATGAATGTGATAAACGGGCGGGGCCCTGCACGGCGGCGGGGGGGTGCACACAGCTCAACGAAGTATGAACCTGATCCTCTCACGTTGTTTACTGTGCCCAAAAAGACTTTCAAACGTAGAGAAACACTCTTTCTCACACTCACATGAAGAGAGTCGGAGGAGTCCAGCATCCACACGAGGCTGGACCCTTTGTTTATTTCTTGTTCTTGTGTGTGTGTGTTTTTTTTTTTTTTTGTTTGTTTGTTTTCGGTGCTTTCAAAGCTTGCAAAAAAAAAAAAACACTAAAAGAAGAAGCAAGTTATTGAATCTAAGGAAGTGAAGTTGAAATGCATGACCAGTGCTTTACGACTGGATAATCTCATTTTGACATTTTTAGCTCATTTTTGTAAAAGGTGAAACAGCGGTGTGAAGAGAAAGGGGAGGGGGGGGGGAAAAGGCGGATTTTGGAACCCTATTTAATATTGCAGCAAGATTTTTGTGTACTGTAAAGAAAAAGAAAAACAGAAGTAGCAAAATTTGTATAAGCAAAACCTTTGTTTGTGAGCTAAGTGGTCATGCGTTTCACACACGAAGGACCTCGGAGGACTCGGCGAGTGGGAAGAAGACGTAGCTTAGAAAATAATCAAGAATGAAACGTATTAAGTATTAGCATCAGATGCCCGGTTGTTTTTGGACGGACGGAGCGCTCTCCGGTTAAACTGCTGGTGATTTTTTTTTTTTTTTTTAGGAAAAAAAAAACAGAAAAGAAAGAAAGAAGAAAAAGTTTTAACGTAGATAAATATACTGACTTGATTTTACAAACTCCTGCTGTCTAGAGATCTATGCATGTGCTACGACTCAGGTCCAGAAGCCTGCTACTACTAAGTTCAACACATGAAAACCCCCATCGTACACTGCAAGCAGTGATGCCTTATCTGCATATTAACTTTTCCGTCAAAAACCTTCGAAACATCGGATCCTTGTGTTATGACGATTATTCGCAGGAGGGAAGGACAAAGAAAAAAAAACGACGACAAAAAAAAAAAAAAAAAAGACGTGTTTCTGCATTTCTCATCGACAACAAACTTGGATTTAGCACACACAGAATAATTGGGGCTGACGATAAACGGTATGCTTTCTTTTACTGCTATGCATATGAAGTCTGAGGAAATACACAACGCTAGAAGATGTTTAAAACGTGGCTGTACATACCGCTAGCATATGGCCTTGGTTCTCTGTAAATGACCTTTTGTACATCTTTTGTTATTTTGTATAAAAGAGAAAAATGGTTTGTTTAAAAAAGAGGAAGTGGTTACATTGGTTATGTTTGTATTCTGGTTATACCCCTGAGCCTTGGAACTGACATAAGCAGTAATAAGTCCAACTTTTCTACCAACATATACACACAGACAGATACATTACTTAAGGCATTTTTAACTGTCGGACAACTTTTTATTCTTATTTACAAACTAGAGAAGTGCTTGGTTTAACTGATTTTAAAAAGATGTACTTAAGGGGGGCCGCTTTGAAGAGTGGCCCCTTCCTTTATTTGTGATACTGGATGCGGTATTGTGTGCCCTGAAATGTATTTTTGTACTAATAGACGATTTATTATGGCACATCAGTACTATTTTTCTTTTGATATGATAACACAGCTTCAAAACCAACACTAGTTCATTTTCCCGTGTGGCCGACGTTCTTTTTATTTATTTTGGTTTTCTGTTCAGTTTTTTTTTTTTTCTTTGCAACACATTTCTAAGTATACCACTGTATTACTAAATAAATTCATTTATAAAGTAAAGGTTTATTCTCATCTAGTGTCGTGTTTTTGCTCCCAAGCGGACAGAAGGGCTTTTCGTGCACAGATCCATCTTGGACTATCACCAAACAGTTAATTTCAGTAATTATATTAAATAAACTCTCATCGAATCTTGATTTATTGACACATTTCAAGCGTTTGTTCTCGTTAGATGATTCTGGCTTACAGCTAAAGGTAACCCCAACCCCAGTTTCTGGATGTTGAATAAGATTACATAAGGATAATGTGGAAATGCCGAACAAAGAATGTCCATGTGCTACACGGTGTATGAACTCGACGCTTGGCCAGGGCTCAAATAGGCCACAGTGTCCTACGTCCTATTTGGGCCGCTCCCAAGCCCGGGTAAACGCAGACAGTCGCGTCAGGAAGGGCATCTGGCGTAAAACTTGTGCCAAATTTGCTACGTGAGCCAATGGCATGATCTTCATACCAGATCGGTCGAGGCCCGGGTAAAGCAACGACCGGCACTGGTGACCAACGGCGTGGCAGAGAAAATCAGGCTACTGTTGGTCGGCGAGGAAGAAGAGGAAGGTGACGTGTCTGTAGGCAGGGAGGGAAAAGGAAGGGCAAGGGGAAAAGCTAGAGCGTTGGCTGACATGACGCAGAGGAGGAAGGTGGACATACTGTGTTTAGGAGACAAAGTAGACAGGTAGTACGGCTTGACGCTTAGGAGCGGGGTTGAAGCTGTTCTATCGTGGTGCGTGGATGGGAGGAGAAGTGGTGTGGCTAAGAGGCAGCTGCAGCCAAACAAAGGGCAACCAGTGATGGGAAGGGTGTCCACCAGGATAGAGATGGAAAATGTACTGCCAGGTGCAACAAGTGTGATGGGAAGATGGAAGGAGTACTTTGAAGAGTTGCTGAATGAGGGAAATGAGAGAGCGCAAAGAATAGAAGTAACCACTGGATCAGGACGTAGCAAAAATTAAGGATGAAATGAGGAAGACACTGGAAAGGATGAAGAGCAGAAAGACAGTTGGTCCTGGTGATAGACCTGTGGAGGTGTCCAGGAGTCGGCAGTAGAGTCTTTGACTAGACTGTTCAGTAAGAAGATGCCTGAGGAATGGAGAAGTGTGCTGGTACTTATTTTCAAGAACAGGAGATGCGCAGAGGTGTGGCGACTACAACACAATGAAGTTGTGGGAAAGAGTAGTGGAAGCTGGTCTGAGGTCAGAAGTGAGCATCTGTGAGCAGCTGTGTGGTTTAATGCACTACAGCTGTAGTATTTGATTTGAGGATGTTGATGGAGACGTACAAAAAGGGTCAGAGGAAGCATATGGAGCCGGGGGATTGTATGAGGAAGTCTGGAGTAGCAGAGGAGTATGAGTGACAGCAAACGGACTTAAATAGGAGACAACCGGACTTTTGCTCAGTTCTTTCTGAAAACGTTTCGTTACCAATCCAGGAGTCTGTTTATTCTGGTGGCTCACACATGTGCATGACCCACCGCCACTGTCCTGGGTCGTTAGAGGCTATTGCTTGGTGTGAGTGGAGTACTTGATCCCCTGAATCATGATGGGACTGCTGAGGTAGTCTCTTTGGAAAGTGTTGGAGGATCAAGCTGTAAATCCAAAAAGGTTAAAAAAAATAAAACAACTGGACTTCTATTTTGAAGCTGAAGACGTTTCGCTTCCCATCCAGGAAGCTTTCTGAATTCAGAAAGTCTGGAGTAGTGGGGAGTTCCACGCTTTATAGACTTGCAGGTCTCATTGGAGCTTAGATCCACCTGGAACTGGTCGCCCCAACAAAGGAGAGTCCTTAGGCTCGTCGTTTGCCCGGCTCACAGGAGGAATGTTGTGGCCACGTACATGGAGGTGTGAACTGGGCTGAAACTTGGCAGGAATCAAACCTGTTGCTGTCTTTCTGAAAGTTGAAACCTGAACACTTTTTAAATTGAGAAAGCTTCCTGGATGGGAAGAGGAACGCCCTCAGCTTCAGAATAGAAGTCCAGTGGTTTTATTTTTTTTAACCTTTTTGGATTGATCATGATCTGGATGACTGAGAATCTTCAACATATTGCCGAGCCGGAAACGTCGGGGAGTTGGAAACGTAATCCTCCCCTTCTGTTTAGTGACGGCTTTTCTCTTTTGACCAAGATGGTTTCTATCACCCCTCTTTCAAATCATCTGTTCTCTCTGTCCAAAATCTGGACATCACTGTCGTCAAAAGAGTGTCCTTTGTTCTTGAGGTGCAAGTGGACTGCTAAATCTTGCCATGAGCTGCTGGCGATAACTCAGTTCGGATAACAGACCAATATCTGCATTTTGATGTGAATCAAAATGCAGATATTGGTCTGTTTGTGTGTGTGGGGGCTTCCAGTAAAGTCTGGTTTCCTTTTGATTTAAGCCTGTTTGCTGTTTGCGATGACCTGGATAACTGAGAATTTGCACAGCTTTGCTAGAGTGGTGCAGGACATGTTGTTTGCAGATGACATTGTGATCTGTAGTGAGAGCAGGGAACAGGTGGAGGAAAATCTAGAGAGATGGAGGTTTGCCCTGGAAAGGAGAGGAACGAAGGTTAGCCGTAGCAAGACAGATTATGTGTGTGTGAACGAGAGGGACCCAAGTGGAGCTGCGAGGTTATATGGACCAGAGATTAAAAAGGTGGAGGATTTTAAGTGCTTGGGGTCAGCCGTCCAGAGCAAAGGCAAGTGTGGAAAAGAGGTGAAGAAACGTATCAAAGCAGGTTGGAACGGGTGGAGAAAAGTGTCATATCTGTTGTGTGATAAAAGAGAATCGGTGTGAAGGAAAGATGTACAAGACGGTGGCGAGACCAGCGATGATAGAGGAAGAGACAGGAGGCAGACCTGGAGGTAGCAGAGATTAAGACGTTGAGGTTCTCTTTGGGAGTGATGAGGATGGATAGGATCAGGAATGAATACATCAGAGGGACAGCTCATGTTAGATGTTTTGGTGATAAAGCCAGGGAAGCCAGACTGAGGTGGTTTGGGATGTATAGAGGAGGAATATGGCTGGAACTGCAGGCAGGAGGCCAAGAGGAAGACCAAAGAGGAGATTTAAGGATGGAGTTAAATAAGAAATTAAGGTAGTTTGTGTGAGAGAGGATGATGACGATATGTTTGATGGAGACAGATGAGTCGCTGTGGCTACCCTTGAAAGCCCGAAAGAGAAGAAAGGAGTTTGGCCAAGGTTCCTTGGTCAGACTTGATTTCCAAACAAAATGCAACTTTCACCTAAAAGGTGACTTTGGATCACTGAGCAACAGTCCAGTCGTGTTTTCTCCTTTCTGACTTTGTTTCTGGTCCAAAACTGGTTTAAAACAGGGAACACAACAATTAAAGCTCATGTCTTGATACATTTCCCTTATTGCTTGTGTGTCTTTTCCTTCCTCTCAACTTGCTATGAATATGATTGAATACAGCATCTTTTCCTTCCCCGTGACATACAAAGCCTTGATCCAGCACTCTGTGAACAGCTAGCTTCTTGAGCAATGATCATATAGGCTTAAACCTTTCTGCATAAATAATTTTTTTTAATGTTTTAACTCTGCTGAGGACCTTTCGGGTCCATCATATACTGAGCTGCTCGTAAGCGCTGTTACAAGAGCACAACGTCAGCATGCATGTACAGTCGGCTGTGCATGAAAACAGCTCCCGAGATTTGAGTCATTAAAGCACGTTTGGTCGACAACAGACAGATGCCAATAGGTTTTATTATAAGGATTTATTTAAAAACCGATTCAAACACTGTCATGGGTGATAAATTAAAACAATCTGTAGAGGTGCACAGTAAGCGTGTTAATAAAAAAATAGTCTCTTTAAACAAGAAGTGCTGTGTCAAAGTTTATCCCTGAGATTAGTTGATTGTTACGGTCCACGGATGAGAAGTTATGTCTTCAATTAAAAAACTAAAGGGAAAAACAACAACTAAACCTTCACAGTGACATTTCTGTTAGAGTTTGATTTTCCCCGAAGCGATCGTGCTGTAGATCTCTTCTGTCAGAGGGACGTAGGTCTTTTGTTCGGGATCCAGGAAGTATAACGGGTCCTCGACGAGAGCGGGGCTGAATCCCTCCTCCACCAGCTTCACCTTCTTCATCTTGAACGTCCCCGTCATCTCCAGGGACGGCTGCGAAACAGGAGAAACTCAGCCAAACTCCGGAGCAGCAACACCGGCATCATCGAAGCGATCGCATCGATAAACATCTGAATCTATAGAAGAAGCGATTTCCCGCCTCGTTTGCATTTATCCTCTGATGTGCAGCAAGCAAGTGGACAGGACAAAATGGTTTTAGCAACACCTGCGTTCTTTACAGCGAGGGAAATAATTATCGGAGCTCATGCTGATTTAGCTCACAAAGTAAGTTAATTTAAAGTTAATTTTATTGTGAAGAGACCGAATATCAGAACAAAACCTAGAAAGAAAACGCATAACAAAGCATGTCCATTAAATGAAGTTACCAGTAAAAGCTAAAGATGGGGTCATTTGTTTGTAAATGCATCAATTTATAAATCCAGCTGGGGATCAAGTAATTATTTCCTCACAGGACAACTCATGTTAAACCGTGGACCTCAAATATTATAAAAACTTTAACACATCTACCTCAATCTGCTCCTACTGCCTGATTGGAATCGTATAATCCATTTTTTTTTAAACTAACCTCAGTTAGGATGTTCTTATATTTATAATTTTAACCCATCTGAGATAAAGTTCTGTCTTTTTTATTTATCTTTTTGCATCAATACGTTGTACAGGCTAATCTCAATTAATTAGAAAAGCAAAGAAAAGTTGATTTCTAATTAGCTATAAGCCACAAACATCTAAATGAACAGACATAAACTCTTGAAATATCTTCCACCTGGTGTGATGAAACTATGCGAGTTCAGCTTTTTAATGGAATAACTAAAAACAAACTTAATAATAGTCTAAAATGTGCCTTGGATGTTACATTTTTTTGCTGCTTGTGTTTCTCTCAAACACGTCTGAGTGAAATCTGCACAACCTCAGGTGAACGGGTCCTTGGCAGCAGCGAACAGAGGACAGGTCAACCAGCTGTGTCACCAACGCGTGTGGAGCTCCCGTCCTCCAGTGCTGACCAACGAAACGCTGGAGGGACCGAAAGCGAGGCGGAAATTTTCCTGATCTGTGCGAGATGTACGGGGGACACCTGCTCACCCTGCTGACACGTCACCTCCTGCTTTACACTTTAGGCACCGTGTGGGAGGATGGACTCCATAGTGGAGAGAGAAGAGGGTTCTGTTGTTTGCTTTTTAGCATTTATTGCCACATTTCCTACCAATAAGAAACAGATCAGATTGAAAGACCTTTAAAAAATAACCAAAAGGTGTTTGCTGATGTCGGTTTTGGTCTGAAGTGACGTTGGGTTACTGAACTGATGTTTGATCCAGTAACCAGTAAATTACAATGAGGAAAAAAAGCACAAAGATCCCAAATTGTTTCAACTAGTTTTGTCCTCCATCAAATTCAATATAATCCATCCTGTCATTGCTGGAATCTGAAGCTCATCCTTTGCTCATTTCTACACGTTGTAGTACATTGTGACGCTCCTTAAATCACTGCACCGACTTCCTGCGAGTCAAAGGAAAGGTTTGAGAGTCCGTCGTCTTGTTGGTGGAGCAATAAAGGCCCCCTGGCTTAAATACATGCGATTTACGCTACGAAGCTACAAACCTCTCCTCTGTTCCAGGATAAAGATTCAAAGGGAAGCTGGTTTTGTCTCATTTAGCTCACAGCCAGAAACGGCAGGTTTTACTGAACAAATCCGCTCAAACAGCAGCTGCAAACTAAGTCGAACATAAGGAAATACTCTGTTGTCTTTATTTTCACCTGAATCCTGAGGAATCGGGGTCTTGCGTAGGCCGGCAGGTAGGAGACGACCTGCTTGTAGACGTCCGCCGAGTCAAAGGCTTCTCCTTCTGTCAGAGTGACGGCCGCCATGCCGATCCGCCCCTCGTGACCTGGCGATTAGGAAAACCCATTTCAAACCGAAGGTTATGTGTAATAAGGCCGTTTTTTGTTGCTTTTTTTTTTCTACCTTCCACTTTAACACCATAAACGTTTGCTTCTGAGATGCAGTGAGCCACAGTGAGGATGTCTGCAACCTCCGACGTGGCGACATTTTCACCTTTCCACCTGAAACCAAAACGGGACCAAAGCAGGAAGGAGCCGGTAAGAACGTCGGCCTCCGCCTCAGCAGGATGGACTCGGCCGCCACGCGGCGGGCCTCGGCTCACCTGAACGTGTCTCCGACTCGGTCCTGGAAATACACAAAGCTGTCGTGGTCGAACCGGAGCAGGTCGCCGGTGTTGAAGTACTGGTCGCCCTTTTTCAGGACGTCGTAGAGCCTCTTCTTCTCGGTCTGCTGCTTGTTGCCGGCGTAACCCACAAAGGGAGACCTGTGAGTTATCTTTCCGACTAAGAGCCCAGTTTCTCCTGACCAAGACGAGAGAAAGTCATCAGTGCACGATTTAAACCGTTTTCAGAGTTTTATTTGTTAAAAAAAAAAAAAAAAAGCGTGGCGTGCATTTGAATTCAGCCCCCTGAAATCAAACGGAGACATTTGTACTATTTGCGAGGGGGAAGAGTCGGTGGGGGACCCGGGCCTTAATAATAGGCTGCAGACAGGAAGAAGCTGCTTTTGTGGTGAGATGTTTTGCATTCATTGCAAAAAGACTGGATGTTTTATTCTGGGGTTAGCCAAGTTTCTCTCTCTTTCTCTCTCTCCTGCTTGCAGATGGACCAAACTGCAGCTGCTCGCTTGCTGAACGGTACATGTAAGCCAGAGCACATCACACTGATTCTGACCTCACTTCAGGGGTTTCCTGTGTGGTTTATCGTTAATCATAAAATTCTCTGTTTAATGTTTACATCCTTGAACGACGAGCACCGACCTTTCTCTCTGACATCTTCCAGCCCTGCACTCCTGCCTTTAGACATTAAATATCTCTCCTCATTGATTTTTCCATTCATCTGTTTCAAAAACCCACAAATTCTCTTTGGTTTCCAAAGGCTGTTTTATTTTTGGTCTTTTATAATTTTGCCAGTTTGGTATATCTCTTAGTGTATTTTACTACGTTTTTGCATTTTATTGGTGATCATTAGATTTTTTTTTTATTTAGGCTGCTTATATGGGTAAAGGAGAATGTTATACATTTTTCCACTCATTGTTTTATGTTTTTCTGCACATGTTTTGTCCAACTATAGATATTTACAAGCGGTTGGTCTCTAGTCTGTTAGGTTTAAAGTTCTCTGCTAAAATTACGTTTATTTTGTAATAAAGTTAAAAGAAATTTTAAGATGCATTTGTCTAAGAGTGAAAGTAAATCGTTAGGTATGCAAAATAGATGATCCACGCAGTTTTTCATACCCCATAAGCATCTTCATATTCCACCCTGAAACTCAGTGATAAATCGATTTAATTGTTTAATGCAAATTTTAAAAAATTTAAGATTTAGTTCTTGAAAAATTGGGATTTTCTTTCGCCAGTGCACTCATAGCTTGCAGTGCTGAATATATGTTTAGGAAAATATATTTTTAAAAGAAGAAACTTTTTTAACATAATATGAGGCACTTTAGTTTACTCATTTACTTATTTTTTAAGTTAGTTTGAAGTTACACAAGCGAAGTGAAGTCTGTTCTCAGCTCATTGTGTAAAACCACTAGCAGCAGAAATTTTGTCATATGTTCATTGTTTACAACGGCAGGGCCGCCATCTTGTTTTACAAACATGTTTGACAGCTTGTATTTAGTTGCACTTCGAATTAAAAGCACGTTATTAAAATAATTTCTTTAATTTCTCTTTGTGAAACAAAAAGGAGGATAAAAAAAATCGATTAATCAGATTTGGTATAATAAAATCTGATCATTTATTTTTAGGCCATATCGCCCAGCCCTACCACTAATTTAAACCCAGTGTATATAATTACCTTAGGAAGCCACCTGACGGGGGAATAGTGTCTGCCTGTGTGTGATTTAATCCCAGTATAAAGGGAGCTGTTCAGCCTCTGAAGACCGAGCAACACAGCAGACATGTTGGGGATTTTCCAGTAATTATGGAAGAGGCTGTTCTGGTCATATAAAAATGTAGCTTTTTGCCACAAAATGCAAAATACAGCAAGTGATGGAAAACTAATGCTGCTCATAACCCTGAACACACCACCTCCACGGTGACACATGCTGGTGGCAGCAACATGCTGTGGGAATGTGAGGCAACCCTGCAACAAAACCTTTAAAGATTACAAAAGACTTGAGATAAGGACAGATCAGGGCCGCCGTAAAGGAGGGGAAAGTTATAACAATTCACATATAAATGTGGGGGGGGGGGGGGGGGGGTGATTTTGATTTTCTGTCATGGAGCCCGTGTGTGCTGCAGCTTTTATGTGTGTTTCTGCTTCAACATGCCTGAGCCAAATAATTAGCAGGAGGTAATTTAGCCATTTGATTTTTTTAATTGTTAGAAGGGCCCAGTCAAAGTCTGATTAATTCATCTGTAGAAAGACTGAATACTGAGCAAACATTTCTAATTCAGTTGCAAAATTGGCAGAGAAGCACCCAGAAGACTTAGTATGAGGTGTTTTTACAAAGTATTAACTGAGGGGAGCTAACATAAAACAGACTTTACAGATTTGTATTTAGATTAAAAAAATGTATATTTGGTATTAGCTTCGTTCCACTTTACAACCATACGCTGCTTTGTGCTGATATTTTCCAAATAAAATCCCAACAAAACGTAGAGAACTTTGTGGTTGTAACGTGAGAAATCGTGGAAAAGTTCAGGGCTCTTTACATAAATAGATATGAGGCGCCCCTGTTCCTTTGTCCGGCTGTTTGCGTCACTCACCGGTTTCTGCTTCAATGCACAGGCCCTCTGAGTTTCTGATCGGCTCCTCCTTCTCAATGTCGAACTTGATCAACGTGTAAGGAAAGAAAAACTGGCAGGAAGAGAAAAACAACAGCTTATCAGCGCCTGAAGTGTGGCTATAAACTGTGACGGTGCCGTAAAATAGTGACTAGATTTTCTGATAATCTCCTCTGATCTTTGTCTACAGCGTGAAGCGGAGCAGGTCCGTGTCTGAGGACCAATCGAAACACAGAAACCCTGAACTGCTGGAGCTACCAGGAAGAAAATCCAGATACAGGCAGGAGCTGCACCGTTGTGGTTGCTAACAAACCCAGGTAGCTGAACGCAGCGGCAACGACTGACTGAAGGAAAACCTTGAAGCAGTTCATCTCCGCAACAGTTACCGAGTCCAGCTAACACGATTCTTTTTCCAAGCTCTGAGCGAACGGCTCTTACCCTGTGCACAAAATTAATCCGTCCCACGGCACCGATCTTGGACGTGTAATTGATGAAGCCGATGTTCCCCTCGGTGGCGGCATACAACTCTCTGACCTTAATGTCCCCAAATCGATTCAGGAACTCGGTCCAAACGTCACTTCGGACTCCGTTCCCGATGGCGATTCGAACTTTGTGGTTCTTCTCGTTCTCTTTCTGCAAAAAAATAAATTAAAAAAATACAGATTGAAGCAGAAGGTGTGCGGAAACTTTGTGACGTTCGCTCATAGATCCCGAGTTCCCACCTTTGGCGTGTTGCAGAGATAACGCAGCGTCTCACCGATGTACTGCATCACCGTCACGTTATGCTTCCTGCAGTCGTCCCAGAACTGGGAGGCCGAAAACTTTCTCTTCAGGACCAGGGTGAGACCTGGAAGTAAGCGCGCATCCCATGAGTCGTCTTACCGCTGGTGCGGCCGGTGCTTCTCTCGCGCCCTTACCTCTCTCGATGCCTCCGGCCATCCCGATGAGGAAGCCGGCGCTGTGATACAGAGGCAGGTTGATGTAGAAGATGTCCGCTGCTGTGGTTCCGCACGCTGCCTGGACGAAGGAGGCGGCCCATACCCTCTCATGGGTGACAACAGCTGCTTTGGGTAAACCTTTAACAGGCAGAGGATGAAACATTACCACATGATCCAAAACACCCTCCTGCAGTCTGATCTGTGGGCATGAAGCTTCCCTGGTTGGTGCTCAGAGCAACAAATAGGGTCTATTTTCACTGCTCAGGTTTCACGGTCTGTGAAGTCTGTGTTTTATTTCAGGTTTGCCGCCTGCTGGGTCACATGCCCGGGTATGCAGCTGTTTTTATACACCGCATCATCCCACTACCTGCTCATTCAAACAGCGAGCGGGTGAAGTCGGCAGCCGGCTGGTAAACATAACGGAGAATTTAGCAGCTAAAGAGCCGGACGTTTTCCATCTGCACAGGAACTGATGTAGTGGACCAGAAACAACAACTAAACACCTGAGACAGCAAAGCTTAACAATAGAACTCAGTACTGGCAGCATCCGTCCAACGAGCTGCTGCAGCCTTCAGTCTGTTCCTGATCAGGTTGGGCCGCAGCTAAGGAAGGAAGGAAGGAAGGAAGGAAGGAAGGAAGGAAGGAAGGAAGGAAGGAAATAATGATGAGGAAGGAAGGAAGGAAGGAAGGAAGGAAGGAAGGAAGGAAGGAAGGAAGGAAGGAAGGAAAAAATGATGAGGAAGGAAGGAAGTTAAGGGAGGAAGGGTGAGAAGGAAGGAACGGAGAAAGGAAGGCTGAAAAGAAAGGAAGAAGGAAAGATGAGAGAAGGAAAGGAAGGAAGGTAAGAAGGAAAGGAAGAAGGAAAGGGAGGAAGGAAGGATGAGACAAGGAAAGGAAGGAAAGAATTGTGAAAGAAAGGAAGGAAGGCTGAAAAGAAAGGAAGGAAGGCTGGAAAGGAAGAAAGGAAAGGAAGGCTGAAACGAAAGGAAGGAAGGCTGGAAAAAGGGAAGGAAAGAATGATGAGGAAGGAAGTTAAGGGAGGAAGGGTGAGAAGGAAGGAAGAACGAAAGGGAGGAAGGAAGGATGAGAGAAGGAAAGGGAGGAAGGGTGAGAAGGAAGGAAGAAGGAAAGGGAGGAAGGAAGGATGAGAGAAGGAAAGGAAGGAAGGTAAGAAGGAAAGGAGGAAGGAAGGATGAGATGGAAGGGAGGAAAGCAAGGGAGGAAAGAATTGTGGAAGGAAGGAAGGAAGGAAGGAAGGAAGGAAGGAAGGAAGGAAGGAAGGAAGGAAGGAAGGAAGGAAGGAAGGAAGGAAGGAAGGAAGGAGAGGAGGAATTGAGGAAGAAAGGAAGGAAGAAGAAAGGAACTGAAACGTGATAAGGAAGGAAGAAAAGAATGAAAAGGAAGGAAGGAAGGTTGGTCTGTGGTGAACTACTGCTGTGTTTAATCAGCCGTATCTTTTTCAACCTCATGCTGTTGAAGGATGACCATCTTCAGTTTGTCTGCCAGCCTCCAGTTATTTCTCATGCAACAAGGTTTCAGGACCTTTGGAGGAGAAGCCGTAGCTTCACAGACCCTCCACCACAGCTGACAGTGGACATGGGCTGCTTTTCTACATGCCTGTTACTCTGCAGTGTTCGTTGCTACAAAGTCTTAACTTCATCTAAAGCAAAGAGTTTCAAAGTCCCTTAGAGTTTAGAAGATGACACGTGATGGAAGGACAGCAAAGCTTCTCCTCCCGTATCGCCTCAGTTGGCATGTAAAGAACAGTGACCATGGAAAACTGCTTCTCCTCAGACGGCACTCTGTCTGCAGTTCTCCAACGCCACTCCTGCTGTTTTACTTCATTTTCTACTGTCGACCTGACTGTAGATCTGGTTTAGGGATCTATGCTGCATGTTGCGTGTTTGCAAAGTTTGCAAACACGCAGCAGAGCAGACCCCAGACAGCGAGTAATCCATCGAGCTGCTCGGGGGAAAAAATATTCATGGTCTCCATCTCAACAACAAGGTTTAATAGACAACAGCCCCATCTGGTCATGTTTGCCGTTTTGGCAAAGAAACCACTTAGTTATTGTTTCTTAACGACTTCACCAGCATAAATTGATGCCCTCCTGAATTACATTTTGCCTTATGAAACAACAAACATCACTAAATACAGTACATCACTGGCATAGAGCGCAAGGATGCATGCGGCTTAGATAATTTGCTCATATTCACATCAGTGAAGCTGGTTTTTGCCATAATTGAGAAGGCGTACTGTAATATTGCAGTAATAATAACATTGCGACATATAGCGCAGCCCCACCGTATGCATACACATATATTAACACACAGTTTGCCCTCCCCTCTGTAACCAGTGACCTGACTGAGTGATCGCGCTGCAGGGGGTTTTGTACCCGAGGCCAGTGTTGCGTAACGCGGGTGTATTGTGCCGGGGTACCCGTGGTGCCGGACGTGTAGATGTAGAGGGCAGTGCTCCGGATGTGAATGTTGGCCCGCAGCTCCGGGGACAGCGGCCTGTCTGAGGCCTCGGCGATCTTGTCAGCCAAGGGGGTGACGCCTTCCAGGCTGCAGCTGCCAGACAGGAGGAACACTCGGATTCCCTGCTCTCGCAGCGTCGGCAGCACCTCCTCCACGGCGTCCAGCAGCTCTGCAGGCACAGGGGAAAAAAAACATTTCACCGTGTCAGAGAGCGGTGTTGCGCAATACTGCACATGTGCGCCTGAATCGTGTTGCAAGACCCCGCTGAGGGATTTAAGCACGTGGCCCTGCAGGTTCAGCTCAAAATGGATGAATTTCTGGGAAAACAAAGACTAAACTAGAGTTGACCGGACAGAACGACGCTTGAGACGCGCCGTTTAGACTCAGCTCAACAGGAAACTAAGTGATCAAGATTTGTTTTGACCTGTGAGGAAACGTTTCAGCTTTATAACGGAGAAGGTGGTTTAACATCTTACTTCACTGATTTGTTGAGTGCGGAAAAAAATGGACGGTAAACAAATATTAAGAAGGTTACATGAGAAAATATATGATATCAAAGCGTGTCACAGCTGGTGTTGCAGCTTCAATAAAAACTTTCACTCAATGCTTACTTTAACGTTGTACTAAACCCTTTTTACCCCCCCCCCCCCGAAAAGAAAAACCGATTTGAAAAAAGATATTCAAATGTTTAAAAAAAAAAAAACAGCTCAGATTTAGCAATAAACAGGAACAGGATGAAGAGAGACCTCGTCTTGAAACCAGAAAAAAAAAAATCTCCTACAAAACCTTAAAACTGCTTCAGTCAGCAGAAACATGTTGGTAAAAATCCCTGACTTTAAACCTAAATCTGCCAATAGGAATGAATAATTTTGACCTTAACTGTAGATTTCAGCGGACAACAAGTGGTGAGGAGATAGAGATGGAAAACAAGAGGAAGAGCGGGAAAGCGTTGGTCGATGGCGTCATCGCGCAAATCAACAACCATATAGTTTGTTTTTTAAAGTGGTGCCGTCCTAACTTTGAGGTAAAGGATATATCACACTATATTTACCCAAAACCACAAAAAGTTTACATTTATAAAGTTAAAACTCACACAAGCAGAGAGTGAATGTGGTCCAGCAGACATGGCAGTAACAGGCTGTCCCTGACTGATCATTTCTACCATTGCTTTGAATCTACCGCCCTGTAGTGGCTTTTCCACTAACAAAGGTACAGCTTTTAACTAAAAGCCCTGCTTGGTAGTGAGGTGTTGATTTCCACTGCCAGAAATACCAAACTGTTTCACAAAGAGCTCGGGAGAAAAGAAAAATGCTCCATCTGCTTTGAGTCTGTTAGGATTGATGACATCTCTCTTCCAGGCTGCTGTGTGATGAGATTTATTCTTTTTTTATTCCTTCTTCCTGACGGAGGGAACATCTGGTAGAACTGGGCTGGAGATCATGTTCAGGGGGAGTTCGCGGCTCTGAAGGAGATATTCTGGAGAACTTTGAATCTCATCTTAAATGAACCAACCCGCATCTACCGACCTCGTTTGTTCATTTACCAACTTGATTGATCGTGGAAGATTTCCGGGAAAGGAATCTGGTCGTTCCACTCTGTCTGGATCCATTTCACAAACCGCTCTGATCTGCTTCGTTTGGTGATGCACAGATCTGTTGGTTTTTTGGGGGGTGGTTCCCCGGCTGATACCAGCTAATTCTGATTTTGTCAGCTTTTTTTAATAGAAGTAGTAGTGTTGAATCAGAAAGAAATTAATAGATTATCCTGTTGCACTCATTGAAGAATCTGTTCCAAACCTTTGTGTGGTTTCATCTAAACTTTAGGTGTAAGTTACTGCTCAACACGTCCAAAGGCCTAAAACGACAAAGGCCTATTATTTCTCAAAAAAAAAATCTCGCAGTGTGACCTGCCGATCATCGGCCAATCCTGATCTCTGGTTTTACTGTAACCTGAAATCCGTGGTTTTCTGACCTACGACTCAAACAGACACCAGCAAATACACCTGAAAGTGTGGGAATTAAAAATGAATTAAAAAATAAAAAGGAAACAACAAAGCAAAAGCGTGAATGCCAAAAAAAATGTAAATAAAACCCCTCTGTTATTCCTTATGTGACGTCATCAAAGGCGCGTGAAAGCTTTTATATATATATATATATATATATATATATATATATATATATATATATATATATATATATATATATATACAGGGGCAGTTCTTGTTCTAGTTTAAGGATTCATAACAAAACAAAAGGTGAAAACTGGCGACGGCGTGTTGTTCCACGTGTGACAACCCGTGTCTGAATTAACTGCGCGATTTTACACAGAGGTCAGCTTTAAAGACTGGGTAGGCCAAAGTGTTTTATGAGCCCAACCACGCTGTCTCCTGCTCACATGCTGAACCCGGTAACGCAATCCTGGTTCCTTTGGTTTTAAAGGAACAAGCTGCTCTGCACTCCAATAACCTACCGAAGAAAATCGCGCAGGATGTTGCGCTTAAAATGCGTAAATCTGAATCACTCGCTGCGCCAGAAGGAGCCTTTATTAATCAGTGAGGGATTGCTGGACTTTGGTCGCTGCCAGCATGCGTTCGTCGGACGCGTAAAAGCGAGCCTCTCCTGTCTGCCACCTTCAAGGTTTTATCAAACATCTGCGCAGCTTCTATCGTCTGACCTGGAGAGGCAACGAGCACCTTGGCCCCGCAGCAGGAGAAGCAGTGCAGCAGGGACTTGGACCTGATGTTGAAGTTCAGCAGAGCAGCCGGGCAGCCAAGCTTGGCCAAGCCCAGCCAGGTCCACACGAAGTTGGGCTCGTTTGGCAGAAACAGGGCCACGGATTCGCCCTCCTTCAGCCGGGCTTCACCCTGCAGAGCCCTGGCCACCTTGTTGCTCTGCCTGTCCCCCTCTCCGTAGGAATACGAGCGCCCCTCGAAGTGGATGAAGACCTTGGAGGGGTGTCTCCTCACTGCGTCCAAGAAGCAGTCCAGGATGCTGTAAAAGGGTTTGCACTTCTTATACTTGATCAGCCTGAAGCCCAGCGTGAGGCTCCTCAGGATGGAGGCGCAGTCATCTAAGAAGTACGGGCTGAAGGTCCTGATGTAGGCGTAGGCCAGGACGGCCAGGCCGACCGCTGCGGTGAGCCACACGGACATGTCTGCGGGGAGCCGCACGACAGGCAGTCAGAGCAGCTGGGAAAAGTTCACACTGTCTGTGCAGAAAAAGGGGAAAACACACACACACACACACAGGGGAAGAAATGTGACAAAGTTCATGTGTTAGGGTTGGGGCGGCGCTCAGCTCTGCCACGCCCCCCTGACGCCTCCTTCATTCCGGAGAAGGGTCCAGTTGCCAGATCGGCTGGTTTCCCCCCACAGACACACAGTTGAATGATAAACACGCAGCTTAAAAGCTGGAGAGTGTTACGTACTGCTGGCAGAGGCGGCTCCAGCTTGAATGGCGCCCTTGGCATAAAAAAAAACGTGTTATGCAACCTATGAGAGATTAACGCAACATAATAATACATTACTTTATAAAAGATCCCAGAGATAGATAGATAGATAGATAGATAGATAGATAGATAGATAGATAGATAGATAGATAGATAGATAGATAGATAGATAGATAGATAGATTTTAAGAATTACCAAAACAAAGAATCTCTGATTTTCAAATACAGCAGCAACTTCAACAAATCTCAATATTTGACTGGTTTATTATTGTGTTTTTCACAACCGCCTCAGTGCAAGCTGACCCCAAAGCCCATAATGTTTCACCAATAATAGTTTGATTCATTTTACATTTCCATTATATCTAATCTTTTTTTTTTTTTTCTTTGCAGTGCAGAATGATTGAAGTACGGGTTGAACAGACCACATATGAACGCCATTAAAGCGGAGGTCCGTCAAAAGCAATCCTGACATTAAGTTTAAGTTTAAAAGGAGCTAAACACCATAAGCTAAACGTCAGCCACCCTTGCAGGTTAGTAAAGTTTTCAGGGCAGGAAGCCACATTCCCTAAATGAAAGACTGCCACCGATTGGTGTTGAGCAGCAATAACCTGAACGACGGGCTAAAATAAAGCCGTGTGACAGTGGGGGTGGGTGGGGTAGGAGCCCAGGAAACTCAGAGTGCAAACCCGGTATTAAATAATAACTTTGCTAAAAAAATAAATAAAAAAAAGGCGCAAACGTCACCGAACAACCTCCGCACATGGCAACCCTCATTAGAAATGTGCAGTATGTGCGGCGCTGGGCGTGACCTGTCTGCTCCGCGGCGGATCTGCGGGGAGGAGCAGAGATGCTCCACAAGCTTCCTCTGTTCTCGCATTTCCCGCTGATTTAAACAAAAACAAAAAGGAAAAATCACAGCCTGTTCAGATTTTAAGGTTCTGAAAATGAACCCTTTCTCATTTTTACTGCAGGTCTATGGGAATTTGTCTCTTAACGGGGTTAGACATCTAGAGACAGATCTTTTTGCTTGTTCTTATTTTTAGAAGAAAAAAAAACACCTCAGGCTCAGTCAGATTGAACGGAGAGCTCTGAACGTTTTCAAATCTTCCCACAGATTGTCAATAGCATTTAGGTTTGGACTTTGACTAGGCCCTCGTCTCTGACCTTTATGCTTGCTCAGTATGAGGGATTGCTGCAAAGCCATGGACAATGCAGACGACTCTCCCTGTAGCTCTACGCTTCCCCAGGAGTGAATGCTGCTTGTCGGGACTTTGAAGCAATCAACTGGTTCCCTTATATAGGAAAGTTTGACCAATCTGTATAATCTGATTGATTTGACTTTGTAAAGTGCCTCGAGATGACATGTTTCATGAATTGGCGCTATATAAATCAAATTGAATTGAATTGAATTGTGCACTCTCTACCAGGTGTTCTTCTGTGTTTAGCTCCATCTTCCAGGCTAGTCTGGTCATCTTGAAAAGGACCCACCCAGCATCATGCTGCCACTCCCATGCTTCACTGTGGGGATGTTGGATGCAGAAAGGTGTGCAGCGTTACTTTCCCTTCACATCCGGTGTTGTGAATGTAGGCCAGAAAGTTCAGTTTTGGTCACATCTGACCGAGCGCCTTCAACGTGTTTGCCGTGTCTCGTATTGCTTGTAGCGAATGGCAACGAGGACTTCTCGTGGTCGTCTCTCAGCAGCAGCTTTCTTCTGGCCTCTTCTCCATGAAGGTAGAGCAGCCTCTGCCGCTCGGGTTAATCCTCATGGTCTCCATGCTGCTAATGTTTTGCTGTTTCTCTACTGAGAGTGAGGCTGTTCAACGATAAGGACACTTATGAAGGAGGTTGGTTGAACTTTCGAGATATTGTGGTAGAAGGTGCTGAAAACCAATCGTTATGTTGTTTATGTAGAAAATAAAAAGAAACGCAACCTTTCACTTAATCCTCACAACTATGCGCGCAATGGTGTTAATCTCTGGCATTGGATCCCAGTCAAACACATGTTTGTGGTTTTAACATGAACAAACAGGAGCCATTGCACCGGAAATAATATCTGTTTTCATTTCTGTGCATCACATCTTCCTTTATTTTTCATTCAACCCATCTACAGGTGATTTGTTCGTGTCAGCCGTCACATAAGAGTTCGTAGGTGGACAGCTGAGGGTCGACCTGAGAGCTGAAGGGTCAGTGACACACGTGTGAAACTAAATCAGTCCCAGATTAACCTCCCAAAAGGAGAAAGATTATGTCGAGTCAACGCTTTAGTGAATAAAGTATCTCCATGCTTTATACGTTTAAACAATGGAACAATTTAAGGTGCATAAATGATATAATTAAGACAACAGCAAAAGATTGGAGCAGCAATTCATTTAACCCAACAGTTTAAAATAACCCACCTGTACACCCAACATGTTGTTCACCTTCTTGGGAATCAGCTTCACTATAAAACATTTTCAATAGAGACTTCACTCCACACAAGTGATCAGCTGGGATAAACAGATTTAAATGCTCCAATGTTCAGCTATGATGTGAAAAGTGTAATAAAAACACACATGCACACTTTGATTTAAATTAATTAATAAAATTAATAAAAGTGTTCACAGTAGATACATTTTAGTGAAGCAAACGGAGAAAAGGACACCGTCACTTATTACGGCTGACATTTTTAGAGTTAATACTCTACTATTACCATCAGGTTTTCAGATTTTAATTCGGTGTGGTCTGATAAAGGCTGACATATTAGAGAAACCACTCCAGGATCTGAGTTGCCGTATTTCTTCAACACTTCCGTTTTAGTTCCTGTCACTTTAAGAGTGGCCTCTAAATCTGCCACTCTAAAAAATGATTCAGGGAATTTGTCCACTTTATGTGAACGTTTCATTTCCAGTCAACGTATAAAAGTTGTTGGCTTAAATCGACTTCTGTCTAGTAAACATTAAATAATTGTTTGCTGTCAGCCCAACAACCACCTTTCATGTGTTAAATGAAATGAAATGTTCACATCAAGTGGACATTCACTTTTTGGAGTGCGCTGACAGATCAGCTGATCTGGTGGAAAGTCCATCTGCAGAGGTTACATAGAGCGCCGTTTGTTCCTGGAGATCATGCACATTTATTTAAGGGTTCACCAGAGTTCATGAAGTGCTGCGGTCAGATCATGGACCCATCAAATCCCAGCAACACACACAAAAACTGGTTTGAACATTTCCGAAGAAAATGCATTCGACACTGCCTTTTGCAAAGGGACAAAATAAAAAAAAAAAAAAGTGTCTATTTTTCTGGCTCTGGATTATTTAACCCTATTAGCAAGGCCTATCCTCAGTTCATAACTGTGTTTCCATTTTATCCCAGCCCACTTCCATTCTCGACCTGTTTCAGTGATAAAGTATTCACCCCCCCCCAAAGGGCTGGGGAGGAATAGCGTCTCACTTTTCTTTGCAGACATGTTTTTATTCAGCCACACTGGAGGGATTGTGTGATTTAACATCTCTCTAAGGTCATGCTACAGAATCTCTATCAAATTTAAGTCAAAACTTTGACTGGGCCATTCCCAAAACCTATTTTTTATGTATTCCAGTTAGTCAGAGGTGGACTTCCTGGTGTATTTAGTGTTTTTGTCCTGCTGTTAAACCCAAGAGCGTTTTACGTTCACAACCTGATGGCTGTTGATTCTCCTTGAAGATCTTCTGGTAAAGAGCAGGAGTCATGGTTGCATCCACTGTAACAATCTTACCAGATCCTGAAGAAGCAAAGCAGCCCCAGGTAATTACACTACCGTAAAATGTTTACCATGTTTTCTGCCCAGTCTCTTTTCTATTGTTTAATCACGACCTTAACTGAGGTTAGTGAGGCCTGCAGAGCTTCATTTGCTGTTTTTGTTTCTTTGGGACCTCCTGGAGGAGTCACAGAGTCACTCTTGGAGTAAATTTGGTAAACCAGCGTCTCCTGGGACGACTCAGCAATCTTTCAGGTTTTCTCATTTTGTGGGTAATGGCTACTCGCTGCAGTTCACCGGAGCCCCAAAGCCTTAGAAATAGTTTTATAACCATTTCCAGACCTTTAGGTGTCAATGACTTTGTTTCCCATCTGTTCTTAAATTTCTTCAATCGGGAGGCGATGTGTTGCTTTTTGAGCTTTCAGCCTACTTCATGGTGTCGGACAGGTCCTATTAAGTGATTCTACAGCTGTGGATGTAATCAGGCCAAAGTGTAGCTAGTGGTAGATGAAAACCTCAAACACTTGAAGGTTAAGGAGCAGACTTTATTAACAGACCAACGCGTCTCGGTTTGTGGCCTTCTTCAGGGTGTTGGAAGGACCCTTCAGCCAGTTCAGTGACTGTTCTCAGCGGATCTGAACTCCAGGACGAACCTTATCTGACAAAGTCCACAGAAAGCCCTGTTGTGATCTCATACAGTCAAATATGTGTCAAAGTTTATGCCCGGAACATTGCCTTTAGCTAACCTGCACTAAGCAAATACCACAGGAAAACTAAAGCAAGCTCCAACCGGACCAGAGTGTGTTGAGTTCGCTCAGTTCTTTCTGAAGACGTTTCGACACCGATCCAGACTTTGTCAGTTCTGGTGTTTCACACTTGAGCAACCTGCTGTTTTTAGACGCCACCTAGGAGGATGGGCCTCCATGTCCTTAAAAACAGCAGCGCACCAACAGAGACTCCTGGATCGGCGTCGAAACGTCTTCAGAAAGAACTGAACGAGAGTGCGGCCGCCTCCCATTTAAGCCTGTTTGCTGTTACTTTTTATAGGCAGTACGACAAGACAGACACACGGCTCCTTTAGGAGGTCTTCAGCGGCGTCTCCTCTCACATTTTAGCTCTTTTGTAAAAGAACTTGGTGAAAAAAAAACATGAAATGGTAAAGTTTAGACCACATGCTGATCTTTTCTCAATGTTGTGCCTGAATCCCAAATTCCTGAACAATCACAGCTGCAGTAAAATAACATTTCACAAAACAGAGCGGGATCCTGGACAGTTTGTCTTTGCAAAATCCCTTTGGATCATCCACACAACCCATTTCTCAGTTTTCTGCCAGACCGTGCCAACTTTCTATTAAAAATCTCCTGGTATTACAAACATTTGATGATCCCATGCGCTCCGACAGCGTTTCCAGGAGCTCAGGAGGAGAAACGGGCCCACAGCATCACAGATCCTCCACAGCGCGCAGGAGACGCTTTTCCGCATATTCCTTCTGTCCCTGGGGTCAAAGAGCACACAGTACACCTTCAGGGTACTGTGATTTACTACATTTGAAGTGTTTGCTGAAAAGAGGCATAAACTAAAAACAGCATTAAGTACTGAGTGGCACGCATCAGCGAGGGGAAAATAAAAACTACTACATCGGCATGCTTTTAGCCAACTCTGCTGACAAGAGGGGGAGAAAAAAAACAAGCTGCGGTTAAAGCTTCTGTTTCCCCGTTTGTCAAAGACATAAGAGCAAGCGTACGGCTCCAGATGGCTGTGATGAATCCAAAGAGGCTGGTGCTGTGATGGAGAGGGAGGCTAAATGAAGCCCCTTTCTTAGGAGTCCTGCTGGAGCGTGAAGTCGTCAGTCTGGCATGAGCGATCACTGGTGGACCCGCAGGACGACTAGCGGTGCATGTAAAGTACCCAGAGGCAGCTCATTCTGCACAACAATAGACAGCTGGAGTATCTAACATGTCAGCCCTGACGCGTCCAGGTAGGCCTGCTGGATTCTGGCGACCGACACGCAGTCGTGTGAAAAGAATTAGGACAGGTCATTAAACTTTAATAAAGGAGCCCTCAGTTGTTGTTGACTGATTTTTATCTGTGGAAAAGAAAATGCGTTGATTAAAGGTAAACACCCAAAACAAGAACAAAGCACTCTAAAAGCCTCTCTTGTTCAGAGCGGTGGACTGCGGAGAGCTGGGCCGTACCACAGAGCGCGTCTCCTTCACACCGAAGATCAGACCCACAACCCTTTGCTGTTGGACTTCAGCTTTAATACAAAATCCTTTCAGTTTGAAACGAGATTTATTAAAAATGACTTAAAAAAAAAATATATATATATAAATATATACAGACAGACATAAAGAAACATTGATAATGTTTGCACTGCTCATCTTGTGAATGGTTTCACAACATAAAACACAAACATGCTTCAAACAAAGAAACAGAGCCTGAATAACCAGGACTTCATGCCGTAATAAACCCACCAGCTGCCATTTCATGTCAGGTATCGGATATTTCCAAGTTGATGAAGTTAACATTAAAAGTGAGGAGTGTAAACGGTTTCCTAAGTTCAGTCTGAGTCACAGGCCAGTGATTTTATTAAAGCCAATCAAAGTTTATTAACCAAAGGCACATTTTAGTGTACCCTTACGAACCTGGAGAGAAAAACGACCCCTCTGACTTCTGGATCTGATATCAACATGCGCTGGGCTACAAACTTTGCCCCGTTAAAACTCTAGTTTCGGTAAAGATGCTTATTCACTTTGTTCTCGTGACTTAAATGGAGGGATCAATACCCGTATCACAGCTACTTAGCAAACGTAAAGCTAAAAGTCGGTGGCAAACGAGATTAGCTTTGCACAGCGATGCAAAACCCAGTGAAACACTGAGGCTGCTTCTGGCCTCCGCCAACTCGGCCGGTCAATAATTAACTTTAATTTTATCTGCCTTATCGGGCACAAAACCTTGTAGATTCAGGTGCAGATTCACGACGCGTGATAAGGTGACTGAGTCCTAAACGTGCCGAGGCCTTTTCTGCCCCTTTTATCTAAAAGACGGGTAAAACAAGACAGCTGCCGCCTGTTTTTATTCGTTAAGCCTTGTGTGGCGGGTTTGTTAGGTTAATGATGTAGGAGCTGGTCAAAACGTTGTATGAACTCATCATGAGCATGAATGTCACGTTACGCACCATTAAAGGAATTGATGGTGATTCAGGCTGACTCACGTTCCAGACGTTTAACCTCAGCCTGTTTTATCCAATCTAAAAACAATTTTGATAGTTGGGGATCATTTTCCTGTTGAGACACTTTTGTTGTTGATTTGAGGGGAAGAATTTGGATCCAGTTCTTCCTCATTATTCTGCGACCTTTAAGCAACGCTCTGGTACCACTGGCAGCCAACCAGCCCCTCAGCATCACACCACCACCGCCATGCTTGACAGCGGGTCCATAGTTGTTTGTTGTAAAAGCATCACATCAACAGGATGATGACACCAAGCACTAAATAAAGCTGGATTTGGATTTAAGGCTGACACCTTAAATCTATCAAAAAGAAAGCGGACTATGCTTACAAACCGGGTGAGTTCATGGAGTCCAGCCTATTCTGCTGGGAGGAGTAGGCCAATACTTGAACCAGAAAGCTTATAGAAATTATAGAAATTGCCTCGGGACATTTATATAATAATATTGCTGATGCCTGTATCATTTTGAATAAATATAGAATAAATAAAAGTTTGGCAACACTATTATTTTAAAAGTCTGCTCTTTCAATCAATTCAGTCCTGAAAAAAAAGTTGCACTTCAATGAATTAAAAACAAAATATTACGACATTCATGCAAATGATGTTTATATATATATATATATATATATATATATATATATATATATATATATATAGAGAGAGACTTTTGACCAACCCTGTATTATCACTCACCAACAGAAAGCAGGGATGTATTTCAATAATTTCTAAATGACCTCTCCATCAACAGCCAGGCTGAAGCACGCAGCAGAAGCCTGCTAATGAAAAATGCTCTAAATGTCTTAGGACATGTAAACATAACACACTCAAGTAAAGGCACTTCATCCAGCTACGCAGGCGGTCACCTCTGCGGCTCCCGCTTCACCTCACACCCGTCCTTCCTTCGTCACTTCTGCTGGTAGATGGGACTGTCAAAGCCGCTGTCCTGCTGCCGCCGCCTCAGCTCGGAGAACAGGAGGCGGGAGCAAACGCCCCGCTCGCGCTCCCCCTCAGAGCCGGGGGTCGGCTCTCTCACTAGACTCTTCCTTGCCTCCGAGCTGTTCTCAGTCGGAGGCGTCTGCCTGGGGATGTCCTTGTACACCGTCAGGTCTGAAGCGTCCGGAGTGAGGCCCCCAAACCCTCCTGTCTCAGCATCAGGCCTCCCAGGTTCATCCTTCCTCCCCGAGGACGACGGTCTGGGTACGTGTGGGCCAGCGTCTGACTCGCTGCTGCTCACGCTCCAGCCGCTCCGTTTCTCATCCCTGACTGGAGCCTCCTGGATGAGGAAAGGTCGGCTCTGCCGCGCTGACTCAGCGTTGCCGGAGTCCCGTCCTTGCAGAAACCACTCGCCGGCTTTACCCCTCACATGCAAAGTGGCAAAATCCATGTGGGATGGAGACGAGGCCTGCTGAGAAGAACTGCAGGAAGGCGGCCCTGTATTAAAGGCTTGAGGCTTTATTCCTGAGCCCCCCTGAGGTCCGGACGTGTCCTGGTGGCTCAGGACTTTGGTCCTGACTGCTGCGGTTGAGTTCGGCCCTGGATCAGCACAGGCCGTGTCCCTCTGGGGCCGCGGCTCTGGCCTGAA
Organism: Fundulus diaphanus; assembly: GCA_037039145.1. Taxonomy (NCBI): domain Eukaryota; kingdom Metazoa; phylum Chordata; class Actinopteri; order Cyprinodontiformes; family Fundulidae; genus Fundulus; species Fundulus diaphanus. Next base: position 30,572,535 of record CM073134.1, read on the forward strand.
ATCAGGAAGGCCGCCGAGCGCCGTCGGGTTGTTACCGAAACCTGCTGGCACACCACCAGAAGACCCACCCGTCGAACAGCCTGCCGATGCAGAACACAGAAGCAGAAGCCGTTTCTATTTTGGGGCAAAATCCAATCAAAAGCCGTTTTAAAGCCGCTTTCTAAGAAAAGGACTCACTCGGCGACGAGGAATTGTTTCCAGATTTACTTTTCACAGGAGTTTCCAGCACTTTGGCCATGGCTGCCAGCTTACTTGCAGCACTCATTATTTTCTTCTCGGCACTGCGGAAGACAGAAAGATCGATACAATTAGCCCGAGGGGCGATATTGCAGCGAGTGAACAAGTTGGGGACAATTAAAGCCTCTTGCCCTGTAGCTTTCCCCCCATCCTCCAGTAACTCCTGCAGACAGGTCAGATAATAGCGCCGCATCTTCCTGGACGTGTCCTGCCTCTCTCTCTGCACCTCGATGCGGATCAGCTCTGCAGCACGAACCCGGCTCTCCTGTAGGTAACGCAGCATGTCTCCTGGCAGAAAGACAAAGCAGCATTTGTTTTATTTACTTGCTGCAAACTGAGGGAGCTGAAGACAGGATTTAAATGACTTTAAATACTGAAGGCTGTGCGCCAACCTCTGATCTTTTCCACAGTGGTCAGGTATTGCTGCTTCATCTCCTCAAGGCCTTGCTGAAGATTTTGTTGGTGATCAGAACCTCTGAGAAAAAAAAAACAAAAACAAAAAACAAAGCTTCTGACCAAACCATCAAGTCTTTCTTTACATAATTACAAGTTGGAGATTTCATGGTTGGTTTACAGTAGTGTGAAATTGCATCTATTGCTTTGAGTTTATTTGTTATTATCCAAGTAATTTGTATATTTTTTGCGTATACTTTGCGATATTTTGAGTTATTTCTTTGAGACACGCTAGTTACTGCTTTTGATTACTAAAATGTCTTCGTTGAGAGCAAAGCGAAATCGGAGAGAAATCTGATTCTGATATAATCGTGATGTGGAAGAAAACGATAAACGTGTTGATCTTGACCTCAGCTCTGACCAGCATCCCTGTCCCTGCTGAAGGAAAGCACGATGCGGCCATGTTTCAAAACGGTTTGAAGGTGATTTGCTGTTAGTTTTGCAAACACACGCGGCCTTTTTCACGTAGGCCAGAAAGCTCGACTGTGAGCTCGTCTCACCAGAGACCTTCTTCCTGATGTCTGCTCTGTCCCCTACTCAGCCTTTGACAGCCTGCAAATAAGCATGACTTTCTTTTTATCCGCTCTTCCAGAAGAGCAAAACTAATTTATGGACGACTGTATGTCTTTATGTCGCTTTAGGCCTGGTTTACAGTCATGTGTTCCTGCTCTTCATGATGCTGTTTGTTCATTAATGTTATTTAAGAAGATGGTCATCACTGCATACGAATATGAGAAATAATTACTTGGTTATTAATAGTAATATTATCGTCATCGTTATACTCTTTGAAGTCCTGGTTATTTTGTGTTACTGTACATTGACAACTTGATAGTATTGATGCTTGTTTATAATGGAATACAAATAGGACAGAATTTAATTATTTATAGCTATAGAAAGTACTTGTTAGGAAATAATTTTATAACCAAAAGTAGGTACGTTTACGTGGACAAAAATATTCGGAATAAAGGGCCAATCGTAATCATATAAACAAGCCAATCAGAATATGATGATCAGATCAATGGAAATGAAACTAATCTGAAGGAGAGGGGGGGTTTATGCCGATTGATAATCCGATCAACATGCATATAAACACTTGTCAGGTTCAAGTTATTCCTTATATGGGAAACTGACCCGAGTGGGCATGTGTGCCTGAACTAATACACGTGACGTATTTCTGTGTTGGTGAGTGTCGGAAATACTTCAGGAAGCAAAAATGTCGGGGCTCCTGTTAAAACCGTTCTGTTCGGGAAAAATAAAACAGCTCAAAATTGTTATTTATTCAGTAACGTTTCAACCGTAATTAGAACCTGGTGCAAGTCCAGCCTGGGCGCTCAGAGGACAAGGAAACTCGTATATATTCTGCTTTATTTACCATATTTTGCTGTTCAGCAAAGACTGAAGTACTTCTTCATCTGTTTTTTTTGGTAAAGAAATTAGATAGCTGCGTAGGCCAGGTGCATATAAATGCACATTATGATCGGATTAGTTGATTGTGTGCCTTTTTAAATGGTAAAATCCGAATATCTTTTGATTTTTAATACATTTCAATCCGATCGGGACATTTTGTGCATGTAAACATAACTACTGTTAGGAATTTAAATATATATATATATATAAAAATTAGTTTTCTTTTACTGTACTACGTTCAATAAACTCAAACCAAACGAAATATTCTCCAACAAACCTCTGAAGCCTTGAGAGAACAGATGTATTTATATGTATTGACTTTGTAAAGTGCATTGAGATGACGTGTTATGAACTGCCGCTATATAAATAAAATTTTATTGAATTGAGACTTTTAGAAGGCACCGCAAATGCTGCTTAAACGTCCTAGTAAAAGTTCAGCAGTTTTAAAAGCTGCCAACACAAACAGTCAAAGCAGCGTTGTGGGTCTGAGGAGGAAGGTGCTTGTTCAGTAAACCTGAATACATTCTTTTGCCAGATAATGCAAAACATTTCATATCTTTGGCATCTACAAGAAATATATTATATACCAAATAACATACAGTTTAATTAATATGGGCGACTGGGGACCTGTAAATAGTGTACCCCACCTCTAGCCCAATAGAAATAGGGACCGGCTCCCTGCGACTCAGCCAGTGTAACCGGGTAGACGATGGATGGATGTAGATAACAAACCCTGAGGATTCTTTGGATCTCTTCACTTCCTCTAACTGCTGCAGATGTTCCTCCTTTAGCTTCTGTAGGCTGCTTTCATGCTCATCTACATTACAGAGAACAGTAAACGACACAGGCTAAGAGTCAGCGTTGTGTACGGGTTTGACAAATGTTTGAACCCAACACACAAATATACCTTTAAGGTGCTGCATGGCAGTTTTGTGCTCACGGATGCGGTGCTGAAGTTGACGGCAGGCTTTCTCTAAATGTCTCTGGAGTTCCTGATTCTTCTTCTGCAGCTTACCAAAGCTGTCGCTGCATTCCTTCTTGCAACGAGACTGATCCGTCCTCTGAGACAGAGAGTCTGGAAATAATAGGCAATCATGTGATGGAAATTTAAAATTGCCCGGAAATTTAAATAAAATTACAATATTGTACGTTAAAGTGCAACGCACACCTTGCATTTTGTTCATTTCTCTCATTCGTCTCTCTTCTGTTTCTTTCAGGATGCGGCTCAGCTTCTCCTCACTAACCTGTAGAAGTATAAGATAAAACGTTCTTTGATTTTGTAAAGGCAGAAGACGGACATCTAACCAGAAACCAACACTTAATCACAAACTGGTGACATCTCAGGGTTCTTCTCTACATAACAGCCTGACAGAAACGTACTCTCTTCCACTCCTTCTTGGCCTCCGATACGGCTCTGTTCACCATCTCTCTGCATGCGGTTTCAAGCATGTCGGTGATTGTAGCTTCTGATGGGGACCCACTGGTTCCTCCGCCGTCGTCAGGCTCCTGATGGTCTGCGTCACAAAGCCTCAGAAGCTGCGTGGAGACCTTGGCCACTGCGCTCTGGAGCTCGGCTAAAAAGGTTTCCCTCGTCTGCTGTCTCTGGGCCAGCTCCTTGTCTTCCTGCTGCCGTCTCCACTCGTCTTCTCGTGTCCTCACGGTCTCCTGGAGCTTGGCCTCCGTCTGCAGGAGCAGCTCCTTCCTCTGGAGGTTGGCGTCGTCCCGGACTCTCTGTACAGCCTGCTCCAGGTTTTTGCGCTGCTCTTGCAGCTTGGCCTGGGACGCTTGCTCGTGCCGGGCCTGGATGATGGAGATCTCCTGTTGTTTGTCTCTGTGCCACGCTGCGCGGGCCGCAGCCAGCTCAGCTTTCAGCAGGGCGGCTTGCTCTCTGCTGGCTTGCTCCAGCCGGCTCTTGAGAGCTGCCAGCTCCTCCTGGAGCTCCGCCGCCTTCTGCCGCTCCTCCTCTGCTTCCCGCAGGGCCTGGGAGACCTGAGACATTGTTTTTCTTAATCGTCAAGACAAGGAAAGGATAGATGGCAGTGACAGTTTTTGTAAAAATAACAGAAGCCCGTCTTACTTTTTGCTTTGTCACTTCCTCTTGTAGCTTTTCCCATTCCTCCTTTTCTCTTTGGAGGAACGCTTGGCATTCTGGTAATGAAGGCAGATCCTCGATCCAACGGCTGTAGGCTCGGGTAACAGCCCCTTCAACCTGAAACACAGATTTGAGATATCTACCACTAAGTCTGAGCTTTTAAATGTCAGCTTAGTTAGTTTAGATTTAGATTAATGCACAGAATTAGTCTACAGTTTAACCCCAGCTGGTGTAAAATAAAGCTTGTTTGCTTTGTGCCTTCATAAAAACACCATCTGACCTGCTTGGCCATATCGTTCAGGTGTTTCTCCTCCAGCTCTCTCTGGGTTTGCTTCCTGGCGTCCTCCACAGCTCTGCGTTGCACTTTGTCAGCTTCCAGCTGCAGCTGCTGTTTCTGGGCAGCGAGCCTGGAGTCCAGCTCCTCGGCATAAATTGTCCGGCCGCCGGCCTCTGGCTCATCTGTTTGGCAGATCACCTCAGCAGTGTCCGAGTTTCTCTCCTTCTTAGCCTCCTCCAGCTTCTGCGCCCCAACAGAAAGAGAAATGTCTTGAATTAAACCAGAATGGGTAAAAATGAAGGAGCTGGGCAGCATTAATTGAAGGAGTCGGACCTCCTGGAGTTCCTCCTTCCATTTGGCTTCAGCGGAAGCAACGCGAGAGCTGACTTCCTGCTGGATTTCAGCCTCTTTCTCCTTGGACCAGTCTTCTTTAAGCTTCATCACAGAGGCGTGATGCCGGGCCTCTAGTTCACCTCTCAGCTTTGCCACAGCTGTACTACTCTCGTCTTTCTCTCGCTTCTGTATGGTTTCCTCCAGGAAACACTTCTCCTTGCACACGGCGATGTAACATTCCTGAACAGCCAGCATCTTATCACTGACTTCTGACAGCTGGTCTCTGTGGAGGAAGTAAAAAGTGCCGCAGAAATGATTTGCAAAAGCTTTCATTATTTTAGTCACTGTACTGAAAATTTCACACTGACAATAAGAACAAATGTCGACTTCCTTAATTACGACGAAACCCAATAAGTAGGGCACAACTCAACCCTCATTTAAAGAAATATATAATTTAAGTGTCACTACCCTGCTTGGTAAAACTGTAGACAAGATTACACTTCATATAATTGTTACTATCCTTTGTGAAACTACACTATTTTATTATAATGGATTATCTTCAGTGGGCCACAACTTGCTTCCATTTGCTTACAAATTTGCTGATGATTAGGGCCGGGCTATAAATTGATTTAACAGATTAATTCAATTTTGCAATTTATGAAGATTTGATTTTTGGAAAAATCTGGATTTTCTTCTTTTTTTTTTTGCCAATGCACTTCTTGGACTTCCATGAAACTCTGCACTCTATCGGTCCTGAAAATATCAAAATATTCCACAAGACCCACCTATATTTATTAATTTACTAGTTTTTTTTTAAGTTAGCTTGAAATTACACAAGCGAATGAAGCCTGGTCTCAAAACTAGCTCATTGTGTAAAACACGAGCGGGAAACATTTTATGTTAGTCGTTGTTTACGACCACAGGGCCGCCATCTTGTTTTACAAGCATGTTTCACAGATTGTACTTAGCTGCAATTTTAATTCAGGTTAACTCCCAGACGAAATGATTGGAATAAAAGCAAGTTTTAAAACAAAATATTTTCTGTAATTCCTTTTTATGAAAGGGAGGGGAAAAAAATTATTAATCTGATTTGGTATAATAAAATCTGAGATTTTATTTTTAAGCCCAGCCCTACTGATAAAATAAATTTTATCACTGAAGGACAAATAAAGGATCCTGATACATTAAAATAAATTGTGTCTCAATGGATCTGGTGCATGTAGAAGATATTTTTACAGTGTAAACAAGGATCCGGTCCATTGGTCTGATGTAATATACAACTTCTGTTTTTCTGGTCATTTTGCAGAATATTTGCTTTAATGGTCACCTTAAGCAGCAGCTACGGGTTCTTACGTTTTTAGTCGTCTTAAGTTTCTAATTGTCAGCTTCAGTCTGATTCCACCATATTCTGTGCCGGCTGATAAACATTTTCCTGCGTTGATTCGTACCGCAGTAGAACGGCACGTTGTTGGTTCTGAACCGCGGACCTGGGAAGCATAGCTCAACAGGGGAGCTCAGACCGACAGAACCCCGTCAGAACGGGCTGTCCGTGTCCATGAAGCTAATGTTCAAACAGTGCTTTTTTTCCTGGCTGTACTCCACACGTTAGAGTTTATTATTTGCAGCAGCAGATCATGGCTATGGCTAGCTGAAGCTGCAAGAAGCGGAGGGTCCAAGTGACTCTGGCACTGCAGCGTCACTTCTATCGGAAGAAACGCCACAACTTGGGCAAATGAGATTGGGTCAGCTTACATTAGTTTTGACGCAAATGAGTATCTTTAAATAATTATCGATTATACTGAGGTATCAATTATTTTGACAGCTCTATTAGGAGCAGAGACTTACTGTAACTGCTGAATCTGCTGCTGGTGCTGCGCTGTCAGCTGCTCCACCTCAGCATTGTGTTCCAGAATGAGTTCTGCTCTGACCCGGTTCACCACATCATCTCTATACTGCTGATTAATCCGCTCAGCCCTATGGAAAATGATCAATAAATAAATATATATACACACACACACATTAAGGAATCACTATGACATGTCCAACGTCGTCCCGAGTCTTACCTCTCAGCAGCTTCTTGCTTTTCTTGGTCCAACTCTTGGATCATTTCCCTCATTTTGGTGCACAGCTCAGAGTTGGCAGACTTCAGCTTTTCCTCATTCTGTTTTAGCTCCTTGTGCTTCTTTTCAAGCAACTAAAGGGTGACAATAAAATGGTTTTAACACTTTGTCCCAAATAAAAACCAACTAAGATAAAGGCAACGGACTGAAGTCAACCTCCACTCGTTCCAGCAGGTGGTTTTTTTCTTCCTTTATTCTCATGAACTCTTTCTGAGCGTCTTCGCTCGTCTCCGGATGTTTCATTGAGTTGGTCTCTCTGGCCTGAGGAGGAGTGACAGTAAAAATTATGCTTTACTTAGTTGGACTGAGGGCAAATTGGGCTCTGTGAATTGTAAAGGTTGGAGACCCCTGGGATGATAGACCAACAGAAATTCACAAACCAGAATGGCCCCAGTCAAAGTTTACGCTCAGATCTACCCGTCAATCTGTGAAAGACCGTAATTACTGTGACCAGTGGTTATACAAATATAATGACTCAGGGGAAATTAACACACATGCAAGTATTCAGCAAACCGAATTAAATCGGAGGCTAGCGGGCTTTCGCTCAGTTCTCTCTGAAGATGTCTCAACACCTTTGTTTATTGTAGCGGCTCACACTGAGCAACCTGCAGTTGGAGCGCTGCTGTTTTAAAGCACATGGAGGCTCATCCTCCTAGACGCTTTCTAAGTCAGATATAAATCAATGAACCACCAGTCACTGTCCTGGGTCGTTAGAGGCTATTGCTTGGTGTGAGTGGAGTACTTGGTCACCTGAATCATGACGAGTCTGCTGATGTAATCTCTTTGGATGGTGTTGGAGGACCGAGCTGTAAACACTGAGGAGTTGATAAACACAATCCTCCCCTCTGTTCAGTGACGGCTTCTCTCTTTTGACCAAGATGGCTTCTTTCACCCCTCTTTGAAACATCTGTTCTCCCTGACCAAAATCTGGACATGATTGTCTTCAAAAGAGGGCTCTTTGTTGTTGAGGTGCAACTGGACTGCTGAGTCCGGCACCGGGCTGAAACAACTGAGCGAAAGTCCGGCTGCCTCCCGATTTGAGCCGGTTTGCTGTTGCGATGACCCGGATAACAGAGAATTTTCACTGGCACATGCATTTATTGTTTCCATTCACCTTCACAATCATACACCACTCTGTTGGTCTCTTGGATAAAGTGTCTTTTATATACATTGAGGTTTGTGGTTATACTATAAAAATTTTTTAAAAAAGGGGCATATAAGGGGGAGAGGCACTATTTAATTCTCTCTACAAGATCACAAGGTGGTAAATCTGACTTAATCCTCCAAACTATCCATCAGGGGGAGCCCTTACCGAAGAGTTGAGCTTCGCCTCTTCCAGCTGGGCCTGCAGCTCGCTGACTCGAGCCTGAGAGTGTTGGAGCTCTTCCTGCAGCTGATTGATCTTCTGTCTCTTTCCCTTCAAACATCCCAGGCAGCGCTGCATTTCCACTCGCAGCAGCCTTAAAGCTTCGTCCTTGGGCAGCTTGGAGTCTGACAGGTGATTCAGAGCGGTGCTGACGACGACAACACGGAAAACTGTGAGTGCCGCGAAGCGGTGGCGCTAAAGCTCTGGAGTTAAATGCGACTCAAAGGCAAAGTGAAACCTCAGCGACCACAGTGTACCTGTGAAGCGTGCCGTTTTTCCTTTCGGGTTTCTTCAGTCCCAGATCCAAGCAGGATTCAGACAAATGGTTCTCCCAGTCGTTACCAAGGTCGACTGACACGACGCCGTGCTTCAGCGCAGACTCGTACAGCGTAATCTGCTCTTTCAGTTCAGCCATGTCCTCCTTTAAGATGAAAAAAGGGCTTAGGTTCACAAGTTCAAACAGTTGCGTCCTGGCAAACCTTTTAAAAGGGGGTTGTGTTGCATGGGAGAGAAAGCGGAAAGCAAACCTGTAAAACTTTGTTCATGTTTTCACTCAGTGCCTTGGCCGACTGGGCCTGCTGTAGTTTGATCTGCATCTGACTCGTCTCTTGCACCGAATCTGAAGGGAAACAAACAAAACGGCTCACCAATAAGAACAAACATGTTAGGTTCAGCAAAAATCCTGTGATTTTTTTTTACATCCAAACCCATACAATGCTGTGAAAAAGTATTTGCACCCTGAAGGATTTATTTTGTTGCTGATACTTGGTTAACTGATCCAAGCTCGGACCGAGCTTGGCATGGATCGGTTTAACAACGGTAGTGTAAATGGGGTTAAATGCTTCAGGTCATCAAACTAATCTTCAGAGCAGAGAAAGTTAACCTAAGTAAACAGAAAAAGTTGTTTAAAAATGATGACCTGACATATTTAGGGGAAAAGGCTTTCCTAACCAATTTGGCCCAATGTGGAAAAAGTAATCATCCCTTAAACCTAACAACTGCTCATCCAAGTCCTGAAGAGGCGAAGCAGCTCTAGATTATCACACTGACTGCTGGTTAGTTTTCCTGCAGATGTAACAAAGCACTCTTTTCAAAAAAGGTCCACTTCTTTCCCTCCAGTACTGAGAATATTTTCGCTAAAGGCTCCTCAGGATTTGACCTTTGAGCTCATTTTTGTCTGTATTAGTTTACAGCTAAGGTGTCAGCGCTGTGGATGCTGCAATGGGTGTGTGTAATTCTGTCAGGCCGCCCCCTCCAGCAAAGGGTCACCACTGTTCCATGTCTTCTCCAGTTGTGGTGGTCTGGAGTCCCAAAGCTTTTAGAAATAGAGTTGTAACCATCTCCAGACTGTAAGACGCCAGAGAAGTTTCTGAATTTCTTTAGACTGGGGCATAATGTGTTGCTCTACGAGATCTTTAGCCTGCATCATGTTGTCAGACACCAAATCACAGCAAAATCCTGATTTAACAAGGTTGGTGGGTGACCCTTTTACCCTTAATAAATAAAACTCTTCATTTGGGAACTGCATTTTGTATTTAATCAGGTTAGCTCTGTCTGACCTAAAATTTTTTTCATAACCTGAGACATTTCTGTAAGTGTGATAAAAAAAACAAGAGGAATCTCTATTAGGGCTGAACAATTAATCACATTTGCAATATAATCGCAATTAAAAAAAACAACACAATTTCCAAATCGCAGAAGTCCGCAATTTTTGGCTATGTAACAATTAGTGAATCAGACGCGTCCTTTAGGTGTCAGTAAAATGTTTAAAGTGGGTTTGCCTCCACATGGAAAGGAAGACAGTTGTAGCAGTGAGATAATCTAACTTTATTACTTGTTTTAGAGTTTATATAATCATACATAGCATTAATGTATGACAGGTCAATCAATTTAATACATAGACTTGCTTGTTGGTTGCACTTTGCACTTTATGTTCAACAAGGATTGATGTCCAAATCAATTAAAAGCTGTTCTCTGGAATAATATTCTGATTAATAAAAACAGTTAAATTCCTTGTTTTAGATAGTCCTTGTTTTTTAGGCCATTTTTGTTGCTTGTGGTTAATGCAGAGAAAAGTCAAAATCAAATCGTAAGTTTGGTTGAAATATATCGTAGGCAGAACGCGATCATTTCTGCTCCGAGTTGAGTGAGACGCAGCGGCTCTTTTAGCACCTAATCTGCACAGCGATGAAACAGATTGATTTGTTTGTATACGTTTAAAAAGACATGATAAATTAAACTGAAAAAATAAATATTCGCATTAAATCGCAATATTAAGATAAAGAAAATCGCAATTAGATTATTACCCAAAATCGTTCAGCCCAAATCTGTAAGGGTGCCAATACTTTTCAAAGCGCTGTATTCTCAGAACAAAAGTTCACTGACTGGTCTGCAGCAGCTTGGCGCATTGCTGCTGACTCTCCTCCAGGCGCATGCTGAGGGAGTTGACGACTCTGGCTCTCTCCAGTTGCTCCTCCTCTCGCTGACGTTCCAGCTGCCTGACTTGCTGCTGTAACTTCTGACTAACTTCAATCTAGATGCGGCGAAATAAACCCGCAGGAGAACAATCACAAACTCACAAGCTCTGTGGGTTACTAAACCGGGCGTCTGATTCCAAAATGATACGTTTTGATGAAGAAACTGTTTAACGTGGCTCAAAACGCTCACCTGGTCGTTCAGAGCCTGAGAGGTAGAGTCGAGCCTCTGGTGTAAGGCCAGCAGCGCCGCCTCGTGCTGCTCCTTCATGACGGCGAGGTCTCTGTCGTGCTGCTGCCGCGCCCTGGACAGCGTGTCGGAGCGACAGAGCTCCAGCATCTGCTGCTTCATGCTGTCCACTGCCGCGTCCGCAACATTCAGCTTCTTCGCGTTCTACAACACGACGTATAAAGACTTCAGACGCGGCAAGCTTCCTCACGCTTCGGACGGCGTTAGTAAACAGAAAACTCCACAAAGCAAAGGAAGGAAAGACGTCGGATTAAATCACTTTAGAGATTTCATTTCTGTTGACGCATAGCTTTTAACGGCAGTTCATACATGTCGAGATCTTTTAAAATATAGAGAATTTTTAAAAAGAGATGAGACTATATAGTTTCTATTGAGATGGCCAATGTTGCGTTATAATTCTAATGTTAATTAGGTTATTTTTCAGCTGTTTCTCATATTTATCTACAGCTGTTTGTTAAAAAAAATGTGCCTGTGAGACATTTGGGATAAAGCTTTGATTCAGAGATGCCTTTTTATAATTACTTTAAGAAAAACATCTCGAGATAAATACCGTTTAGAAAATATTGAGATATTATTCTTGGTCCATATCGCCCAGCCCTACACAGAAATCATATCCGATCACAGATTAGCAAGCAAATTAGGGATTAAGCAGGTAAAGAGGATGGGAGCAGGAATAGTGGCGAGTGTCAGCGAAGCATTTACCTCCTGGTCTTTCTCTTTGAGGACGTGGATCTGCTGCTCCAGAGCCTTTAGTTTGTTTTGCATTAGAGCCTCTCCTTTCTTTGCTTCTTCAATCAACCGACTTGACTCCTTGAAACTCACCGCAAGGCCGTCTTTTTCATCTGTCGATCATTTGTTAAAAACAACCATGCCAGACACAGTCACATATGTTAGCGACGGTAGCACATGAAAAGTGTTCCTTTCAGGACCGAACTATGAAGCAACAAATAAGTTAAAGGAAGCTGCAGATGGACTATAATTTATTATTATTATTATTATTTAATCAGACACTGCATGAGATTATTTACTTCAGAGGAGTAAGGTTCTCCATGTTGTGAAGACAAAGTGTGAGACAAACCTTTGACGATTGCGAACTGGTGCTCGATGTATCTCATATTACGGCGTGAATCCTCCAGTTTACGCTCCAGGTCTTCTATTTGCCGCTGCTGAGCTTTGTTTAAAACCTGCAGCTGGGCCACTTGCTCCCTATCAGCAGTTTCTGAAAACCCGCCGACATTTGGATACCCAAAGTTATTTAACATACAGTCCTAGTAAAAGCATCGTTTTCTTTAAATAATCGAAGCTTTTAAGGTTCAGGGTAGGTTCTGCAATTAAACATTATTGCTCCTGTTAAATAAAGGAAAAATAATCTATTCCACTGATGGGTCCTTGTCTGAAAATCCTGAGTCAAGTAAAGCTTCTTCTAATCTCCATCATTTTAATACAAAACCCACACTAACACTTTAACATAATGTTACAGGACAATTTAATTTAAAGTTCACTCTATAGCTCTATATGGCTGCACAGATTTTGCATTAAGTCAAAATCTGCCTAATAGTTGGTCAGGCTTCACAATCCTCAGTATTCCACTTTTTGGTTACCAATTACAACGTTAAAACTTCAGAACCAAGAGTTCTTTCAATTCGCCGTCAAAACAGCCGGAAACTCACGTTGCGTCGAATCAAAAAATTCCCTCTGTAGCTGCTCGAACTGATCTTTGTGCTGTGCGGTGCGGGGGTGATGGGCAGGATGCTGGGGGTTGTAATTAACCGTGTACTGATTAACCCCGTGATCGCCTGCTCCAGAGTTTAATGCCTGCAGATCCAAACAAAGAAAAGCAGAATGTTGGAGGAGAAAATGTTACCGTTTCAAGTGATAAAATTCAACTGTCAAAACAGACAGAGCGAAGCCACTGACAGGCGGTAAGTTAAGCCCCCCGTGGTACAACAACAGTTTTATACACCTCCACACAACTCTACAGAGACATCGGCAGTGGGGAAAAAAACAAAGAAAAGAGAAAAACGAGACCCACAGCTGTTTAAAAACGATTGTTTAAAAATGACTTGACAATATTAAAGGTAATAAATATGCAACTGTAGACCATATGCAGGTGGCAGGAGATATAATAAATGCATTCAGTGTTTTCAACACCAACTTCCTCCTTAGAAATTTTGATTCCAAATAAAAAGGAATCACGAGCTCTGCTGATATGGTTGCGAAGTCGAAACGGATCACCTACTTGGAAATGGTTTCTGGCGCCGTGGTCGCCATGGCACTGCTGGCTCCTGTAGCCTCCGTCTCCGTTATAATCCACATTGTTTTTGGTGCTTTCAGGGCGCAACCTGGGCTCAAACTCAGAAAAATCCCCGGTCTCCGCATATATGTCCGAGTCCATGTTGGCGTGTGCTGGACTTTCCTGAGCAAAGTGAAGGTCCTGGTTCCAGGCGTGAGCCGGTAACGGGTTATGAGGGCGACTCAGATGTCCGTTAGCGTGCGCAGGACGGTCCTCGTAGGCGTACTCATCATGCGAGCCATGGTCGTAGTCAACTTCATGGGCCTTCAGAGAAACAGGTAACAGCATTACTCATGTGCTTTTTTTTCAACTATCTGTGAATCTTGGACGGCAACGATCGAGTACGAACACAAACTAAGACAACCTGTGTGTGAGAGGTCGGCCGTGCATGATCGGCCCAGTCCTGGTTCCACTTGGACTGCGGGCTGAGAGAAAGCACAAACACATCACTGCGCTGCGGTGCAGCTTCTCTGTGAAGCGAGGCGCACCTGAAGTTCTCCAGATCAGACCGGAGCGTCAACAGAGACACGTGTTACCTGTCGCCTGTGTTTTTATTGCTGTAGGCCGAGCACTCCGGCTCCGGGGAGGAGGAGTCTCGGCTGTCCTCCAGCATGTCATCCGGTAGGTCTGTGAGCAGTTTGTGCAACTGCAGAGACGTGAGACATGGAAATTAGTCACCCGGTCGCTCAGCAACAAAGTTATAAAGCAACACAGTGTAAAGAAATAACACGGAGAGCCGATCAATGACGACCGGAGAAGCAGCAAAAAGGAGGAGGGGAGGGGCGGGGGGGGGGGGGGGGGGGGGGTACTCCGTTTTCTCAAAAGTGACAGAAATGTGCATTAATGTGAAAAAACTGTTGTCACTTTTGGGTTTTCTTAAGAGCTTTATGAAGATTCTGAGGTGAAACTAAAAGTAATTTGTTTTGGAGCGATTATCGTTGAACAAACTGACTCATGCTCCCCCAATGAGTCCAATTTTACATCAATCAACATGAACCTTTTTCGAATAAAGCGCCATTTGAAACTGACAAATATAATACCTAACCCATACTTTTAACAAAATATCAGCAGAGCAAATGTTGCATCGGTAAAAGACTGAACAGGCTCTCCTTTTCAGCCTGCCATGTGCGATCAACAAAACAAGCAGAGCCTGCTGGACTTACTTCCCACAAGGACCGTTGGATATTCCTCAGATCCTCAACCGTGTCCACGACCGACGGACCCATCGCAACACAATGACACATTTAACAAAAATCCTCTGATTCTATCCGTAAAGCTGCGAGGTAGGCGCCCCCGTCGCCTATTTGGTCCGCAGGGATGACCTCCAACGTGAAACATTCAAAGCGTGCGTGGCATGTCGTCGGCTCCCTGTGACAGCGCTGCGTTTGGCTCCCAAAGCCCTCCATTGTTCAACAAAAAACAAAAACAACAGCAACATATAGCAGGGTTTACTGGAGCAGAAACATTCCAGTTACTGGCAGCCAACTCGTTCCACTTGACCAGCTTGTGTGCAATAAGTAGGTTACCGTGAATATATTAAAAGAATAAAAAGCTCATCTTAGAGGGGAAAAAATGTTTTTTTTTTAGCAGCCCATTGGTCAGCAGCTCGGCAGCATTTCTTCCCCCGTCACTCAGGCTAAAACTGGATCAAGAGTGGAAGCAAACCTGAGAAAGTAGGGAGGCCACAGGGCAGAGCTAGTTTCAGCACGACACACCTGGGAGGAGGCCTTTTTTCCGCCGAGCCAATAATAGCTCACGCACAGACTGTGGGAGTGGAGGTGGACCTGTGACAGGGTGGCTGAGATTTTTCAAACCCAAACTACGCCCCCCACGTCGTTGCTCCTGGAAGCAACGCTGTTCAAACAGCAAACAAGAACACGACAGACGGATGAAAAGCTAGCAAGTGTTATGTGGTGAGGCTGAATGGTTTCCATACACAGTGATGTGACAGCTCTCAGCGACGGTGAGCTGCGCCCTAACCACACGGAGGGGCACAGCCGCCGTTAAGGTTGTCCGACCACGGCTCCAAACAAAACACATTTACTAAACCGTTCGCTGAACTCCACACCGGCCCACACCGTCAAAGGTGCCATCGGCAGTGAAGACGGCCACGGCAGAGCCTATGCAATGCAGACGAGCTGAAAGCCAACCTGGGCTTCCTCAGCACCTCAGCCACGCCACCTCATGATCGGCCGGGGGCCGCACGGACGCAGATATTCATGCAAAACGAGCTCTAACCACGTGTGGAGTGAATTTACTGTTGGGTAGATGGAAATACGTCGCAGTACACGGACTTTTCTGTTATAAGAACACCGCAGTAAATTTACTACAGTAAATTAACGTTTAAGTTATATTCAAATTTATTCCAATGCACGCAAATCATTATCAGTCCACGTAAAGTAGAAACCAGACATTTACATGGAAGTCATAAAGAGATACAGTCAAATCTTTACTGTCTCACATTAAACAAGACTAAACCTCTTCTGTTTCAGGTCAGTTAAGTTGTTAATTTCAAGAATGAAGATTGCCTTTTTTTGTTGTTTTTTTATACATGAAATCATATTTATAAAGTAGAATATGCCTGCCAAGGGGGTCATTTATCAGTTTAAAAGGACCCTTTGAAAATAGCAACCTTTAAGCAGGTACTAAGCATACTTTTCATTAAGCCCCCCTTTCTTTATTAAACATTTTTGGGGCTGATGCAATATTCTAATCTTGAATGGCATTTTCTGATTAGCTGTAAGTGGAAAATCATCATAAACTAAAAAGGCTTAAAAACTTCAGTCTGTGAATAATTAAGTACTTCACTTAGTTATTTAAGTTACAGAAATAAATTACATTTTCAAAAATATTTTGATTTACTGAATGTGACTTGCTCTATATAGAAATGTTTTGAATTCAGAAGTTTACATACTACTCTAGTATTTAGTGAAATTGACAAATACTATACTTCTACAATAAACTAGAACCAGGTCAGATGTTGTGGTTGTCCTTTCACGAGCTTCTCATATCGGTTTGCTGGAGTTTTTATCGATTCCTCCTGACAGAGCTGGTGTAACTGAGTCAGGTTGCTTTCCTAACACCTTTACACATCTAGCAATGTTTTTCTATAGGACTGACATCAGGGGTCCGTTCTTCGTACGTTGCTTAAAACATCCGAAATACCAATTGTTGGCTAATATGTTTCAAGTGTTATGAACTTGAATTTGTCATGCCAGTGTAATATTTAGGCTGTTGGAAAGCATCTTTTGCCAGCAGATGCTCACACAGGACACCAATGGATTGCCTAAAATGCTAAACGTAACGTGGTCATGCAATCACAGATGAAAAAAGGAGGAAAGGATAAAATAGGCACATATCACAACTGATACCATCATCACAATATTTACCATTTTTATTGCCGTCGCAAGATTTTCTAATGTCGCGCAGTTTACTTCCAGTGACCTCTTGTTGTGAATTAACCAAACATAATTAATTTACATCATTATCTGAGTTTTCCCAAATTGCTTAAAGACATGATTAATCTCAGTTTATGCATGTACCTGACTTTGACGAAGGTAAGATTTCATGCTCTGAAAAAATGACATCTCATTTTATAGAATAATGACATGGAGATTATTTTGGAAATACCAACCCGACCTAAAACAGGAAAGGTATAGTGCCAATGAATGACAGGTACATTAAAAAAAACAATCAGATGTAATGCTGCGTTTATATTTAGATTCAGGTGTAAAATCATGGCTCGAAACACGTTTCAGCAAATAGCTGAAACACTGTGACATGCTGAGTTTTGCACCTCTTGCTCTCTCGCGTAGTCTTCTTGGTCGTATTCGTCTTCATCATGCTGAGTCTGAAGAGCAGCGCCGTCAAAATCAATCGACATGTTGCACTGCCTGCTGAGGAAGGAGAGTAAACAGTCTGGTCAGCTTGGTACTCTGTTCACGTATCCAGGGACAGTACAGTCACGTATAAAGCTAACCTCAAATGCATGTAAATCAGATTTTTGTTGTCACAAACAGATGTGCTCATTTATGACTTACCGACTGGAACACCGGAAAAGAATTGGCAGTTTCTTTTAGTAGCTCATCCAAGCAACGCTGCCTTTGACTGCTGGATGCTACCCATGCTACTGTTTACATGAAAAAGCAGCGACGAAACTGAACCGTTTGTTGCCTTTTTAAATTAACAAGTGCTTGAAAAACCTTTACATCCGGGTCGTTTCTCGTAAACGCAGCAAGTACGGAGTTTAACGCCACTTTACGAGCGTTTTCCCAGGCAGTAAACTCTGTAAGTTGCGATGCTAACTCTGGTTAGCTAGCTAACTAGCCTGTTGAACATCCTCGTACCGTTGACTCGCCCACTTTGAAAACTCGCGCGCTTTAGCAGCGCCAGACTCGTGCGGATCGTGTACACAACAGGAACAAAGAAAAACTGCTCAACAACTGTATGCAGCATCAAGAATAAGCTGAAATAATACTATTTCGCCGATTTATTCATTCGTGTTCCGTCCACTTAGTCGAACGGACAAGTTACAAATATTTGGGCTTTCGTTTCTATCTCCGGAACTAAATTAGGTTAGCAACGTTTCCATGGTAACAGCTTTGATAGAATTATGGGTAGAGTAGTACTTGATACTCGCTACAGTTCTTGAGATTGGTAGTTTACTCCAAATTATTACTGGTTCAGTAGTAACCAAGATAGATGAATAAAAGAACAGAATAATAATATTGGAGGAATATCTGATTTTAAAAAAAACAATAGCTGCACGAAATTTCGTGCCAAATATCAGGAAAATAAAAATATAGCTTATATTGAAACGTGATAATGTGAAAATTCGTATTACAACAAAACGTCATGGTGCTAATCTCTTCCATGTGTGTACAATATTGTCATGACATTGCTGTTATTACAATATACATAATGCTGAGATTATAAAACTTTTCATGTGCTACAAAAATCTCTATAATATTTTGCAATTTTTAGCTTGTAAAAACGTAATACAGTATAGGTTTCATATTTGTACTAGATATGATCATGTTGTTCCTGTCACGATGTTGTTAGAACTTTGAAACTTTTGTAATAATGTGATAACTGGAATATTTTATTAATCCTCATGTTATCGACTCGATTGAATAAAAAAACGGAATATGCGCACAACATTTTCATCTAGGTTTTCCTCCTCTTCTTTTATATTAGCTTTCCTGTGTAGGCTATCTGTTTTGACTTAAGTCATCCACAACAGCAGAATATATCAGTGGACCTATAATTATTACTCGCTACTAAAATATATACAAACCAATATATATATATATATATATATATATATATATATATATATATATATATATATATATATATATATATATATATATATATATATATATATATATTATATACTGTGCAATCAGTAAGTTCTTCAGACTGGAGATTATTAACAAAACCATAGAGACATGTTCAACAAGAGTAGGCTTCGCTTTCTACGGTGGCCAGTGTAGGACAATAGTTTATGGCTCTCCGGTTTCCGCGTATTGCCTCTGTAGCTGATCCCGAGTCAGATCCCACTCAACACACGGCAGCCACATTGTGCCTCAGCTGACCGGAGGTCGGTGGTTTCATATCCGGGATTGCTGTGGAGGACTGTCAGCTGACAGCAGTCGGGCTGTGTGAGTACTTCGACCAGAAACCGATTTAAAGCCAAATAATCTCGGACGCAGGTAAACATGGCCTCTAATCCATCCAAACTGAAGATCGAGATAACGTCTAATGAAAGGTGAGAAGCAGCGACAGGTGCTGATTGGCCGTTGAAATGTACACTTCATCTCCTGTTGACCAGTTCTTATTCTCCTCATGCACAGGCTGAAAAACTTGAAATCTCACTTTGAAGCAAAGTTTGGAGAATCTCCTCTCTTCTATGCACGTGCACCTGGAAGGGTAAACCTAATAGGTAATTAAATAAAAACAAAATAATCCATTATTTTAGAAACATAAGGCATTAGACATCTTAAAGTGTTTTACTTTTACATTGTTATTTTTGTATTTCATTTTCATATTCAAATGGTTGTGTGTCACTAAAGTCTGTTAGTCTAAACCCACTAGACCACATTTAATATGATTAAAAGCCAAATTAGTTGCACATTGTCCCATTAAGGTCCCCTAGTTAGTGTACGTTTCGCTGTGGGGCTTTATGAAATTATTCTTTTTACTTTTTTTTTTTTAATCACAATCACAAACTTTATTATAATTTCATTGGATTTTAATTTGACAGACCTAAAGTAAAGTAGGACAAGGATATGGGTGTCTCTTTAAAGTTTGTTTCCAAATAAAAAATATTAGATCTCTGGCATGCAACCAATACTTTGTAGTAGGGGGTTGGCATTTATCGTATCGTTCGTTTATCATAATCGTGACAAATATCTTATGATGAAAGTTCGGATTTATCTTGACAACAATAAACGATGTCTGAAAAGCCCCAAAACTGCCAATGTTGCCAGCATTGTTAGTTTTGTCATTTTCTCCACTGTTGGTTCCTTATCAGTAAATCAAACAGTACAATTAAATGCCGTTAATGTGTGCAGTTTGGTAATAAAAAACACACTTCTGTCCTGGTGAAGCCTATTTCAAATTTATGTCTTCCCCCTGAGGACCAAAGAAAAAAAAGCATCTTCCAATGTCTTTTTTATGGGATTTCCCATTTGTTTAGGCTTCAAAGAACACCATACAATAATTTTTTTAATTTAAATTTCCTAGCATGTCTACTGTAGTGGACAACAGGACGATATAAGTCTAAAGTTACAACATAAATAAAAGAAAATGAACACCCTCTGTTTTTAGAATGACATTAACCTAAGAAAACATTACATTTGATAAAAAAAAATCTTCATTATTCTTTTTCATCTTCTGTTGCTTGATATTTGCAATCACAATAGCCTATGGATTTAGTTCAATTCAATTCAATTCAATTTTATTTATATAGCGCCAAATCATGAAACATGTCATCTCAAGGCACTTTACAAAATCAAGTTCAATCATATTATACAGATTGGGTCAGATTATACAGATTGGTCAAAATGTCCTATATAAGGAAACCAGTTGATTGCATCAAAGTCCCGACAAGCAGCATTCACTCCTGGGGGACCGTAGAGCCACAGGGAGAGTCGTCTGCATTGTACATGGCTTTGCTGCAATCCCTCATACTGAGCAAGCATGAAGCGACAGTGGGAAGAAAAACCACCCATTAACGGGAAAAAAAAACCTCCGGCAGAACCGGGCTCAGTATGAACGGTCATCTGCCTCGACCGACTGGGGTTACAGAAGACAGAGCAGAGACACAACAAGAGAGACAAAAAAGCACAGAAGCACACATTGATCCAGTAATCTGTTCTACATTAGATGGTAGTAACGGGTGAGCCGTCTTCTCTGGATGATGTCAAAGTTAACAGAACGCCAGACCAGGTGTACCTACTATGAAGAAAAAGAGAGAGAGCAAAAAGTTAAAAGCTGAAATGACGACAGTCATTTCAATGTAATACAATGCAAAACTGGAGAACCGTAGACTGGAGAACAGTAGAAATCAGTAGAGTGAGAAAATTAGACCCTGATGTCCTCCAGCAGCCTAGGCCTATCACAGCACAACTATAGAGATAGCTCAGGGTAACATGAGCCACTCTAACTATAAGCTTTGTCAAAAAGGAAAGTTTTAAGATTAGTCTTAAAAATAGATAGTTGAACAGTGAACTATAAGACTGCTGTATAACTAATTCTCCATTTGTTCTTCGTCTGGATATTTTTAGCAGTGATAATCCTGGAGGCTTGTTTTCTTCTCAGTAATGCAGAGGAGCATCTTGCATTTGGTGCACTTAAGTTATGTCTTACTGCTGCAAGTTTCCAAATCTTCAAAGATTCTGCTATGCATGTGCTTGTAAAAAGTATCGGCTTGGACTCCAGTATTCACGGATTTTAGGGTCGTCTTCGTAAGCAGGAAGCCCAGGTGGCGCAGGTGTGAATCTGTTATGGAAGACAGTAATCAAATCAATTAAAGTCAACCTATTGGAGTTTTTACATATCTATTAGGTCCTGCTAGAAGGTTAAGCTCCGCTCCCTGTCATAGGCCTTCTGCATCCTCCAGCAGGTTATTTTGTTCAAGAATCGGGCCGTGTTCAGCTCCGCTCATCTTCCCATCAACTCTAACAAGCGTCCCCTGTCCCTGCTCAAAGGAGCTCCACGTGCGCGATGCAGCCACCGCATGTCGCTGTGGAGACGGTGTGTTTAGGATCATGCGGAGTGTTGCTTTTCCACCAAATGAAGTGTTTTGCATGTAGGCTAAAAAAAAAAAGCAACAACTCCTTTTTCATCTAATCTGAGCAGAGCATCTTCCTCCGCGTGCTTGATGTTTCCCTACATGGCAAAATGCAAACAGGGGTTCTTGTTGACTTCCTTTCCACAGTGGCTTTCTTCACGCCCCTCTACCACAGTGGTCAGATTTGTAGAGTTCACAGCTGTTGCCTCTTTGTCTGATTAATGCTCTCTCTGCTCGACCTGGTCAGGTTTACAATTGTGCTGTATCCCGCTCTGTCAGACATTCAGGGCTCGGATATTGTTTTATACCTTAACTCTGCTTTAAACGTCACGCCCGTCTCCATGACTCATCTGCTGCGTCTCCTGGGTCTTCACAATGGTTGCTAAGTAACGCTCTCTAGCAGGGCTGGACAATATAGAAAACGAAGCATATCGATAAAATAGAAATCCTATTGATCCATATCGATAATTATCAACAAATTCATTACATATATTTTAAGTGCAGCCCTGACCCTGTTTTTGCTGTTGCTTGATGACATATTTTAGATCCAGAACACACAAACACTGAATACAAACTCAACCCTTTTATTCAACCAACTTTTTACCAAAACTGCAAGTTTTTAAAAAACAAAAAAGAACGCATGCTTTCTGAACTCTTTGAAGCGGGCGGAGCTTGGTTCCTGGGTCTGTGTTTGTGATTGGTTGGGAGGATGTAGTGACTGTAGTATTAATCTACATGATAGGCCAGAATGCAAAAGGAAGGATATTGAACTTTTTACTCACCCTTTTTTTTCTACCACCGATTTGCGTCTATCCATCGATATATATTTTTATTGAACTATCGTCCAGCTCTACTCTCTAACAAACCTCAGAGGCCTTCACAGAAACAGAGGAGATTAAATCACACACAGGTGGACTCTCTTTACCAAATAGCTGACTTCTGATGGCCGGTGGTTGCACTGGATTTCATCTGGAATTATCATTGTGAAATGAAGACGTTCAAACCTTGAAGTAACTGAATAAACGGTTATATATGAACTAATCAGAGTTTTGGGGTTGAAGTATTACTACTATTATAGAACTTGAGGACCCAAAATGTAGAACCAGAAATGCAAAAACAGTAGAGATATTTCCTTCAAATGAAATGTAATTGTCTTAAATATTTCTTTGCTGTATTTGTCTCATTCACCAGGCGAGCACATTGACTACTGTGGCTACTCAGTCCTGCCCATGGCTATCGAGCAGAGTATCCTGGCTGCCGTGTCTGTGAACAACTCTGGCACGATCCAGATGGCGAACACAAATCCTCAGTACCAGTAAGCGGCAATAATTAGTTCACTTTTAATTTACTTGGAAAAACCTTTGTAAGGGTTTGAAAATACCAGTGTGGTTCTACTATACGTTGTCCCAAAGGCTTTTTGTCTGCTGATTTGCAGGGATTTTAAAGTGTCGTGCTCGGAGGAAATCGTCATAGACAGAGAAAACCCAAAGTGGTATTATTATTTCCTCTGTGGAGTCAAAGGCATCCAGGTAAGATGTGTTGGCGAAAGTGCATACGTGTTTGCGTAGTGGTGAAATGAAACGTTCTTTTAATACTCCGCGGTATTGTAAGTTGGCTTTCCTTTTCGTGCAGGAGAAGTTTGGGATCGCTCGTTTAGCCGGGATGTCCTGTGTTGTAGATGGAACCGTTCCTCCCAGCTCCGGTCTGTCCAGTTCAAGTGCCTTAGTTTGCTGTTCTGGCCTCTTAACAATGGAGGCGAACCAAAAGTCTCTCTCTAAGGTATAGCAAATAATCAAAATAAAATTCTAACTGAGCAACATACGGTAACTTGCAAAGGACCAATTCTACCCCTGGACTTTTTCACATTCAATAATATTGCAAACTTCAGTCTATTGTACAGCACAGCACCGGTTGTGCCCAATTGTGAAGTCAAAGGAAAAGGGCACCTGGTTTTCAAAACCTTTTTGTTAATACTGATCTGATGTGTGTACCCATGTGTTCAGCTCCTCTGTGTCACCCTCCACAAGCTACAAGCCTTCCCACTTTAAACATCCGAAGAGCGAACAATTCGCTCCTTATTCAATGCAAAATAGCAGCAGCCCAGTTAGACTGATGGAGAACATCTGTGGATTACAAATCTCAAAGCATATACCTTGATCTTCATCCCTCCGTTGTAGCTCTTGCTGTAAAATCTTTTGCAGCTGGTTTTCTTTCTAGATCGTGCTGCATTTAGCCCCATCCGTCTTGCAGACAACTATGACCCGCTTCAAGTTGAGCTCTGAAGAAAAGCATCATGCTTCTGCCACCAGTAGGTTTCAATTTGGAAACAAACCCCTAAGGTTTTTTGCAGAACAGCTCTAGTTATACAGAGCCTAAATGGAGCCCAGGTGGACTTTACTAGATGGGTAATTGGTTACACTTGATCTTATTTAGGGGGCATCAGAGTAAACGGGGGGTGAATACAAAGGCCCACCAATCCTTTCAGATGTACATGTGTAACGCAAACTGAAAACTACGCATCATTTTCCTCCTTCTTTACAATTATACATTAAGTTGTGATGTTTTATCCCATATAATCCCAGTAAAATCCATAAAAGTTGGTTTGCTGGTGCAACTTTGTACCACATAATGTTGAGGCCACCATGAATATTCTCAGATTGAAGATTGTGAGAAGTCCTTAAACGGGGGTGAGAATACCCAACATGACGACTCATTCAATAAAGACAACCTTTAAATGTGTTTACCTTGCTTCTCCTCGATGTAAAAGAGCATTTGACATTTTGTGGAGATTTCATGGGTGTTTGTTGCCCCATAATCCTTCCTCCAGGTGGCTCTAGCTGAGATATGTGCCAAAAGCGAGTGCTACATCGGGACCGAGGGAGGAGGCATGGACCAGTCCATTTCATTCCTGGCAGAGGAAGGAACTGTATGAACCCCCCCCCCCCCCCAATCACATCACATATTACTGTAAATCTCTATATTCAAGTGTTTATTGAAGTAACAAACATCACAATTTCAACTGCTTATTAGGCAAAGCTGATAGAGTTCCAGCCTCTGAAGGCCACCGACGTCAAGCTGCCACACGGGGCCGTGTTCGTGATCTCCAACTGCTGCATGGAGATGAACAAAGCTGCTTCTTCTCACTACAACATCCGCGTGGTCGAGTGTCGGATCGCAACAAAGGTGCCGTGTTCCTGATCGGCGGTTTTGTCGACCTCCTGCAGCGCTGCGCTTGATTAGTTTTATTTCATAAGCTGAGGAAAACATTGCGATCCATTTTTGATGTGGCATTTTTGGTTCAGTTTGAGACTTAATCAAATGCAGTGATGGCCTAATACTTGCACGACTGTAAATTCACTGATTAAAGGAACACTCTAAAGGATAACAGGCAGTGTCTTCCTGTCTGGCCTTCAGATGTTGGCGCAGGCACGAGGTCTGGATCCAAGCGGCTTGTTGAAGCTCTGTCAGGTTCAGACGGCGCTGAAGGCCTCCCTGGAGGACATGTTGGTCCTGGTGGACGAGGTGTTGCATCCTGAGCCATACAGCCGTGAGGAGATCTGTAAAGTGCTGGGCATCACCTCGGAGAAGTTGTGCGCGGAGCTGCTGAGCGCCAACACTCAGCATGGTGGGTAACCGAACAGCGCCGTCCATTCTGGAGTCACGTTTACCACCTGATCCAGTCAAATCTCAGATATAGGTGTGTTTTATGAAAAGGTAAGGTATCGGGAGAGATCGGCAAGACACAAATAAAAACATTAACACTGTTTCTGTTAGGATAATAGTGATGCCCACATTTATTGTTCCCCGCAGAATACAGCAACACAAAACAGCAAGCACTTCGCACACGCAAAGTAGCAAGCACTTAAAGCAACATGCTTTCAGACAGGTGTGATTTTCCATCTCTTACTATGGTACAGAACTGGGAAGTCGGTCAGTCCGGTTAGAGCAACATCAACGCGGCTGGGCGTCCACTCGAGCCCACGGCAGACTTCATCGACTGAGGGCAGTTCCCTCCTTTAAATACCCATAAACAAAGTATCAGATGGGAGCGAGAGTGGCCAGTTCTCTCTTCCATCTGATCTGTTCGTCCCGTTTCCAAAACATGTCTCCAAAACAGAATCCGTTCCCAGCATCTCAGCAGTGTGTGAAGCAAAATAATATTGCGAACTCAGCAAAGCAAAATATAAGCAAAATAAGGAATCAGTCTTTCCCACAACACATTGTCATAAGTTCCCACCACAGGTTAAAACAAATTATAACCCAATAACACATGTGGTTCTTAGTTTCATGTGAACTCAGGTGCGAACACCACAACAGCAATAATCAATGTGTGAACTGGCCAGTCCTCTCTCTTATTTAACTGACCAGTCTTCCCATTTATATATCAAAAGTTAAAACAAGTTATAAAACTGAGCAGGTTTTCCCATAATACATTGTTAAAGAGCAAAAATAATTCTTTAATATATCAAGGTGTTTGATCTCCTTCGACCAGAATCCTGACTCCCACAGATTAGTAAAGTGCCCATCTTGCTCAGAAATGAATCAATATATCATTTATACATACTTCTTACTGTAACTTGTATATAAACACCAGTCCACAGTCTCAGTTTCTTCATTTCCAACCTCTCCACCGCCGCAGTCAGACCGCTCTGATGACAGATTGACCACGGTCACCAAAAACACCACTGGTGACCGCTTGCATCCCCCCTGCTGTAAAAGACACATCTCAGGTCCCCCTGTTCCCCTAGTTAACATCTACATGAGCCAGAGAAGGGTCACAAGAAAGTTCTTTGACCATATGAGACCAAAATCAATCTCTTTGGCATAAACTCAACCAGCCATGTTTTGGAGGAAGAGAAGTACATAACCCGAAGAAGTCGTTTCTTCTGCCAAACACAAAGGTGGACACGTCATGCTTGGGGCTGTTTTTCACTGCTATGTACAGGTCGACCTGTCCTCATTTTAAGGCCAATGAATGGGGCCAAACTGAGCAGGAGAACGCTGAAGATGACTCAAGCATGCCAATACCTGAAGATAAGCTGCTCAGACAAAGGAGTGGGCAAATAAAAACACTGAAGCCAAACCTCAATCCTACAGAATAGCTGTAGAAGGAGCTGAAACGTCAAGCTGCAAGGCAGCAGCCAAGAAGCCTGCAGGGTTTAGAGAGTTTCTGTTAAGAGGAGAAGGTCAAGATCCCTCCTGGGATGTGTGGAAACTTGGTGAGCTCCAGAAAATGTCTTTGTGCTGTTGTTCTTGCCAGCAAAGGTTTCTGCCCCATCAAAACATGATGGATCAAATACTTATTTCAGTCAGTGACCTGCATTTATTTTTTGAAATAAGTTTTTTCAATGATATTCTGTCTCTTCACAGTAAAAGAAAACTATTATCAAGTTTAGTCAGCAGGGAATGAAATCCTAATTTTCCCCACTGTTGATGCTAATCAGACAAGCTTTTTTAGCCAGTCTTTTATCTTTATTTATCCAGATTTGTTTTCATTATAAGGTTGCTTGAGTTGCTGAAATACAGATGATATCTGAACTTCTTCTTTCTTTTGGTTACAGTATTTGGCAAATATATGTCAACATCCTAAGACTGGATTTGACGAAGTCACAGACATTTTAAAATTTCAAATGTTCAAGTCTTTGCCCCTTCTCCTCTCGCCCAGTGACGCACTTCAAGCTTCACCAGCGAGCCAAGCACGTGTACGGTGAAGCTGCGCGCGTGATGAGGTTTAAGAGCGTGTGCGACGCCGGTCCTGCCGAATCCATAAAGCTGCTCGGAGAGCTGATGAACCAGAGCCACGCGAGCTGCAGAGACCTGTACGAGTGCAGCTGTCCAGAACTGGACCAGCTGGTGGACATCTGTCTGTGAGTAAAGCAAGACAAAAAAAAGCCGATTTTGGTCATTGTCATGCTTGATTAAAAATAAAATTGCGAAAAAAATGGCTAGCTGAAAGGCTGTAATTACTCCTCAAGTCACATCTAGACAGACTCACAGTCACAAAATGTTGTTTGAAAAGTTTTTAGATTACACAGTACTCATTATAACCTGTTGTTTGTGATTCCTTTAAAATTATGCCACTCAGCTAGTGCTGATAAGATATTTATCAAGATATTTAGGGAGAAAACTAAATAGCTTTTAACAAGATTTGGGGGCGAGCCAGACCATTGTTGCTCTTTGTTTTACATCATGATTATTGTCACCTTATATGCCGTCGGAAATGCTCAACAGCATTCTCATAAATTGTTTTTGTGTGTCGTTTAAGATTATGAGGACATAACAAACTTTAGATTTACCAAAAATTAATCTGTAGTGTATCTTTTAAAAAGAAAAACTACATCTAGAACCGCCTGAAATGGATTTGTTTACATCTAGTGCCACCATGTGGCCAAAAATGTAAATATCTCACTGTGTAATTCTGAGTTTTTCTTTTTGAATTAATCTACAAAAAATACATAAAATCTTGTAATAATGTAGTTTACTGAGCTGTACGTGTTTAGCCAAACTTTTACAAAAATCTTAAATGAAAATTTTTCTTGTTTGTCTGCTTCTAGTATGCTTTGTGTTTTATAGGTAGCATGATCAATTGCCTCTCAGACACCCTCTACTCAAGCTATTGATTTCAGCTTTTACCAATGCAGGAAAATAGCTCTGATACTTCAGTACTTCTCTCTCTTTGTGTCTCTCTCACAAAGATTTATTCAAAATTTTCCCTGAAGATTATTGCCGCTGAAAGCTGATGTCGGAGCGCCTCGCCGTGACTCTGACTCTTCCATCGTTTCTTCTGGTTGCAGGAAGTCAGGCGCCGTCGGCTCCAGGTTGACAGGAGCTGGCTGGGGAGGCTGTGCCGTCTCCATGGTTCCCAGCGGGAAGGCCGAGTCCTTCTTACAAGCCGTCAGAGACGCCTACTACACGCCCGACCCTCGCAGAGCAGCAATGGAGAAACAAAGCTTGTTTGTGACGAAGCCGGGCGGCGGCGCTGCAGTTCTGCTGGAGGAGTAACAATGTCTAACCCATCCGTCTTTATTTTGCTAACTTTGTTTTTCAAATCAACTAAAACAAAGAGAAATTTGGGATTTTTTTTTTACTACACTCTGAAGCTGGAAATGATGTTTAATGTTTTACTTCATTGTATAGACGGGAACATAAGGGCCAAATTTACACTTCTGTGATGTCTTTTATGATTTTTTTTATAATTAGTATTAGGAACATGAGAGATGGTCTCAAATGATTTTTCCCCAAAAAATAAAACAGCACTACAGAAAACACCATATTTGTTGTGTATAAAACACAGCTGCACTTTATTAAGGATATATCTCCAAAAATGTTTAATTAAAAAGCAAAAGCAATAATGAAAACATGGCAATGAACAATACTTGACATACAGCATAAACAGGACAAGTTTCAAGTTGTGAAGTTAAGACCCCAAACTGGACTTTGGCTTCTGGACCGTTCTCAGTTCCCTCTGGAGCAGCGACGGCAGACCCTTGCTGCTCATTTACTGGTCTGAGGCACATGCCACTCGGTTTTACTGAAACTAAAATCACAGATTTTGGTTATTTCTTGTGAGTTTTAAGCTCAAATACAAACTGAACATCTGGTGTGGAAATCAATTTGTTTAATGGTTTTGTTGGTAATATTTCCTGTGCTTTGAAGTAACCGTTTTAATATGTTCCGTAACTGGACAGAGTTTCTTTTACACCTTTTTAAATACATTCGGAGTTTTAATTACCATGAAAAAAAAGCCATTGATCAATAAATGGTCCAATAGAAACAAATACCTTACAAGGTACATACAAGGAAAAATAGGGGTTTTCTCCATATTGATTTATGGCATTGAGACGAGCAAAACGCGGAATCAATAAAGTGTAATGCCCTGTGCTTTCTAATGCGTTCTGCATCGTAAAAAAAAACCTTTTATCCCTCCTCTAATTTACAGAGTTTAATCATTTGGAAGTTATTCCAGGGCTCCTACACATTTTTCGTGGAAATGTCTCAGACTTTTTCCAAATCTACAGCTTTCTTGATTCTTCATGGCCTTTTTTTTTTAAAAGCGTAAAACACAAAAGTTCACCATGAACATCAATGTTCAGGCTTTCTGTATTTAACCTGCAAAAACAAACAACACAAAAACTGAAACCCGAAGGAACAACAAGATATAAGAAGGGAAGGAAAGAAAAGACGGACATAAGGACGGACACAGGAAAAGAAAGATGGGAAGACGCAAAAAAGGAAGGAGTCGAGGAACAAATGGAGATAGGGTACAAGAAAAGAAGGATCAAAACAAGTAGGAAAAGGTTGAAAAAGGAAGGACAAAGGGGAGGTAGTAATAAAGGAAAAATGAAAGTAGGACAAGCACGAAGGAAGGACTGAAGAAAGGACAAAGGGAGAAAAGAAGGAAGGACACAAGAAAGGCATCAAGGACAGATTGAAGGAGTGATAGTAGGAAGAAGGATGGACAGAGAGAAGGAAACAAGGGAGGTGAGACATTAGGGAGGGAGAAAGAAGGAAGGACACAAAGGATAGAGAATAAAGCCTGGAAGTACAACTATTTTTCTATATTCTCATTTCTTCTTTTTCCACACTTATCCAAACCTGGAAAAAAAAACTGAAATCAATTTCCAGACTTCGTTGGGACCCAGCAATTCCTCCAGATGTTCTGGTTTCACAAAAGCCTTGTAACATTCAGAGATCACGTGACTAGTAGAAAATGAGGTATGCTTTGTGTTGTTTGGAGCTTTCATTTGCCCCAACGAGGACAACGCTGATAGCTTGTGCTTGGTTTGTCAGATCCATGCAAATTGTAGTGTCTCGCAAAAGTATTCACACCCATTCGAACCTTTTCACATTTTCTTGCATGACAACAGCAAACTTAAATGTATTATATGGGAAAGACCAACACAAAGTTGGGAAGAGGAAGAGAAATGATGTGGCCAAGACGTGTAGTCTGACCTTCAGAAGTCACCTAATTAGTTAAAAGGGTCCATTTACTTCTAATAAACACAGCTGTTCTCTAAAAGGTTGTTAGTGTACTTTAATGACCAAACAGCAGCTTCATCGTCACCCTGAACACACCATCTCTGTCCCTTCAGCAGAGAGGGGGAAACTGGTCATTGTCGATGGGAAGATGGATGGAGGTAAAAACAAAGCACATACACCAATGTTGTAGGAAAGCCTGTAATGAGCTGTAACAGACTGGACACTGGGGCCGGGGTTCCCCTTCCAGCAGGACTGCGTCCCGTAACACACAGCCGGTGGAACCGCTTAGATCATGGCGTGCTCGTGTGTTGGAACGGCCCAGTCAAAGCCCGGACGTGAAAAGTGACATTAACAAACCCTTTTGATCCATCACGGCTGAGCTTGAACTACAGCGCAGAGAAGAAGGGTCAAAGATTCCAGTTTCTAGATGCACAAAGCTGGTAGAAACATGGCCCAAAAGACTTGAACTTGTGATTGCTGGAAAGGGGGTTGTACAGGGTGTTGACTTAAAGATGTATGGAGTATCAAGCCGCGCCGTTTCAGGTTTTTACTCTTAAAAACATTTAAAAACGATCGGTTTCCTTCCACATGGCAACTATGCACCGCTTTGTTTTGGGCAGTAACATAAAATCCCAGTAAACTTATTTAACGTCTGTATTTGTAAAATGAGAAAATGTGAAAGGTAAAGGGGTGTGAACACTCTGGTTAGGCACTCGCATCCTTTACTGTTACGTCAGCCTATCTGCTGACGCTCTGGAGTCTTTATGGCTTTCTGGTGGATCTGGTCTCTCAGGCGAGATGCAAGAGACTTCATTCTTTCTCTTAAGTATATTTTCTATCCAGCTGGAGCTTTGTGCTGGTCTTTCGAGGGAGAGAGTGGAAGATAGCGTGCTCATCCTCATGTTTTTGCCTGAGGTTATCAGCTCTCCATAGCCCTGCTGGTGGGAGAAGGCATAGGCAGAGCGGCGGGAGCTGGTCCTACGGACCCGCCTCAGGTTCTGCTCCTTGGGTCCTTGCTTCTTCCTGGACTGCTGCAAATGACGAACCTGCGATAACAAAGCAAGGATTCCTTAAGATTGTCAGATTTTACAGCATCTTCTTTACTCGTTGGACCCCTGATGAAAATGTGTAAAAGTGGTAAAAAGGTTATGAGAACAAAGCTACTTGCCCTAAACCTGCCCATATCAAAAGGGAAAGTTTTTAAATCCTCTTTACCAGAGGGTGCAAGTAATTATGGAGGGTCCAATATAAACGGACATATCACCGGTTCGGCACCATTTTACTGGTAAACCTGGTTTATGACGAACTTCTAAATGCACGCGCTGTGTTTTTGTTACAGCACCTTGTCTGTTAGAGTTGGGAAGAGGTCCACTCTCAGAAACCTCACGACCAAGCCAGGCAAAATGCACACCACAGTGGTGAGCAGGATGACCAACCACACGCTCTTCTCTGAAAGACAGTTGCGAGCCGTGCCTGTGGAGACCGCAGTCAGAGACGCTTTCAGTTTCATTCCCACCGATCGGTTTTCTCGTCCCCCTGAGCCAAACTCACCAAGAAATGGGAAACTACTCGGAAAGATGCCGAACAAGCCGTCACTTTGCATTGCAAACAGTACAGCGAAGTACATGATCAGGCTTCCCCACACAAACAGATGATTGACTGCTGTCCAGTAGTGTGTATCCAGTCCAATCTGGTCAGAAAAGGAAGAAGAAGAAGAAAAAAAATACATTCAAGTACAGCGTTAGTCTTTATTAGTAGACTTCGCCGCATGGGAACAGTTTGTTCGGCTGTGCTCAGAGACTCACCTGAACACTCACAACAATGACTAACGTCGTTGCAATGGTGACGGCAAACGCCTGTTGGTCAGAGAAGTCGGAGCCGCCTTCCTTCACCCTGACGGTGAAGGCTCCGTAGGGAATGAAGAACAGCAGGAAGGACGTCACCATCCCCTGCAGCGTGCAGAGGAAAAACTGTCGTTTGTTGAAGAGGAGGTTCTGCTGGCCGGGTTTGTACAGGCTCGGGTAGCGAAGGCTGTTCTGCTCATTGACGTCCTGGCAGGAAAGAGTCGGTAATTAGACACATTTAAGCAGGTCCTGGCTATTAAAGGCAGTTACCTACAGGGGTGGCATGACAAATGGTGGGTTGAAGGTGATGTGCAGTAAGGGATGCAGTAATAGATGTGGTATATGGGTTCAAGAATTAGTAACAGATTAGTTACATTAACTGCAGCGTCTGCTTTGTGGTTAGGAGAGGCTTGTTTAAGTTATATGCTGGAGTTGCATTATTTAAATCAGTAAAACAGGTTTACAGTATGAACTGAATATTTACCTGGATGACTTGACAATGTCTTGAAAAGACAAAAGTGTTGGAAGTATTAGAAAGTCCACAAACTATGGACATACATTTTATAAACAAAAGCACAACTTACATACAGCACCATCCACATGCACTGCATCCACAGTAGAAATGTTCAAACAGCTTAAAAATAAATTCATCTTTCATTACGGAAGGATATTATCATATCTCAAATCTTTAATAAGAAGTAATTGTTTTTAAAGGGGACATATCATGCAAAATCCACTTTTTTAGCCCTTAAATACATTTGATTTTGTACCTGTTGTCTCTTGGAGTGTAAAAAAAAAAAACTAAATATATTCCCGCCAGGAACTCCGTAGACATCTTTGTATTCTTTTTGGGTCGCATTTTTGAAGCTGTGCAGCTTTCTATTACAGTTTTTGAACTACGTCACAGTATTTGATGCGGAGCTGCTAAACAACCTCATGGTCTTCTGGCTTACCAATTTTACGAATCCGCCATTTTTATTTCTCAAAGCGAAAGGTACAAGTTGATAAGTTATCAGCTGTTCATTACACCGTCCCCCAACACACTACGAAAATGGCTAAATGAGATGGAGTGGAACGTTCTCGTTTAGATTTAAAGAGACAGCACCAAAACTAGTTGCTTTCAGATGCACCTCAGCACAGGGGCAAAAAGGGGGAACATGGTGGTAAATTAACGAGGAATTTAGACCAAAGCATTGTAGTTCCACTTTATATAGACCTCAACTGAATGATTTCAATCTGAAAAAGAAGAAACTAAAAGCATATGTCCGTTTTAAAAGATTGACCGGTGCCAGCACCCCTTATAATGATACTTTTTGCAATCGTCATTTGACCTCATCAGACCGACAACATTTCACAGGTTTGGAGCATACAAAGAAAAGGATCTTTGATCACTTCTCTTTACGCGATCACTCCAAAGTGATTCCTCTCATGCTCTCCTCAGCTCAGCCCACAGCTTTTCGGTAGGACTGAGGTTTGGGGACTGAGAAGGTCATAGAAGAAGGTGAATTTTGTGAGCCATCTCTAAATCTTTCTTGATCTTATCTTGATGAACCCTCCCCCCCCAAAAAACAACAAAAAAAACAAAAACAAACGCTGTTCAAGTGTTTTGGCAGAATAGACTAAATTTGTATTTAAGCTCTCTAGGGGAGACTTCGTGCATTCTGACAGGGTTCCCAGGACCTTTGGAAGAGAAACAGGCCCCAAGCATTACAGACCCACTACCATACCTAACAGTAGGGGATAATTAACTTTTCCATATATGAAAAACTCAATATTTGTTGTTGAAAACGTCAGTCTCATCTTCCCAAAGTTCATGGTTCCAGAAAACGTCCCAGTAGAGTTCAGAGATCAAGCAAATACATGTATATTTAATTGTAAGCCTTTTTTTATCATTTGTTTCTTGTTTTTAATAATACCTGATCAAAAAGTCCCATGGCCAGTACTGGTAAGGATGTATAGACAATATTGAAGAGGGTTATGAACCACTGGTCGTACACAGTCTGTGGAAAGAAGAAGCTCATCATCAAGGTCAAGATCATCTACAAAACTGCCCCCATATTTTACTATAGATTACAGCTTCCTTACCTGTGCTGAGAAACCACAGAAGAAGCCGTACCAGAAGTGAACCAGGGTGAAGGCGAAGTTCTTGTAGAAGAAGTAGGCCAGGAAATGACACATTCGGAAGTAGGACCAGCGTCCGTGCACCAACAGCAGCCTCTGCAGGTATCGAAACTGAGCGAAGGAGTAATCTGAGGCCAGAACTGCTTGCATCCCCTCCTGTCCGCTGATGCCTACACCGATGTGGGCGGCTGAAGCGGCACAAGGAAAAAGCACAATGTGGGTCACTGCCTTTAAACATTATTTGAATACCACACATGCATTTGGCATAAATACAACATCTATTATGATTAAAAAGTTCACACCGACTGAAATAATCCACATTTAATCTACATACATGACTTTTTTTCTTTCCCATTGTTACACATTCCTACCAGTTTCTGTAATCCAGAGCATTTCAGCCACAGACTGGCCACATGCACGGCGCTTGAGATATCATATCCCAGCATGCAAGCAGTCCTTTGGGATTGCGACACTGCAAACGTTGATATTGCGACGGCGAGGACTGTGATCCGACATACTGTGCAGCTCGAGTGCAAGCACATCAAAGTTAAAAGGGTAAATGAACGAGCTGGCACGGGAGGTTTAGATTCAGCTAAGGCAGCACTTTTATTAGGCCAATGGAGCTCTTGTTAAATGATGAGAACAGGTAAAACCAAAATGTTAGTTTCACAAGAGAGGTGATTTATTCAGAGGTCTAAAGAAGGTTTTGCTGTATTTCTTTTACAAATAGCTTCTCTTTAGTTGCTATTAGATGAGCATTATATAGCCAAAAATAAGATAAGATAAGAATTCCTTTAGTGCCCCACAATGGGAAAATTCGGGTGTGCCAGTGGGAAATACACAGACAGTTACACACAATTATTAGCAATGAAAAAGAAGAAGAAGAAGAACAAGTTTGGCACTCCCCGAGCCTTACTTTTGATCATGCTGACGTCGTTGGCCCCGTCTCCTACAGCCAGTGTGACGGCCCTCTTGTGCCTCCTCACCAGCTCCACCACCTGAGCTTTCTGCAACGGCGTGACCCGACAGCAGATGACTGTTTTACACAAACAGGCCAGATCCAGCAACGTGTGCTCCAGCTGGGGCTCCAGAGCGTGAGCCTGCGGGGCAAACACATACATCACACCTGTTTAGCATATTGTATTATTGCAGCGCTCTAAGGTCCCTGCTGAGGCAGCACCAGGCCACAGCCCAATGTAGCACTTTCCATCAGGCTGTGGAGCACAGCTGCAGGGGGCGCAGAAATGGATGTTAATGAAAAGCTGCAACAGAGCTGACAGCCCTCGGCAGTCCAGCAGCTCTCTGCTAATTAGACTTTATTTAGTCAGCAGCAGCAGGTAAAGAGAGACGCCACATTCAGCAGAAGAACAACACAACCGGTATTTAATTGTTAAAAACCTGCAATGTCAAAGACAAAATGAAAGGCAAGAAAACTAAAAACAAAAAAAACAATTGGATCGGATCTTACCAGACTGTGGCCATTGATGACTAAG
The DNA here is from genome assembly GCA_037039145.1 of Fundulus diaphanus. Lineage (NCBI taxonomy): Eukaryota > Metazoa > Chordata > Actinopteri > Cyprinodontiformes > Fundulidae > Fundulus > Fundulus diaphanus. Next base: position 30,608,570 of record CM073134.1, read on the forward strand.
GCATACTCTGCAATAATAGCTTCTTCAAACACTGAATCTTCTGCAAACATGTCGCCCTTCTCGACGTCTCCTGTGCTGTTCACCCGGCTCAGACCGAGGATGAGCTCCTTAGCGCTCCTACAGAGAGAGGAAAGCTAATAAACTTGCATTTTACACTTTTTTAACCTTTTTTTTAGCGAAACAAGTTTCGATATTTTGAATAAAATAAAGCACTACATTTTTAAGACTACAGACCAGGGCTCTGTATTTCTCTTTACCATAGACTAATCATAGTGTCTATGTTCATGTTGCAATAAGATTTACTGGGTTTGGCTATTTATTGTTGTATATTTGTGCAATAGGAGCATGACATTTGTGCAAAAGAACAAAACTTTTGATAAAAGGCACTGAGAAAGGTCAGACTGCCTACTGGTCTAGTAAGAGAGGCTGAAAAGCATAACACACTTTTTTTTTAATAATTTATGAAAAGACTGAAAACTATGCATTTTTTTATTCCCCCGCACAGTCATTGACTACTTTTTGTTGATTTATCACATAAAATCCCAATAAAATACATTCAAGCTTCTGGTTGTAGTATGAAAAACTCAAAGCTCAATTAGTTTCACAACTTTTGCAAGCAACTGTAAATTTCAGGTGTATTCCTTATATTTTTAGGTGGGATTTCTTTCTACTATTTACCACAGTAAATATAAAATGTAAAAAATGCGATATAATTTCATGAGTCCTTTAATGCCCGATGTTTATGCTCTGTAGATTTTCAGTGGTCTCGGACAGGATGGTCCTAATGCTTCTGCTTAAGAGCTCATAAGATCCAGTATTTACATAAAATGTAAGTAACAGCTTTATTTTTTACTATGGTGCTGAAGCTTCTGTTGCAGTTTTGGGTACATTTTTAATTGGTTTGAAAGGGACAAAATATGTCCTTCCGGAAAAGGCAGCACACCTCGTCTGGGGCTGCTGTTGTGTGCTTTTCAGCCTGTTGTGGGAACATGGAGGGTTACCTGAGCTGCTGCTGCACCTCCAGCTGTGTGAGTCCAGAGATGACAAACACCTCATTCATGTCGTCTCGCAGCATGTTGCAGGAATAGCCGATGTTCATCGCCGTCTCTGAAACAACAGTTTATAGATCTGTACCTCCACAGATACAGCATGTAAACAGCTATTCATCACCCGGACTTCTTCAGTCATTAGCTACCTAGTTTGTCTCCTGTTAGGACCCAGATCTTGATGTCAGCTAGATTCAGACAGGCGATTGTCTCGGGCACTCCTTCTTGAAGCTTGTCCTCTATTGCTGTGGCTCCAAGAAGCTTCAACCAAGTCACCAGTCAGTCTGTAGTTGCTAAAGACTCATCGCTACAAAGGTGCAAACAAGAGTGTAAATTTTACCTTCATGCCCTGCTCGATCTCCTCATAGAGAACAGCCAGCTGTTCGTCACGGTTCTCGATCACAGTGCTCGCGTAGTGAAGCTTCTTCTTCCAGACCTGATAATACTCTTCACTGAGGTCTTTGTAGGCAAGAGCCAGTGTTCGAAGCCCTTCTCCTGCAAATTCCTGTCAGGAAATGGATGGATTCAATACTTCCGTAGTCCATGAAACTTGCAGAACAAATACGTACTGTAGTTTGAATAAGCAAGCTGCAGCATTGCTTTTTCATTCTTTAGTCAAGATCCGAATGCAATCTGAATACATGTAATTTTTAAAACTATTTAAAGAAAACTATGTGCCAGAGTAGATCCATTTAGGTTCAGCAGCTACAGGAGTCCTCAAAACACAGAGATGCATTATGTCACTTTTATCTCAATTAAATGAAGTCTATTTATTTTTTTATTTAAAGTGACACAAAGACTTAATGGCTAAAAGAATGAATCCGATCAAACTGAAAAAAAAATTAAATACAAACTGCATGAACGACAATTATAGGACTTTTACCTGTTCATAAGGCTAAAAACACTGCAATGAACAATTCTGAAATTTATTTCTGTGTCTGGGGATCAATTAAAGAACCCCTTGTTGGTGTTTTATAACCCACAATGAAGTTCTGGGGTCCGTTCTTCGTACGTCGCTAACTCAGTTAACTGGATTTGATTGTTGACGATTTGGCATGATCTTGGATCGTTTGGTTCTTCGACACTCTTCCTGGACTTGCTGTCATAGCAACATGTGCGCCAGCTTAAACCTGCTCGCGAGCAGGCTTATTTCATGTCAACAGGATTAGATCGCAGCTGTATAAATGGAGGAGATGGGGAAGTCTTATGAAGTCTGTCCAGCCAGGGCACTTGGACCACCTAGTGGCAGAGGACGGGACAGAATTGTGGAACACCATTTTTTAATGTTTAATAAAAGACGAAACAAATAATGCTTAGTTCCTGTCGTTTTATTTAAACAATTCTTTATAAGGAAAAGACAGCAAGTCATCTTTTGCCTGCAATAAGAGATAGTTATGTAAAGTCAGCAATACTACTGTCAAATGGTGTATTAGAACTTACTCTGAAGGTCCTTTTGAAGCAACTCGATCTCTAGTGCAATTTTTCTCTTTTTCAAGTTGTGGAGTTCAATTTCTCCTCTTAATTTGTGTTTTTTCAGGTCAAAATACTAATTTTTTGTTGTTGATGCCGTTTATATAGGGAACGGATGGCACCCTGTGTCATTTTGTGAAAGAAAAAGAAAGGGTGAAACATGCCTCATGCAACAAAAGTAAAAAGAACCTGTGTTTTGTTTTTCAGGCTTTTTCTTGGTGGCTGTTATAAACAGACAAACACATCATTTAACAGTGGCTTTTAAAAAAGAGGAAGAAGTTGCTTTTTATAATACAGTATAATAATTAAAGGCTACCATTTTGTAGAATATTCTTGTACTTCACTTTTTTCCCCATGTTCTAATGTGTCCCGTGGAGGCTCTGACATAAAAGAACAAAGTAAATATGAAATTATTAAAATGCAAAAATACATACTGTAGATAGTGATAGAAACATCTAACATGGACAGTACTTACACATGTAATTTGTCTGCTACTTTTTACCAGCCGTCTCTCCTGGCTTTAGCAGACTTTGAGGTATTACCTATTGTTTTAATTAATGACTCAAATTCGGCATAACCTTCCATTAAAAGCTCTTGTTCTGCTTGGGAGAAAAACTGTGGGCGTTCTTTGGCCATGCTGAACAGCCAATAGCAGCGTTGCTGATCATTGTTTCTATCGATACATTTCCCCTTTTAAACAAACGCATGAACGCGCAGTTATCTCAGATAACTCAATCCAGCCATACTAATCATAAACAACAGGTGTGTTCGAAGAACCCAATTAGCCGGATCATGATTAGCCGGATGAAATTATCTTGGATGTGTCATTTGATCTCGGATGTTTTAAGCAACGTACGAAGAACGGACCCCTGATCCTAACTTTGGGAACAGAGACCTTAAAAGTGCACCCAGTGACTTGCAAAAGTATTTACTTGCCTTGAACTTCACATTTTGTCAAATTACAACCACAACCTTTAATGTGTTGTACTGGAATTTTACATAAGAGAAGAAAGTATTGTGTAAAATATTACTTTTTTTCAACATTTCTTACAAAAAAAACCCTGAAATATTTGGACTGCATTTAATTCAGCCCCTTTAGTCTAAAACTCCTAAGAGAAATCCAGTGTCTTCAGTGACGTAATGAGTAAATAGACTCAGCATGTATGTAATCTAATCTAAATAGGAGCAAATATGAGGTCTTAGAGGTTTGTTTAACTTTAATGAACAAACAGGATCAAGATTACCAAGAAACAGAGGCAGACATGTCAGGGAGAGAGCGCTATAAATCAGAATTAGTTTCTAAAACAACATCCTGAGATTTGTACATCTCACAGAGCTCTGTTCAATCCATCATTTGAAAATAGAAAAAGTATGGGACAAACCTCCCAAGGCACCCACCTAAACTGCTAAGAAAACGATAATCAGCATCAGCTAAACGGCCCATGAAAGCTCTGGAGAGCTGCAGAGAGCCATAGATCAGGTTGGACAATCTGCTCATTATTATTATTATTATTATTATTATTATTATTATTATTATTATGTTGTTGTTATTGTTAGTATTATTATTACTATTATTATTGTTATTATTATTATTATTATTAAAGTTGTTCGAGGCTGCAAAAGACTTGACACTGGAGCAGAGGATCATCTTCCAGCAGGACAAAAACTCTACACATACAGCCAGAACTATTCTTTCCCTTCCTCTACAGCATCTCCTGCTTTTTGCTGGTCTTTCCCATGAAGCCCCAATAAAATTGTAATGATTCTGTCTGATCCAGGCTGAAAAGACCCTGTTTGCAGTCCCCATGGCGTCATGCCCTGCTCCTGCTCGCTGTGCTGCACAGCTAATCAAGGTCTGAGCAGTTACATCTGCATCGGCTCTAATTAAGTGGAGTCGCTGCACCTGGGAGGAGCGCTACATATTCCAGGCTCTACCAGTTTGTAACTGCGAGCTTCTTGAAAGCCTTTGTGTGAATAAACCATCCAGCGTACTATACCTTGCCTGCCTGTTGTCAACCCCCTGTTGGTTTCTGTATTCTGGAATCAACAACCTGTCTGCCCCTGCCCCCCTGAACCACCCAAGCCCGAACCTCAGATCTGTCTCCCGTTTCTGCCCCTGTTTGGAAACCTCTGCTCAGAGTGTGCTTCCCGTTACCACTTCTCTCGCCTGGATCCCAGAGCTGCCCCTTGCCTTGTCCATATGGAAACCTCTGCCTAGGACTAATGGATCGTTTATGACCCCAGAACTGACATTTTCCCCGTCAGCCTTTACCCTGCAAACTAACGCTGTGATTTGGATCCGTCACTGAGCCGAATCACCCAGACAGAGCCGTTGGAATCAATCATGAGAGCCAGTGCAACCTCCCAGCATCTGAGAATGTTAGTGGCTTTAATTCAGTGCACTTCCACTAAGTTGTTCTCGGCCACCAACGCTGCTCTTCTCCCCACAGTGGTTCCACTGTGTGCCCCAGTCACTTCATGTTCCAGCAACACCAGTTTATTATTAATGAACCTTTTAAAACGTTCATTCTGTCGGCTGAATTATCAGTTCTCCAGATTCTGTAGGTGCATTACATAAAGTTATACTGAAGCTTGGGTTGTGATGTAAAAAAAAAAAAAAAAGTTAAATAATTCAAGGGATTTAAATATCTTTCAAACTTTTTGGCAGGGCTAAAAAGCATTAAACAAATAGGTTCAGCCTAGACACTTTAAAATGTTATTTAATCTCTGAGAAGGCTTACACTGAGGTGTTCTGAGGTAGTGTACATGAGGTTCTCGCTGGATGGATCCAGACGGTCAAAGACGATGGTGTCGGCTCCTTTGCAGTACAGTTTAATCTGACCCTGGGGATTTCTCACTTGGATCAAAAAACAAGAAAAATGAAGGCTTTTCAACAACAAATAACATCAGATGTCACATGCAACACAAACAATACTAAAAATTAGCACATTTTCAGTCATGCTGACTACTAATGCTATTATACGTAAAGACCTAACCAATGACACTCATTCTCTTGCGCACGTTGTTGAAGTCCAGTATGGCCAGCAGCTCGTAGGTGACAGCTCTTCCCATCTCGCACAGTGTGATGGTTTCTGGAGTTCGAGCCCGGAAGATAAAGCCAAAGTTTCTCGCTGCGGTTACCAGTGCTCCCTCGTCAGGTGACTGGGCCTGGTACTCCAGCTTCCCTACATTTAAACACGCGTATTGATCAGAGGGGGGGAAAAAAAACTCCTATAGGACATCACTGTAACGTCTGTGCGTGTAGCTTTACCTTCGCTCTTCTCCTCTGGCATGACGGTGTGGCACAGAGCCAGCAGCCTGAAGAACTCCTGCACTGCAGATTCCTCCCGTTTGACAGCTTCAACCAGGCTACAGTCGTAAAACTTAAAGCCTTGGTCGCAGAGGGGGTTGAAGGAAAAGTCTACACACGCTGTTTTCTGAGGACACAGCACCAGTGAGGGTTTTTAAAATACAGTAATCTGTCATTTATTTCAGGAAATAAACCTGACATTTGCTAGAGAAACAAAGAAATGGAGTAATTGACAAGAAAAGATAAGAAAACGTTTAATTGCTTCATTAACTTGCTGCCACTTTGTACACAGGAGGTTTTGAAAAATTCACATCATAAAAAGATTATATTTTTATTACTCTGGTTGTCAAGAGGAGGCGTTTTATTTTGGAGCATCGGATGACTCTTTAGTTTGTGAAAACAATCTCAGTGTTTCTGACGAGCCTCGTGAACCGTGTGGGTGTCTTGGTAAGAAGCGTGGATTTGTCACCAGTGCCCACTTCTCAGGTGGGTAAGTTAGACTGCAGGGTTATTTGTAGATCCTAGTTTTTCCACTGTTTAAAGCATTTCATGACAAAACGGAGCTTTAAGTATTGCCTGAAATCCACATATAGATAAAGCCATGTCACTTCATATAGATTACGTAAACTAAATAAGATATATATACCTTATACTTATCTTTGCTAAAAGATTTCTGTTTCTTTCCAATTGAGTCGTAGGAATGGTCTAAAAAGTTAATCCTAATCTCATTTTTTTACATCAATATAAACAAGCGTTTTGGCAGGTGTACCCTTTTTCCATAACTTGCACAAAAATGAGCTTCTTTCCATTTTTATTTATGTTCTCTTACATTTTCCATAGGTTTTACACATGCTTAAATACAGAAACTGTGCTGCTTTGCCATGCTCCACTAGCTACACTGAAGGACAAAAATGGGAAGTCCAATTATGAAAGCACATAAGTATAAAATAAATATAAATAAACATAAGGAGGTGATCCTCTGTTTGTTCACATCATACCTCTGTGATTTCCACCTTCTCGTTGAATTCATCATAGACATCACCTTGAGGAAAAAACAAAAACAAGGATTAAAACACTTCAGCAACTTGCCAAAACTGAAACATTACATCACTTACCCTAACAGCTTTCTTGATTGTTTCTTGAACAAACAGTACAGGGGACTCAAACTGGTTATTTTAATTCAACCTAATCAGAATTAGGCGTCTCAGGAGGGGGAAGCAGTGCAGCACCAACACTGTTTACAGTGGGGGTGGTGTGCTGCTGACCTCGACTCGGGACGTCGTGCGTCGGTGGGCGGAATACTTCGAAGACCTCCTTAATCCCACCAACACGTCTTCCATTGAGGAAGCAGAGCCTGAGGACTCTGGGTCGGGTTCTCCCATCTCTGGGGCTGAGGTTGCCGAGGTTGTTAAAAAGCTCCTCGGTGGCAAGGCTCCGGGGGTGGATGAGATTCGCCCTGAGTACCTTAAGGCTCTGGATGTTGTGGGGCTGTGTTGGTTAACGCGGCTCTGCAACATTGCGTGGACATCGGGGGCAGTTCCCCTGGATTGGCAGACTGGGGTGGTGGTCCCCCTATTTAAAAAGGGGGACCGGAGGGTGTGTTCCAACTACAGAGGAATCACACTCTTAAGCCTCCCTGGTAAGGTCTATTCAGGGGTTCTGGAAAGGAGGGTCCGTCGGATAGTCGAATCTCGGATTCAGGAAGAGCAGTGTGGTTTTCGTCCTGGCCGTGGAACACTGGACCAGCTCTATACCCTCAGCAGGATTCTTGAGGGGGCATGGGAGTTTGCCCAACCAGTCTACATGTGTTTTGTGGATCTGGAGAAGGCATTCGACCGTGTCCCCCGGGGGATCCTGTGGGGGGTACTCCGGGAGTATGGAGTACCGGACCCTTTAATAAGGGCTGTCAGGTCTCTATACGACCGGTGTCAGAGTCTGGTCCGCATTGCCGGCAGTAAGTCGGACTCGTTTCCGGTGAGAGTTGGACTCCGCCAAGGCTGCCCTTTGTCACCGATTCTGTTCATAACTTTTATGGACAGAATTTCTAGGCGCAGCCAAGGTGTTGAGGGGATCCGCTTTGGTGACCTTAGGATTGCGTCTCTGCTATTCGCGGATGACGTGGTCCTATTGGCTTCATCAGGGCGTGATCTACAGCTCTCACTGGAGCGGTTCGCAGCCGAGTGCGAAGCGGCCAGGATGAAAATCAGTGCCTCCAAATCCGAGACCATGGTCTTGAACCGGAAAAGGGTAGAGTGCCTTCTCCGGGTTGGGGAGGATGTCCTGCCCCTAGTGGAGGAGTTCAAGTATCTTGGGGTCTTGTTCACGAATGAGGGGAAGATGGAGCGGGAGATCGACAGGCGGATTGGTGCAGCGTCTGCTGTGAAGCGGGCGCTGTACCGATCCGTTGTGGTGAAGAGAGAGCTGAGCCAAAAGGCGAAGCTCTCGATTTACCGGTCGATCTACGTTCCTACCCTCATCTATGGTCACGAGCTTTGGGTCGTGACCGAAAGAACGAGATCCCGGATACAAGCGGCTGAAATGAGTTTTCTCCGTAGTGTGTCTGGGCTCTCCCTTAGAGATAGGGTGAGGAGCTCAGTCATCCGGGGAGGACTCAGAGTAGAGCCGCTGCTCCTCCACGTCGAGAGGAGCCAGTTGAGGTGGCTCGGGCATCTGGTCAGGATGCCTCCTGGACGCCTCCCTGGAGAGGTGTTCCAGGCACGTCCCACCGGGAGGAGGCCCAGGGGAAGACCCAGGACACGCTGGAGGGACTATGTCTCCCGGCTGGCCTGGGAACGCCTTGGGGTTCCTCCTGAGGAGCTGGCCCAAGTGGCTGGGGAGAGGGACGTCTGGGCCTCCCTACTGAAGCTGCTACCCCCGCGACCCGACCCCGGATAAGCGGAAGACAACGGACGGACGGACGGACTAATCAGAATTTGGTTTCAAAATTAAAACGAGGAGGGGGAAAATGATTTCCTTGATCTGTACAGAATTTTATCTCACTAAACTTAATGCAGTTGTAGTAACTTTTCTCAAGTAAAAAGGCTCGTATTGTTGTCCATGTTGTCTTTAAAACAGCTGTTTTTTGGTGGCATATGGGATACATTTATGGATGTTAATCCCTCTGTGTGGTTCCAATGCAAAAATGGTTGAAAAATATAGACGTGCCTGTTGGATCATCTGTTTTTTGGGGCCATTTGATCAATTTTGTTCAGTAAGAGGTAAAACCCACGTAAGAGCGTCACTCGTACCATAGGTCCGCCCAGTAATGGAGCACTTGCTGAACACCATGACGTTCTGCGTGAGCGTGCCGGTCTTGTCGGAGAAGAGGAACTCCACCTGTCCGAGCTCCTCGTTCAGAGTGGTGGTGCGGGCCTCAGCCGAGGTGTCGGTCTGACTGTGGTACATCTTCCGGTCCCAGTTGATGAAGAAACTGTGACCGAGCCGCAGGACCTCCACACTGAGGGGAGGTACCGGGAACTTCTCAGAAAGTGAGGTTCTTTCAACAAAGCCATAATTAAACAGATAAAAGACAATAGAAGAAAACGAGGTTCTTTGTTTTACCTGACATACAGTGAAATAGGCACAACAGTGTTGAGGATGATGATGTAGGACCAGAAGGTGAGGAAGCCAGAAAAAACGGCACTGCTCTGAAAGTCATCCCGTGGTAGGAAGAGCTCGAACTTTCTGCCGATGCAAGTCTCCCAAATGGTGTTTCCTATTGCTAAAATCACTCCCATGCAGATGAGGAAGGCAAAAATCTGAGAGAAGAAAGAGTACAGCAATGGTTTACATTGGTTAGACGGGGTTTAATAATTTCTCAAAAACAGGAAGGGATTCATTTAACATGACCATTTAGGTTAAAGTTTAGTGTAACTGACATTTTATTATGCAGTTTTATCAGTTTTTTCTATATAATACAAAATCAACATTTTGCACAACTTGGACCTGTGCAAATATCCCAATGCAGCTATCAGTGTGCATTAATCAACGCATACAGGGAGAAGAAAAACTAGACACAATCTTTTTTGACAGGCCTAAGTTTACTCGCATTAGTTGATCTCAATAAGACTTTGAACCCTGGTGTTGCTCATGTGTTGTGCTGTAACTATTCTGTTAATTGTAATAACAACACTGAGCTGGCAAGGTATCCTCATCACTAAATACGATGCCAGGCCTTCTCTCTGACAACCGTAAGAATTCATTTGCACTTGAAATACAAGATAAGAAACGCTCACGGACCATCCAGCCCAGGTCTGTGTGGAGTGGTGTCCTAAGGGTTAGACCATTGCGCTTGTGTCCTGAAGGCTTTGGGTTCAACTCCCACAGACTGCCAATTTGGGGCTCCATCCAAATATGTCTTTTGGGTAAAGACTCTTTAGCCAAAGTGTGTCAGTGGTCACCATGATAAGTGCTGTCCGAACAGTGCTGTCAGTAAGAAGGAGGTGGGAAAAGGAGACTGTATGCTTCCTATGATAGTTCCTTTAGCATAGTAACCTCTCGAGGTCCCTTACTGGCGCTAAGGAGCTATAAGGAATCCCACAATCCTTTGTATGACATGACGTCTCAGCACAGCTCATCTGACAGAAATTAACAAAAAAGTCCCAGAGAGAAGAGAGTGCACACTTTGTAGTTCATTTTCAGAAGGCTGTAGGCCAGGATTTGACTAGAATCATTCACGTGCGTTTCCGTCACGTAAAGATGTCTGGGTTAAAGGCTGTCCGAAATCTGCACGGCAGTCCGAAGCGCCTTTCCTCCCCACGATATCCGGATGGTATCAATGCAGAGAACAAATTTCATTGGAAGGTATGTTGGCGTGACAAATAAAGATTATTATTATTATTATTATATGCACAATTTGGAGGTATGCACGTTTTTTCCCCAGCTGAAAGTCTTACTGTAATGATAGTGTAACATATATCTAGCTCTATATCCAAGGAGCTACTGCTTGATGAGACCCATTTTGTTGCAGCCAGAGCAATGGCAAGACGTCACAAGGACAGCAACCAAAACAATTTGTTAAATTACTTTTAACAAAACGATTGGGTTTTAGCCTTGGCATGAGGGCCGTGTCGCCACGCTCTAAAGGCTAACACATGTTAGTGTCTGCAGAGCACATGTCATGGATAAGGTACCCCAGCTTCTACAACGCTCCTCTACACAGCACTTAGGATTCAGCTTTGCTGCCATCAAGACTATCCCATCACTGTTGGTTTTGCATGCTCTAATGTTCCAATGCAGTGGTCTCAAACTCCAGTACCTGAGGGCCGGTGTCCGCAACTTATGGATGCGTCTCTGGCTCAACACACCTGACTCTAATATTAGCTCATTAGCTGAACTCTGTAGAGCTTGACTACATACAAGTGAGGCAGATTAGCCATTTGATTCAGGTGTGTAGGGCAAGAGTCACGTTTAAAGGTTGCAGAGCACAGGCCCTCGAGGATATGAGTTTGAGACCACTGCTTGAAACACTCCAGAAGATCTCTGGAAGACCCTGCAGAGATCACTCCCCTTCTGGGTGATTTCAGTGCCGAGGTCCAGCCTTATATTCCAGAGCGAAGGGGGCCTTAAGCATCACCTATGACTTCACATAGTATCTGGGCAGTTCAGAGGAAAAGGTATGGATGGAAGAAACTTTCGAGAACTGAGAACAAACATTGTTTTATTAGAACACCTGCTTCTCCTGGAATGGAATATCTCGGTTTTGCAAAATAAAGCAGAAGTGCATGAATCAAGTATGAAATACTGCATCAAAGGACATGGGTTTGAAATAATTTAAACATATTTCAATGGAAAATGAAATCCTATTAAATGTTTTTTATATCACAAGCTCATCTGGAACCAGTAGCAGCAAAAAAGCTTGTGACATTAATCTGTATTTACAATGTGTACAGGGAATATACAATTTGAAAGAAGATAATATATTAAAGGTGCATTACAAATATAATATAAATATCTTTGAAAATGTTTTTTTAAATAAAAATAAGATTAAATTCATACCCATAAAACTAGTGTGTTCATAAGCTTATCAATGCTGGTCCTTTTGAACTTAGTCCTTCCACAATTCTGCATCAGCTTGGTTTGCAGCCCTGATAAAGGCAAACAAAGACAACTAGTTCCACTAAAAGAACATTAAAGAGCTGAGAAACAACAAGCATTGTGACAAAGCGCACAGATATGGAGACTGAAAGCATTAAACAATAAATAATACCGGCAAAGATGACCATCCCAAAGCACCACTCAGTGTTCCTCAGAACGCAGCCTCGCAGAAGCATTTTTTCATTATCCAGAGAGTATTTGTTGTCTTTCCAGTGCAGCGTTCCAGTAAACTTATCCAGCTTGTTGTTTGGTGGTTCACAAACAACTTCTCCTGAGGAGAGACCACAAAACAAAAGAGAATGATCTGAGCAAACTCAGACTGCAAGAACAGTAAAAAGGAAGAAAGAAATACCCAAATATACAAACACTGCAGCATCTTACCATCAAAATCCATCAGTTTTGAAACATCTCCCAAATCTGAGGTCACACTCAAGGCCTGACGGACTTTCAGATTTGTCTCGCTGTTTGAGGAAAAAGTGACCAAGCATCCGTCAGTTTTCCCGCACACTCACATGTCCAGCTCAGTTGTAGTTTGGATGTTCTTATTAAAGATAATTGTTTAACTAATTATTGATGGAACAAGTGCAACACTCACCCATCCAGCTCTGCAGTCTCAATATAGCACAGGCCATAAGGCTCGCTGCTACACAGAAGGAGGATATCTGCCTGTGAAGATAAATAAATAAAATGGTCAGTGGAGAAACGGGCCAATAAACTATCTGTATAACAGAAGCTGCAGCAGCACTCTGCACTCTGCATCTAAAGCTTTCTCTGTTTCCAATCTCCAAGTGTTTTTATTTCTGGATATTCATGTAAAACATTTTTATGATAAAGAGGCTCTTAAAATAGTGCATGAATGTGAAGTTCATGAACAAACATTCACGCTACTCAAATCTTTTTCACATATAAAATCTGAACAGTTTGTTGCACTGGATTTTATTTAGGGATTTCAACACAAAGGGGGCTAAATACAAATGGACTCCACACATTTTTGGGTTTTCATTTTTAAAGAATTTTGATGTTTCATTTTCCTACAACAATCATGCACTGCTTTCTGTTGACCTTTCGCATAAAATTCCAATAAGATACCCAAGGCTAAGATGACTAAATGTGAAAATGTGAGAAAGCCTTTGGAAGATATTGTATGTCTGTGCATTTTACTCACAGCGACAAACTGATTATTCTCAAGTTTGATGATGTCCCCGACGCGAACATTCATCCATTTCTCCTTCTGTAAACTTAAACAGACAAAAGTCCACAATGAGCGGATGTGTTTGGGACTTCAGCAGCAGTTGTTGACAGGATCTGACTGTAGTACCTTCCTCTGATGAGAACCTGAGACTGACGGTTGTTGACTTGCTGGTCGCTCTTATGTCGAAACTAAAATTGTAAAAAAATATGTGATTAAGTTTCAAAAGTAGTTCTTTTGGCTTACTCGTGATTAAAAAAAAGAGTGAAAGAGGAGAATCACAGTCCCTACATAGTCATCGCTGGCATCTTTGACGGCCGTGATCACGAGCACCAAAACCAAAGGCACGATGGTTGTGAACCAGGACAGGGAAGAGATTTCTGGAATCAACTGTGAAGAAAATCTGCATGAGTCTCTTTCCTGAGCTTCAAGCGATCTACGTAAACGAGCAGAAAGTTTGTCCTACCTGAAGTATCAGCAGCACAACGAAGTAAGCATTTGCCACCCTCTGGAACTGCTCAAACAGGTTGATGGGCAGGAAGGTGAAGATGTTGTACTTTGAAGTCTTTATGTGATTGTTCTGCACAGAAAAAAAAGTGTAAAGACAGATTAAATCCTACAGGCCTCAGCTGTGGGTAAAGCCACAAGTGCAGACTAATACAACTGTGAGGTCCACTTACAGCATATGAGAACTTCTCGTTGTATTCTCGTGCGTTGGCTTTCACACGGCGCTCCTTCTCTACAATCAAAAAACAACTTGGTTTTCAGCATTAATGTCACATCAGTTTTGGGCTTTAAATTTAATGATCCTTTTGAAGTGTCAGGGATAGATGATAATACAACAAACAACATCAATGACTTTTTTAAGCATACAAGAACTGGGTGCACAAGTTTATTATTATTGTGCATGTTCTTTATCAACACACTGAAAAAATACAAAGACGTTCAAACCTTTACTTAAACACACCAATATTTCCTTAAAGGGGACACGTAATGCATTTTAATGCCTTCCTTTACACGTTTAAATCCTTCAAATATGTTCTGTATAAAGAGGAATTGCAATACTTTGGTCTGAATTCGTCATTATTGTAGCTAAGCAGCCCCTCTTTTGCCCTTATTCTGAGGTTCATCTGAGAGCAACTCGTTTTGGTGCTGTCTCTTTAAATCCAAATGAGGCATTTCACACCCCGCTCCCCTCCATCCCGTTTGGTCAGTTTTCTTTTTATGCTGGGGAATGGTTTTATAAAATGTGTGAGTTAATACATCCAACAACCAAATATTTTGACTTATACACTTGTAGGTTCAGCCTCCCTCAGCTTGGACAGACAACATGAGTTGGAGCAGTTATGAACAGCTGTCTTCCTTGAAGTGTGTTTGCTTCATTTTGATCTATTTCCTAATTTCCAACATAATGTTTGAACTGATGATTCGGATATCTGGAGATTAACCTTCATAAAAGAAAAGCGCTCTTTACGGAGTTCTTGAGTGAGAAAAATGAAGTAGTATCACAGCAAATGTGGAAAAACTTCAAATATGGCTGGATTAAAACAGAGAGATGAAAAATATTCTGCACGGAAGAGCAGAGAAATGTTCCTCCACAGCCATTTAAAAGACAGCTGGCCAGTTATCCCAAACGCTTGATGGGACAACCAGTCTTCCGTTATGATTCTGCTTCCTGCCACACTTCCTCCACCAGCAGTCATAAAAGCTAATGTGCTGCACCTGTGAACCTGCCATCCATCTCACTCTGCACACCTGCTTTCTGCCCGTCATAAGGCCTCAGTCTGCAGACAGCCGCAGGATATTAAAAGCATTTGCCTGTAGATCTCCATCGGTCTTCCTTGCCCTCCTGCCTGCCTTGTTACAACCAGCGCCATAGAGATGGAAAGAGTTGCGACACTCTTTGATGTCACCGCCAGGGCAGTCACGTGGTTCGTGTAGACCGCTATAGTTCCAAAACATACGCTGGCTGTCATGTTCTTCTATGGGACAGACAGCAGCGATTGCGTTATTTAACGGTAAATATATATATAAACATAAACCCTACTACTTTTTCAGCTGTTATTGCATGATTACATATTTGTTAATGTCATTTTTCCATTTTGAGAGGCAGGGTGACAACAAAAAGCTGTATATTACTTAGATACGTTTTACATTTTTGGGGGGGAAAAGCTTATGTTCATGTTCGTATGGACAGGAGAACAGGCTAGAACGGTTCTAACTTAACTTTTCTTTTCCATATCATTCATGTGATGACAGATGTCTCATGATTTTCATTTTATGGCGACTGGGCTGTATTATTGATTACCGTGATTTTGCTTATAAATTCCGATTCAGCCATTAGCTTACCTTCTTGGTAGCGTTAGGTCTGCCGTGGTCCATTCAGCATTCGCCTAGCAGCTAGTTCACTTCTGATAAGTGGTCACCCCCAGACCACAATGTGAAACACGATCATGTTAAGACTAATAATATAATTTTAAGATTAAGCCATTCACATATTATCAAAAGCATTATGCTTATATGTTTGGGTCTATAGGTAAGTGCAGAGCTATTAAGATTTTTCTCTATGTCTCTGGGTTAATGCACAGAGTAAGAGTAAGGTTAGCTGCAGAGAGAGTGATAGAGAACAGTGACAGGCAACACTCCCATTGGACTCCGTTGTTGCTTTTTGCTTTTTTGAGAAAGAACAGTCCATTCAGCATTTACACCCACTTTTTCTGATGAGGCAGGAGTTGGCCACACAACAATGATAATTTTAATACTAAGCCATGCACAAAGAATCAAATATATTAAATAATAACAACTCATTAAGCTTGGATGAATGATTCAAATATTGTTTAATAAAAAATACTGAGTGAGACAACAAGATGTGTGTGTGTGTATCTAACTGGAAAAACAAGAACAAAGTGAAGGAACAGGGAGGAATATTATAAGTGGTTAAAACATTTAAAAAAAATCCTCCAGGCTTCAGAGTGCATCAGGGCTGAAAGGAAGGACAACATTAATAATAAAGGTACCTGGCATAAGATAAAAATGAACAGTGTGGAACAAAAAAAATGGGAACAAGCATGAATAATATCAACAAACATACGTACAGTATGTGTGAACAAGAACAACAAATGTGTAAACAGGCGTTAAGAACAGGTATCGAAACCATTTTTTTTTGGGGGGGGGGGGGGCGCTCCACTGAAACCTGTGATGGCCACAACAACGATACTGCTGGTCCAGCAAGATCTGTTGAGACAGGGGCACAAATATACCAGCTGCCAGCACCAGCAGAGGCCAACATTATCAGCAGCCGCCACCAGCAGCAGCCGCCATCACCATCCTTCGCCAACATCAGCCAGCTCAAGCAGTCATCGCCTCCAGCAGCAGCCACCTGCAGCAGCAGTGTTTGGGGAACAAATTAGTCACACTACTGTCTGAGTAATAAACATTTTAAAGCTCATTATGGCTTATGATAATTTTTTGTGTGGAATAATTTGTATTCCTACATGCAATCCAACTAAACAGCCCTTTCAAGGGTGCAATTAAACAAACCTTATTTCTACTAGCATCAGATACACAGTACTCAGCTGACTGGCTAACACCGCCAGGTTCAGCAGATACAACCTAAAAAAAACGTCCTAGTCAACCTTGATGATCCTAGTAATCTAACATCAATAACTTACTTAATAAAAGATGTCAGAGATTCACTAATGAACTTCGTAATTTCTGGTGTAGCGATACCTTCTTCACAGCTGGCAAAATCGAGATAAAAGTAACAGGCAATGACTGAAAATCGGTTGTCTACCAAGTTAAGAATATATTTATAAATTGCACTGTGCACATACAAATAAATATAAGCATATGCACCATAAAGGGCCTATTTATATAATATACAGAGTTGACAATTCAAAAGAGGTAGCTATTTAATCAACTTACGCCTGGTAATCAACTTACCCAATCTGTATAATATGATTGAACTTGATTTTGTAAAGTGCCTTGAGATGACATGTTTCATGATTTGGCGCTATATAAATAAAATTGAATTGAATTGAATTGAATATAACGTTAGTGCTACCTTTACAGAGGGCGAAGTCAAGCTAACAAACTAGCAGGCAATCGGTGGTCTACCAAGATAAAACATATATAATTACGCTGTGTACATACAAATAAAGATCAGTATATGCATCATAAAGGACCTCTGATAAAATATAGACAGTTGACAGTTCAAAATAGGTAGCTATTTAATCAATTTACCCCTGGATATAACGTTACCTTCACAGAAGGCAAGTCAAGCTAACAAACTAGCAGGCAATCGGTCGTCTACCAAGATAAAAAATATATATATAATTACGCTGTGTGCATACAACAAAAGATCAGTATAAGCATCATAAATGGCCTATGATACAATATAGACAGTTGACAATTCAAAACAGGTAGCTATTTAATCAACTTACCTCAGAAGTTACTCGACAGTCAGCAATGGAAGTGAATGATGTCCAACGCCATAGAACGGCTTTTTGGAACTATGCGAGGCTGCATACCCCGGAAGTAGGCGGCAAGAAGCGTACAACGGAGTCCAATGGGAGTGTCGCGACTCTTTTTATCTCTATGGCTCTGGTTACAACCAGGTCTTTTGGATTTTCCCTTTTTGTCCAGCCGTCGTCAGACTTCTACCAAGCTTCAGACTTCTGGACAACAATCCTGACTCTGTCTTATGACCAATGATCTGTGCCAAGGCCTTGGATTTGCCTGCCCTGTCCTGATTACCCGTGCATGACCCAAACCTGTCCCCAGGATCAGTACCAAGCTTCTGCCCCTCTGCCCAACACTGTCTCAACACTTAACATCCGCGCTGCTTCTTTCCAGGCCGCTACCTGAGGTGGCGTCAACAACCCTGCCGCAAATGCCTGCTGTCTTCCGCGACTGGCAAAGGATTTATCTGTTGGAACCAAGAACCCAGCCTGGTTCCTGAGAAGATTAGTAGCTTTATTTGTGAGTATTCTCACGGTCTTTGAATCCTCAGCTGCACTAACCTGTTCGCTCCCTTTTTAGTGAATCCTATTTGTGCCTCCAGCAGATTCCAGCCTCCCACCAGTTTCTCCTTTAAAATAAATCAGTTAAAATGCCCTCTGTGTCTAGCTGAATGTTTGGGTCCCATGTCTGCCTCATTACATTATTAGACTCAAATAATTATTGTACCTGTGTTTTCCACACAGGTACAAGTTGGTCGGGTATGTGTTTGCCACTGATAAATGAAATCATCTGTATTTACTAGGTTTATCTATGTGTGATATTAAAATTTGTTTGACCTAAGAAATGTAATGTGGTCAAATACTTTTTTACAGAAGTGTATATTTAATGTCTGTGGTTCAATTTGTTTTGCCTGTGCTTCAATCCATGAGATATGTAGAGCCTTGAACAAACCCCTGCCATGTTTTAGGTAATGGCTTTCTTGTTAATAATACCTCACTGGTTCGGTCTACATTAGGAATTTGGGAACACAAAGCTAAGGGAATGCCTGTGACATCTTCAGCTTGTCTCTACATGCCCATCTTGCCCAATAACTGGCTAACAGTTTCATGATTCATCCTCCTCTGGGTTCCATAAGGATAGGAGGAAACTGGGTCAGAAACACTAGACACTGCCTGACAGACAACTTACCAAAGCAACGTAACATTTTTTACACGCACCAGAACCGCAAGAAACGCTGACATAGAGCTGCAGTGCCCAGACGAGGTCAAATTGTTGCTCAATTATGTATAACATACCTGCGGTGAGCTGCAACAGAACTGGTGATCTCACACATTGACCGTGGTCACCCAGCTATCGGTTACTAAAATGATCAATTATTAAAAAACTGCTTCACTTGTTCTAACACTTTGGCCTGCTTAACCATTTTGTTTACATGTTGTGTTTGTTTTTTTGTATATATATATATATATATATATATACCTCTTTTTATATAAAGTATGTACTGTATGTTTGTTTCCATACAGAAACGGTTACTCCCCCCCCAAGAAACTTCCCTTGAAACCGGCAAGTCTGAACAGCTCACAGTAAAATGATTCAGCAAAGGTTTCGGGAATCTTTTTTGACTCTATTTCTTTGGAGTAGGGATGGGCGATATAGAAAAAAAGCATATATATAAAATAGAAATCATATTGGTCGATATTGATAATTATCAAAAAATTTCAAAACACATTTTTTTAATGCAGCCCTTGCAATTTTATACTGTTGCTTAATGACCTATTTTTAGATAAAGACCACTGAATTCAAAATCAACCCTTTTGTTTTTGCCATAACTGGATGTTTTTCAAAAAGAACATATACTCTCTGAATTGTTTGAAGGGGGCAGAGCTTGGTGACAGAGAGCTTCTAGGCCTGCGTTTGTTATTCGTTGGCAGGAGGTAATGACTGCGGTATTAACCTACATGATCAGCCAGAATACAAAAGCAAGGAAAACTGTTCTATGAAACTTTTTATTTACCCTTTTTTTTATGTCGCACCACATGTCTATCAGTCGATATATATTGTTATTGAATTATCATCTGTCCCTGTTTCAGAGTTTTCTCCCAAAACTGGAAGCAGTAAAGGCTTCCACTGTTACAAGACAAGACGACACATTTCCAAGGAACCAGAATGAGATTCCAAACACATTCAGGGGTGGTGTTTTGGCCTTGTGACGTTCAAGGTTATCTCAACCTGCATGCGATAATTAACACACTTATACAAAACACAAGGACAGAACATGCTTCAAATTTCAAGATGTTTTCAAGAGCAAATGGGATGTTTCATAACATAAGGAAATGTAACAGCTTGATACTACACTTCATCTGCAATGATTCAACCGAGGTGGTGGTGGTACCTCCAGTTTTACTTTTGTTAAACCGCTGGGACCATGCTGCAATTTCTCCTATCAATTATTTTTTTGAAAAAGTAAAGCTTTATAACCCATTTAATCACATCTTCTCATTCTGTCACTTCGGTCCCACTGATAACAGTGACGCACACACTCCAACCTGGTGGGGGCAGTAATGCACATTGAGTTTGTTTGCCACCACCGAAGAAGTAGTCAGTATTGAGTATGGTATAGCACTTTAAGCCTAAGCTATCAACTCAGTGCTGTTTAAGTTCTTGTATATGATTATACATGAACTTAATAGGTTGTCAAGATTTATTTAAACTGAAAATCGTATAGCTACTAAGTCAAATATTGCTATTGTATAAAGCTGTAAATAAACACATGGTTTACTAACTTGCAGCCTTAAATAATAATTTAATTAATCAGTGACATAATATATCTTTTCATTTGTTTTATTCTTGGTATCTTTGAATATTCTCCAATATCACTGTTTTAATGGCCGTACTATCTTTGTGAAGCACCAATTATTCTTATTTGTGAAAGGGGCTATATAAATAATCTTTATTTACTTACTTAAACTCTGTTCACAGCAAACACTAACAAGGCAAATCTTGCACATTGATCTGGTCGCTGGATATTTTGCCTCTCTCTCACAGCAGACAACACGCCCGCCCCGCGTTGGCAGACGGATCACCCTCCAGGATACAAACTACAGGTGTCTTCGGTCAGTAAACCCATCATGGCTCAATAGAAATATGGCCTAATTTTACTTTTTGTGCTTAAATAAATGGACGAGGAGGACCCTTAACGCGACGTGAACTGACAGAGCCGACAGTAAAGCTGGAGCGAATTTTCACTTTGCTCTATTCGCCCAATTTGTGCCATTCACATCGCAGACTGCTAATTCGCGTTCTGTTCTTTAACATCCATCTGTCATTCCTTGTTCTAGGTAAGGAAACCAAATAATGATGTTGCTATCGGGTTTATTGTGCCACGCCAAGATTATCAGTGCCCCCCCCCCCCCCCAATCTGGCCTCCCTCTGACAAACAAAATCTGGTAGCGCCCCTGATCATCCAGAGTAATATTACTGACTAAGTAACAGGGATTTTCCTGTCAGAATAAAAACAAATGTGTCTTACCAACATTAGTAGGTCCATTTCTCCTCCAGGTTGGCATCTTTTCCTGGGACCTTCCCAGAGTTTCCCTGCCGGGCACATGGAGAACCCGAATGTTAAAAATGAACCGAGCACAACACAAAGTACATTGTTTTGATTTGCCACAATAAGAACAGCGGTGAGTAAATCTCAAACCTATATGCCCCCCCCCCCCCCCCTAACAAAAGATCTCAGGTGAGTGGGCAGCCATGTGTTTCCATGGTTTCTGTTTATAAGAGCGGAGACAGGTGAACATATGCAGCAGTTTAATGGCGCAGACACAGCCCTGCCCCGCACCTCTGGTCCTTACCTTCAACTTTGCAACAGGCGCAGCCCAGTGTTGTCCCCATGAACCCCGCCATTTACTTATTCCAAGCGACGCATTCCGCACATTTCCTCACAGCAGGGCGCAGTCCGCCCGCCTCCCGAACACCGCCACGCAGAACCAGCTCGCCCGACTCCTGCGCGTTTAGATGCCGCTGAGCTGCGGCGGGTACGCGGCTGCAGCGCAGAGAGGGGGACGGTGCGGAAGGTGTGGGCCGTGGTGGGGTGGGGGGAATGGTGCAGGCAGGAGATCCGTCCCGCTCCTCTGAGACCGATGATCTGGGGAGAAACCAGAGCCGAAGCGAGGTGCGGCGGAGACAGGAGACCTCACAGTAGGATTAGGAAGTCTGTTCATACTCCAGCACCTCTCATTTTAACAAATGTATCAGTGCATGAGTTACATGTTTATAATAATTATTATTAACCGTGATATATTTATAGCTACGTCTTTACTTCTTCTTTAGGGGGTGTAGAGTTGCCATAAAATCATTGTGCTTATATTCTTTATTTTCCCTTATTTTTCCTTCCTACAGTAGGTTTGGTCTTTACGGATCTAGCGCCCTCAGCTGGTGTGTATATAAACTGCGGCTGATGGACGCAGGGAGACATCTGACACCGCTTGGAGCTGTTTGTGCTGCGGCTGCCGTCTCTGGGGGAGAAAACGGCAACCATTTCCGCCCCAAGCGGTGAAAAAAGAGATGATTTAAAGTATTATTCTGTATCAAAGCATCTGTAAACAGGATCAACTGTTTCCTAATATCTTAGTGGCTGAAAAGTCAATATAACAACAACGCTTAAATGTTATTTTTTTTTATCTTAGCCTAAAACAGGACTAAGACTGAAACACTGCATTACATAGAGGTCATATTTGAGGAAATTCAAAGGTTTATTTAATTTAAAATATAATACATTGTGTGAAAAGCTAAAAAAAAAATTTTCTCTCATAAATTTTACAGATTTTCTTTTAAAGATATTGATTACATTCATCAAAGCAAATAATTTCTGAAGTTCACTCCCAAATTACTATTTTACAGAAGGATCAGAATGATGATGATGATTTTTTTTAAAATATTGATAACTACTGATATCCGGAGAAGAGGAGCAACACCATCTTTCGTCTTCATGCCAAGACGCTTGGAATTATAAATTAAATTGGGAACTGAGAATATGCTGTATAAAATATTCAAAACATTTAAGAGTAAGTAATTTAAACTGCACTGACTTTAGATCTATTTAAGTTATTACACGGGGGCCTTAGTTTTACCGTAACATTGCAAATTCTTTTGTTTTGCTTTTATTCAAAGAAAATACATCTAAAATCACAAGTTTACATACGGTCATATTCAGTACGTTAAAATGTGTTCCTGATGAGGCTCCGTTGTCAGATCTTTTTTTGAAAATAACTACATAAGTAGCTATTAAATGTACCTTTCGTGAAGCCCACATGTAATAAATGTTTTTGTATTGGCTTTATGTAATATTGCTATCTTAAATATTGTGGTTTCATTAGCGGTAAGCAGAAAAACATAACACTTAACAAAAGGCTTGAAAACAACCGTCTGTGTGTAATTATCTGAATAATGTGTTTCACTAAGTGAATAGAGTTACTGAAATAAATGCGCTTTTCAATGATGTTCTATACAACTCTGCTCTAAATAAACCACCCCATACATATTTATTTCTCACTGACCAGCCATACCAACATTATTTTTAACTCTTTATTAAATTCCCAAATAAAACAGACAATAAAGACATAGTTTTTTTAAACTTTCTTCAAATTTCATAAGTTTACATCTTCTCAATATTTGTTAGAACAGTCTTTTGAACTGTAAGATTGAGTCAAACGTTTTGAAATTGTTATGGTTTCAGGGCGGGGTACACCCTGGACAGGTCGCCAGTCTATCGCAGGGCAACACAGAGACAAACAGGACAAACAACCATTCACACACACACTCACTCCTAAGGACAATTTAGAGAGGCCAATTAACCTAACAACTCCCATGATTAATGCTGTATTTGTGTTCAACATAGAAGGGTTCATTCACTTGTCTTCTCTGTCTAAAAAGTGTGCATTGCAGTTCTCAATAAAGTGACCTTTGTCCTTGAGATGCAAAAGAACTAGGGTTTGATGAGGAGCTGCAAGAAAACTGAGATCAAGCCAAAACACATGCTCAGGTCACATGCCACCTAAGACCTGAGCTGTGGCGTGCCTTGCATTTTGAATTTATTCTATCGTTTCGGGGTTAGGGGAACAATATATATAATTAAGAAATATTATATTTGAACATGGATCACTTTTTTAAATAAAAAGGATGTCTATGTGGACAAGTTTCCTTGGAACACAATCAAGACACTAATAAGGTGCAAATCTCTTTTACTGTATTTCAACTGTTTTCAACATTTTCATTGCCACCCAAATAACTGAATATAACCACATAACTAGATACAGAAAAACAAAAGCACCAATAAAACAACAACCAACAAATCCATAAACATTTGTTTAAATATCTTTTATTTTTGATTTGATGCCAAAAACGTTATCCATCTCATCAACTAATGTGTTGAGTGGTTACCCCGTGTCATAATGCGGTTTATGAAGGACCCAAGCACAGAGTGCAGTAGTAGCAAAGCTGAAGTTTAATGATAAAGACAGAAACTTAGAAAAAGTATTTACAGGTAGAACAATTGGTAGAATAACCATAAGGGTTCAAACAGCTAGGAAACAGGAAAACAGAATCCAGGGCAGAACAACAGAACATCAAGTAGAGCAACAGAGGGCATGCAACTACGGAAGAAAGCAGCAGTGATGATTAGTGAAAACCAGGGAGCTTAAATACAGAGGAATGTGTGGAGAAAGGTAAGAAAAACAGGTGAGAGCAATCAAGTGGAGATGAGAAACTGCTGATACTACTGATGGCAAAATACTGACAAGAGGAGAGGAACTGCACAGAGAAAAACATGTGGAAGAAATCTAACAGAAATTATTTAAGATGTACAAAGAAAGAACTAAGGACCTTGTCCAAAAATGTATGAACTGAAATGGCAGAAACTAGAGAACATAAAAAAAACCCCTGAAGTAACAAAGACAAAAAGAAACCCAAAACTCAAACATCTAATGATTGTGACACCTAGTTGTAGCTAGTGCTTTAGGATTGGGGCATTATACAATAATTTTATTCACTATCAATATTTCGATTCCATAACCAGTGTGATTCATCCTTCTTTGTCATCGTCCCAGTTTCTTCCTTAGGAGGGTTTCCGCAGGGTAGATCAGCCCTCCAGAGCCCTCAACAACCCGCAGGAAAAGAATCAGAACCCTCTTCTCGGATTTTGTGTTAGTAAAAACCTTTGAAAACCATGAATCATTTTACACCTACCTCACAATTATGCACCGCTTTGTGTTTGTCTAACACAAATGAATGAGTAAACTACATGGTAGTTTTACCTTAGAATGTGGAAAACTATAAGGGGTTGTAGATTTTCAAGGCACTGTATGCCTTGTTTTGTGTGCAGTGTCTGATAGACTGGTGTACCTGTGGTGTGAAATAAATAAACAGGTGTGCAGAGGGCAAAGCAAAGCCTGTAGGGAATATGCAAGCACCTGATGCTGTTATTGCAAGGGGATCACACTACTCTAGAGAAGAGGACTATTTATTCTTTCAGGGTGAATGGAACAGCAGTCCATCTATTTGTAGAGTCCGGATTGTTAAATCAACCAAGTTGAGCAAAAATGGAAACAGAGGAGACCAGGCTGCCACTTCTGCTCCACGTCAACAAATAGTAATTTCACATAGGGTGAAGGCAAGTGGACACTATAGATATATTTGTGTATAGATATCAGAATAACAGGCCGTTACAATGGATGATAAAGGGACGAGTAGAACCAGCGTGATTAGTGCAGATACGCTGAGTCATGGTGAAAAGACTTTCAGCAGATGCCTCAGATTGTGACCTTTCAGTTCCATGTTTTACACAGTAGCTCTCAAACCTTTTATAGGCATCACCGCCTTAGCAAACACCACATTATTCAAATTTGTACTGGCGTCCACTTGTACTGTAAAACAGTATGTCATGTTTTGTCACAAAAAGGCAGAAAAATCGACTCAAAACTGATGTATTTGTAATGCCTTTCATTCAAAATGATGACACAAGGTGTTGCAGGACTGTTATTCGTACGCTTTGCGTCACAAATTACTAACACTATTAGATTAATCAGGATTTGATGAGGTTCAACATGTTTTTAAGAGCAAATTCGTGGATAAAGTAAGTAAAGTGTATTTATTAAGCGCCTTTCACGGACAGCGCAATCACAAAGCACTGTACAGAAAACAAATAAAACAACAATTAAAACAAAATACTAATAAAAAAGTTAAAATGACAATAAAATCACGATAAACTGCTTAGCCCCTCCTGCAGTTGTAAATATATAATGGAGTGTCTGATGAACACTGTAGAACAGTTGATTTCAGTTATCAAAATTGAAAAAGTTAAGCAAATTACTGTATGTAGACGGACAATACAATGGGTTGTTTCTTTTAAGCATTTTTTTCTGTTAATTTCTATGATTGTGAGCAACAGCTAATCTTCTTTCTTTCGGCTTTTCCCTTTCAGGGGAACCCCGCCTTGACTGATCTGGTATGATGATCGTGTTATGTAGTCACCGTATATTCAGGAAAAGTTTGAAGCAACCCTCTGCATCAGGGTCATGTTAGGGCGTTACTGCTAATGTGAAAACCCTAAATTTAGTTGTTTGTCTCTGTGTTTGTCTCTGTGTTTTCCCTGTCGCCTATTCATTTTCTTCTACCACAGTTTTTCCTTCCACTTAACATTCCATTCAGCACTTTATGAACAACCAGCTTTTTACCATCCTTGTAGCTGTCTCCTGGACAACTGTTAACGTCCATATTTGCACTAAAACTCCTTTTTAATCAGTCCCAATGGGGCATTATAATATTTTATTATTTGTGAGGCACATTCATCGAATCAACCCAATTTAGGGTTTCACTTTTTAAGTTGTAAGTGCGGTGCCTCATTCAACCTTGGCTTGGCTCTGACTAAATTAACAATTTTACAGAAACACATTACTTAATCTGCTTATGGCAACGCTGTATTGATTTATACGCCATAAGACGAGGAAAGGGTCCCCTGCTTTTGCACAGATCACCCGCCTTGCACTCGCAGAAAAACAAGTCAGGGTTTGCACTGTATACATAACATACTGCACTCCTGTCTGACCCGAGTTGCATGATCAAATGTCAAAGGGATGGGCGCCGTCTAGGTGTTGGTACCGATACAAACGCGCCCATATAGACGTGCCCGCGGTTTCAAAGTTACGTCGCAGCGTTAAAACTGTCAAATTCCGCCACAGCGAACCACGCCGCCGGGATCGGACTGGCGTCGCTGACGTTTTCCACGTCGCAGCGAAGACGGGACGTCTTTCACGGTTTATGAAGTTCAAGTACGTTCAGAAACTCTTCATTCACGGATTCACGTTCTGACTTACGATTGGTCGAGCGTTCCCAGGAGGCGGGATAAAACGTCCTAAACGCGAAACGGTTGGACGTCCGCTCTGTGCGTGGTGCGGAGTCTACGAGTCCCAAAACGCGTCGCTATTTCTGCAGGGGTTTTTTTCCCACCGGGCGAGTAAACAGGAACCGTTTAATTGTCCGGAGATTATATATATATTTTTTTCATTCCTTTCGCTTGAATCGGCGGTAAAAGCAGGCAGTCCCTGCTGTCCACGGTAAGTGTTAGCAGGCCTTTATCCTCCGACCGTGCATAATATCCTCTGGTGTGTGTGTTCAGGAATGAAAGCTCTGACTACGCAGCATGCACCCACAGCATGGTTGGTTCAGATCCGCTTTACCCGCACTGTACCCTGGCGAACTCATGTTTATTCCAGCTGCCCATCTGGCTCTGCTGTGCTAGGCTGTTGTTTGGGTTTACTCGGTGTTACATTTCAGTCAACAGACAGGAGTCAATTTAATAGCTTAATTAACTTTACAGCTAAAAAAAAAAAATTATATTTGTTTTTAATGCTTGAGAGTTGTGCACAATCTATTGTCTTTTTTTCTCTCTGCAAGGGCGGCTGTGGTTCAACCGTATGTTACACAATCTGTGGGTTTTTTGTTTGTTTTTTTTAAAGCCACAATCAAATCCATGACCTTCTTGTATAGTTACATGAGTCTGCAGCAGTTTGATTCATCTGCAGAAAAACTATTTAAGTAAAAAAAAAAAGTTGTCTGAAAGGGGTTATTTATTTTATAAGTTTTATAAGTTGCCCTGGTGAAATCTGTAAAATCCCAGATGTAGCAGCAGCAAAACAGGAAGTGCAGATTGTTGCGAGACTTTCAGAGTTTGAAGCCCAGGCTGCCTTGGTGGATTGTTGCAGAGCTGAAATGATTTTTGTCCATGAAGGATCATGGCTTCCCTGCATCGTCTGAGGCTGTGCCAGCCCAGGGGCATCGCTATCTCTCATCTCCACACCAGCAGCCGTGCCTCTGCCAAGCAGCACTACAAGATGTTGGTCCTTGGAGGAGGAAGTGGGGGCATTTGCATGAGCGCCCGGATGAAGAGGCTGTTTGGAGCCGAGAATGTGGCCGTTGTGGAGCCGTCCGAGGCAAGGACGCAGGAGTTTGTGATCGCATAATAAGTACACTTCCTTCCCCTGACGTTACCTATCAAAAGTTGTTTTCTATACATCTCTCAGGTCCATTACTATCAGCCAATATGGACCCTGGTTGGGGCTGGAGCGAAAACTGTTGCCTCGTCGGCTCGTCCCACTGCCAGCGTTATGCCGTCTGGAGTGAAGTGGGTGAAATCCAAGGTTCAGGAAATAAACCCAGACAAAAACAGCATCCTTATAGAAGATGGGACTGAGGTGATTTAACTCTTACTAGATCGTTACTTACCTGCCGGAGTCTTTTTTGGGAGATTAGTGGTCTAAAGCATGATTTTGAAAAGGGTCCTGAGTGATTCTTGTCTTCTCTACAGATCTCTTATGACTATTTAATAGTGGCTCTCGGCTTGCAGCTCCATTATGAAAAGGTAAGATCATGCTTTCTGTGCCCATTGTTTAATCCTCTTGCATTCTACATAAAAGTAATTACAGCGAGTCCTGGTCATTTTGTCCCTTCAACATTTTGAGCTCGTGCCACTTTGTTGGTTTCATGCCAGACTTTCTTTCTGATACGAAAAGACAGCAGGAAGTTGTGTATTGTTTAATAGTTGGATCAAGGGTCATAAACTTTTGTACCTCATAAAACTTAACTGGGCCAAACCCGGATCATCACAGGGTTCAGTGGAAATGGGGAAATCACATATAATTAAATAGATTAGGCGTGAGCTCTGAGCATTTTTATGATACGTCATCTAAATATTTAACGGCCAAGAGAGAAATGCTGCTAAATCTCAATAAATTACAATATCATGAAAAAAGCTAAAATATTACAGAAATTGAATTCAAAGAAGCTTATATATTGCATTGCACTGTTTAAAAAGATTATGAAAACCTAAGGATCGGGGCATCAAAAATGTATCTATTATATTAAACCTGTAAAAAAGAGGAGGTTTAAGACAGAAATGTTATGTTACACAACAACGGTAGCAAACTGCTGATTAGTCAGTTGTCCGGCAGACATTCACTGACACCCTTCACATGGATGTTAATCTGGTTGTTCATAGTTTTATTTCCAAGTATATTGATGGAAAGTCGAGTGGAAGGAAGAAGTGTGGCAGAAAAAGGTGCACAAACAACAAGGACATCCGCAGCTTTGAGAAAACCGTGAACCTCAAGAACCACTACACTCGGCCGTACAAGGACATTGGCTACAACGCTGTCTCTTGTTAACCCACTCTTAAACCAAAGACAACATCAGATGCATCTAAGGAGAGAAGGGATTGCACGTTTGTTCAGTGGCCTGAGCACCTGTTTTCAGATGGAAGTACATTTTGTATTTCGTTTGGAAATCAAGCTCAGTCTGGAGGAACAGGGACAGAGTGAGAAATCAAGTTGCTTTCGAAGCTTCGATGGTCAGTGATGATTTGGAGCGCCGTGTCATCTGCTGGCGTTGGTCCGCTGTGCTTTGTTTTTGAAGTGGTTATTTATGTAGGTAGGAAATGATTGTTTATGGGTACAAGACAGATGTATGCAGGGCCAATTATATTCGTTGAAGTGGGCTTTGTTTGTGTAGATTAAAGGCTTGCCAGAGGCGTTTGAGCATCCAAAGATCGGGTCAAACTACTCCGTCGAAACTGTGGAGAAAACCTGGAAGGCTCTGCAGGACTTCAAAGAGGGCAACGCCATCTTCACCTTCCCAAACACTCCTGTGAAATGCGCCGGAGCTCCACAGAAGATCATGTACTTAACAGACGCCTACCTTAGAAAGGTACCTCATCTGAGGGATCTAATGATGATGTCGGATGTGTTCTGGGTTTCATGATGACACCTTTTTTATGTGTATTTAAGACAGGAAAAAGGGCAAAGGCCAACGTGATATACAACACATCACTGCCGGTGCTCTTTGGGATCAAGAAATATGCCGACACGTTGTGGGACATCGTGAAAACCCGCGACCTACAAATAAACCTCCGACACAATCTGATAGAAGTGCGGCCAGACAAACAAGAGGCTGTGTTTGAAAATCTGGACAAACCAGGAGAAACCAAAGTGTTTGAGGTAACTGCCTGGCTTTAAATAGCACTCTCCATTGACCAACATTTTAAGATAAAGTTCTTGGAGTTAAATTCCTCTGTTCTCTGAATTAGTATGAGATGCTTCATGTTACACCACCGATGGGACCCAGCCTGGTGGTTAAAGGCAGTCCTCTTGCTGATGAGAACGGCTGGCTGGATCTGAACAAAGATACGCTCCAACATAGCAAATATCCAAACGTGTTTGGGATTGGAGACTGCACCAGCCTTCCCACGGCCAAAACCGGCGCCGCTGTCGGTAAGTGATTGCTGTGGAGTTGGTTGCGACAATCCTGGAAACTGCTGCATGCAGTGATTGGTTGTATCTTCTGTGAATAATTGGGATTTTTCTTTTGTATTTAACCTACATTAATCTATAGAACCTGTGTTTACATAGCATTATAAAGATATAAACCAAGCCTTAACATGACTAGTAATGCTGGTGTTTTTCACGTTATCTCTTATCTTTGCATTCAGTCATCGTTATCTCTGAGGATAATTATAAAATTACATTTTATGACTGCATTATAAATCAGTTAAACCCTGTATGCACGATTAATTCAGATTCACAGTTACAGTTGGTAATCTGGATGTTAAAAGATGTTAATATCCAGGCAGCGTCGTGCAGTAAAGGGAAATCTCCTTATCGCTCTCTGTACACGTGGTGTTTACATAAAGCGTTCAGAACTACTCGCTTTCACAGCTTTTCTCCTTTTTAAATGGAAAATTCATTTTAAAATTTTTACTACCAGCCTTCTCATAAAACTATTTTTTTAATGAACATTTAAGACAAAAGTAATAAAGGATTGCATGAAGAAAAACAATAGGCATGTAAGGATGCAAACCTTTAAGCATTAGGACTTTACATTTTATTTGAGTAGTTTGTCCTTACGAACCATCAGGTTTAATGCCAACTACCCCCCGGGATGAAAAAAGGTCGACACAAAGACGTATTTGAGAGTATTTAGAGTTGATCATAAGGGAGAGTCTGGCCCACCTTTGAGTTGTCTTTGTTTTGGCTAAATATGTAATGACCTTTAGCCTACAAAACCTCAGATTTTGGATGGATTGGTCAGCTCCAGTATTTAGGTCTCTCCAGGTTTATGGCTGGAGGATACAACAAATAACCTGGTTTTTACATATCAGGTCCAGACCTCCTCCTGAGTTACTCTTCTTGTTCTGTCTCTCCTGTAAAAGCGCTGTATGACGCCAAAGGGATTACACATGAGATCAGGAAATGAAACAAAAAGAAGGCTGCAGTCTAATGACCAACATGTAGTTTGGACTTCACCCTTCACCTCGGCAGACTTCACCCTGGGTTGCTTTATCTGCTGTCCCAGCAGCAGGCACATATGGACGTAAATTCGCCTTTTTATAGCAACATGTTTACCTGCGGTTGGAGCGGTCTGGTTTCAAATCATTTCAGACATTTGCATTATCATACAGGCAGCCTCTCTGAATGCCGTCTGGGATGTTACAAGGATCCTCATGCAAGCGTGAAAACGGCATGTCCTGGACTCAAACCAGTTTTGCTTTTAGCCGAGTCATTGTTACGATGAAAGATGAACCACATTGCGTCATAATGGAGAGGGATACTTAAAGGCAGCACCAGAAAGTCTGGAAGGGTTTTTGTTTTGCTCCCCCAATGGTTGTCAGGTGTAACATATGAAAAGTGAAAACAGCCACTTGTGTTGCAAAAGTATTCCTGTCCCTTAAGGTTCTTCTCATTGTGTCACATCACAACTGCAAGCTTTATCGTATTTTATTGGGATTTTATATGCTGGTTCAATACAAAATAGAGCATGACTGTGAAGCAGAAAAATTGTTTTCAAACATTTCTAAAAATAAAAATCTGAAAAGTGTGGCACGTACATGTATTCGGCCCACCTTTCACTGCGGTTACAGCTGCAAGTCTTTTGGGGTACGTCTCTACCAGTTGCAGTCCTAAACTACACATTTGTTGTAGCTAAAGCTCAGTCAGGTTGGACAGAGGGTGTCTGAAGATCTTGCCTCAGATCTTGTGCTTTTCATGATGCTTTTTGTACACCTATGTTCTCTGACAAACCTCTGAGGCGTTTGGAGAACAGCTCCATTTAAACAGAAATGAAATTGTACACAGGTGAATTGAAAGGAGAACTTGTAATAATGCGCTACTCTGTGTTGTTTGGTTGGTGTTGGTTGTCACATAAAATCCTGTTTTTAAAAAAGTGGTTGTTTGAGGTTAGAATGTGGCAAAGTTTGAAAAAGTTAAAGGGTAAAAAAAATATATCGCAAGGTACTGTTGTCCACTAGATGTTGGTTTGAGATTTGAAAAACTAGCCAAATAATTGATTAGTTTTGAATTGGGACTCTAGTGGTAAATTGACAACTACCTTCTGAGGCAAGGACAGTTCTAATTATATTACAATTTATTGTTGCTTTTTTATCATTAAGATAAATGGAGATTAGCAAGTCATAACATTGTTGGCCTGGTATTTGCAAAGCTAATCAAAATGTCCGCTCTGGGGACGAAAGTAGCAAAGTACAGGGGTGATGAGGGCGGTGTCAGGTTCAGGGATGTGCATGATAAATGTTTATGTGCGGTCACAGTAAATCAGACGTGCAGCTTTAAACTTAATATCATCCCCAGTCTTCTTTAAGGGGCGTCACGTTGTTTAGTTCATTTCTTCTACGTCTTCCTGCTCCAGCGGTTGTGAAACACCACCTCATAGGGTTTGCCAGTGAGGATCAGTGTTTTGTGTTCACCACAAGAGTGTTGGGACATATACGACAGTTTGTGATGGCTCAGATCTTAGGTCTTTGTCCTTATCTCTCAAGGGTAACTTTTAATGCCCTTGGGAAAACCCAAACTGGACGTGCTGTTGCCGATTGCAGTCTTGCTTTCACCCAGCTCCTGTTATAAAAGCCTAAACGATGGTACAGTGCTAATGTAGTCATTTTTCTCCTGTTTCTGCTCCTATATATGAGGATCAAGTTCATCTCTGAGTTTCCCTGACCTACTAGCTTGTTTATTAGAGCCAAGTCTCTCTGTATGGTTTCAAGTTACTTATATTTCACAGTTATTTAGGTCAGTGTGCTAAAGGACGATCTCCTTGCCAAGTAAAATGTCAAAATAGTTTGTAGTTTTTTTGTTTTTTTTTATCAATCAATTTTACATGCAGCATAATTATGCATGCATAACAAAGGTCTGAGATCCAGTTTAAAAAAAAACGCAATAAAATATATGATTCCAAGAGGGAAAAGACTGGAATAGCTCTGGGAATATTGTATGAATGTTGGTGTTCACTGAAGCGGAAGCTAAACCTACTGAGGCTCAGATGGGACTGCAGAGCTGATAGGCATGAGTAAATGTCCTTATTAATACTGTGACGATAATAATGGCAATGCGCTTCTTGGCCTCTACAGTCTGAAGTACAAACAATATTATAAATAGATTGATTGATTCTTACCTTGATGCTGTGTCCCTGTTTCCGTTTATGAATGGGGAATGTTCCTTCTCCCTGATGTTGAGATGAGGCTCTTAGAGGTCCGACTCTACTCAGTCCGGCATTATTTATTAGTGATTTATTAATCGCCATCTAGCTTTCTGACAGTTCTGCGGTACTGCCAGTAGATGGCGCCATGTCTGTTTATATCTGCTCATCGCGCCCGGCGCTGGGTTATATTTAGGCTCAAAAAGGACCATCAAAACACAATCAGAATGGACGCCTCGTGTATATAACCTTATTTTATCATGATCAAACAGGTTTTGGTCTTTTTTTTTTATAAGCATATAATGGGACTATGTACCTTTAAATTAGAATTTGACATTGGCTATAACATATGAAAATGATATTTGATTTGTAGAATGGCCATTTCTCTTAGGTTTAAGTGTTTAAGATAGTAAATCAAAACCAGAAAGCACAGAGCCTGCTTAGACAAGATTTCCTAAAATAGCTACTTTACAAAGCTTCAAATACCCAAATTAGGTCATTCTAGTATGTTGCATTACATTAAAGTGTTAATACCAGAACCACATCTAACTAAAGCTATGAACTCCTCCAGTTTCCTGTACAGGTAGTTTGTGTAAAGGATGAAAGACTTTGTTCCTAGTTTGCTGTTGTCTTGTAGAAGACGTGATCTCGCTGCGTTTACTGCTGTGTGCTTAATTTAGAGCAGAGACTGCTGCTGGCAGCACATTGATTCAAATGTTTTTACAAGCTGCTTGCGCTTAGAGATAAATTTAGTCGAAGCAGCCAAGGTTGGAGACCACATTAGCTGGTGATTTGCCAGGCTTGCATTTCAAGATTAATTTTATTTTTTCACAATGATTCTGCATCATGTCTACACAACCACTCTGATAAAGGTGACTGTAAACACTCATCTAAAACTTTACCCAATGGATCTAAAGAATAGACCCCTTGCAACCACGTGACTCCGTTACCCAGAACCCCTTGCGTGGCGGCCATATTGGTTGGCATGCCATTTGACGAAATGACGAGTTCTCCGGGTATTTTTCTTCTTTAGATAACGTATCACAAGATCGTTTTAAGACTAAGTTGATGGTTGATGGTATCAGATTGCCAGATCCACACAGCAAAAGCCTGAAGGGACGAAGCGAGTCTGTGAAATGCTGGCCAAGGGTTTCGTACCGCGACACAGCTGCTTTATAAACACGCAGGCCAGTACGGACAAGAGAGCATGAAAGCCCCTGAAACCACTGGACGGCTGCAATTAATTTATATCGGGAAAAAGGCTCCAGCAAACGCCCGCAACGCCATGAGGGATTAAGCGGGTCAGAAAATGGATGGATGGATGTTCAGACATGTTTGTGCAACAGCACAAAGCAGAGAGGAAGACCCGCCCGGTAGGTTAAAAAAAACATTATTCACTACGGATTATTTAGGTGTTTTTGTCTTGTTAAAATGGGTGGGGGTGTCGGCGACATTGCAGCGTAAACACAGAAGTACTAGCGCCCGTGAACGGGCGGAGGGGAGGTGGCGATCGTTACACTGGCCGGAGAGCCGCCGCTGTCTGGAGCAGCAGGAAGCGGGTGCTGCTCCAGACAGCGGCGGCTACAGCAGCAACAGCGGCTTCTCCGGCCCGTGTAGCGATCGCTACAGCAGCCGCCGCTGTCTGCTGCTTCAGACAGCGGCGGCTGCGGCGGCTGCTGTAGCGATCCCTACACGGGCCGCTTCTCCGGCCCGTCTAGCGATCGCCACCTCCCCTCCGCCGCTATTTAAGTAGAACAATGAATAGAGCAGAATTAAGTTGTATTTACCGGAGATGAAGTGTAGACTGCAAATTCTGTCGTAGTATGATGGCTCCCCCAGTCCATTGGTAGTGTCTGACTGCGCTCTTTTCATTGAAAATATCCATTTCTTTCTTCTTTCCTCATCCTTTGGTAAACGACAGAAACGTACATCCAACGATTTGGAATGCCTCTCTGTGCAACCGGGAGCACAACAAGTCGTAGGCATTGCTTAGATTCCAAAAATAAACTAACTAAAAGTACGCTCTAAATCACCCGTTTTGTCATGTAGTAGACGGGCTGTCAGGCTAGCGTGCCCACCAAGATGGAGGCGCGCACCCCCGATCACGTGACTGTGACGTCAGATGCAAGGGGTCTATTAAAGCAAGGACCGCGGAACCGGTAGGGCCGCGGCCCTACCTACTTTTGATGATCAAGCCCCCCCCCCGCGGAAAGCGTGTCTATTCCCCGCCGCAACCAACCCCCCCCGCTCGGCCGCGTTTGTCTCTCCCCCCCGCTCGGCCGCGTTTGTCCGCTCGTCCGCGTTTGTCTGTCCCCCCCCCCCCGCGTTTGTCTGTCTCTCCACTTTTTTTATCTCTGGAAAAGGAAGCAATTTAATTCCACATCAACAACTAAAATCAACCGTGTTTTACACGGCCAGAGAAACAAAAAGGTGTTTTTTTTTTTTAGCTCGGGAATAAGTGATGACACCCTAATCTTTAATACCTAACATTTAAGGAGAAATGAGTTATAAAGACCCCTAGTGTTTCAAATCGGAACAGCACACCAGCATAAAATGATTTATTCTGTTTTGGCAACCATGTGATCTGATATGATTGGCTCAGGAACCAGGAAGTAAACACGGGCTACACTTGGCACTGAAGTAGTTCCGGACCATACCTCTAGGTTCGAAAGGAGAAAAACATGACTTAAGACATTGTTGATGGACAGGACCGATTGTTTGTAGGGAATGTTACCTCCATCCCGGGTGACAAATTAGAATGATTTAGGTTGATTTTACAGTATGTTTCTTACTTTATTTCTCCTTTAATTCCATCAAGCTGAAAATAAATCCTGGCACATATTTTTTTGTACTCCTCTACCAGTCTCTGATGTCAGTCTGAGGAAAATGTACCCCGCTCTTCACCTTCAACTCTGAGGTGTTTTGAGGGGCTTCCTGTATGTACAACTTGTTTGAAGTTTCCATGAGATTGTGATCCGAGCTTTGACTTTCATATTTATCAATTCTCAGTCAGTCCTCGGTGGATTTACTGGTATGTTTTGGGTCATTGTGTTGCAGGGTTCAGTTCTGCTTCAGCTTTAATTTTATTTACAGATAGGCTTCCACATTGATCATCTGATAGCTCTGGTGGGCTGTGTGATGGTGAGATGGCCAGGTCCTTCTGCAGCAAAGCATCCCTAAACCATGCTTTACATCATGTATGAGATTATTTTCCTGAAATGCTGTACTTGATTTAAGCCAAGCATTTCCTCTGTTCTGGTGTCCAAACATGTTTTAAACCAATTTTTCAAAGAGCATCATTCCTAAACTTCTGGTCATTGTCTCTATTCTCTCCCAAACTTCAATGAGACCTTTGTTTTTCTTCTAGAACAAAGGTATCCTCTGTGCACACTTCCCATGAAAGTAGAGTCTCTTTCTGAATGTACAGGCATGAACATTCATGTCAGCAGTAGCAAGAGCCCGTTGTAAGTCTTGTCATGACATTTTAGACTTTATGGAGACTTCTTCTAGCATATTGCAGTCTGCTGTCAGGGTGAACCCACTGGGACAGCCAGACCTGGCTATGTTGTCTGGAGTGTGCTTTACCTGCGTTCAGGGGAAAGTCTCAATATCTAAGGTTTTAAAAGGGCAATCCTCCTTCAAAGTGCTGAGAAGTGAAGTATTACATGCATTTGGTGTAAAATATCTGTGTAGGTTTGCCATTTTTAGAGGGAATAAATATGAGGGCGTCCTATTTTATTCCTCTCCAGAATGTCATTATTTTTTTTTCTTCAGGTTTATCATTTCTGGTATAGGATGCCCTAATCTTTTCACCTTAGTGAGCTTGTCCACTGACACTGACAGGACCAGTCCTCTGCAGTTCTGCCTAGAAATGTTGCTGCTTCCAACAGACAAGCAATAAAACTAAGAGGTGTTCTTTGACCAGCATAAATCCGCTATAACCTGTTAATCTGTTAACTTCCAGTTGCACTGTGAGCGTAGTTAATGTTTGCCAATCCAATATTTAAACATTCCCATTTATCCAGCTTCATTTAGCTTAGGAGACAACACTGCCCCCTGCAGCAGAATCTCCAGAATGGCACAGAAAACTGTAAAATCAGACCAAAGGAGTGTGATCGTTTTACAGGAGTTACAGTCTAAAACATTAGTAAAACTACCTGAACTTTGTGAAATTCTGTTGTTGCAATAGATTTTGTCAGGTAGTTGTAACATTTCAACAGACACCTACGTCAAAAAAGGGGAACTGTCCCTTTAAGCAGTAATTTTTCTATGTTCATCTATCAGAGCAGGGATTAGAGGGATGTATTTGTTTTGCAAAGAGCATGTTGGAGCATGCTATAACTCCTAACAAACCTGAAGGTGAAGGATATACTGCAAAAAGGGAAGTAAAAGTAAGTAAAATGTTCTTGAAATGAGTGTATTTGTCCTTGATTTGAGCAGGTAAATTTAAATGATCTACCAATGGAATACGATTTTTGCACTTAAAATGGGAACAATTGATCTACATCTTATTGCAAGTGCAATATATCTAATTATCTTATTTTAATGGTCATAGTCATTCAATTGGCAGATAAGCTTATGTACTTGCTCAAATCAAGGAAAAATACACTCATTTCAAGAACATTTTATTTATTTTTAGTTCCCCTTTTGCGGAGTATTTCACAATGCCTCAACATCCATAAAAGCGCCTGGGCCGGGTTAATTTCAGTAGCAAACAAGTTAAACCTTGTTTTGTTATTTGTTTTTGTCTATTTAGCTGCACAGTCTGCGGTCCTGCACAGAACCATCAGCAAATTAGTGAAAAATCAGAAGCCAGATAAGAAGGTAACTGTTGCTGATTATTGTTTTGAGTCATGTTCCAGCCTCCTATGTGTTTTAGTTTCGTCTTTTAAAGAAAATCGGCACAATCTGTGTAGAAAATGTTGTTTTTGTCCACCTGGGGTTGGATTTATTTGTCAGATGTAAGAACTGTGTGTACTTCCTCTGTATGATGACTGTATTTGTCTGAGTTAAATCACGCCCCCAAGAAAGAAAAAAAAAAAAAAAAACTTGTTTTGGCTTCATGCATACGTTTTTTTTTTTCTTCTTTTCTTTGTAGTATGATGGCTACACCTCCTGTCCACTGGTCACGAGCTATAACACGGTCGTCCTGGCAGAGTTCGACTACAACGGGGAGCCGCTGGAAACGTTCCCAATCAACCAAGCCAAAGAGCGAAGACTGATGTACTACATGAAAGCTGATGTGATGCCTCACCTCTACTGGCACGGGCTTCTCCGGTATGCATATGGTCAATTGTCAGCAATTAAATAGTACGCCTTTTTTAATTAATTAATACATTTTTTTGCACGGGCTGCTACAAAATCTTCTTACTTCTGCTTTTAGGGGCCTGTGGGGTGGACCTGGACCATACAGGAAGCTCCTCCATCTTGGGATGAAGTAAAATCTCTCCATCAACTAGATGTTATGTTTCCTAAAACTTGACAAAGAAACTGGTATAAAATGTATTGTGTCATAATCCCTGGAGCGACAGACGAGGGTGTCTGTGATCTTGACATCATCAGATTCATCTCAGCTGCCTAAAAAGGAGGGAGTGGGCTGTGTATTTACAACGAAAATAAATTACTTCAAAAGGAGTCACTTCTTTTGGTCCGTTCGATGAGCAGAAGCTGACCACGTTTAATGATTTCTGGCACCTCCCTAAAGTGCGGCGAACCTAGATGAAGCTGTAGCTCAGAACCCCAGCAGGTAAAGCGGAACCATTCTCATGACAAGTTTGATCATTGTCACACAGCGTGGTACAGAATCCGGATTAATCCAACTCACCCATGCGCAGTCCAGCTAATGACGTCCACGTCTCCATAGTGGAAACCGTTAAAGCACAATGTTGAGTTGCAAAATATAATAGGAATGCCTTAACTCTGCAGATTTATTTTAGTCTTTAATAAGTCTATATGACTGCATCATTTTTCATGTTGCTACAGTAAAAAGTGTGTTCTGCTGGTAGTTTATGTGAATAGTTTTCATTGCGATCAGTTTTGCATTTTTCTCATCTCACTTAATCTTGAAAGCCGAGGAGTCCAATTTATCATCAGTTGCTCTAAAACATTTCACTGGAGTTCACTTTATAAATGCTTGACCATAACCATGAGAACTACCATAAGTGCTTTTTTTTGTACGTTTTATATGTCAGTGTTGGAGATTTGTTCTACGTGTATAATTTTTCTACATTTTTTTTTTTTCTTCTAAATGTCACGGTGGCCACACAGTCAAAGCAAAAATCATTGTAACTAATAAAGTTATTGCTCCTAAATCAATAAAATGGCAATAATGTTAAAAACTTTTCCTTTTTTTTATCTCCTCTTTAGTGATTAAAACAAAGCTTGCCGTTGAACATGGTTTTACCCTTGAGTTCATTAACGTCAAAACGTAACCTGCGACTGCATCTTGCATGTTACATGCAGATCTCCTTTGTATTTAACTATTTAAGATATTGAATGGATATTGTCCCTTTTTAATGAACAGCTGCTTCACAGCCCACATTACCGTTGCATTCTCAATTGCCTCCGAGAACCAAAAATGTATTAACAGCCCAAGAATTAGTCCAGCGATAAACTGTAATGGAGGATTTTTTTCAAGCACTGAAAATATGGTTGGGTACTGTTGCTGTCTAAGCATTTTTTTTTACTACGTGGTCCACAGGCGCATCAGTAAATATTGCTTATACATTTTAAACTAAAATTGAAAAGGGTGGGTTTAATTTTTGTGAGGCTCTGACTGCATGAAGTGAAAAACTTGCGACCAAGAAGGTAATTGTTTTTACAGGGGGAAAATAAATTTTAAGATGATAATGGTCACTTATGAAAATGTTTTCTGGCAGTGCAGCACATATTAATTTATAGCATTCCCGCTATCACGCTTGTCCAAATGACATTGCTAATTTTCAGACTAGATATTAAGCCTAGTATTT
Source organism: Fundulus diaphanus (assembly GCA_037039145.1). NCBI lineage: Eukaryota > Metazoa > Chordata > Actinopteri > Cyprinodontiformes > Fundulidae > Fundulus > Fundulus diaphanus. The sequence goes on from CM073134.1 coordinate 30,649,142, forward strand.
CTCCCATACAGCTTATATATTAAGGTCTCAACAACTGAGGTTGTGTCAGATTGAACTAAAATATGCAGCATATAATGATGCAATAAAAAAAAAACTAACTATGCATCCAAAATATACGGAAGAGGATTAGGGCCATTCAAAAAAAATCTATTCTATTCTGACTTTATTCTCAGAATACTAAGATTAAAGTCAGAATTCTGACTTTTTTCTCAGAATTCTGAGATTAAGGTTAGAATTGAATAGACTTTTATTTTTACTTTTTGAATGGCCCAAATCCTCCTCCGTAAAAATATATTTCTGGCTCAAGAAATGTTTTTGATAGCGGAGAGCTGAAGTGTGGACGTCTCCTCTCTGGTCATTATATGATAAAGCGGCTTGCCATACTGCCTCGTCGGTTCCTCTCTCCGTCTGTGTCGCATTCCCCTGCGCTCCGCCAGCGCTCTGTTTTGTGATGAGGCGGGAAATGGCGTCCGTAGACACGGCTGTTCTGTGACTTAGCCACTCAGAGACGGAGACGGCTGGCGGCAACAACCACGGCTTGACCCCTTGCGGTGGCCGCCACGGTCGCGAGGGGAGACTGACAACGCTCTCGCGGGCTTCACCGAGGACCAGAAACCATCGGTAGGAAACAGCCGCCATGTAAACAACAGACATTTGCCCCCGTGAAAGCCCAACTGCTGCTAGCTAACGGCTAACGTTAGTCAGCGAAGGGGGCGTAGTCTAATGGGCAAACATAGTTCTGGAGGCGAACAAAACGAGTTCGTTTGGACGGCGATAGACCGATGTTGAAGGGATAGTTTACGGGTGAACGTTGCGCATTATTAGGGACAACAATGGACGCTGTGTGTAGTGCGGCGGGAAGTAACGGTAACGGCGCTGCTCGGTCTGCCTCTGGCGTTATGTTAGCCTCGAAGCTAGCCGTGGCTGTGAGTCACCGAACCCCCCTGACAGCGTCGGGGTTCGTCAGCCTCGCGACAGATAAGCGTCAGCTGTGTCCACATTTGCTCCGCGCTGCGCTACCAGCAATCCGGCGCCGGGGTCGGTCTGCGGTTCAGAGCCGAAGACTCCGGTCCGGCAACGCTGTTTGTGTCCGCTGTTACGTAACAGCCCCCAGCGGGGCTTGTTTGCTGTCAGATACTGTTTAGCGACAAAGACATGGTGGGTGGGTGGGGGACTCACACCCGTGACGACTATAAATAAAACAAACTGACCGGTCAAACGCAGCCACAGCCATGCCGCTCACCGTCCAGTCAGCCCCAGCTTGTTTCAATTGGCCGCGGATGGAGCGTTGGAGCGGAACGGTCACCGCGTTTAAGAATCAATGCATTAAAAAGAAAAGAAAAAAAAAAACTTCTGCTGGAGAATTTCAGATCTCCGAGAATTGTAGCCATGTTGTCCACGAAGGACTTTTCGGGGGTTTAGGGTGCAGGTTCCGGAACGAGAGTCGATCGTTGTGTTAAGTTTGCTGTTTTTATAAAATCCAAACTACATTATGACAAGCTTTTAGCGGCATTTTTTTTATAACGTGGCAAAAACACCTTTTTTATATGAAAAATATAAGTAACTTTTTAAATATATTTGTTCTTTTCTTGTACTGCACATAATTAACAGTTTATGTATGTAACTAATTTGTATTCACTAGTGCGTCTAAAACTGTGCCATGCAAAACAGTTCATACCCATCGGCTTATGCGTGCATATGAGCCAATAATGCAGAATTGTGAAGCCTAGGGAAAGCATTTCAATTTCTTTCCCAAAAAAAAAAAAAAAAAAAAAAAAAAATATATATATATATATATATATATATTTCCAGATATAAATCAGTGGCTTGTTTTGGTTTTCTTGAGTCCATACGCTTTTGCACAAGTTGGAGTTATATCTTCTACCAGCTGTGGATGAAAATATTTACCCAATCTTCTTTGCGAATTAGCTCGACATCAGTCAGATTGGGAATATCTGAATGAAACTTTGCCATAGATTCTTAGTTGCTTTAGCTCTGTGCTTTGACTAGGCCATTCTACGTGGCTTATTGCAAACGTGGGCCTATTTAGAGCAGAGCGCTTGGGTTCTGAGTAGGCTGCAAGTACTCGGTTCAAGCTCCACAGCTCTTTGGTTGGAATGTACAATTGCAACAACAAAGACTTCTTTCGTTTTTTCTTTCTTATGGGTTTCTTCTTGACACTTTTCTGTAAACCGTAGATTTGAGGAGTGGACAACTAACAGTAGTTGTGCCAATCTCTATTCCCACCTGAGCTGTGGATCTCTGCTGCTCCTCCGGAGTTAACATGGGTGTCTTGGCTGCTGCTTTGACTCATGCCCTACTTACCCTACCTGTCGATTTAGGTTGATGGCCTTATCTCGGTAGGTGGTTTGAATGTCCTCTCAATGTTCTCCCTGACCTGCCTGCTGGTCTTCATGATGCATGCAGCAATCCCCCGAGGCCACAAACGGAACAGCTCCATTTATACCAAGATAAAAAATAAATAAATAATTTTTTAACTGATTAATTGTGTTTTAAAGCCAGTGGACGGTTCCAAGTTTTACTCCGGAGCATCAGAGTAAAAGGGAGCCGAATGCAAATGTGTACCACACTTTTCAGATTTGCATTTGTTAAATCATTACTAAACCGTGGATGCTTTTTGTTATGTATGGAATTAAGTTGAATTTAAGTGCCATAAAACCCTCAAATGCATTAAAGTTTAAAGCTATAAACTAGAGTGGTACAAATGTAGAAAGGTTTGTGAGATGTGATTACATTTGCGTCATACCATGTACCCCTAAGAGAAATAAAGGGTGTGATTATCCCTTAGCTTGGAAATATTTAGTTAAATTCTGATAATAAAAACCCAGATAGCCTTAATTCACTCTTTAACTGTAAGAACTGATACGCCTACATCGGGTTTTAAGTTGCGTTTGTGTTTATGCGAGAGACATGGATGCAGGTGTTAAGTGCTGCCGCCTTATTCAGCTTCAGCCTTAAAACAGATCAATGTTTGTTCTGGAGTTGATTTAGAAAAGGGAACTGAAAATAAATAAATAGGAAAACCACCTGATAACGCATTTTTGTTTTCTTGTAAAATCGCAATTATATTATAACAAGCTTTTACCTGCATTTTGTTTTTGCCTGTGACAAAAACACCTTTTTATAGTATTATAAGTAGCTTTTTCTATGTTTGTTTAACTCTTTCCCTTTAATAAACTCTGGTTTAATAAACTGGTTTCCCTACGTGTTAGAGCAGGTGTTAAGATGTAAATCCTCAGCTTTACACTTCTTGTCATTGCCTCAAATGAAATGTTGGTTAAAAGGGGAAAACGCAGGAAGAGGACGTCCCACCTTCCCATCACAGCGTCCGTAAACCTAAACTCACGTTTGTCACCTGTCTTTTCTGCCCTCGTCAGGTTTTTCTATGTGACGTCGGCGCAGGATGAGGCTGAGAGTGCGTAAAGCTCCTCAGCAGCTAAACAAAGGCCACAGAACGCACCCGGCGCCGGCCAAGCGAAAGCACCAAGAAGTGGAGCCGTCCGCGGCGAGGGGCCGAAGCAAAATGCAGAAGAATGAAAGCGGGCTCCTCTCCACTATAAAGAAATTCATCCGTGGGAACGCTGTCAAGGTAGGCACAGCCAGAGATTTACTGCTCTTCACCTCCGGTTCGTTACAGAAGGAGTACGGCCTCTCTGTGGGGGCAAGTCAACTCCTCTTGTTCTTATTGGTCTAAAGAAGTAAAACTATTATTTAATAGTGTTTTGGAAATATTTCAGGAGCGCATTTCCTTTTTGAAAGAAGCAACTTGGAAAAAGTGGGTATTTGTTTTCTTCTGATTGGAGAGTAAAAATGTTTTATGTAAGTATAAAATAATTATTCTTTTATGTTCAGGGAGGCTTACCAGTTTAGCTCTTATTATTTTTCATAAATGTGTTTTTAATAACAAAGACAGCCTGCCTTGCTGCAGTAACATTGAAAATGTGAGAGAAAAAAATGAAATCATGACACCAAAAGCAGGTTTGGGTGTTGAAACAGCATCTATGGTGAATAAGGATTTAAACTCATGTTTATTTATAAAAGTCCTGCGGTGGACTTCCCCAGTCACATATTATCTGTTATAATAAAACATAAAATCCCATCTACACGGAGCTGGTGATGCCGCGTCTCTCCGTGAACCTCATCGGTTTGTGCTAGTTTTAAAAACGCTGACTGCAGATTTAGTGTAGAAAGGAGCAAAGCTGCTCTCCTTTGGCTCCAAAGTCGCATTAGTTTTGGTTAGTGAGCTTCACATTAGTGTCCGAAGCTGCAGTCAGAAATACAGCTTCACATCCTTTTAAACCATTTCCTAGATCCGACACGAGCGGTCTCTATTTATGGACATGCTAAACTGGAAAGTTGCATTTTTCTGTCTTCGTCCGCTTTATTTGTCATTGCAACTTTGTACATTCCCGTGAAATTTGTCCTCTGCATTTAAGCCGTCCCTGAGGGAGCAGTGGGCCGCCACTGTGCAGCAGCCAGGGACCCTCCTGGGGCCCGGGGTCTTGCTCGGGGACCCAGAGTGGCGCTATGTGGGATTAGAACCGAGGAAGTGCCCTCCGCTAACCACTGGGCCACCACTTCTCCCACATTTGCCTTTTAAAGGCAAAAAATTCAGTCGTTCTTGTCACGCATGTTTTAGTAATCGGTTAATCTAAAAAGAGATGCTCTTCATAATATTTATTGCACATTTTAAATGCACTTTAAATGCACTGTAAAAGGCAAACAAAATCAATTCAGTGCTCATAACAAGACACTTTATTAAGGTCTTAATAATTACATTTCCATGTTTAATGGATGGTTTTTACTGGATTTGAACCAGGTGAAGCTAAAACTGCCTCTTGAGGAGTTCTGGATAGAGCACACTTGCAGACATAGAGGGGTTTTCATCTTGAATGCTAAATCTATTTATTTTTCCGTACAGTTTTGGCTTCATCGCTGCTCTGATTGCATTGTTCTTACAGGAAATAACATGTTTTAGTCTGTATATTCTGGTTAACGATTATCCCATTACTAAACTAGTTGGTTATTTTATTAATCAGATTAAGTCTTCCAGCCCTAGAACGTTGTACCGTGAAGTAATTGTCGCTGGAAACATCACCTCTATTTGAGCCTTCTAGCTCTCTGATACATTAAATACGTGTAACGTTTTATTTTTTTGTAAAATTGTTAACAGCATGGCGACAGGTAAAAACTGCCTAAATTTAGCTTTATTGATCTGTTTGTTTGTTTGTTTCCTTTTTTTTTTTTTTTTTTTTTTTTTAGGTGGAGCAGGAAATCCCAGCCAAGAGAAGTCGCATTGATTGTAATTCAGACAATGAGCTCATTACTTCAACGCCCCAGAGCCGAGGCCCGTCCAACAAGCCGGTCTCAAGAGTTTGCCGGAAAACGCAAAGTAAAGGTAGTGGAGCTACAGGCCTCTGTGTTCCTGTCAGTCTCACATTTTGCAGCGACTGGAAAAGCAAGAAGAACCATCGCTTGGTTCTAAAGTTTCCTTTAAAAAAAAAAAAAAAAAAAAAGGGGGAACTTGAGTAGGAATTTAGTAAAAATGATATTCAGAAGAACAACATAGGATTGTATGATAAAGAAAAAAGGTCACTACCCTGTTCATGAATGATCAGGTGTTTAACACCGTGGCAAGGCTGAGTGGCATGTCCTAGGATCCTTCACCAGCTTAAGCCCTTTATTACAAATGGGTGTTTAGTTTAAGTGAAAAATGATCAGAAATCAGAAAGTTGTGCTTTTATTGCTCCAATAAAGAAAGGTAGCTGACTCTTGTTCTGCAGACCTGAGTTAGTGTGTTAAAGGTTGAGCTCTGTCAGATAAAATGTGACTTTTTTTAAACAGACTAATGGACTTGTAGTGTTTTTAGCCTTAAACGGACACAGCGTGCGTTGATGTTGAGCTGCGATACACGGCTCCACGTTCGGCTGAGTCCAGGGCATCGGGAATGTCTGCAGGTATAATGAAAAATGACCTTCATCTTATCCCCTATTGTTTATTTCATAGACACAATGACCTGCAACAGTAAACCCATGAAACCAAATGGCAAACTGGAGGCCCCCGTCGACTCGCCCAGCAGCCCGCCACGCACAACCCTGCTGGGGACCATCTTCTCTCCAGTTTTTAACTTCTTCTCACCAGCAACAAAAACTGGTACGGCACAATGAGGAACTCTGCCAGGTGTAGCCAGACTATTTCTCTGCCTAACTATAAAGTGTGCATAATGTGTGGCTGACGGGTGCTGAGATGTCTTCTGTCTCTCTTTCAAGCCACTCCAGGCTCTGATTCGCCGGGCCAAGCAGTAGAGGCGGAGGAAATCATCAAACAGCTGGACATTGAGCAAGCAGAAGAAATGCCCAGCAGTACCCTGACGTCCCGGGAAGGAATCACTCCGTGTCACGCTCTCCAAATGTTACCGCAGAGGCTTCAGATCACCTCCGACACGACCATCGAGGAAGGAGAGATCGTCACCGAAACTGACATACCCCCATTAACAGGTGGCTGACCTCAGAAGAGTACCTGGAAAATAGGGCTGGACGATAATTCAATAAAGATATATATCGATTGATAGACGTGTATCGATGATACAAAAAAGGGTCAATAAAAAGTAAAATAGAGCAGTTTTCCTTCCTTTTGCATTCTAACCATGTAGGTTTACACTACAGTCATTACATCCTCCCAACCAATCACAAACGCAGACTCAGGAAAAGTTGGTTAAATAAAGGGTTGAGTGTGAATTCTGTGTTTGTGTGTTCTGTATCTAAAAATAGGTCGCTAAGCAACAGCATAAAATGGTCAGGGCTGCACTTAAGATATATATTTTGAATTTGTTGATAATTATCAATATCGATCAATATGATTTCTATTTTATCGATATGCTTTTTTTTCTATATCGTCCAGCCCTACTGGAAAACACCTGAGCTGTTAGATTTAGGCCTACTTATACAGGAAAAGGCTGTCAGACATGATATTATTACTTCCTGGTTTAAGCCATTGCACGTTTAAGGCATTTCCCTATGTTTTCTGACGACAACACATTAGAAATGTAGAGCCTCTGTTTTTATGAAGCACTTGTGTTGAGTTTTTCCCTTTCTGTGTTCGTCAGCTCCTGGGTGTATGCCAGATGGCAGCTACCCACACGCTTTACCTTCAGCACCTGCAGAAACCTCGTATGAGGAGGACTGGGAAGTTTTCGACCCGTAAGTAAATTAACTACAGCCACAGGTTTTTATAAGTCAATAGTTAAAGGTGCATAGCCACGTTATTTGACTTTTTAAAATTTGTACGTCAATAGGTCACTCTGGTTGCATACAAAGTTTTTATGAACGATTATCATGTCCTGCTGGCATATTAGTTATTTTCCTTTGTTTTTGTTCAATTTGTTAGTAAATAAAGCCTTTTGTGTTTATTTATGACAACGGAGGTACGTACCGCGCATGCACAGCAGGGGTTAAAACAAGGAAGCGGCTAACGGCTATTAGCATCTCCCAGCAAAACAATGTAGAAAGGTCCAAGATCCAGTGGGGGGAAAAAAACAAAACAATAAATGATTCCAAGAGGGAAAAGACTGGAAAGTCGCTGGGAATACAGTCTAAACGTTGGTGTTCACTGAAGCGAACGCTAAACCTGCCGAGGCTCAGATGTGACCGTAGAGTTGATTCCCGTGAGTAAATGTTCTGATATGAAGCTCTTAAAGTTGTTGCTGATCGTTGGTCTTCAATCACGCTGAGCTGCCGCTTTACTGTGAGGCATTGCAGAGCGTTGGGCTCGGTCTGGCATTATTTACAATTTATTTATAAAATAAGCAAGCCGGCATTATGATAGTTCTGTCATACTGTCACTAGACATCGCTACGTCTGTTTATATCTGCTCATCGCTCCCAGTGCTGGATTCTATTTAGCCTCAAAAAGGACTATCAAAACACTATCAAGATGGAGGCTTGCTGTATATACCCTTATTTTATCATGACCAGACAGCTTTTGGTCTTTTTTTATAAGCATATAACGTGGCCATTTACCTTTAAGCTCTGAGGCTCTAATCTTCTTTTAATTCTGATTTCAACTTTTCATTTTCTGGTTTTAAGAAACACTTGTAATTAAGTTGATTGTCCAAAACAGTTTCTTTTTTTTGTAATGAGACTTTTAAACGCTAGGTGGCAGCATGTGATAAACTTTCACATCTGTTCAGGTCACAGTACAGGCTCATCTAAAAAAAATTTAAATATTGTGAAAAAGTTCCTTCTTTTTTTTTTTTTTTTACACATCTCAGAAAGTGAAACTCATCATATGGATTCATTACACCCAGAGGGAAACACACTGCTCAAAAATTAAATAAATAAAACACTTTGAAAACACATCAGATCTCAGTTGAAATAAAATGCTGCTAGACATCCAAAGTGACACTGAATAATCGTCAGATGGACCTAAATCTGATGTCCCAGAGATGTTGTGTTGGATTTAGTCAGGGGAGCATGGAGGCCAGTCAGTGGTATCAATTCCTTCATCTTCCAGGAACTGCCTGCATACTCTTGCCACATGAGGCCGGGCATTGTGTTGCAGCAGGAGGAACCCAGGACCCACTGCAGCAGCAAACGGTCTAACAATGGGTCTAAAGGTTTCATCCTGATACCTGACAGCAGACAGGGTGGTGCCTCCCCAGACCAACACTGGTCCACCACCAACCTCATCATACTGAACAATGTTGCAGGAAGCAGAATCTTCCCCGCAGCTTCTCCAGACACGTTCGGGTCTGTCGCATGACCTCAGAGTGAACCTGCTCTCATCTGTGAAAAGATCAGACCTCCCAGTTCTGGCGCTCTCTGTTAAATGCCAGACGAGCTCCGCGGTGCCGGGCACTGAGCTTTGACCCCGAAGCAGAAAGACATTAAAACATCGCATGTTTTCAAGATTTCGTGCCGCGCTGTCCGCCGCCTGTGTTGGCACCAAATCGGGACACAGAGAGATGGGAGAGATTAGCTCCCTAGAGCCCCACTTTAACTAATCTGAATGATCCTTTAAGTAGAGCTGGACGATAATTCAATAGCAATATATATATCGATCGATAGATGTATATCGTGATAGAAAAAAAGGGTAAATAAAAAGTTCAATAGAATAAAGATTTTCTTCCTTTTGCATTCTAGCCATGTAGGTTAATATTACAGTCATTACATCCTCCCAACCAATCACAAACACAGACCCAGGAAGCTCCGCCCCCTTCAAAGAGTTCAGAGAGCACACGTTCTTTTTTTAAAAACTTGCAGTTTTGGTAAAACGTTGGTGGAATCAAGGGTTGAGTTTGAATTCAGTTTGTTCTGTATCTAAAATGGGTTGCTAAGCAACAGCATAAAATGGCCAGGGCTGCACTTAAAATATGTTTTGAATTTGTTGATAATTGTTGATATCGATCAGTATGATTTCTATTTTATCGATATGCCTTTTTTCGATGTTGTCCAGCCCTGCCTTTGTCAGGGGGAAGATTGTTCTGTCTCAACAGTTTCATGTCGTTTCTCTCCCCGTAGGTACTTCTTCATCAAGCACGTGCCTCCGCTGACAGAAGAGCAGTTAACACGTAAACCAGCGTTACCTTTAAAAACACGCAGCACACCCGAGTTCTCTCTTGTTTTGGATCTGGTAGGTAGCGAAAGGTTTAAGAAGACATTATCTAACGTTGGAAAGGAATTCACTCCTGGGTTACTCCTTTACTTTGTCTTCCTGCTGCCAGGATGAAACGTTAGTCCACTGCAGTTTGAACGAGCTAGAAGACGCAGCTCTGACATTCCCTGTGCTCTTTCAAGACGTTATATACCAGGTAACTCGGAAAATAGCCGGTCTCTTACAGAACGTCTCACGCTTATCGCTGCTTTCGTGAACCTTTTGTGTATTTTTTTCTTTCATTCTGCAGGTCTACGTCCGACTGAGGCCCTTTTTCCGGGAGTTTCTGGAGCGCATGTCTCAGTTGTACGAGGTGAGGCGCTTCCCCGCGGCTGACGCGGGTCTTGATTTTACCCACTGGTGGGGAACTGAAAACGTTTGTCTCTGTTTCAAATTCCAGATTATTCTCTTCACCGCTTCAAAAAAGGTCTATGCAGATAAGTTGCTCAACATCCTGGATCCGAAAAAACAGCTGGTGAGGTAAGGACCCAAGCAACTAAATTGGCCTTTGGAGGATTTCACTTCATATCATCTCACAATTGAAGGAGTATATTTGTCATCATGTTGTTATTTGGTTATATTTTCAAAGGAATTGGCTTTTCTAACAATAATATAAAGCATTAGTCTCTGTCCAGTAATTATTGCCCTCTTGATTTAATGTAAATATTTGAGTTGCTGGCTTTGCCATTTTAGTTTGACGGAGCGCAACTCGTCCATTTCTTTGTCTTTGTCCTCAGACATAGACTGTTTCGGGAGCACTGTGTGTGTGTTCAAGGAAATTACATCAAAGACCTGAACATTCTTGGACGGGATCTCGCGAAGACGGTCATAATCGACAACTCACCCCAAGCCTTTGCTTATCAGGTAAAACTGTGACACCCGAAGCAGACGGAGAGCGTCTGACGGGCGTTTCGCCGCGTTTATCAGCCAGTGTCATGTTGCCTCTTCCAGCTCACTAACGGGATCCCAATCGAGAGCTGGTTTGTGGACAGAAACGACAACGAGCTTCTGAAGCTGATTCCTTTCCTTGAGAAACTTGTGGAGCTGGTATGTATTTCATATAAGCACATCCGGGTCTGTTTGGCTAGATCACTGCAACGAAAATTCTTTTCTAGAGTGCTGAATGCGCTATCGGGCCAGCAGTGTCAAGCAGTAAGCCTCGGGGTCCAGCGTTCTGTAACGGTCAGAGAGAGAAGGCGGGGATGTGTAGAGTAAATGACCCGGACTCAAACTCAGGGTAGCTGGGTTTTAGGGCGCCTGCTCTACCTACTGCAGAGGCTGATGATAAACTGAGAAGGGAGTTTAATATTTGAATGGCAATATGTTGGACCATCCTCTGGGGGCGGAGTTTAAAACCCCTACAGTAGAGCATCTCAGGATGAAATATAAAAGCCTTACAAGGATGTCAAGATGGATCAAGAAAACTCCAGCTTCCCTTGTAGCCCGTTCAATTAAGTCAGTAATGGATGAAAAGTCAATTGCTGTATTGCAGTTACTGCCCTCCGCGTGTATGTTAAAATCCCCAATCAGTAAACCTTCTACAAGTTTTATGGTGGAAGATAAGAAGTCTGAGAAATCAGACACAAAAGCTCCAGCAGGGCGGTAAATTAAAACACAGTAAAATATGTTAGCTTGATCACCTGAGACTCGAAGGTGATCAAGAAAGAAAAAGTCTGTGTCCACAACGATTGAGACCTTAATGTCTGGATGAAGCCTACAGGGCGGTAGTAAATTCAACTCTGCAGTTCCTGCACAGACCCTGCTCTATGTGGGGATCCTCATGCGGCCCGTCAAAATGGATTCGCTGCTTCAAATACCAGCGGCGTTGTGCCTCATCCTCAGCGTGTCGTTATCTGCACCAGATTCTGCCGACTGATGCATTTCTCAGCCAGACGACGGGAGATTTTAAAAGGTGCTCCTCCCTCCTTGCACCAGAGGACGGTGCTGCTGCGTCACTCTTCCTCTTACATCTCAAAGCCGGTATCAGCCTGTGAATTTCTGAAAAAGGCCCATAAGACCTGTGACGGGGTTGATTCCCCCCCCCCCCCCCCCCTCCTTGATAAACTCCTGTTTGTGTTTCCTTACTTCTGGGCGCTAACGGATCCTCAAATGGTTTTATTCTACAACTTGCCTTCAGTTTGGTGATAATTAAAGCTTCACTCATAGATGCTGCAAGCCATGTACTCCTGTTCTTTGTTTGCTCCTGCATCACAGAATGAAGACGTGCGGCCGCACATCAGGGAGCGCTTTCGTTTGCACGACCTCCTTCCTCCAGACTGAGCGGCCTTCGCTCGCGCGTCACTTCAGCACTGAGGAAAAGACTCAACAGAAGGATGCATTCAGTGATTTTTCTCTTTGCGTACACATTGCCGTTGCTTCAAAAAAAAAAAAAAAAAAAACTAAAAAACACGTTAAAAAACGGAGAGCTCTGTTTGATTCAAAAAGTCCTGGATGTTCATAGAAAGTGGAGCGGGAGCAGACGGCCTCCTGGAGGCTAGTTCGTCTCTATGGCGACCGTTTTCAGATTGACAAAAGTGAATGTGGTCGGACGTTGGTTCATACGGACCTTGTTGGTTTCAGCCTGACCTCCAAAGGCCGGTCCAACCTGTATATTATTCATTCTGGCTACTTGTAAATACATGTACATAACTGTTTTATTTTATTTTTTTCCCCCTTAATGTTTTTAAGTCATTTTATTTTCACTTTGGACTTGAGTATGTACTCTTTTGATCGGTTGCTTTTTATAAAACCCACAAAATGTCATGTTTTCTTTGAAATTAAGCAGCTTCTTTTTCTGTTGTATGCCTGCAGTATCCCTGTGACGCTTTGCCCCCCCCCCCAATACGCGCAGTCAGACGTTTTTAAAAGAGGAAAAGTACATTTCTGAAATATTTTAAAGACTTATAAGCTAGGATAAGGTCTCAAATGAATACAAAGCCATAATGGCCAAACGATAATTTTAGAGATTTGTATCTGAGAATCCATTTCTGATTTCGATACTTTGATTGTCTTCTTTGAGGAGGGGGTTTGTGGGAGGGCGGGGGGGGGGGGGGGGGGGGTCCAGACATCTTGCACTTTGGCATCCAGCCCTTTGTAAGTTGATATAATAAAGTCTTGTCACTTTTCTACACAGGTGTGCGTCACCTAAATTTGTTATCTGGGGGAATAAAAAGAAAATCGTAGCACCAGCAAATCGCCAACATGTTTGCTTTCAAATCTTGTTTTCCAAACCGTCTTGTACGTCGGATCTCTGTAAGAGTCACAGGTTTTATTGACTATTGAATGATCACTCCTGGTGTATTCAGTGTTACTTAATGGTTTTCTTGAAAATAAATACATTTTATACGACTCGGTCACCTAATTGATTTATGCACTTCCCCCCAACGTGTATCTTAATGGATCAGAATATTAATGTAATTCAAAATGTGAAACATATACTGTATATGCTCATTACACGGTGATACATTTCAGGTGTTTATTTTTTATTTTGATAATAGTGGCTTGGGACTAAAAAAAAAAAAGTGTCTCATATACCTTAATTAGTATATTACGCACGATGGTGCATAATATACTAATGGTCTACAGAAGACTTCTGACATCACTAACACCCTCCATGAGGGTAATCCTCAAAAGAAGTGCTATTAATGAAAAGCTGAGTGGAAAGAAAAAGTATCCTAGTGAAAGGTGCCAAAGGTCACAGGGACTACGGCAGCCTTAAAGGGATTGTGAAGCAAAAGACTTGGTCGGGGCTTTTTGACATAAATTACTGCAACGATGCGGTGTGGCTTTGAGATTATCTTGGTGTTCTGCTCAGGAAGCTCATGGCTGCATCCAAAATGTTCTAATTTTAGCTCCTGATCCTTAACCTTTCATGAGGTCAACGGTAAGAACTCTCTGGTGGGGAGGAAAGGAGCTTCGCACTGCTGTGCCGATTTCGGACAGCCTTTAACTCCGACGTCACTACGCGACGGAAACTCACATGGATGATGAGAGTCACATCTGGGCCTACAGCTTTCCAAAAAAAAAAACTACAAAGTGTGCGCTCTCTTCTACAGGGGTTTTCATTAATTTACGTAAGGTGAGCTGTGTGTATACGTCATGTCATGCAAAGGATTGTGGGATTCCCTATAGCTCCTTAGCGCCAGCAAGGGACCTCGTGAGGTTCCTATGCTAAAGCAACTACGACAGGAAGCATACAGGCTCCTTTTCCCACCTCCTTTGTTTATCATCACTTATCATGGTGATCGCTGACGTACTTCCACTTGGGCTGAAGAGTGTTGCTTTAAATCCGACCTGCTTGTTGATTGTGCTGGCTCTCTTCAACAGCCCATAGATTGTCTGTGGAGTTCAGGTCAAGACCATGGTCATTAAGCCATTATCCCTTTGTGTGCCAAGACCTGCTGGAAAGTTAAATCAGCGTCAACATAAAGCTCATCAGCAGAAGGAAGCATTAAACCCTAAAATGTTCAGGTAGATGGCTGCGCTAACTGTAGACTTCATAAAACCCAGTGGACCATCACCAGCAATATGATGGCACCCAAAATCATCACTGACTGTGGAAACGTCACACAACTTGATTTTGCAGAGAAATGCAACAAAATTGCCTCCAACTGAAAAGAGGACATCAGACCAATCCCTGAGCCACTGTCCAAACCCTAGTTATTTTTTTATTTTTTTTTAGCCCAGTTAAGACCCAAGTTAAAGCCCATGTGCTGAAAATGTCGGTGTTGTCTTGCACAACCCAACACTAACTTGGATGTGTTAGGTTCATATATATAGTACATGGAAATAGTTTTCAGCAGGCCAACATTTATATAATAACATTTTTCTTATTGTTCTTATGTATTATTAAAGTTTTCTAAAAAAGCTGCAAATATTTGCCAAGTTTTCTATATGTCCAAATTACAATTGGCGTTTGCTTACAAATGTTTCAGGATTTGTTCTAAATCAGTGAATGTAGATTTATTTATACATTCTCTGCTAAAAAAAATCCAGGTAGGAGTAACTCAAACAAAAACAAGGTAATATCTAGTATTGTTAATTTTTTATATATATATATATATATATATATATATACATACATACACAGACAGATGCTTAATGCAAAAGGAATGGCTAAGCCTAAAGGCTGCATTGTTTTTTCCCCTCCCAAATTAATAACATTTCCTGCAAGATGAATTCTCGTGGTGTTTGTGCGTTGACAGACACACGACAATGATAATGTGCTGAGCGTAGAGTGCTACACTTTATCAGTCTGGCTGGCCAGGTTGCCAAATTAAAGCTCATGGGTAGATTTATTCTGTTTACAGTGCCCCTTAAATATTCACCTCTTGGCTTTTTACGTATTGTTGTACACTCCAGCCTATAATTAATATTTTTACAATTATGTGATGGATTAGAACAGGTGGGGAAGTGAAATGAGAAAAATATGCAACAAAAAAAAATCTATAAAGAAATAAACCTAAAATTTGCATGTACATTTGCTATGAAGCCACTAAAAAGTTCTGGTGCAAGTAATTACTTTGAAAAGTCACCTAATTAGTGAAATTAAGTCAACCTGTGTGCAATCTCAGTGTCACATGATCTGTCAGTATAAACACACCTTTTCTGAAAGACCATCAGAGGCTGCAGCACCACTAAAGCTAGAGGCATCACAGCATGAAGAACAAGGAGTTCCCTAAACAAGTCAGGGTGGGCTTATATAAAAGTATCCAAAGCCTTGATGTTCCCCTGGAGCGCCATCACATCCACCATCTTCAATTGGAAACCACATGGTACCACAACAACCCTGCCAAGCGAGGGTCAGCAGAACTTCCAGACTGGGCCAGGAGGGCATTAATCAGAGATGCAGCACAGAGACCAAAGGTCACCCTGGAGGAGCTGCAGAGCTTCACAGCAGAGACCGGCGGATCTGTCCACAGGACTACAGTAAGACGTAATCTCCACAGAGCTGGGCTTTGTGGAAGAGTTACCAGGAAAAAAAAAAGCTTTTACTTTGTGTTAAAAATAAGAAGGCATATTTTTAGTTTGCCAAAAGGCATGTGGGCGACTCCCCAGATGTGTGGAGGAAGGTGTTCACGTAAGATGAAACTAAAATTGAACTTTTTGGCCACCAAGGAAGACGCTACCTCTGGTGCAAACCCAACACGTCCCATCACCCCAAAAACACCATCCCCACAGTGAAACATGGTGGTGGCAGCATCATGCTGTGGGAATGTCTTTCAGCAGCAAGGACTAGGAAACTGGTTCGAGTCAAGGAAAAGATGGATAGTGCTAAATACAGGGATATTCTTGATGGAGGTTCACCTTCCAGCAGGGCAATGAGCAGAAGCATACTGCTAAAGCAACACTGGAGTGGTTTAAGGGGTAACATTTAATGGCCTAGTCAAAGCCCAGTTCTGAATAGAATTGAGAATCTGTGGTTAGGCTTGAATATTGCTCTTCACATGTGATAATTGTCCAACATGAAGGAGCAGGTGCAGTTTTCCTCAAGGAATGGGCAAAAATCCCAGTGGCAAGATGTGGCGAGCTCATAGAGACTTACGCAAAGCCACCTGCGGTTATATACGCTGACGTTTTGTCCTGTTTATTGTTTTCTTCACAATAAAAAATTATAGATCTGAAAGTTGTAACTATGTTCTGTAAATAAAATTATGCAAACAAGTCTATTTTAATTCCAGGTTGTGATGCAACAAAACATGAAAAATGCCATGAGGGAGGGGAGGCAAGTACTTTTGCAGGCCACTGTAATGATAATCTTCTGAATGTTCTCCAGGCAAAACAAAAGGTAGTATAGCTGTACCTTGGTCAAAAATAATGCAGAGGGTCTTCAGAAATCTCCAGAATGTGTGAATAAGATGAAGAATTCACACTATTTAGCTGCTCTTTACAGTATTTCTGCACATTTTCTGGCCTCTAACAACTTCGGTAGTTTTTCTGCTATTTCAAACAACTCTTTTAAAGCATGACGGCTATAAATTCTAATTATTACTTTTATACCCATTAAAATACTTAATGTTTTTGAAGAAAACGTATAAATATGTATCATTTAATTATTATTTTTTTAAACTGCTTCTTTAAGATACAAACCCTTTAAAATTATTTTTTTAAACATCTTTAACTTATTTTAGTAAAATTGCAGTTTAAGTTTTTACAAATATTTTGGTCTGTTTTGTGTGGTTTAATCACAAACACATACACACGTATACTTTTTTCTGTTATTGCTGAAGTAAAAGTTTGGTAAAGGTTTCAGTGAATAATCCAGAGAACATGCATCTCTTTTTTTCCTTTTGCAATAAAAGATTCTTGAAAGTCAAGTCAAAGTAAATTTTTCTGATGGGAAAATTATCCCATTTTTCAAAGCTATTGGAAGCGCGTGTCTGTGTACATTTGTGTGCTATCACAAACCGCAACACACCACTGAAAGTTAACATGAAAAACAAAACTAATATTTCAGTATCTATTCAACCAGCAATAACTGTATCATGTTGAACAACGAGCAAACTGTTCATAAAAGGAATATAACAATAAAACACCCGCTTTAAAACGTCGGTTTCCTGACGTTACACTTTTTTCTCAAACAAAATGAACAAAACAGATGAAACTTAGGTTTATGTGTGGTATTTAAAACAATCTGATTCAAACAGGGAAACCGCAGGAAAACCTTTTTTTTCACTAACGTAAAAACAAGGAATTGTCCAAGAGCAGAAGTTATGTTTTCATGACAGTCAAAAAAGATCCAATGATCACATTTTACACATTACGTTGCAAAATCTCAACAAGTTTCACCATTTAAAAAAGGACTTTTCCACTCGTAACGTGAAAAAAGGATAAACTCAGGTTATTGTTAGTAAACTTCAACCCTGATTGGTCAATGTACTTATTTAATAAAGTCTCATGGATGGGGCAAGGAAAACAAAATTAATTTCATCTCGTAGTTTAAAGGTTTAAAGATAAAGTCTGCTGGAAACATGCTGCCACAGGTTTGGTTAAACCCAGAAGTTCCGGTTCTTTTGTCTGATGATGAAACTTTCCATTTATAATGATAAAAAAAACGAAAACAATGAACAAAGCAAAATGGTTAGTGTAAATTTTTACCTGAGCTAAAATTAAATAAATAACAACTTGAAACATAAACATAAAAATTGTTGCAATATATATATCCCCAAGGCAATGAGTTAAATGCAGAAATCAAATTTTATTGGAATGTATGTTGCAGTGACAATAAAGATGATTATTATATATACTTGAAACAATTAACTCAGAATCATATGAAGAGCACTGGCTTTGAACAATTACTCCTGCACAAGAAAGGAAAAATAAATTGTTAAAGAAAGCTTATTTTTATAGTCTCCAAAAAAATGCTCCTCTGGATATTAGGATTGGTTGGCTTATTTTATAACCTAAACCACAGAAAAAGTTTATTTGTGTATAGCCACTCATGCACAAATTCATTCAAAG
Source organism: Fundulus diaphanus (assembly GCA_037039145.1). NCBI lineage: Eukaryota > Metazoa > Chordata > Actinopteri > Cyprinodontiformes > Fundulidae > Fundulus > Fundulus diaphanus. The sequence continues at coordinate 30,667,273 of CM073134.1, forward strand.
AGCTTTCCTGAAAAATGAAGCAGCAAGGTTTAAGGAAATTACTTTAAAAGAACAGCCTTCAAATACAAAAGGAAATAAATACACAGACAAATAAAGAGCAGATAGACAGACAGAAAGACGGTGTGAACTAAGATTGCTTTCAACAATGGAAGTGTTAATAGTTTATTTTCAATAATGAATAAAATGCAGTGTATGAACAGAAGAGATTGACCATATTTCTGCCTATATGTGACATTGATGAGTATCAGCACCAGTTTGGTGGATTTGATCATACACCCGACTACCTTCCTACACAATCCGTCACTGTTTGCCTTCAAACCAGCCCCCATTCTTACAGGTACACTTTCAGAGGGTAGTGGCACCAATATATGTCCATAAAATTTTTATATTTGTTTTGTAGTGAACTCTTTATGTTGTCAAGTGAAATTGACAACGCGCAATTATTAACATTAAAGCGTAATTTTGTCGAGTTATTCTCCGTTTAACTGTTTAGAAAATAGATTGATGGAGTCAATGCTGAGAGTTTTTCCCTGCTTCATAATCTGGCATGACCAGAACCATCTGCTGCTTCGCTTGAATCATTTCCATCTACTTACTGGATTCACTTTATAACATTTCCTGAAAAAAAAAAATGAGACAACGGGTGAGGCAGCTTGATAACAAAAAGACTGAAACCTGAAAACAATGTAAAGGAACATGATGGCAGGGACCATCGTTTATTGTTGTGCTCACATCCTGCCGATTTTTACTCACCACACTTACGAGATGTCTTCATCAGATAACCTGTTGTTGTCTTGATCCTTTTGTTCTTTCGAGAAATGGGTCATTGCCTGATTGTGAGCTGAATTGCCCCCTTCAGAGGTCACGTGACTCCAAATACAAAGGGGGCCAGTCTTTCCACCTTCACCACGCTTATCTGTCCGTGTTCAGAAGGACGAATTGTTTCCAAACAAAACCTCACAGTTGATAGTGTAAAGATAAGATGATGGGGTGATTAAACCCCCCCTGCCCTCATCCATTGGCTGCCAGAGGAGGCTGTGGCTTACAAGTCGCCAGGCTTCACCGGTGTGACCCTCTAGGTCCTCATAATTATAAAAGGTGAGCGGTTTCCTCCACTCAGGATTACACCAGTACGACATCAAGGATGTGGATGGTCCTCCTTCTTTGTGGCACCTTGGGGGCGTTGGGGACAACGGAGGAAGGCCTCCCCGAGGACGCCCGGCAGCTCCAGACCCTACACTGCCCGCCCTGCGAGCAGATACACTGCTCCTCCAGGCGGACGCTGAAGCTCCAATGCAAAGGCGGCGTCACGACGGGCGTCTGCGGCTGCTGCCCCGTGTGCGCCCGGACGCAGGGGGAGACCTGCGGGGGGAACTGGGACTATCTGGGGAAGTGTGACGAGGGGCTGGTGTGTGTCCATCAGGCGCCAGCAGCTGATAAACCAGATGCAGAGAGGAAAGGGGTCTGCAAGGCAGGTGAGGTTGGCCTTCAGGCTCCTTAATACTTCACAGGCAGGTTATGTGGCTTATTTAGCTTCTAACACAGTGAGGGAAAGGTTTTGGAAAAGATGCCAAAGGTTTTGAAGTAAAAAAAAAACAAGCAAAAAATTAGAAACGGACTAAATTAGTTTGAACAGTAATAATTTGGCAATTATTCTGGTTATTGATAACGCACAAATGTATCATCTATGTGTTAAAATATTTCAGCTTCAACAGTTGAAATGAAACACCAAACAGAGGTTATTTGTTACCGCCTCAGATTGAGAGAAGGGTGAAAAGCACTCTATATGGAAAGGGACAGACCTAGACAGTAATTATTTACAGATGCTCGGAAATACAGTCTGTAATTTAACTTTGCATGTGGAAAAAGGGACGTTTTTGTTGTTTCCTCAACGACAACAAAAAAGACGACAAGCCATATTAAATCATTCTTTAATTCCTTGATATTTACATGAAATGTTCTGGGCTATTTCATCTTAGGCAAGGCAAGTTTAGCACATTTCAACAAGACAATTCAAGGTGCTGTGCATGAACAGATCGTAAGAAAAGAGAGCGTTACAGAGGAAAGCACAGTGCAGTGCAATAGTAGCAGCAGGTCAGGATAAAAGACGAGTTGGACTACAAACGGCAACATTAACGTTCAAAGACAGCTGTAAGCAAATAGGTTTTTAACCTTGATTTATAGAAATGATCTGATTCCTGCCTAGTGGGCTTTGTGAGAGTAGAGTGGGTGGAGAGGCAGTTCTTGCAGGAATTGCATCCTGGGCCGTGACCCCCCCCCCCCCCACCCCCCCAACCAACTAAAATACAAGAATCGGTCTTAGATTCTGGACATGCATAAAAGCAATATTACCCTTGTTCATGGCAAACTTAATGTTATTTTTTTTCCATCTGGTCCTTCCCATATCTGACGGCACCCTAGGCAACTTCCTGTATTAAAAACCTCCACTGAGTGACCGTGTATATGAGGCTCTGCCCGGGGCCCCATGCGGGCAAACAACCGCTCCTGCACACTCTGTTGTATTTGATCTTCGTGGGGGATTGCATTGGGAACGGTGCCAATATGGTAAACCACGTTTATGAGCTGTGAAGACTGAGTGTGGCCAAGGCTTCCTTTTGATCCAAAGGTTTCCGCTCACATAATTGTACCTCTTATCTGTCCATGATGAAAAGAAGTGTCACCGTCACTGATACGGCTCAACATCAGGCATCCTACCAGAGTTGCTTTTCGTGTTTTGCTGCAGAGAGCTGGGCAGGTTTCATTCTCAAACTTCTCGTTGTGCAGTGATTGAAACCCTCAATCCAGAGAGCTGCAGCCCAGAATGCACCAAGGAGTACTGCCAGGCCAACCCTTCTGCAATCAGCTCCGCCAGGTGACTGCACAGTTAATGCCTCATTAGTCGGACATTTTCTGGCAGAAAACTGTAATTCTTTTTTTTCTTTTTTCTTTTTTCCTGCAGGTTTGCTTCTCTGGACAAGAAGGCCTGCCAGGGCCCCTGCCAGCACACCTCCTGCTCTAGCTGCCTCATGCTGAGGCGACCTTCGTGCCCTCACAGCTGCGCTCCGTCCGATCCCGCCTGCCTGCACCGCTTTGGAAGGTGTGTGCACAATCACCTGAGAGCTCATCCCGCCTGCAGCAGTGACACGCAGGTGAGAGCGTACATCAGGACGGCAGCAAAAAAAGTTTAAAAAATAACACCCCCAATGAATGATCCTTTTATTAAAGCGTGTGTGTTGTGCTTTAGGTTAACAGCGAAGGGAGTTTAGTGTGTTTGGTGCCAGACTGCTTGGACCCAAACCCACGGCTGTAAATCCACCGCCGGAGGAGGATGAAGGAAACCGGGGGAGGATCTTCGCAAGTTCATGTAGCAAAATGGGGAAAATGGCAGCTATCTTCCTAATGTCAGTATATTGAGAATACTTTCTGTGATCTCGTTTTATGATGTGAACTGTAAATATGTAATTGGACGGTAAAAGAACCTTTGTAAAAATAAACTTTGTGTAAATGTCTGCGAAATAAATAAACATCCAAGTGATGACCGACTGTGTGGGCCTGGTGCGATTGGTCGTTCTGGATTTACAGTGTTCAGAGTTTCACTTCCTGTTTACCTTTTCTATGACTACCTACACAACAGAAATGCATTGAGCATCGGATCCAACTTATTGGCTTTTTCCAAAGCAATGGTTTTTCCTGACAGCCACACCTATAAATCTACGGGGTTAACACACCCACCAGCCGTAGCAAACGCGTTAGAGTCCGGTTAAAAACGTGCCAATCAGGAATAAAGACTAAAAAGGGCAGCAGGTGAGTTCGCCAAAGTCTAGACGCAGAGGTAGTGGGAGGATTGTAGCACAGAGAGAGAGAGAGAGAGAGAGAGAGCATGCACAAAACTTTATTCAGTTGAATCGGTGCCATGCCATGAACCATGGATGTATGCTGAGGGAGACTGCAGCGAGAGTTCGGACAAATCTCTGCAGAGGTTTTGGACTTGCTGGCATTTCCTTAAAGACAGTGGCAAAAGCGGAAGGAGCTCCATACTCCCTCAGAAAAACGTGGTTTAGATGTCTGGTAAACCCAGTAGTCAATGATTATCCTCAGTTGACAACCGTCAGGTCTGTCTGTCAACACTGAGATTAATTAACCCTTAAAAACTGTCAGGAAAAGCGAAAACGTCGGAGGCAAAAGTGTGCACTGCACACAAAGTTTAAAGAGCTATTTGCTTTTTCTCCTAGTTTCTGTAAATGTATGGATTTTTGTCAACATACAGTAAATATTTGTCGCTCTTACAACAGTAGGAAAACCAGTTTTTACTACATCCATGTTGAATGACTTAAAGAATGTGTTAATAAAGCTAGATTTTCACAACACCACAGTATTTGTGTTATGCTTGCTGAAAGTGTTTTAGATGTTGTGAATCCGTGTTGACAATGACCAATGTGTGTTTGATATGGTGACAAATGAACTTTTTATAAATGATTATATAAATAATTCTGGCGGCTCACACTTGAGCAAACTGTTGTCGCACTGCTGTTTTAAGCACATGGAGGCTCATCCTCCTAGGCTCATTCTCAGTCGGATATAAATCAATGACCCACCACTACTGTCCTGGGTCATTAGAGGCTATTGGTTGGTGTGAGTGGAGGACTTGGTGACCTGAATCATGATCAGACTGCTGATGTAATCTCTTTGGAAAGTGTTGGAGGACCGAGCTGTAAACACTGGGGATTGGAAGCACAATCCTCCCTCCCTGGCTTTTCTCTTTTGACCAAGATGTCTTCTTCAAATGTATCTGAGGTTTTAAGTCAAGTTGGATGAAATGTTAAAAAATATTTACAAATAATCAGCGATGACTAAAAACCTTCTGTTTGAAAACTAACGGTAAAATGTTCACCAAAAGAAAAAACAAAAAGTTTTGAAACAGCTTTACAGGAGTTTACAACTAAATGTTTGGACAATAGAAGTTCTCATGATGGGTCTGTTAGGTTTGGACATTTTTTTGTCACGGTAAAATGGGTAAAAATATGTCGTATACTAACAGACTCCTGTTAAAGATCCTGTTTTTTTTTTTTATCAAAAGGAGCTTTAGGAAAGTGTGTAAGGTTGTGCACTCATGCAACCAGGTTATGACAGCACTGTCATGCTGTTAGTCGTACAGGATAAATGTCACATCCAAGGTGGAGAAAGTTGTTTCTTCATAGCCTCGCTTTTTTCTTTAAGTCACCAAAACCTGGCATTTTAACAGCACCACTGTATCCTCAATGGACCCCATAACCTGAATGGGCGCTGATGATATCTCAGATAAACTGTGCCGCCAACAAAGCAGAAGAGCAACATCTACCGCCTTGCCTCTGCGTCCCTGTTTCTACAGGAAGGTGGATCTTAAACAAATGAACCACTTTTTGAGAGCACCCTGTGGAAAACGTGGAAATTCAACCTACAATCAAAATATGAAGGCTTAAAAAAAAAAAAAAAAAAAAAACTAAAGCCAATCAAAAGCGTCAGTATGTCTCTCTGATCTAGCGTTCCCTAGTATTTCGTTGGGTCGAGTTTTCTTTTTGGTTCAGAAGCAAGTCCCCCTCTGCCATGGCTGCCCCCCTCCCAGGCAGTAGTTATTGAATAACAGATGGTTTATGAGGCAGCAATAATGAGGCAAGGGACTGAAGTGTGGACCAACAATGGGTATTTGTTCTCCGACCTTCAAAAGTGAGCAGCTTCTGAAGGAGAGAGCCAGTTTATCTGACAGATTTCGCAAGAAGCACTTAGATTTAAAGCCAAAACCAAAGCCTGCAGTTTGCTTTTATCTTTTTTTTTTTTTTCCTTTTTTTTTAACTGAGCAGAAACTTGCATCTGCGAGCTCCTGGTTTCATGACGCTATCCAGTCTTTAACAGGAGTAAAAAGAGACGCTTTTAAGCCAGGAAAGTTAAGATCAGGGAGACACTCCCTGTCCCGACGGTAAAAAAAAAAAATGTTTAACCAAAACTACTGAAAATGTACAGCACTGGTTGTTCCAGAATGTTTTCTTTTTTTAGTAAATCCATGTTAAATAATTTCATGCAGCTTCAGCTTCTGTTAATGCGTATCATTTTATCAGCTATTAGGACCAGGAGACCGGCCACCAAAGCAGGCCGCCTCTGTTATCAGTCCCACTTATCAGTCTGACTTTTCCACCGACACCAAACGGCAGATAGCAGAGGGCCGTCTGCGAGCCAGCTGCAATAAAGGTGTCTGTTGTGCGAGGTGACCCACGCTGGCATTTTAACGCAACCAGAGAATAGAAAAATCATTTATCCAGCTTTCATATCTCTAGTTTCTTAAAGCAATTTCATGGAGCTTCATGCCTTTGAGGTAACAAAAAACACAAATATTTGGCTACTTGAGTAAAAAATATTAGAATAATAAAAAAAAAATGTGAATTTGTGAACAATTTTGACAAATCTGAAAGCACAATTGTCTAAATTTAGTACATGCAATGTTTCTATTGAAGAACAAAAAAAAAGTGTTTTCAAGGTATAAATAAAATAAACCGACGCCCTTAAAATATTCCCTAAACACAGACCTTGCAGGTGGAACATTGTAGTTTATTAAAATACAGAGCAGTCTTATCTCAACAGGATTAATACAGAACCGAATCCTATAACTGCTACTTGAAAAGATATATTATCCTTCATGACAGTAAACATGAGCGGTTTTGTTCAGTATAAGAACAGAGTTAAAGGTGCATAAAACATAATCACAGCTCCGGCCTGCAGCCCGGTGTCGGATCAGAAAAGGCACTGCAGATAATAATCGGCTGGGTCGTCCTGGCTCCTGCCGCCCCGTCACCTGAACAGTCTGTTCCAGAAAGATACGAACGAGGTGGAGTTCAAGGCACCGATGAAGATGAGGAGCAGAAGATAGAGACTCATCATGATGGCAAAATGGTGTCTGAGAAGCCACGACCTGCTGCGGGAATGCCTGACGGAAAAACAACAGCAGCCGTGAAGAAGAAGTAAAGATATTAATAATTACTGAGGTAATGACTACTAAATGACTGTTTTCATGAATATATGTATTATTGACTTCTAGTATCTGTCCCCAGTATAAAGGTCCAATGGGAATATAATTATGACCTACTATGTTAGCTCTTTGCGTTGATTAAAATTGGATCACTTTAGATGTTAAAGTAACTTTCTTTATATAAAGAACTTTTCACATTAATCCCGTCAAAAACAGAATCTTTAAGGTATTTTATTAGGAAATTATGTGATAAAAGAGGCACATGAATGTAGAGTGGAAGGAAAACGATGCCTGGTTTTCAAAAAATATTTACAAAAAAGGGTTTGAAAAGTGTGATGTGCGTTTCTTCAATACTTTAGAAACGCTTTTTTGCGGCAATTTAAGCTGCAAGTCTCGTAAAATACTTCAGGTAGGGAGAGCATCTGTGAACATCCATATTCGAGTCTTGCAACAGTCCTAAGACTTTGGAGCTTGACAAGGTAAACCTCTGCCCCAGTATTAAGACTTCAGGACCCTCAAACATCTTTTCTTCAAAGAATGCTTTGTATTTAGCTCTATGAACTTGACCGGCACCCCCACAGCACTATGCTGCCACCGTGTTTTACCATCAGGATGGTGGCTTCTAGGTTATGTGCTGTATCAGTTTTCCACCGTACATAACATTTCACATGGAGGCCAAAAGGTTCAGTTTGGGTCTTATTTATCAGAGTGACTTCTTCCACATGTTTTGTGTGTCCACTATATGGCTTGTTGTGAACTTTAAACAGGACCTCTTATCCTTTGCTTTCAAGAAGTGCTTTCTTCTTACCTCTCCTCCATAACATCGGTAAAGTGCATGCCTAATTGTTGATTCCCCCACCTGAGCTGTGGATCTCATGCGATGCTCAAAGCTTGGGATATTGTTTCATAAGCCAGGCCTGCTTTACACCTTTCTAGAACTTCCTCTCCGACCGTCCTGCTCTGTTCCTTGTTCTCCATCAGGCTGTTTGTTCAGTAATGTTCTCTAACAAACCACAGAGGCCTTAAAGGAACAGTGGGATCTATAACGAGGTTAAATTAAGCACAAGTGGACTCCATTTACTAATTCATAGACTTCTGAAGGCAGCTGGTCGCACTAGACTGAATTTAGAGGAACCATCTTAAAGGCGCCACCCTTGCTTGGTCTGACTGTTGCTTTTTCATGCCTTTCTAAGCTTTTTGAGAGGTAACAATAGATTGACGTTTTTGCTCAATATAGTACTAGCTCTCTGGAAATGGGATCTGGCCATCTGACCCTGTAGACGCTTACCTGGCCAGGAGTTTCCCCTGAGAGTAGACAAGCAGATACTTGACTCGTAAAAGCTGATTGTTGGTGACTATAAAGTATTTCTGTGGAACGTCGCCCCCTTCGCTGTTCTTGGCTCGTGAGCGCTGCCTGTCTATGGTATCAGAATCTGAAAAGAGAACGAACGTCCCGTGAGCTACGCTGCAGCTTTGCATAATTCACACTGTGGGTTGTTCTTTGAGTCACGAGGCTAAACACACCTTTTTTCTTCACTTGGCATTTAACGTCTGGATGATCAATTATTTCACACAGGGCAACACAGCTGAGCTGAGGACCCAGGACGCTTTCCCGCCAGCCGCTGCTGTGAGGACTGTAGAGGACGGCCATGCTGAGGTCACTGGTGAGGTAGGTCCCCTCTCCAAATACAGAGTTCTGCACACGCACACATCAAATCAGAGCACATATACGTTTGCACATCAGACAGGAAGTGGGTCATTCAGATTTTCCTGTCTTATTAAGTCAAAAATGACTTCATAAGAGTTTTGTTTTTACTGCAGAGACCTTGTTGAGGTGACAGTGCAAGCCGTTGTGAATGATTGAATGGAAGTTCTCCAAACGGCTCCCGTGGAATGCATAGAAAACATCTCGTCCTTCTCTCATCTTCTCAAACTTGGTGTTTAAGTGATCAGAGTACTCCAGCTCAAACAGGAAGTCTGGCACAGGTGCAGAAATCCCCTCACTTTCCGTCAGCTTACAGAGTTTGGCATACTGGAAAAGATCAAATGAACACACGACGCATATATAGACGTCAGAAAAGACTATGTGGTGAATTCATGTGTAATTGCAGCATTGTACCTCATCCTTTAGGAGCGTCTTAACAGCAAAGCTCTTTGAGGAAAGGATCCAGTGTATGAGGGCCAGCTGATGATCTCCTTCACTGGGCCGTAACCTCACCAAATCTCTTACGCCAGGCAGGGAGTTTACGTCTGCCAACTAAAGAATAAAGCAAACTTTTTTTGGTCATATTAACACAGAAACGGTACCCAACCACTCTGCTGAACATACATTATGATCATCCAATTAGATGGAGATAAAACTAGGGATGCAAACAATGGACTTAGAATTTGTTTGACGCGATTAAATGATAACGTCTGCTTAGATGAGTAGTTCTCAGATAGTGGGGCTCATCCGAATAACAGGGGGGGACCCAAGAATAGCCTTGCCCTTTCTCAGGGCAACGTGTAGGATGCTCTCCTTTCACTCCACTACGGGGCTTTACGACCTGCTAAATTACATTCATTCGGGCGGATCACCCGACACCAGAAGTGGCAATACATTGACCAATGTATTGGTGAGTTCATTTTAAACAGAACTTTAAACTAACACTAGCTGTTATTAGATAAGTTTCAACACACACATGCTTACATACACACACATATATATATATATATATATATATATATATATATATATATATATATATATATATATATATATATATATATGTGTGTATATATATATATATGTGTATGTGTGTATATATATGTGTATGTGTGTATATATATATATATATATACATACATACATATTTTCCATATATATATGACTTCAATATGGAAAAACAAAACAGACACTTTGAAGTTGTACAGGTTTAATATCCTGTTTGACAAACGGCAGCGTTAACAGCACACTACTGCCACCTAGTGGATACTTAAAGCACCATCATTTTTAGATCATGTGTGAAGGACCTCTTCAGGTGAATAAGCTGAACCAAAAGTCTGTGTTGTTATCATCATTATGATGATATTTAAAATCAAGCCCTTCTAACAGCCAGGGCATACTATACAAGCTTCCCACTGTCACAAGAGCTCTTACCAGCTCCTCAAAGTCCTTAGTGTCTCCACTTGTGTAGCGAGGAGGGAAGGGTCTGAGCAGAGAGTCCCTCTTGTAGCTCTGCGCCGCGGCCACAAACAGGCTGCAGCGAAGGTCTGCTGCCACGGGGTCTCTGCGCAGACAGGAGCCCACCAGCTCTCTGACAGCCTCAGGTGGCAGAGGTGGCTGCATTCCCAGCGCTGTGTACACACAGGACACAAGCAGCACACAGGCAGCTTTAGACAAACACCAAAGGCCACACGTTTAAGGCAAAAATAGAACAAAAAAAAATCAGTTTAAATAGCTAAAGTTTCAACTCAGCCCTGTGGGAAACCGAAAGCGTCAATTCATTAAAGTAGTTTTAATGAATTACACACAGTATGTTTTTTTATGATTTTCCTTTTAGAGTTTAAAGGGGGTTCATTTTCTGCAGGGGATATAAAACTTTACGCTTCACCAATAGTTCACTAGTTATTACCGTTCAACTGAGGTCTATGCTAACTTCTACGAGTAACTTAAAGATGGAAGCTGACACAGCAACAAAAACTCCAAGACTGAACAGTAACATTTAAATTATGTGTTTAGTTGTCTGTAATATTCCTTTCAACTACAGGTTGGTTGTTCTAAGGGAGCTAGCCGGCTAACGTTTAGCTGCGAGTCGACATGATTATCTTCCACAAGGTATCGATATTAAAGACAAATATATATATAAAAAAACTGTTGTTGGTTCATTGAAATGTTTATCAAACATTCACTGTGTGGTAAATGTGTTCAAAGGCGGCATTTATCCTCTAATAACATGTCTTACCTGACTTAAATATTGCTCAACTCATAGCACCACAGTACGGGAAAAGCTAACAGGACGTTAGCTTGATTGCCGCTGCGTTCAAGTGAAGTGCAAACTTTGTGTGTCAGAATTCCACATCAGGGGATAAGAGATAAAAAAAATCACGTCTTCTTCGAAACGCTGAATTATTGGGTTGAAAATTGCATTCTCTATTTATTAAAAGAAAAGAAGGATAAAGATATCTTGTAAAATTGCCAGAACACTTCAGTTTTATTTTTAAAACCCGTGACACAAAGCAGCAGAAATGGACAGCGAAGGCAGCACGTGCGATTTCTTTATAAACATCTTTCATTCTACCTCACATTTGTTCATTTTTTTTCAAGAAATTGTTAACTTTTATCTTAATCCTCTGTTTGTTCCAAACTAGCTCTTGCTATTTCAGAACCTCTAAATAATTAATTTCCAAAAGGTGGCGAGTACATGAATAAGAACCCCTCTTTTTATTTAAAACCTTTATGAGTCATTTCGTCTTATTGTGAATAACATTCTCTGTCTGGAGTTTACTTGATTTTTTTTAATGATCTGGCAGATGTAAACACTGGGATAAGCTAGTTGTTTTCTTACTAAGAACGTGTCACTTTAATTTTACTTGGTTTCCCGCCACACATTTAAATAATGTCACTCATTGTCAGGTTCAAACACCTAAAACATTCATTAACAACTGTGCCTCTGACAAAATAAAACTCAAAACTGGATCAGGCTGAAGTCAATGACATCACCTTTTCTCCTTGTCCCAAGGATCAGCCCCCATGTCACTGCGGCACCGTTTTGGTATTCACTCGCATCTGAGAATGTCTAAAAAGAGACTAAATCTCTCTGTTAGCACATTCCTTTTAGTGTTTCTCTATAAACGATAAGAGTTTCCCCATAAGTACATTGAGAAGACTGCCCAAAACAAACTGAGATTAGAATTAGCATTTAACCCTTCAGAAGCTGTCTTTTTATTTTTTTCTTCTGACATAGTTTTCTGATATTTTGACGCTTTTCAAAATTTCTCATTAGTTGCATTCAAATTCCAAGTAAAAAATAAATAAAATAAATGAATAGAAAACCCTTAGAAAAGCAACCATATTTAGTTCCATACAGGTTTGTTCAAAGCCAAAGCACAGTTTTTTTTACACTATTTAAATCAAAGATCATGTATTTCTAAACTTCTTTCAGATGGACTGTGTAAGAGCCATATGATTGAAATTAGTAATTATTGATGTGACGGGAGCTCATGGTCTGGTGTGGGGGTGATGGGTGTGTCAGGAGGGGCGTGACTGTCACCAAGGTATGAATGGGAGCCAAACTGACGCGCTGGTTTTTTGTATGTATGAGGAAGTGGGTGCGTCGGTGTAGGTCGTAATTTCTGTTGACCGTGCTATGATGTCGCTTATTGTTGGCAACAACGAATGGGTTTAGCCTGGTCAGTATGTGTCAGTATCTGTAAAGTGGAAGCATAGCTGTCAAGTGGAATAAACGGATGATTGCAACCACCAGAAGCGATTTGGAGTTTATTGAAGCACGCGTCGGACAGTGAGGAAGTCAACGCGTCAGCCCAAGTGCGGCCCTCTACAAACTCATTAGTTTGCCGCACAATTATCGTCAACAGAAAGACAATCGAATGAGCGGCTCATCGGAAAGACAAGTCTGGATTCTTCGTCTCTGCTTGGAACAGTTTGGAAGCGGTAATGGCGCACGCAGCGCAGCGTTATCAATTAATTGAATGAGATTCCTTCACTGCAGCTCAATCAAGTCCGCTGGAACTGAGGTATGGACAAATACACACGCATTGAGTCTCTTTGTTTGAAGAGGAATTGTTAAAGACAAACAACGGGAAATGGAGTCAGCTGGATTTAAATCGAGTTCCGTTGTAAACAGTAATGATGAAAAAAGACGATCAAAATTAACTGTTAAAGCATTACAAAATAAAATTGAGAAGCTTCAAAAGGATCTCAAAGCAAAGGTTCATAAAATTAAAGGAGAAATAAACATTATTAAAGAACTTATGAAAAATGAAGCAAATCTTGAGAGTGTTCAGTCTCACTGTGATGATTTAAAACTATTGCTTGAAAATGCAAATCAGCTGTATGAGTCTGTTATTCCACTGTTTCCTGCTGAAGAACAAGAAAGACAAAACACTTGGTTTTTAAGCTTGAGTAAATATAATTCTGAATTCATACAAGAAGTTGGAAAATGGCTATCAGGTGCGGAACAATTCAACAATGCAGCTCAAGTGAGTGAAGAAGCTGAATTACAACAGGCTCAATTGGCCAGTGTTGAACCCTGTGTGAATAAAGAGCTTAATGCACCTTTAGTTTCTCAGCATGTAGAGTGTGATGAAAATGCTGATGTTGAGGATGATGTTAAGCCAAGTGACAGTGTTTCTAATGTTGAGAGCAGAAGGTCTAGAGGAAGTCGTTCATCAAGAATTAAGTCCTCTGTGTCTTCTATATCTTATCTATATCTATAGCTCGTGTTAAAGCAGAAGCAGATATGGCTGCATTAAAGGCACGACACAAGCTGTTGAAACAAAAACATGCTTTGGAGGAGCAGGAGGAACAACTAAGGAAAAGGAGAGAAGAACTGGATTTGGAGATTGAAATTGCAGCCTCTATGGCTAAAGTTAAAGTGT